>OZ025242.1:67060539-67790539 GCA_964019155.1 Osedax fenrisi
ACATCCTTATCGTCGTGTATCGAAGACACATGTAAACATCATACTAATTCCATACCATTACTACTTGTAGATTACAATCTTCAGTCACGTGTTTCATTATACCGTAGCTATATTTATAGATTGAGACCGACAACGCATAGAGATGTTAATTATATGTAGTCGTATAAAAACTAGTAGTAGCTTATACAGGCTATAACCACACATCGACCCTATGTGTAGCTCAGTCATACAGTCATTGCGGTCATGCATGCTACAACGTATCTGTATAGATATTCACACGGTACGCCGCAGTGTACATAGGATTACATGTCTATATGTTAGTAGTAGTAGTAGTAGTAGTAGTAGTAGTAGTAGTAGTAGTAGTAGTAGTAGTATATGATATTAATATGGATCTACGTCGCCTATAGGCCTATATGTATTGCGGTATCCATTGGTTACAATGCAATAATAACGTATGTTGATAAATTAATGATAAAAATCGACAATTAAGTATCTATTTATATAATTATGTATATCCTATATATATATATATATATACATATAATATATTAAATATATATATATATATATATATATATATATTATGTATTAGGTATACCTGCTATTATAAATGAATACCTATAAGTAACAATGTGATGTTTTTAAATAATGATTAAATATATGCGATTATTTTCTATTTTAGAAAACGACAACTATCGAATTATATACACATCAGTATACAAACACTAATGTCTACATAATATTTGTTATTTATTTTTAGTTTATGAGTAATTTAAATAATTTAAATAATTTATAAATAATATGTGATATATTTAATTTTTACTGAGAAATATTATAATATATTTATAAACAAATTTATGAATCATTTATCATCATACCAATTTGATTTATTATTTCATTAAAAATGTATTTAATTGAAAAATTCGATATTTTGTCTTTACATATATGCCATATAATATGGTAAATATATCGCAGATAAGCTTTATAAGTGATAATATAAGTGATAATATATCATATATACATGATATATTTATATACATTTGTATATATATATACATATGTATACATAGTATATATATAGTATATATTGTATATATATATATATGTGTGTATGCGTGTTTATATGTGTATGTATATATATATATATATATATATATATATATATATGTGTGTGTATGTGAGTGTATGTGTGTGTGTGTGTGTGTGTGTATGTGTATGTATATATTATAAATGTGTATTATTTATGTGTTTTATATATTTACATTATGCATACGTACTATAGTATATGCATGTGTATAATATATGTATGTGTATTATTCATAAGTATTATTATACATTAGCTTGTAATCATTGCATATCGATTGATCTTAACTTAAGATTCTTAAGTAACTCCTGATTATCTACTTCTTTTGTTCATTAATTTCATAACAATATTCACTATATATGTACTATCTATACAAATATAAAAAGCAGATATAAATATAACAATAATAATAATAATAATAATAATAATAATAATAATAATAATAATAATAATAATAATCATAATAATAATAATAACAACAATACATATAGATGTATATATAATCACTATATTAGTAATATGATACTTATTAACGTACCTGTTATTATTGAGATATATAATATCAGAAGATGCATTACTCTAATGTTTATACCTAATGCTAATAGTATACTAGTACTACTAGTAATAGTAATAATATAGTTTATATTACACAATTTATCAGAACTATTAAATATGTAAATAATCAATATATAGATTGTATACATAATTGTATACAACTCGAAACCTATAGGATGCTATAGCAACATATACGTGTTTATCATTGCCACCATGATATTAATATAGGTAATTACCTAAAATAATTATTTGATGTATATATGAAATACCTATAGGTACAACTATATATTGAATTATTAGTTTAATCTTCTATAATAATTTTATATATTTAAAATATTTACACAATTCTATATAAGTCTAGGTATTAATAAAACATAAAAAATAATATAATATGAAATAATAATTGGTTTTAGATTAATAAATAATATATTACTAATTATCATTATTAATATATCGAGTAATATAAGGTATACATCGTATGCTACACACTGGTAGACTGTGGGACCCCTATGTGGGTAGATTTGTGGTTTTCATACTTTAAAAAAAATATATATTATCATTATAAATTTAATCCATCATATTATGAGTTATTATAGTATGATCATTAACATCTAATATAGTAATAGCAGGGAGTTATAATCCATGTTAATAGTTATAACTTTAATAAAAAAATTATTAAAATTAATAAAAAAATGTATAACATAATAATATAATACATACTTCATTAATTATTGAAAAACCATAAATATTAACTAAAACTCGAAAATCCAAAATTCTTCTCTTTTTTATTTTGTGTTGAACCAATAAAACTAAAAAACCCACGCAGGGCAACACTGTTGGTTCATTACATATTACACATATTATTTATAGTATACATTATTATTTATATATATATATATATATATATATATATATATATATATATATATATATATATATATATATATATATATGTGTGTGTGTGTGTATATATATGGATACTATATTGTATCATACACTGTGTATGGGTATATGAGACTAGGGTATACACTCTTATTGAGTATAGATTACGATATAATCGCTGGTCCCCTTTTAGAGAAGAAATCGTATTGCTTTGTCTATACTCAATAAACTATTTTCAATTTAATTCAATATATATAATGTAGGTTATGCAATACATGTATATGATGGATGAAGATAGGGTCACCTTTATTATGTATATGTATGTAACATATTATTTGACTAAATCACTCATTATGTACTATATGTATATACCATTATCGGTGATACCACTAGATAGTGTTACGTATTAAGGGGTCATATGATATGACTCATATGACTCATATGACTCATATCCCATACTGGTAGTGCACTACCAGTATTTCCGGAAATAATGTTCGGAAATGTTAGCTAGAAAGTGATTTTCTAGCAAGTTTATTATAATTGTAGTGAGATACCCCTTTACTTTACAGCAATTTGCCGGAAATATAGTAACTTTAAAGAGGGTATCCCCACTAAAACTTGCTGAATAAATCGCTTTCTAGCAATTTCCGGACATTATTTCCGAAAATAATGGTAGTGCACTACCAGTATATACCCCTTTACATTACCACTAGCCGATAAACATAGTGGCATATAGTACATAATTAAATAAGTAATTATTAATGATTATATCTAGGTAGTATACTAATACTTGTTGTTGTGGTGTGCTTCAGTTTACAAGTATGATATATGGATGCTCAGTAATTAATTAGCATTGTTTATAGTCTCTATAGCCGTTTATCTACTATACACACTATAGTATATACACACTGTATACATATAATACCAACAGTATAACAATACCACCCATAGCCTATGAATATAAGTATTATAATAAGTATAATAAGTATAATAAGTATTATTTAATAATAGGGGTACACGATTATTACGTAGGTAGACATAATTGTGATTGATTTTATTTTAATATATTGATTATATTATATATATATATTTATTATATTGATTTAATATGTAATATATTAAGCTATAGCTTAATTCAATAGTTATATATTATATAATAATAACTATATATAGGTACCTATAGGTACTGATCAATATATTGATTACATTCAATGTATATATAGATATTTGTAGATAATGAATATTAATATTTGTTGTGTACTATAGTATACTATAGTGTACTATGGTATACCATAGATTTTATGTATATTCTATTATTCGAATACAGCGAATACACATATATAACTTTAATCTATGCTAGTACACAACAAATATTAATATTCATTATCTAAAAATAGTATACTACTATAGTATACTATAGTAGTACCAAAGCTCTTTGGATCTACTATACAGTATAATATAGTACTATATTATATCTATACTACAAAATACCGAGAACAATACCGCCATGACGAATGTTCATAATGTGATAATACGACAACTCAGCACACTTGTGTGTGAGTGGATGTATGTTTATATGCGTGTGCGTTTATGTATATATATATATATATATATATATATATTTGTGTATATGTGCGGCATATTGTGCGCTGATGCTTGTTTATATGTGTGATGATTCATGTGTGTATGTGTATATGCACAATATACAGCATACGTGGTACATTGCACGTGCAAATGTAGTGCATGTCATGTACTAACATGTACGACGTACAATGTACGTGCGGCGCATACACACGTATGCACACATGCGTACGTGCATATGTGTATGTTTTTATTTTAATATACATTATTTTAAATTTAAATTGAATTAATTGTCCCTTTCAAATTATATTGATTTCATTTTAATTTGATAATGTAATTATAATTATAGAAGTTAATTGATCTTGTATATTTTATTATGTTATCACATTATATATAATGACAACTATTAATGAATATATATATATATATAGGATATCTATATATATTTAGAATTATTCCAATTATCAGATATTTATTTACTACACTAAAATAAAATGATGGAAAACTTATTAAGATTTATTCACACAATTTTTAATATATTACTACATTATTACCCATGGGTATTCTACAAATAAATCTACAAATACATCGTATATAACATGACCGTTTCATTGCATCAGTGGAAATTAGCTATTATAACTGTATATGTATTTGTATACATGTATACATATGTATATTAACACTAAAACATATAATATCTAAGTATTATTTATATTGAATATTCTATGAATATTATTATTATAATTAAACTGCATAATTATTTATATGTTATTATACTGTTAATATATATAGTATATATAATATATATATATATATATATATATTATACTATAGTAGTATACTAAATATATATTAAAACAAATAAATATAATAACAATTCTAATCAATAGTTATGTATACATGGTACACCTATATATAGGAAAAATGTAATATGTAAATCATATAAAGTGTATGTAATAAGCAGAATGTGTCAATACGAGTGGTTATATAATATAGCATCCATACTACTAAATCAGTGCATTGAAGCTAGAACTACGCAATGACCGCTGGGATTTAGTTTATCATAATGTATTATTACTCGGTGAAAATGACATCTCCATATATGTAAACCTAGTTATAAGTTAGCATATATATATATAACATAACGAAATTATTCATAAAGTTGTGTATTCAATATAGCCTATGAATAATATCGTATTCACGTTATGTATATTGTAGCCTTATATAATATATGTACACTTATATGTTAATATTTATAGTTATTCGATGTCCATATTTCAATTATCATAGTTCATCCATAAAAACCAAAGAACAATACTATTATTACTTTAGATCTCGAATGTATTATACTCAAAATATTGAACGTCAATATTGTGAATACAATACGAAGAAGACGGTATAGGTATAGCACTCGTTCGCGCTTCACTGAACTCACGCACTTATTGGGGGGCGTGGCTACTGTCACACATCAAACACACACACACACACACACACATTGCACAGTTGTTTCCACTATTATTATATTCATATTATCTGTCGTAAGATTACACGTTATCATACATACATGGAATTATTATCTTGTTGTGCGAATATTCATGGCAAAAAGTCTCTTAAGAAGGCTATTAAACTTAGGCAACGTGGTAAGACATATAGACCATATATATTATACATTTTATAAATTGTAGTTTATTTCATATTAACTTACTGCACTATAGTGTTAATGTGTACCTACAGGTGTACATTAAATATATACCTTAGTTATCAGATATGTTGTCTATATTAAATTATATATAGTTATTTTAGTTATATTAACCACACATGATTTTAAAGTTTAAACCTAATCAATCTAGGTATATCTAATAGACCTATCTATTATAATAGAAATATCTGATATATCTATATGAATTATAATATATTTAATATAATATAGTAATATAATATTACTAATATATCGTATATATATATGTTAAAACAATAATGTCTTAAATATATACGCGTATAAATATAATAAACTTATTGATTATACTATGCTAGTTACCTGATACGTATTATTAAATACTTTAAAGTTAACGTTATAGTAAACGTGTAATTAAAATATATAATAATTAAGAATAATATATATATATATAACCAGTGATGGTCAGTGCAGCGGTATTATATATTGCGAACGAATATAACTATAATTAATGAAATGTTATATAAAGTGTAATTGCTATTTAAATATCATACATATAGATAGTTAGTGAACGTGTAATTGTAGATTAGATTTAAGTTACTCAACACTGTATATAACCATTACAAAATATGAGTTTTAATATCATATATATCAGATATATATATATATATAATAGTATTGTGACAACATCCCTTATCTGCCATAAATGCCACATCGATCATATTTATATGGAAATTCACAAGTACACGTGATTTCATATAATGGTAGGTAATCATAGACATATGAGCGAACTGTCTATGTAGGTAATACAAGCTACATTTCATATAGGATTTAAGCACGTGTTTAAAACTATTCATCAACACATGTTATTAATAATATATATTAAACAACTTTAGAATTGAATTGCATCACTTTTTTAATTTTTTATTGTAAATATTTACCTAATAGAATGTGTGTATATTTTTTATAAATCATGATTTTATTCATTTTTAATGTAGTTCCTAATTTAATTAATTTATATTTTATATTATATGCATACAACTTTATTCTGAATCTATTCAATGTATAAACGATGCGACAATTATTATAAATAAAATATTAACCATATATAACCCCATGTATATTATAATTCAATAATAGTTTACTTTTTATTTATTGGTTTAATTTGATTTTCAAATAAGGTATACCTTATTTTATACATTACATACTATTAATATATATATATATATATATATATATATAAATAAATTATAATGCGAGATTATAACAGTTATACCAGTAAAACAACATTACATATCATATGTTTACAAATACTTCGAATATTCACAATATAAAGTAAACAGATTTCATAACAATTCATTTTGAATAATTCTAGATAGTTACTGCCCATCAATCCACACACACACACACGCACTGATATATATTATTATTATTATATTAGAACAGTTTATATATATATATATACAATTTCAACACACATATATAAATATGACCTAAATATGTATAATAATCACATCATCACACCACTAGTGTATTCGTTAGCGAACCAATGCTATACTTGTTTGTAAGCTATGAATATATGTAAGCTATGGATATATGTATATGCCTATAGAAACTAATATCATCATATTTAAATTTGTAGGAAATTCAAATAAATAATAGATGTACACAAAGTAATCGTATACACCAACCTGTATACTGGTTAACTAAACAATATGTTACTCTAACATATTGATTAGTATACTTAATTAATTAATTTATCAATGACATTTCAATAAAATATATAATTTATAAATAATAGATTATTATATTTGTATGTAATTAAATAACACAAATATAGGAAAGTATCATAATATATATATAGCATATACAATTGTATATGTCCTTGGTTTTATTTACTTATATATGTATTACACATTAATATGTAATATAGTTTTGTATTATTTTACTATAGGTGTACCTAGTTACATAAATATCCTAATAATCTAATTATAATGTTATATACGTATATATGTATAATCAATAATATTATGTATATATTCAATATAATACTTACGGATTTCTAATTAATTACACGAATATTTATTTTAACGAGTTCGTTATATATATATATATATGAAATAATAAAACCTCGATGATAAAAAGACATGTATTTAAGGATACTTCAATAACTACTTTATTAAAATAAATTCAATAATTATAGTATTTTATAATCTGTAATTGTATATTATAATATCGATAATTATCGATTGTTATGTTAATATATATAAATGTAATTTACTATTAATAATATTGTACCTCGAATATTTTACTATATAGAATCTAGTATCCATATAGTGTTAATGTTTTATTCATACATATACGTCATATATTATATATATATATATATATATATATATATATATATATATATATATATACTAAATATATATTATATATAGTAATACAGTATACAGTCATTATATTATTCTATGTAGATTATATTCCAGTAATGCATATACTGATAGAGTGCTCTGATATATTGAATATATCTGTGTTTTGTGATTTACTGACAACTGATCTTTACAGTAATGTCATTTACCCATGATGCACTAACATGCTTACCATGTATTTTCCACACATATATACATGTAGGACCTACATTGTAGGTGTGTATACGAACACACATCACATGTAGGACCTATACTTGTATTGTATAATATTGTATTGGATTACAAAATATACACATAAACATATAGTGGGTTATTTATTTATAACAATTATATATTTTAACATACACAATTAATAAATAATATTTTAATATTTTATTTTAATTCTAAATGTTAAAATAATCTATAGTATTATCTGCCTGGTATTATATATTAAATACATAATATATATGCATATATGCGTGAATATAATTTTGTTTGCGTGTTGAATATTAATATATATAATATTAGTGTGTATGGTGTCATATTCACTTGCTATTAATAGCAGAATACCCCCTATTGCTAGTTTGTAATAGTGCCCATCTCTAACATTCCTCAAATATGAATATATATCATAAATTTATAAATAAGTGCTTCTAATGTGAGCCTTACGTATAATAATCACATAATATATAGTGATAAATTACTATAGTATACTATAGTATACCATAGTAGTATAATACTGAACTTATTGTTTTATATTTCTTAATATTAAAATAGTAGATTATATCAAAGTTCATATATAAGCATACACACACACATATATATTTATATATATATATATATATATATATATAATGTGGCCAATGCTTATATTACAAATTAGAATAGCCTCGGCTATAAATGTATAACCTACCTATTGTCTCTTTTTATTATATCAAATTAATCAACCAACCCAATGCTCCTTTATATAATCATTAGTCATCCATATATAATAAATTGTATAGTTTTGTGATTCATTATTCATCTATTATTGTCAGTTGTTTGGTCAGTTACATGCATAGTTAATCAAACACCTACAGTGTAGGACCTACACTCAGTGTTGTTATATATATATATAGGTATGTGTAGGTATATGTAAGTACTCATATATATATATATAACAAATTTACAATTATAAATAAATAAGAGAAATTATAGATTTGGAAAGAATACAAAAACTATTAATACATGTAATATATATGCTGATTATGTTGTACACATAGTAAGAAGGCTATTGATGATGACACATATATACTTATAATTATGTATACTTAAATATACACTTAATATCTTATATATTTTAATATGGTATATGGTTTTTGTTAAATTAATTTGTATGCATATTAATTTACAATATATATATATATATATATATATATATATATATATATATATATTTATACATAAGATATACATATTAACAATATTTATATATAGCCAATGTTATTTGGTTATGATATTAACAATAGTTATACACCATAGGTGTTATATTTTAGTATATATAGTATTACTGGTATATTTTTTTTTTCACATGTAATGCAAAATATTAATATATATATATATAGTAGGAAATTAATATTTAATATTATTCATATTACTACAACTGTGTAAATCTATACACATTATATTTATATATATATGTTGTAAGGTATATTATTAGTATTATACAAGTGTGTGCACTGTAGCGTATCATATGCATTCCTATTTCCATTGTTGATATGCATGAATGATTTGATAAAAGTCATATCCTAAATTCAACAAGTCACTTAGTCAGTACTTAAACATCTATATTAGATATATAAAACAAGCGTAGCGCATATAACATTGGTGACAGCGGTATCCAGTGCTGACTAGGACCAGTGGCTAGAGGAAGAAATTGAAATACAACATAGGATAACAGGTTTGTGTATTGATATTGTTACTTTGCATACACTTGTATAATAAAATATTATTTTAGATAATAAAATATTATTTTTAAAATAATATTTTTAGTTTATTTACGTAATTAAACATAGTTATAAGAGGGATATAGAAGATATGGGAGAAGATAGTAAGCCAGTAGGTAGACCTGCTAAGAAAGATTTAGCATATGTTAAACTAGATTATTTTAATGAGGGTACAGATGCTGGTGAGTGGATTGCAAGAGCTGAGGAATGTGTAGATTTATTGGGGCATAAGGGTGAGGATGCGGCAGGGTATATTTTATATCATATAAGAGGTGGTGCAAAATTAGAATTATCAATGTTAGGCAATAAACTTTTAAATAAAGAGCATATATTTAATAGTTTAAGGGAGAGATGTAGTAGTAGGAGGTCACGGGGTGAGAGGTTACATGATCTAGTTGATAGGAAACAACGAGAAGGGGAGAATATTACTATGTTTATAGATGCTATATTAAAATTAGGGTTAAGTTTGAAAGAGGATGTAGATGGGTGAGGGGCTAATGACAGATTCATTCAAAATAAATGTATTTGACTGCGAATTACGGCGATATTTATTAATCAGGGAAAAAAAAAAGTTTTTCTGAAATACGCTCAATGGCGAGGTAGTTTGAATCTATGAGTAATGTGAAGGAGGGTGGTATATGCTATAAGATAGAAACTAATAAAGTAATAGGTGAAGTAACTAATAGAGGGAATGATGGTAGTAGGTTGGAGGAACGTATACAAATATTAGAGAGGAGGAATACTGAGTTGGAAGGTAGATTAAGAGGTAACTGGACAGACAGAGTTAGATGTTTTACATGTGGAGGGGAAGGGCATACTAGTAAATGGTGTAGGAATAGGAATTTAAACCGCCAACCTTTCCAGTAGATCAGGCAACTAGGAAAGGGGCGAATGCCTGGAAAATAAAGGGGGGTACAAGGGAAATAGGTAATAATAATAGGTTAATAGGAAGATGTCCTAGGGAAAAGGTAGTAATAAATCGGATGGTAGTTGAATGTTTAATAGATACAGGTAGTCAGGTTTCAGTGATATCAGAGGGGATGGTAAGGTCATTAGACTTGAAAGTAATACCTGTAAACCCAAAAGTTGATTTAAAAACAGCAAATGGCACTAAATTAGAATATAGGGGACAAGTAATAACGGATATTATATTATGGGGTAAGAAGAGTGAGAAGGTAGGTTTCATAGTAACTAATATTAAGGGATTGTTTATAATAGGTATGAATATTTTACAGACTTATGGGGTTATATCGATTACTGGAGTGAGTAGGGGAATTCATATAAGAAGTAGGGTATCAAATGGAATAAGTAGTGTTAGTATTAATAATGA
The DNA here is from genome assembly GCA_964019155.1 of Osedax fenrisi. Lineage (NCBI taxonomy): Eukaryota > Metazoa > Annelida > Polychaeta > Sabellida > Siboglinidae > Osedax > Osedax fenrisi. Next base: position 67,072,043 of record OZ025242.1, read on the forward strand.
GGAGATAGTAAAAGTTTATATAGGGTGTAAAAATAGAATTTTTAAGGAGAGCATAGAAAAATTAACTTATAAATATAGAAAAATATTTTTTTTAAATAATGATAGATTAGCTTCTGCTAAAGTAGGATTACACAGTATTAGAACAATAGACAAAATACCGGTCGCTCAACCTTATAGACGAATAATACCTTCCCAGGTAGAGGCAGTGAAGAATCAGATTGTTAAGTGGGAGATGGGAGGGGTAATAGTTAAGTCCAATAGTGAATATGCAAGTCCACTAGTGGTAGTAAAAAAGGGTACAGGAGAAATTAGATTATGTGTAGACTATAGGCAGCTGAATAATAAGACTATTAAGGATGCATATCCAATTCCTAGGATAGATGATTCATTAGAGGCACTAGGGGGAGCTAAAGTATTTTCGTCTTTCGATTTAAAGTCAGCATATCACCAGATAAAAATAGTAAAAGAGGATCAATTTAAAACAGCATTCAGTTCCCCGTGGGGACTCTACGAGTTTACTAGAATGCCATTTGGGTTAACCAATGCTCCAGCTACATTTCAGAGAGTAATATCAAACTTATTTAGATCAGAGATGTATAAATTTGTAGTATGTTATTTAGATGATATATTAGTTTATTCTAAGACATGGAAGGAACATTTAGGACATATTGAAGTTGTAATGATGAGGTTGGAAGAAGCTGGATTTCAGTTAAATACAGGGAAATGTAGATTATTTATAAATGAAATACATTTTCTAGGCTTTAAGATATCAGATAAAGGGATAGGAACGATACCGGATAAGATTAAGACGATAATAGAGTGGAAAAGGCCAAAGAACTTGAAGGAGTTAAGGTCATTCTTGGGTGTAGGATCATATTATCGTAGGTTTATAGAAGGATATACTAAGATTGTACATCCATTATTAAAATTAACGAAATCTGAGGCAGGGGTAGGTAGTATAAGTAAGAGAATGAGTAGACGGGTAAATATTAAGTGGGATGATGACTGTGAAAGAGCGATGCAGAAGATAAAAGATAAGTTAAGTAGTGCACCAATATTAGCATTACCTAGATTCGAGGAAGCATTCATATTAGAGACAGATGCATCACATATTGGTTTAGGTGCTGTTCTTAGCCAGGTGATAGATGGGGAGAGGAAGGTAATTGCATATGCTAGTAGATCATTAAAGGCAGGAGAAGAAAATCAAGCTAATTACTCGGCTAAGAAACTAGAGTTTCTTGCCGTAGTATGGGCGGTAACTGATAAATTTAAACATTACTTAATGGGGGCTAAACAGTGTACAATATTTACAGATAATAGCGCTGTAGCGTGTATAGAAAATAAGAAACAGTTAACAGCTTTAGAGCAGAGGTGGGTATCAAGACTAGCGCCATTTCCAATACGTTTTAAATATAGAACAGGTAGTACAAATATAGTAGCAGATGCGTTATCTAGGAGATGTGAGGAGAATAATGAGGTAGAAGGGGATGATTTCAAAAGATTATATGAGGATGATCTAGAGATCAATGATATTAGTATAATAGCAGGCATAGAGGAAGGGAAGATAAGGGAGATGCAAATGGAGGAGCATAGGTTAAAAGAGATAATAAAACATTTAGAAAGTGGGTCAATAAATAATGATAACTACATAATAGAAGAAGGAGTTCTATATAAGAATAGGAAAAATGGTGATAAGGTATTGGTAGTTCCACGTGAGTTAATTAGGGAGATCTTACAAGGGGTACACGATGCCAATGGTCACCAGGGTATAGATAGAACGGTAGCGAGAATCAGTCTAAAGTATACCTGGGTAGGTAGATATAGAGATATTAAGGAGTATATAGATAAGTGCGAAATATGTCAAGTATCTAAGGGAGGGGGTAGAAATCCTAAAATAGATATGGGATATTTAGGTGCAACTAGACCATTGGAGTTAGTGTTTCTAGACTTCGTTAATATTGATAAATCCTCAGATGGAAGAGAGAGTATATTAGTAATGACCGATTCATATACTAAGTTTACTAGAGCTATTCCTACTAGAAATCAGTTAGCAATTACGGTAGCTAAGATATTAATGAATGAGTGGATCTATTGTTATGGGACTCCGGAGAGAATACATACCGACCAAGGACGTACTTTTCAAGCGGAAGTAGTTAGGGAAATATGTAAGTTATTTAATATTAACCAAAGTAGGACTAGTCCTTATCATCCAGAAGGTAATGGACAATGCGAACGCATGAATAGATCTATTATTAATTTATTAAGAGTTTTGTGTACGGAAGAAAAGTCCAAATGGCCGATTCATTCACCCAAAATGATTCATGCGTATAATATTATGCCTCATGCGACAACAGGGTTTTCTCCATTTTTTTTAATGTTTGGACGTGAAGAAAAATTACCAGTTGATTTAAGATTAGAGAGGTATGGGAGAGGCACGGACAGTGATTGGTTATGGGAGACGAAGCAGAAAATGGGAGAAATCGGCAGTAAAGTAAAACATAGAATAGAATTAACTAGAAAAAAAATAAATGACAAAAAGAAAGAAGACGAATTAGAGGCTGGGACTATAGTTAGAATAAAAAAACGTAAATTAGGTAGACGGAAATTAGAAAATATTTGGGGTGAGGAAAAATGGGAAGTTGAAGGTAGAGTTAAAGGTACTTCTGCCTATAAAATTAAATTTGGCCAGACATGTAAGGTGGAAAATAGGATCAATTTAAGAGTAACCAAGGATTAAGGTTTAGTTTTAGTTATAGTTTAGGGTTGTGTAGGTTATACTTTTAGGTAATGGCATATATATTATGGGTAGTAATTTTGTTAAAAAAAAAAAAAAAAAATATATATATAATGTTTTTTTATAAACAAATAGTGTGGTCACTATTTTTCTTAGGTAGTGGGTGGATGTTGTAAGGTATATTATTAGTATTATACAAGTGTGTGCACTGTAGCGTATCATATGCATTCCTATTTCCATTGTTGCTATGCATGAATGATTTGATAAAAGTCATATCCTAAATTCAACAAGTCACTTCTAGAAATACAGTCAGTACTTAAACATCTATATTAGATATATAAAATAAGCGTAGCGCATATAACATATATATATATATATATATATATATATATATATATATTGATCTAATATATAATATCTATATGAATATGTTTTTATATAGGAATATAAATAGATAGATAGATAACTAGATAATTTGCTAATTATTAACACAAATATAGTTTACAAATTTAACTGTTTTGACATTTAATTATTAACATCGACTGCACCATATATAGATCTAGATAGACTTCATTAATACCTAAAAGAAAGCATACTAGAGATATTTATAAATGATGGCCTATATCTTCATCCATAAAAAATAGGTTATTTCATAAAATACTAGCTAAAGATAATACAAATATCATAGTTTTAGAATCTCATCTTAAGGAATTTATTAGGGGATACTGTATTGCTGAAAATATTTGTTATCAAATAATAGTATATATTGGTATACAAAAATGTATTCCCTTAAAATATTCTTATAGCTATATCTAAGACATATGACTCATTTCTTCACAATGGTAATTATTGCTAATAGATCTGGATTACTGAAAACAATCATAAGTGTCCTAAACAGGCTTACACAAGCTGAAAATCACAGCTTGAATATAAAAAAGTATATTGCTTATAATCGCAATTAATCACAGTTAAAAACAAGGTGATCCCATGTCGCCCTTATTATTCTGTGATTGATTATGTAACTTCTGATTTACCCAAATCTATTAGTATAAATAATAATATTGGTGTTAATATGGCATTCTCTGATGTTTATGTACTATTTGCAAAATATGAACTTAGTCTGCAATCCCAAGTAGATCATGTTTTACATAGACTTAAAGAATGAGTGCTTGACATTAATCCAGCAAAGAGTACACATATTAATATTATTATCTACCTTAAGATAAAGTAGTAGATGACAACATATTTCCCTTAAACCCTGACTATTAACATGATAAATATACATAATTAGGTATCAAAATAGGACTTATAGGTAACAAACATAATATAATATCCATAAAACTAATATCCAAATTATTATTAATAACAAAAATACTGTTAAAACCACAATAAATCTTGATCTACTATAATATTTACTATTACCAGGTATATTACATAAGCTAACTTTTTCTAATATTTATTCATTTAAACCTACTGATCTATTAATTAGTTCATTTGCTGATAGATATTAAAGAAATACAAGACCTGATATTACCTAAAAAACTAAACATCTGTTTAACCTAACTAACTAACTAAACACCTGTTAACCTGACTAACTAAACACCTGAGTGCCTTTTTAATTGCAATTTGTAATGTTTATATTGCATTGTTCTGTTAGATAAAAGAGCTACCACTTATTTCTTAGTTTCTTATGGTGTCAACCAGCCTGGTACCTCTTAGTTTTTGTATAGATAGAATTAATTAATTAATACACACAATAATATTGTATATAATACATTATTTATATATCATATTATAAAATGTAAAATCAATAGCTATATTTATATATATAAATAGATGAAGTTATATAAACATGAAAGGTATACCCTCATATAAGATTACAATAATAGCAATATAATCAATTAATACAAAACTAAGACATGAAGTAAGTAATGAATCATTATTAACATATATAATAATATATAGGCCTACTTTTATTATAAATTTGAAAACAAATATTTTATTAAATTGACAATTGTGATTACTAAATTTATTATTTATTATATGGTTTCTAGTAAATTGTATTACTAACTATATTTCATTATCTTTAGTTATAATATTATGAGAGTTTGAACATTTCAGAAAAGTAGTGTTTGCATTCTATGTATAATTAAAACTGCTTGTGAGGATATACCTTATGTATGCCTAAATATACTGACGAAATCAAATTTATATATGAAATCTAAACTAGCCAAGAGTTTGCATAGTCTATGAAATAGGCATATTTCATAGACTATGCAAACTCTTGGCTAGTTTAGATTTCATATATAAATTTGATTTCGTCAGTATATTTACAATGATATGTATATAGATGAAGCAAACTATGTCATTCATGCATATTAATACTGCATTTAATAATACTGCATTAATTATGCACCTAATACTAACTCAAGTATAGGTATTTCTGTATTTTCACTATACCACTACTGTAGGGCCTCCTGTGTTACCATATATACAACAATCTCCCACCCATCGTGCAATAGGTCATCACTCATTTATATTTGTCATAATAGTAGAATTTTTATTTGTGTTGTATATATTACTCACTTATTATCTCATCATTCACTCATCTTTTTCATAAAGGTTTGTTTCTAATCTTTGTATTCTTAGTACTGCTCTCACAAATTAACTTTATCATTGATGGAGGTTTAAACAAATAAATAAATTAATATAAATTCAAATAAAATATTTATAAACAAATAAAAGATTAACTAGCTACTATGATATAATATGTACCATTTCATATTTTTCCCATATATACTTATAGTATCCTTACATTATATATTAGTAAACTTATTATAGAAATGTAAACATAATTCAATATAAAAATCATTTTTAATATAAGGGCGTTCACACCTTTACTAATATATATTGTATATATAAATATATATATATATTATGTCTAATATCTGTTTTTATTCTGATGTGTCATTATTATTAGTTGTTTAATATAGTATATAAGTAGTGATAATATTACACAATACACAATGTAATCATTTATGTAATATATCTCTATTATGAATTCTTATTTTCTTCACATGTAATCAATCACAGCTTTCTGAAGTAATGGATCAAAGTACTTATATTTAAATTCAGATATGTGTTGCTATTTTAAATGTGAAATATATCACATTTATCTACACTTAATTAAATACTTTATATATGATTTATTCACAGTTTCTTTTTAATAACCAATAATAAAATTATATAATTTTTTCATAATTAAACATATTTCATATATATTAAACTATAATTATAGTATGGAATATATACTATATACACACAAATTATAATACATATAGATTACAGTATGTCACTAATAATACTTATAATTCAAATTCATATTACTTAATGATAATTATATAATATTATATTTCTAATTTGATTAGATTATAAATATGTATATATATATATCTGATAAATAGAGTAAAATATATTTTATATTATTCAATTAGATGTATTCACTTATAAATACCACATTATACTTGTATACTTTTTATATCATTCATAATTTGTAATCTTAATTTGTGGTCATATAATATTTAATGTAAGTAATATAATTATAATTATTTTTTAAATTATATACATGTAGAAAAATATATATGCAATAATTTATATTATAATGATATATAATATTAGACATATTCAAGATCATTCCTCTACTTCCTCATACCAACACTTACCTCTCTAGTTCCCATTTAAAAAATGCTCTGCTTATGTCATAATATTAATTGTTTATTCCTCAATATACTCTTCGAATTGCCCATCCTATATTTTTGCTTCTCTATTACAAAGATCTTCTCTATCATCTCATAAGCTCTGTTTACATGAGTAATATATTCCATCAATTTCGCAGTAGAATTATTAAGAATTGCCAAAATGTAAAAGTCTATGTTTTTTCTGCGATTATTGCTAAATTTTCTAATCCGTATTTATTCTAGCTTCTGCAAATGGTAAATAAACTCACGCATAAGTGACAAGTATTATTGCATACGAATTTACCTTTCTAGGGGTCAATCTATTTATAATCTTTTATGATTATTAGTAATTAAGATTAAGTTATGTAAGCGTTTACGATTGTTTAATTAATAATAAATTAATAATTAATAATAATTGAATAATAATTATAATTATAATATAAAATCCTTATATAATTATTAAATTATGAATATATGTATATTACCACTTTATGATTATATAATGAACTTAAGTGTATATGTTCATAAGTTCATAAAATGTTAGTATTTTTAAGTAATCTATTGCGAAAATAGATTGCTCATGTGAACATCCTAACATTGATACCGCTAGAGGATTTTGAAACTGCAATTCTTAATAATTCTACTGCGAAATTGCTGGAATAGATTTCTCATGTGAACAGCGCTTTAGAAACCATACATCTCATCTTCTATCTATCCATATTCTCAAAATTAATACTGTGGCCAGGGCCGGCTTAAGGGGGGGGCAAACCGGACAATTGCCCGGGGCCCCACATTTTGGGGGCCCATGAATTATTTAAGAAACATTTTTTTTACTATTTATATAAAAAAAAATTTCTTAACTGTATTTTTCTTATATATTATTAATTCTAATTAAAAATCTAAAATAATATATTAAATTAATTAAATAAGAGTCATTTAGGCCGATTTGAAAAGTGAATTTTACAAAAATTTCTAAATTTACACGAAGATATAGTGGAAACAGGTACATATGAAGATGTTGGAGCACATGATAATAGAGATAACCATAGATCAAAATAGTATGAAACAGATTGATAAATAATTTTTTAATAAACTAGAAAGTGATAAATTATAAACGTATAAGGGAATATTAACCATAGTTGAATCTTAACAATTTATAATTATATAATTAGTTTACGAAAAAAAAAGTATTCTTTTTTTTATTAAAATTAAATATGAGATATATATTAATATCTATTTTAACTATGATTTATGATATCTATAAAGGATTATATTGATTATAAATTACAAAAAACGATATTCTATATAGATTTATAATTGTTATAGTAATTAAAACTAATTTGATATTTTCAAAATAATTTGTCTCAAAAGAATTAATTTTCTCTAACTACTGCTCGTATTAATAAAAGGTGTATCTTCTCATAGTGTATATATTATTATAATTTTGTTAGTGTAAATAATATATATATATATATATATATATATATATATAAAATAGTTTTAATTTAAATAGGAATATTCTGCTTTATAATATTTTTTAATCACTATTGATGGAAGGGAATTATGTACATACAATTTTCTATATATCCTACTATTATTAGAGAAAGAAATTATATTTATTGAAACAGATATTATTTATAATATATATATATATATAATCTAAATATAATAGTAAAGGCATTTTTGCAATTATCCAACAAGTACTTACAACAAAATGTTTAGATTTACATCAACCTCATCTATATATTTATATATAAATACACACAATGGCGATATTCGTATTGGAGAACAGGTGATAAGTTACAAGACCTCTTAAAAGGTTATAGGAGGTCTTGTAACTTATCACTGATAACTAAATAATTGAAAAAATATAAAATTTAAAATATTATATTATATATCAGTGTACTCAATTCCAGATATATCACATATACCTTATAAGTTAACCTTCATTGTCATATATACCAAGTTATGTATTATTATATAGGTATGTATTGATGTACGTTAAGATTAATTATCACATTGGTCAATACATTGGTCACATTTTAACTAATTATGTCATTTAATCAATACTTATATCATTTTTATTAATTAATTTGTATATTATAAAATATTACAGTGCAATGATTTTAAGTAGTAACCGTAATATATATTTATATCCATAGCGTGAAGGAGAGTGGGTCTCCTTTACACGATACATGTAAATAGATATGAAAAAAAACAAAATTTGTTAAATATTATAAATATTTTTACATAATTTGATCACACATATAATAATAATACATAATTTATAGATATATATATATATATATATATATATATATATATATATATATATACATTGAAGAGTTATAGATATTAGTTATTTCTAGAATGGCCCATTTAATATGTTATGAAATTCTTATGGCGCCCATACGTTTTTTTTGCCCGGGGCCCATATTATGCTTAAGCCGGCCCTGACTGTGGCCCTGAGTTATATTGGTCCTAAGCTAATTTACTCTATTAGATCCATAAAATCACATAACACACTCAAGAAATATATACAACAATTTATATCAGGTGGCAACATTTAATACTAATATTGTTTGTCATTATTATTTTATCTATTATTATCCTTCCTGTTTATTCTTTTTATTTTATTTTATTATTATTAATGGTATTTATTGTTTTACCTACTTTTATTATTTGTATTTCTATATATATACTTTTGAGAAATCATTTATGATTTATTAATATAATTAAATTTATTTAAATAAACTTTCAATTCAATTCAATTCAATTATAATATAAATATCAATATTAATTTTTAAATCTATAATAATATCATAATTAATAATCTAGATAACAAAATATATATATGTTAAATCCATACCACAAACATATATAGAAGCAAGTGAGGAACAATTAGTGGATCCATCAGGTGAATTGAAGAAACCATTTGACCTTCCTTTGTTCTACACAGCTTTACGTGATCATCATCCTACTAATAAACAGCAACTGAAACTTTTATATTTTAATAAAGGTGATTCCATAAAGGTAAAAGTGTATTGCTGTTATATATATTAAATAATATCATATTATATATGCATTCTATTATTTAATATTGTGGTTTTGTAATATTATACTAAACAAATATATTAAAAAACTATTAACAATATTATTACTTATCATTTGACATTTACAAAATTACATTATATAACAATATAATACATTATTATATGCATTATATAACAATACATGTAATGGGTTATGTTTGATTGACAGGTATTAGAGAAGGGAGAGATGTGGAGAGGTATCCGTCAACAGACCTCTACACAGAGCTCTGATACAGACAAGACTACAGCACCCGTGTCATCTGTAAAACGGGAGGATGGGGCCTTAAAGACACCCGAACCACTACTAGCATCCAGCAATGCTAAGTCTACTTCTGCATGGTTCCCACCTGCCTTCGTGTCTAGTCCAGTTGATGGTTGGTATTGTTGTTGTTCATTATGCTAACAATCTTATATCACAATAATTTAAGTATTACTTCACTATTTTAAAAATACTTTTCAATGTACTTTTCAATGTACTTTTCAATTCATGTTTTATCTACATGCCTATAATATATAATTCCAATGAAACCATCATTTACAACATTCCTTACAAATATGTAAACTGTATTTAATGTATAATTATATTAATCTCATTAATTGAAATATATTATTTATAATTATTTTTCTATTTTCAAATATATCAGAGTTAATTTTATATTAATCATATATTTATATATTAAATAATCATATATTATTCATATATCTCAATATTATATATATATATATATATATATATATATATATATATATATATATATTTATAAGTTTAATATTAATAATTTCAATAAATATAACTATCTTTATTTAATATGTTTTATATTAATCTTAATTTAAGAATGTGAAATAATGTATGTTAAATAATATATACATATTATAGTATATGATTTTATTATGATTTTATTATAATTTGTATATATATAGTGTTAGAGCCTAATTGCATGATTAATCATGTGATAAATAGATAAGATTGATGTTTTGTGATTTTATATTAACATTATTTGATCTCACATTACTAATATGCATTTAGCTTTTCAGCGAGCACTAATACAACCAGACTTATTACAAAGTACTGATGATATATCTTCAGTGATTGATCTGCCTCCTGCTATGTCTGATTTTGATCATTTGAGATATTGTAAAACCCCCAATGTTGAGGTTATCAAACGTCCTCAAAATACCCTTAGTAAAGGTCAGTTATTTCAAATCTTTAATTATAGATATACACACAATATATACAATTATATTCAAATATGCAACATGTTTAAATGTATCCTTGATCATTATTTTGAAAATTAATATATTTTAATTAATTAATATAATTTATATATATATATATATAATTTACTAATGACTATCTTTTATATTAATTTTATTTTTAATTATATATTTTAAGTAATATTTCGAGTTAATTTTATTTTTAATTCAAAATAAAATATTGATAACACAATTTTTAATCTTATAACATATTAAATTATATAAATATTTATTAAATAGATTTAAATAAATTAGATTTAAAAAAACAAATATTTAATTTATTTATAGTAAAGTTACTAATAAATCAAAATGGTAACGTTGTGTTAAATAATACATAAAAATGTACATAAAAATGTATATATAAAATACATAAATTACATAAAAGTATAAAAAAATCAGAAAATTAAATTTATTTCCTTTCAAATTATATATGATATGATGCATAAAATTATATATGATATATGCATAAAAGTAACTATAAATGTCATAAATTAAGCTTACATAAAGAAACAGGCTAAAATCTATAAACTACCTATTCTTATGGTGCGGGTTATGCACCATTGTAAATTGTTTATTTGTATTGTTTCTCTTATCATTACTCATTATTTTTTACGTATCCTATTTTCTTTTATTATACAATATTTTAATACCAATTTTAAAATTTAATTTTAATTTTAAAACACTAATATCTCTATTCTATTTTAAACTATTTTGTTACATTAGAAACTCCATATCTTTAGAACTTGATAAAACTATATGAAACTTTCAGAATTTATTTATATTATACTATTCAGAAATAAAAAACAATCTAAAATATAATATATGATTACCGATAATATATTATATTATATAATTTATAGAAATTTAGGGAATATTTATTATTTTACAAATTGATGATATGTAGGTCCCATTATCTTGGTTTTACAAATATATTCTATAATATATTTAATATTGTGTTCTGTATTCTATATTAATTTTTTCTCATAAAAACATTAATAAATAAATTATCTTATGCTACTATAATATATTTGGAAACAATATTTTAACACATAATGTAAACTTTATTTAATAATCCTTAGTATGAGATATTTTTCAAATAAATCTTATTTAAATTAACTCCATAATATATCCTATTTTAATATAATCAAATTCATCAGAAATTAATATAGAGATATTATATGTTGTATATATATATATGCATGAAATAAAAATATTCAAATATTAGCATGTTTTAAGTTTTAATACGACTTTGATTTACTGTTATATTTTTATTGTGATCATATATGATGTGATATTTATAATTTGTTAAGTTTTATATCATATTTAAATAATAATGATAATTATATATATATATATATATATATAATAGTGATTACAATTGTAGATTCTGACAGAGATAGTGGAATATCCCCTCAGCAATATCAGCAGTATTATGGTTCTCAAGTTAGTATTTATCCGTAATAATAATGATATTGTTAATGTTATTATTGTTATTTTATTTGGTGGACACTATTCATCCCATCCAGGAACTTAGATCCAGGATCTTAGAACTTAGAACGTTTTCACTTATAACCATATATGGCTCTAATGTCCCTTCGAATCCGCTCTCAAGTTAAGGCATCCATGGTTTTAATGAGAGCCGATCTTTTATTTATATACAATTAAGATCACTTCTAAATATTTTAAGACCTATTTTTTAAAATTAATTAATCGTCCTACTGCTTGTGTGTCTGATGCTTTAGCCAACTGAGCCACACAGGCAGTTATATAACGTATGTTATCAGATATCATAATAAATATCTGTGTGTATACAGTAAATACCAGATACAGTAAACTGATTGTTAAATTACTTGTACAATATTTTATTATTTATTTAATTAAATATTTAACTATCTAAAAAAACCCAAACCCTTATTAGTAAGTTATACAAAGTATCAATGATTCTATTGTGAAATAAACATATGTACAATTCAAATATTTTAACATTTCTGATGATTAATTTATACTAATATAATAAAAAGTATTATAAAATCATCAACAATATTATAAACTAATATAAATGTACTTTGTTCAGTCTTTATATATTTAAAAATAGTGTTATTTGATCGACATTGACAAAATAACACTTCAATTGACATTACAAATTATACAGCCACATATTAAGTATAGAAAATACAATACAATACATCAATAATATATAATACAATATATTAGAGTAACATTACAGTGAATGTATATGAATTTACTATTGTTTGTATACAATATAATACTTCTAATTTAATACATATTCTGTAATATTGTAGCTATATATATGAGTTAATTGGAAAAATATGAATAATTGTGTAAAAACTGGTATATTTACTATATTGAATGACAATATAAATATCATTATAAATTTATATTCAATATATATTAGGACTCCTCCATAGATTAGTATCTACAATAAGTAACCATTAATATATAAATTGATCTTTCACCGTATATATATATATATAAATATATATATATATATATATATATATATATATAAATATATATATATATATATATATATATATATATATAAACTAGGAAGGATGTAGAAATAAAAAATATATGGAATATTAGAATTGAATTTTTCTACCTCTTCATCTATATATATCTATATATCTACATATATCATCTATATATCATCTATATATCTTTATATAAATATATACATATATATACATATAAATTAGTGCTGTAAATGAACTCAGGCAGTTCGAACAATTATCGAACAGTATCAAACTTTTGATACTTCGAACTTTGAAAAAAATTTGATTTCGAACTTTACAAATTTTGAACTTATGACATTTGAACTTCAAACTTTAAATTCAAGTATCAAACTTTCGTAATTAAAACTTTTATGCAATTATCGAACTTGCGTTTGATAATATAATTAATTTAAGTTATCCAAAGTATCGGTACAGTCTCAGTCTCTGTTATCCAAAGCATTGATGCATCATAGTCTCAGTTACCCTAAGCATCGATACAGTCTTAGTCTCAGTTAACCAAAGCATCGATGTTGATATTAGATATTAAATCTTAAAAAACTTAAAATAATAAAAAAATAAATTAGCCACCTATGGAAATAATAACATTTATTTATTATAAACATTGATTAATATTTATATCTATAATAAATATATAAAAATTATGTATTAAAATGTAACTCAAAAAGCATCGTTTGTGCTCGGTTATATCTAGTAAGAGTCTCAATTTGGTTAAGCCCATTGCGTAATAGTATTGGTTCGTTTTTACTTGTAGAGTCTCGGGTAGCCATTATTTACCCAAAGGCACGGCTCTATCAAAATGCTTGGCGTAATTTATATACAAGTATTGATACTTCAAAAATGTTGTTCGAAAAATTATCTATACTTCAACAATTGTGTTCATTTACAGCACTAATATACATATATATGTTTACAAGTATATAGATTAATAGATATATAATAAAATATATCGAAATTCATAAAAAAAACGCATAGACAAAATTCTTTCTAAAGCTATAACTTTTATAGTTGAATGTAATTGAAGAATAATAGAATATTTTTAATAAACTTCAAACTGCTCTAAAAAATTTAAAATTTATCTTCAATGATTTATTTTCTCTTTTCTTTCATATCTTTACTACTTCTATATTTTACATTATAACATGTATTGTTATTTTTCCTATTGATGTTATATAAAACTTGTATCAAGTAATTATGCTATTAAGCACTTAGGTTTGTAATAATCAGAGAGATAAGGTATTTATTATTTATTTGTTTTGTTTTATTTTAATTATATATATATATATTCATGTACAGTTAATTTAGGAATTACTTTACTTATGAATAAACTTTGATAATGATAATAAGAGAATAAGTCAATATCCTTGTGTTTATAGTTGAATTTTTGAATGTTTTATTTATGCATCTGACATGTCAGATATTGTATAATTAATCTTATATAATCTTATAATGTAATGAATAGATAACACTTTTAACATCCTAAATTGAGATTCTATAGATATATTAATATACAAATTTGTGGTTGATTATTGGTTATTTTTAGAACATATAATTAAATAATTCAACAGTTGATTTATATAAATTAAAATGCATATATGATATGTTTTCTTTATTGTAGGATTTTTAAAAAGTTATCTTTTTATTAAATTATTTATAATTTGATATATATGAAAATTTTAAACTGGTTATAATAATTATAATACTAACAACATTTCATTATTTATATTAAATATAATGGAAATATTATTAAAACAATTAGTTCTTAAAATAAAAAAGCATTTATAAGCATTTATATCAACATCAAAATGTGCAACAATAAAAATTATATAAATATTTTATATTTATATTTTATACAAATTACAATAATTCATTTTATTATAATAATTTAATGAAACAATGTTGTTTTATAATTTGTTATGTATTATGAATAAACTCGCGTACTTATTAAATAAAATGAACTATAGGTCACAATGCTATATTTTGAGAAAGTTTGTGATTTATAGCATTATATATTTCCATTTTACAAATGGCCCACTAGGTTATTAGTATTGAATTTGATTACAGATGAGTCAGTTAATTTATAAAAGTTGTAAATATCTCATTTATTAATATATATATTAAACATTTTATCAATATATTTCTATATATTTATATAAATTTGTTATATAAATAAAAAATTATTATAATTATTATAATTAAATAATTATAATACCAAAGCCCTTAAGGGCTTTGATAATACTATGAATAATATTTTCATTCCATTTTATTCTTCAGATTAATGTAATATATTATATACTAATCAAAATAAATATAATTTGTAATAGACAACTTTCAATATATGACACATTTTCATTTTTTTTAAATGTATGTAATTTTTTTAAATATACATAATCTGGATATTTAGAGCAGTATTATTTAAATTACTAGTTCTTAATGAGTTAACAGAATTATACATAAGAAATTTATTCTTCAACTACACTGTTTTTTCACGTAATTTTTGAAATACTAGTTTAAATCAATAGTTTTTATTTTTATAATTAAACTTTCTACATCACCAAATTTTCACTTTACTAGAGTTTATTGATAGTTTTAAAAATCATTTTTGTATATGATTACTTATCATATAAAATATTTTTTGTATAGTTATATTTTATTTGGAATATATAAGTTTAAAATTTTGTTTGTAATTGTTGTCATTCTAAATTTATTTTTATGGTATTAACTAGTGAAGTATGTCGAGTTTTTAATGCCAAGACGATACTTTTGCCAATTCGATACTTTCATTTTCGGAAAATAAGACTCTAACCAAACATAAAATAAAAATGAAGCAATGATGCTTTTTTTTGAAGTTGCATTTTAATCCTAATTTTTATATATTTCATATTTACATCGATTAAAAAAAAAATTATCTGCATTATTTGAGCGGTCATACAATTATATTTTTTAATATATGCGGTTATAACTCTGATTCCCCAATATTAATATTTTTATTAACACAAATGTCCGGAAAGGACATGACACTTGAAAAGTATGTATGCTAAAAACAAGTAGTGTGCACTAAACTTCAGTTATATTCAGTGATTTTTGATGCCCCTAATGAGTCATTAGGCTAATGAATCATCAGCTTTGCATTACTATATATATATATATATATATATATAATATATTATAATCTATTATAAATTAATATTCATGTATAGAGTATCTAAATATTAATATATAGTTAGATACTGTATATATACATATTCGTATATACACATTGAAAGTGATTAGGAGGGATTAGAATAGATTATACGTAATAAAACCTTATATAACAGTATATAATATAAATTACTTTTAGTAACTTCTTTTATTTTATATAATTGGTAAATACTCAACATTGAAAACCAGCTCGAATTGTAAGAGCTAATTTTGCGAGTGAAACGAGCTCTTACATACAGCTATCAACATAATAGAGCTAATATTTGAGTTGGTGTGAACCCACTTTAGATTTATCAAGTAGATTATTACTATTGAATAATGTAATACAAATAAAGTTAATATTATAATAATAATAAATAAATATTTATATTTATTTATTAGAGATTTAGGTATATATGTATTACTTAGTGCTGCTAAAATTAATACAACATTAGTTTTAAGTAGTACTAGAGAAACAATGTTAGAGAAAAAAGTATTATAAAATGATATGGTAACAAGAGAATTCATTTTAAAATGTATAAAACTTATTAAATATAAATGAACATAGATACATAGTTTACTGTCTAACAAACACCACACACATTCTACTGCTCACCTATCTAGATTTCTGGCTAACAAAAGCACACCCTTTGTAATATCTTATTTTTATATATGATGTTTCTTATTTTATTTTCATATATGTTAATATATTACATTATATTAAATATATTTAAATACATAAATATATATATATATATATATATATATATATATATATATATATACTATATGACTTTAAAATATACCTACAATGGTATAATAGTTATCATTTCTGTGTGGTTTGAATCCCTATGTAAGACAAATTTAATATTTGGTTTTTAATCATAATTGTCATGCCATTATTTAATATTTTAAATATCATATATTGTATAAAAAAATGTATACATTATTTTTGTATATTAATATTTGAGCATCTATACTCTATTAAAATTAAGCTATATAGGTTTCTTTCTATTTTTATTCTTATTATTCATAATTATTAATTTTAATATTATACTCTATACATTTAAAAGGAGGTTTTTTACCTTTGGGCATTTTAAATGTACAATAAGGGAAATGTACATATTTTTAAAATACTATAAATAAATACTCTTTAATTATATTAAATATTTTTACTTACATTTTTAGTTATCTTAGCTTAATATTCCAATTTATAGATTGATATTTTGTATGTATGTTTTTTAATTTGAAAGAAATTTGAGAACATAATTGTATACCTATTTTATACCTAGTATTATTATTAACGAAATATTCTATAACATTTTTATTATAATATAAATATATAAATTGATAAATTTCAGAATGTAAATTTAAATGTTATCTACATATAGATAGAGGCACTGGAAAGATTTTTATGTAGGGGGACCAACCAATCAAAATAAATGTTGTGGTAAAAGTAGGGGTTGACCAATACATAGGAGGTCCCCCTAGATTTTAAAGTGGGGGGGGGACATATCCCCCCGTCCCCCACTGTTGCAGCGCTCCTACATATAGACTACCAATATATATATATATATATATATATATATATATATATATATATATATATATAACTTATATATAATATAAGTATATACAAATCTAATTGATATATTGTGTATAATATGTTAAGTGTAGACCCTGCTACATGTATTATATATAACATCCTATATATAACACATCAGTATTATGTTATGTTATCTACAAATACAAGGCCAAAAACTAATAGAGATATTAAAATATATATTTTCTTTTACTAGAATCTTTCTCCTCAATATTATAAATTTCATATATTGGAATAAAATATAAATACATAATTTATACATTTTACACAATATATATATATATATAATATTGTGTCATTTGGAATTCTTAGTATTATTACATGAACATATTTTAAATAAAATTAATTATAATGCATCTTCTAAAGATGTCCAATAGGCTAGCCCGTTTGGTGACTTTTTTAGTTCCCTTCATATAAAAGTGCCATCTCGCTTGGAAAAACTCCTTTTAATCATTCCAGATATAATAAAAAAATAGTAATTGAAAACCGACAAAAATTCAGAAAACGAAACCATATTCAAAAATAGATAAGAATTTACATTAAAAATTTACGAAAAAATGTAAATTACAGATATATGAAAGACAAATTTATTTACAAGTATAAATTGCCTTTTAGCATATGTAGTATATAAAAAAATCGTTAAAAATTACAAAAAAAAAATTTTTTAAATAATTAAATCGAAAAAAAAAATTATCAATGGAATAATAAAAAAAAAAAAATTATATTATATATGTCTATCATCATTATATGAATATCAAATTATAAGCATTGATATAAAAATAGCATATATTTATTCAAAAAATTACTTTTATTTAGCATTTTAACAACAAATAAATGTTGGGGTAAACTAGTCTTGACAAATTTTTAGTTAGAAAAATAATTTTTTTTATTTTTTATTATACCTCGTAGATATCAATTATAGGCACACAACAAAGTTTGATCCTTAATTAAAATAATTTATCAAAAAAATAGTCGAATAATTTACACTAATTAAAAAATAAAAAAAATTTAAATTAATTGGAAATTTTTAAATAATTTATTACTTTATTAATATTATAATATATTCATACACGTAATTGCCATATATTTTATTTTTATGACAACGCGCACTTGCATAAATATATAAAATACATTAAAAAAAATTCTATTTATAGAAATTTACATTATAAAATAAATGCAAATATGTCTTTATTAAAGTGCTTTCGTTTTACAAATATTAAATATTTTTTGATGAAACTTCTTAAATATGTTTATTATGATATTTATGACATACTGTGAGCGAGATAGCAAAACTTTCAAAAACGGGCTACCCTAGTGTCCACTTCACCCGTACCTTAAGTATACTTCATATATGAATTGCATTTATTATATGTATTTAATAAATATACTATATTCAAGAGTTATACCTCGTTATTTAATTTAAATAAAATGCTAAACTTAATAGTATAATATTTAATTATTAATTGATTACAATTTAAGAAATTCTAGTAAAAATATTTGTAATTTATTTAAATTTATTGAATATTTAATTTATGAAAACTTTTATTTTATTTTATTACCGTGGGTCATTATTACTTATATTTTAAAACATTTATTTTATAATTAGTTATTTAATTAATTGTATATATATATATATATAGTATAGTATAGTATAGTATAGTATAGTATAGTGTATAGTATATAGTATATAGTATATATATATATATATATATATATACTATATACATATGATTTTTACATATAGGAATTACATGAAGTATTCTAACATTATATAATGATATATATAGTTGCATGTGATGGATTAATTAAATAAATAAGCAGAGTAATATATTCTGCTTCCTCCAGCTGTGTTCATATAAAGAGATGTAAAACTACTTTAGCCTAGTTATTTAAACATAATAGATATCATAAATGTTTATATATAAATTATTATATAATTATAAAATATAAAATATTATTTATGTAAAATGTTACCTTATAAAATAGTATTGTTATCTCATTCATTTATCAATAAAATATTGTTATACATATATATATATATATATATATATATATATATATATATATAGGTAATAGGTAATAGGTAATAGGTATACCTATATATCCCTCTATATAGATTATATGGTGATAATATATTTATTAACATATTAATAATTAATAATAAATAATAAATCTAAATAGATTTTCGGTTCATTATAATATTAAGTTATTATAATAGTATGCAATACATACTATGTATAGTAAGTGTTAAATATATCCTCAAATGTACATTCACGAATGTATGTTTAGTTTATATATATATATATATATATATATATATTAAATATTAATTAATATAATATTAAAAATTAAAATAATATTATTTATATTATTTTTTTCCTATATAAATCATTGTATATTAATTTAATAATGTTGTACATATTATCATATCGTTCATATCGTTCAATAACAGTAATATTGAATGTACCCGGGTATAGGGAATGCATACTTGGTGCAACTACTTAGTACAACCTTGCATGCAGACCTACACTAGTGGTATTATCAAGGACATAACGTTCTCTAGGTGGCAGCACACGTGCTCGTCCGAATGTCACGTGGTCTAATTAATATACATGACAAATCAATAATACATTTATCTCATGTCCTAACTGCCACATTAATATCGTCCTTCTCACAGAGCACATTGACCACTGCTATATTGCTGGTCGTTTATCACATATAATATGACTGTAATAATGTATGGATAACTCGGTCTGATCATCTATTGTTAGTCCTATTGTACATAGCTGCCCTATACTTATATAATGCTAAATCTACATCGCATACTATCACTAGTTCAGATAGCAAATAAGCACAAGTTGTTAACCTACATATATATAATGAATGTCTTAGCATGTTAATTGTATTAATCTGTGTTATAATAGTCACTCTATTGGTAGTTGTGATGGTAGCTGTGATGGTAGTAATAGTGGTTAGGCTGCAATAGATATATATAATCATAATAGCAATAGCAATATATAATAGTGGTAAAGTAGTGTTTGATAGTGTTCTGTAGTTTATACATATTTCTTTATTTAATCACTAACAAATGCGTGCATGTTTTACATAGTGATGAGAGATTTACACACGTAGAACATAACCCTCATGTCCTTATTTATATCATACATAGTGAGCAGTGACCCCTATAACGACCTCTGTTTACTCAAACTATCGTCCTGTATTTACTATGAATCTAGCAATATATATATATATATATATATATGTATATATATATACATATATATATATATATATATATATATATATATATATATATATATATATATATATTTATGTAGAACATATGAAATGCATCTACATTATATTTGTCTTAATTATTATATGATTATGATATATTATATATTATGATTTATAATATACACACACAAACTCACACATACATACTATACCTTACTATACTACACCAACATACTATACTCACACACGACACATACATATATATGTATATATATATATATATATATATATAATATATAATATATAATACATATAAATATAAACATTTATCTTTATTCTAGGCATATTAAGTTACTATGCTATTAGTCTTATCTAGTCAGTGTATGCCTGTCGATATCGTTTTATACATATATACACACACATACATTAGTGAGTGTGCAATATCCACCCATAGTACACATGTAATACACTATAATAAGAACTATTCACAGATAGCATACAAGTGTATCACCTAGTAGGCAAAGAAAGCAGCATTGACCTAGCCACACACATCCAATAGCTAATTATATCTGCAGGCCGTTTTCTCACTACTGCTACTTCTGCTGCACTACTAAATTATATTCAATAGTGTACATATAGGTATCCACAATACATGATTTGTATTATATATTTATGCTTATAATAATACAAATATGAATATGTTGTAAATGTGGCTGTAATAAGTGTAACATACAAATATAATTACATTATATTAAAATATAATTATATATTTTAAACCTATCTTTTAACATTTTATATAATTTCAAGGACATCATAAATTAAATTAAATATTATGTTTGTAAAAATCTTGATATTTAATTAGTTATTGATAACATTCCTATCAATATATTCAAATATATATGAATATACATTTATATATATATATATATATATATATTTATATATATATATATATATATATTCGCATTTATATATATATATATATATATATATATATATTTATATATATTCCTATAAAGTATAGTGCAGTATATAAATCTTAGTGTGGCGTGTGTTACTAGGCCACGCCCCTTGCTAGTTTACGTGCGGCGCTCAATGTTAACTTTTGGTGCAAGTTCGCCATTTCAATAGTATCATAACCCCCCTATAATTGTATTTCGATAGTATTTCATTTTTTAAACACTACAATCATATATCATTTCAATACTGATACACCTCTATCTATAAATATATAATGTCCATGGAACGAGGTACACTGTCTCGTAGATCTGGAAGTATGTCCTCATTGTTCCATACGTTAAGAAGGATGGGCTCCAAGGGTAATATATTTTCGGGTGATTCCGCACGTCGACATAAAAATAAAACTGCTATAGATAGAAGATCTTCTTTTGAAATAAATAGCTTACCTCCTTCCGGTTCCGAAGTGAAATCTACACGTCTTTGTAACAAGGTACCGTACTGTTACTGTATGCTACCACGTATAGTGTATAGTCTATCGTATAGTGTAGCGTAGCGTATAGACAGGCGTATAGTAATCAACATATGTACAATTTATACATATACGTATATTTATATATATATATATATATATAATATATATATATATATACACCGTGTTATCTATTTTCCCAGTGTGATAGGTTAATACGCTTGTCCTATATACTTCTTGTTATATGTACATATATATATATATATATATATATATATATATATATATAATGTAAATATTTGCACATATATCTATATATAACGAGTATTCAAATACGTATTTAATCTAGCTAGCTAGTATGTGTGTGTATATACAATATATATATTGTAATATTGTAATAGACTATATAGTCTAAGATAGCTTAAGTCATTTATCTTTCATCCTTTTTTTGAGAGGAAAGTGTTTCGTGTAACGTGTGTTTGTTCATTATTGTAGAACATATAACCACACACTCACACCCTCACATTCACACACACACACACACACACACACACACACATACACTCACACACACACATATACATACACACACACATACACACACATACACATACACAAATACACCTATATACGATATAGGCGTATCATATAATACACTTTTACCTTACAATAATTAACATTCACCATCTGATGTTTTATTATTATTTATTAAGTAATGTATTTAAGTAGATATGTATTATATCTAATTTAACACGTTTATTTATAAATAACACGGTGAACTTTGTATATTCCTCTATTATTGTGTCACACACACTCACACTCACACACACACACACTCATACATTTGTACTAACACTGATATATATAGTGTTTTGATCTTTCATCTTTCCTCTGTAGCTGACTAACTTAGTGCTACTAAACATCTATTTCTCATCTATTACACAATAGTACTTAACTTCATAGTCATTATTAAACTTTCATTACTGATATAGTTACATTTATATATATATATATATATATATATATATATATATATAAGTATTTGAGTTTTAAACAATGTTATTTAAATTATAATAAAAACATACATAAATATATGTACACATATTATTAACACACATATTAATAGTGTATGTACTTATTAACACACATATACATGGTACAATACAACCTTGAAGAGTGTTATGATGTGTGAGTGCGTGTGTGTGTGTATGTCCCAATTAGTAATGGTCACCCACACACACACACACACACCCACACACACACACACACTACAATATGCTCCACATCACTCATTACTACCAGCTATGTGATGAATACAACGCATGCATAATGGTTGTGTAATCATATATTATTAGTTGTAGAGTAGTCAATAATCATTTCATTATTAAATTACATAACATAGCCTGTGCTGACCGTGTATAATTATGTATTATGTAATCATTATGTAACCCTTATATTTATATTATCTATTCACTATGTATTTATTGAATTATATATATATATATATATATATATATATTATATGCATATATTCAATTGATTTATGATTTGACATTTAACAAAGTTTTGATAGATACTAAGTATATTCTAAGTATATTTGTTATTTATTGCAACACATTATATCTATATCTATACAGAGTTTTACTATAATTGCTATAATTAACTATACTATCAGTGTAACAATCTGATATGACTTAATAACATATAATCTATACACAATACACTACTTCTGTAAGCTTCAGTAGATACTGTTAATGTCCATATTACACCATTCTACATACATATACACCACTATCTGCTAAATAATACTGTTATTGATGTGTGTTAAATTTTGTGTTCATTCTATATAAATTCCTACACTTTATATAAGGCCTACTTTATTATATATATTCCCCTACCTCTATTTATAATATACTAGAATATATACTATTTATAATATACTATATCATATATTATATAATATAATAATTGAATATAATTCATTATTAAAATGAGTTATTGACATTGTGTTCACTATCTATAATGCTCTATAACCCCCTATAATGCTCTATAACCCTATAAATGCCTATATAATACCACTCACTCACCCACTTAACAACCTCCTATTGATACGTTTATGTGTTATATTAGCCTGTTTCATCAATGTATCATCACCATTGTACATAGGAAGCACTCAAGAAATCATTTGCATTGTTTCTATTGTATATATAAGTTACACTTGTGTGTTTACATCAAGTTATCAAATATGTATACACACAAGTGTATACAATGTATACTATCTGATTGACCTCATGTACACATTTCTATAGTAGTTACTAAATTACAGTACAGTGTACCCATATATGTACCCTATATTATAATACAACTAACTTATTATTATTATTTAATCTAGAGTTATATATATATATATATATATATATATATATATTCTATAATATACATATATGTAATAGTATTGCATCATTTATCATAGCATTTATTGATTTTTGACTTCAATTATCATTGACCGTAATCATTACATGGGATTATATTTAATATTTCTATAAATAGAGCCTATAGCTGTATATATGGGGATATATGTAATGCATCACAATGGGCTACCCACTGATCTATCACATGCTGCATCACATCTTATATATCTAACATACATCTAACACACACCACACCATATTAACCAGTAGTTACATACATCATACACACACATACATACACACACATACACATACACACACATGCATACATACACTATTACATACAGTTATATAATTACTATATTCTTACTAGTAATACCTTGTAACTTACTTTCTATCATGAATATAGAATATAATTTTCACGATTTAATTAAATACTATTTCATCTTAAAGTAAACTTATTTATTAAATGTTAAAGTATTATAATAATTGTTGTTTTCTTAATTGTGAGTTATTATATAATTATTTAAATAATATATAAATACAGCTGTTTTACTAAATAAAAACTACAATCTAACATAACATAAACAATGAGAACTTCTCCTAATGGACCTAAACAATGCCACCCTACATCTACCAACAGTGTCAGAATCAGTCTAATGAAAGAACAGCGGAATGGTTGGGTCGCTACATGACAAATGATGCTATATCTAATAATCACAGAAGAAATAGCGCTGGTAGCAGCAATGGTTCTGTTAGTATTCCTCCATCTTCTAGGAATCACTCGTATGAATCATCAATTAATAATAGTCTAACTATATACATAGTTTGTTTATTTATAATTTGTTATATTTATACATTCATCTTTCACCTTATTCTGAAATGCCTAGAGGAATAAATACATTTTTTAATTTGTCATATAAATATCTTATTGATATATATATATATATATATATATATATATATATATAATTATAACTAATTATTTTTTAATACTATTATAAATATTGTCCTAAATTAAATATATTGTCATCTATAACTATTCATGTGACGGTGAACTATAATAATACATTGCGTGTATTTAGAGTGGAATGATGCCATCGTCACCCCACAATGGTCCACATAGAACAACAGCACCAGCCCAGTGTCATCCTCCTCATTGCTACCCACCTGCATCTCCATCTTCCCGATATCAGCATCGCCTATCTGCTCAAAGTACAGAATCTGGAGTATCATTAAATAGAAATAGCTATGGTTAATTGGCATAACATCAATATCATTAATTAGTTTACTATTCAATGTACAATGTATGAATAGGAAGCAACTCAAGTCTGACTGGGGGCAATGTTACTTCATCGAGTGGTACTGCTAGTTCCCTCGTGGTGGTCGATGAAAAGCCTTCCATTGATGTGGCCTCTTTAACTAGGGCAGGTGTTTCTGTTAGTTTATTATGTACATGTAATACTATACATTATTAACATGTATCTATTAACTACTATACACTATTAACATGTATTTATTAACTACAAATCACTATATACATGTATCTATTAATTATAAATCACTATTAACATGTATCTATTAACTACAAATCACTATTAACATGTATCTATTAACTACAAATCACTATTAACATGATATATCTTGACTACTATACACAATTAACATGATATCTATAATAATGATATAGGATAATGAAATAATCAAAATATGGCTACAAAATCTAAATCTCCATAATGAATATTATGATAAATTTATAAACTCGTGTTACGATATGTCGACTATTTCCAGGATGACACCTGAGGTTAGTCTCCTTACTTACAAGTCACTTATATGTCATTATTAATTAATAACAAGTCATTACACTTCTGTTTCATTTATATTACATTTGCAGGATTTAACCGCTATTGGTATAGCCAATCCAGCTCATAGGAAATTACTGAAAAGTGAAATAGGAATGTTAAAGATTTACGATGGAATACCAGATTTTAAACCTGTTAATATCTTAACATGTATATAACAATAGAATTAAATTATATAATCATATCATATTACTCTCTATTTTGTATGTAATCTTTTATTAAATAATAATATTTTGTATTATAATCTTAAGTAATTTTTTTTCAATAGAACCTCTTATCTATAAAGTTGATTTCTAATAAATCTAGTAATAGTTTATATTCATACAAACCATATTTTGTAATACTACTTTAGACTGATGTTTCACATTGGCTATCTTTACTTCACTTGGAGCGTTACTTGGAAACTTTACAATCGCAAGGTTATCGTAGCCTTGATGATGTCACTGAAATAACGTGGGAAGATATGGAAGAGATTGGAATCAAACCATTAGGTTATTCATTATTTTAGTAAATAATAAATTGTACATTGCAACATTGTGACTAGTTTCATTCAACTTCATAAATCATCTTTCATATAAATAATACATCTATTATAATTATATTTAGATTTCATATTGCTTACACTCAAATTATTATTTATAGTTATTGCATATTTAATATTTTTAAGTACCATGGTACTTTACAAATGCATTTACTAATTTAAAATAATTTATTTACTTTGAAAAATAATACTTGATAATACTTAATGATAAATTACCTTTAATGTAGGACACCAAAAGAAATTAGTATTAGCTATTTCAAAATTGATACGAATAAATGAAGGTCATAAGAGGCTGTCTTCTTTATCATCTTTATCAAAGAATAGCGAAATAGAGCCTCCATCATTTGTAACACCAGCTAAACCTATATCTCGTACTCCTACTAAACCAACTATTCCAATGATTCCTGGATCTCCAATGATTCCCAGATCTCCAATGACATCTCCAATAACCTCAAATATGCATATATTAAAAAGAGAACTTAGTATATCTTCATTTCGACCTACTAAAAACTCTTCTCACTCTCAGGTTAGCACATAATCATTACATTACATATGTACATTATCAATAACGATGTATCCAAACTTTAGGATGCCAATATGTATTGCACTTTACCTAGAAAACGCTGCAACCCTATAACCATTGAAGAAAGGCCACCATCTGCTGATGAAAGACTTCTAGTGGCAGCAGCGAATGCTATAAGTTCCTCATTTACTGCGACACCTCCACAAAGAATAAGAAAGAAGCCACCCCCTCCCCCTAAACGAACAGCTTCTATTAAAAAGCCTGAACATCGCGACATTGTTAAACTTAGTGAAGATTTGCCACCCTCTAAACCTGCACACCCTCTTAGGGTTAACACTACTGCTAACTCAGAGACGTTGAGTAATGTTGTACAAAGGCTTAATGAGGCTAATAATGAAGACTCATTCATTAATCAACAAGTTAGTTATTCTTGTAATCAGTATATATCATTATATTATTATATATTATTAGATTTAGGTTTTTATTTAGATAAGGGTAATTATTGAGGTAATATCTTACAATTAATCTTTAATCATGACAAATTCTATATAGAAAAATATTAATTAATACAAATTAAATAATAATAAAAAAGCATATAAGATATTAAATATAGATATTTTCTTTATATTTACACTAATATTAAAATAAAATGAATTATATTAATATTAATATGAATATTATAGAAATCCAAAAGAAAATCTTCGACCACATCTTTAGATTCCCAATTTGATAACAACTCTCTTCATTTCGCTAACGAGAATGTTGGAACCATCAAGCAGAAGAATGCAGCGGCTAAGATATCCATTATACCTCAACCAACAAATCCGGTAGATAATCTATTTAATTCAACACTAACAGAAAACACATCTAGTGAATTCAATAAAAATGGTAAGTAACATTATGAAATAATATGATTATATATATATATATATATATATATATGTATATATTGTAGGTCTATTAGCAAATTAACCCAATATCACAAGAATTAACTAATATAGTAATTATTAGTCCTTAAAATAGTAATTGTGATAGTAGTTTTACAAATAATAATGAATTAACAATATTAATTATATATATGAATATAATATATGAAATATGAAATATATATGAATATAATATATTATATGTAAATATTCTGCATAATATTTAATACATAATGTATATGTATATAATATTTTGTAAATACACATACATATAAGTATATTGATTGAATATAATTTTATTTTAATATGCATAAACAATAAAATGTAAATATAGTATATAGTATATTATACTAGTATAATATACTATATACATGAACAAATGTGTGTAAAATAATACTTATAATAAAAAAATAATAATTAATTTATAAGCTTATGAATTAAACATATATATATATATATATATATATATATATATATATATATATATATATATGTATGTGTGTATATGTGTATATATAAACATATATGTATATATAGAGTATATATTTTTAATAATTTTACACTTTTTCCATAGATAGTGTTAATGAATATATATATTATAACATAATAACATAATTCACTCTATTATAATATCTATATCTATCAACATTCACTATAGTGTATATCTTCACTTATTTATATTTGAAAAAAACTATATTAAAATGGATTTTTTTATTTTAAATTTTATAATTATGATTCAAGTAGATCTTATAGAATATTAACGTATTTATATATATATATATATATATATATATATATATATAATTTATTATAAATTATTATTAAATTATATTTTAGATAAAGATGTGTCACACTTATAAAAATAATCCATTTTAAAAAATAAAATAGTTGTAATTTTATATATATATTAATCTAAAAATCTTACTATTTTATAATAATGAAAATAATGTAGTATAAAATATGCAAATTAAAATAAAATTATCAATATTTGTATTATAAAAATATAAAATAAATATATAATGTTAGTATGTAATTATATACTTATAATTATAATAAATAAATTTAATTCTAAAAAATTATAAAGATTATAGAACAGATTTATATAATTATTTATAAATACCATTTAAGGTAAAGTTACTTCTGGTACATGTATATAAACTCAATATTTTATATATATATATATTATAATTAATAATATACTTTCACATATAGAAAATATTGCTCCAGAACTTCCAAAAAGACAAGACAGTATTGGAGTTACTAATAGAATTGATTCTTGGTCTACATTAAGAAATCCAAAACAAGCTCCTAAACCTTCTTGCCCTATTATTCCCATAAGATCACCAATATATCATCATTCTAATACTACTACTACTACTACACTGGATAATGTATCAAGTTCAAATACAGAAAGTTTAGATGATGACAACCCTCCAGATGTGTTAGGTGATATTGATTCAATGCTACAGAATTTGACAAACGAATTAGATGCCCTCCTAGAAGGGGAAATCAATTCCACTTAAAATAACTTTAAAACACATATTCCCAAGTGATATTTATTTAGGCCATGTTTTATTTTCTAATACTTTATAATTGTTTCTTTTTTACAAAATACATGCGTTTGCCTGTAATTATTATTATTACTACATTTATATTACATAATATTTATGTATTTCTGTATATAGATTATTCTTCATTGATTTATTTATTACTATTTATTGTTTATAAGTTATAGAAAAAGTATTAACTATTATTATGATGAATTCAAATTAAATGAACTCAATTTAATCTCAATAATTAATAATTTATTCATACACTCATTTTAAATATAAATTAATATAATATATTTGTCATTTTCTTTAAATTTATAATTTAAATTGTTTATAAAGTACTAAATAAATCATTTAAGGTAAAGCAAATGATATGGATATGCTAATATCTATATAGGATCAATATAATATCTCCATAATTGTATTCAAATTAACTATTTTTAGTCACTTAAAGTATTTTTATGTCAATATGATATTGAGGATTATAGTCTAATGAAAATATATGATAATAAGGGATTATTAAAAATAAATATAAAATAACAAAGTAGGTTAAGCCTACCATTTTTAAATGTCAGTAAATATTAATTAGATAATTAAAATATAATTTTATTTTATTAGTTTTACATCATTAGTTATAATATTTGTCCTAAGTAAGTTTGTATAGGATTTTATATGAGTATCTTTCATATATGTATTACCTATATAATATACGTAGTATATTTAATGATTATATATTCTAATTATTTATCAATTTCATTTACTAAGAGTATGTATAGGATATAATTGGTGTTTGTAAACCTATTTTTTATATAGAAATTATAAAGTTTCTTTTAAGTTATCTATTTAGTAATAGATCTATCGATGATTAAAACACTAGGTTTATTTAAGAATATGTAATAGAAAGTGATACTATATAGTAATATGCATATAATATAGTATATTGTACATGTTTCATAATCTAAAGGATAAGAATAAATGATTTACATCCTTAAACAATAATTTTATTTTAAATATAATAATTGATTACATTTTAATAGTTTAATTGTAGAATTTTTATTTAGTAGTTCTAATTTTTTAAATATAATATCAATATATTCTATGTTTTATATTTTTTTCTAAAAACAAATAATTAATTATCCAATTAAAAATAATTTTATATATATATATATAGTTATTATCATTATATATTAAGGAATATCATCGTTGAGAAATATATTATATTTTAAGTTTTATTATAACATAGATTTATAAATATGTTATTTTATGGTGTAGCAATATTCAAACAACAAAGATGCATTGTATACTAAACAAAATTTCATAAATTATATAAATAATGTATACTATATGATATTTTGTATATACATACTATAATATTTTGAATGTTTTTGTAACAGATAAAGTAAGGATAACTAATAGAAGTTTAATTATTAATTAACATTAATGAAAATTGAAACAATTTTATTTTGTTATTATTTTAACAGTTTAAATTTAATTTATTTTAAAAGTTACTTTAACTTAGATAGGAATTATTACTTTAATGTAATTACTATGTAAAAGTAACTGCATAATACGTGTTGTATATTGTTTAATATTACTTATTATATATGTTATATAGATTGATATGTATACTATTTTATTATTAATAATCTTAATAGAGGAAAGATGGGTAATGTGGCCAGGAGGGTAATGTGGTCAGCTGGCGTATCTCATAAACTATTAAGTATATTAACTATAAGTCCAATACATAAATGTACAAATGAAATTGGTAAGCATTATTCTAATAAGTA
Organism: Osedax fenrisi; assembly: GCA_964019155.1. Classification (NCBI taxonomy): domain Eukaryota; kingdom Metazoa; phylum Annelida; class Polychaeta; order Sabellida; family Siboglinidae; genus Osedax; species Osedax fenrisi. Next base: position 67,104,443 of record OZ025242.1, read on the forward strand.
AAAATAATTTCTATTAATACAAAAAAATCGATTTAATTATTTTTAAATTGAAATAAAAGTTTAGTAAAACATATTAAATCACTAATATATAATATAAATTGAAAATTAAAGTTCGATGTTAAATTACTATTTAAATAAAACAAATTGTGTAATACATTTATTTTAGTGAGTAATATTCATTATTATATAGTGCATATAGCGTGATACCTAGAATCTGGTAATTTGACAAGCTTTTAGTTGGTAATGTGGCCACCTTAATAATTTCAATTAGATACGCTAAAAGTAATTGTTATTAATCACCTATTTATTTGTATTTTATAGTACGTATAAGTATATATAATATAATACATATATATATATATATATATATATATATATATATAATATTTATTGTATATACAATAACACATAATTGATATTTTGTAATAGACAAAAATATATTTGATGCAAAAATAATGGATCAATATATAGATTTTGTTTTATTAAAAAAATTAGTATTATTGAAAGTGGAAATAATATAGGACTATTAAGAAATATAATAGGACATATTTATTATAGGATATATCAATAATGTACATAACAAGTTAGTATATTACGTAATGATATGTTGATATAAACACAGATTCATATGAATATATATATATATATGTGTGTGTGTATGTGTGTTTGTGTGTGTAGGTGTGCGTTAAGATTGATGATAAATAATATGTACGTTATGTATAAAGGTGCGCCATCATAGGATTGTGTTACTTATTGATATGTATATCATCCATATTTTTATTTTTTTAATGTGGATATTTATTTGGGAAGCGCTTTGGCGAAAATTTTCATGAGAAAATATACTACTACTACTACTACTACTACTACTACTACTACTACTACTACTACTACTACTACTACTACTACTACTACTACTACTACTACTACTACTACTACTACTACTACTACTACTACTACTACTACTACTACTACTACTACTACTACTACTACTACTACTACTACTACTACTACTACTACTACTACTACTACTACTACTACTACTACTACTACTACTACTACTACTACTACTACTACTACTACTACTACTACTACTACTACTACTACTACTACTACTACTACTACTACTACTACTACTACTACTACTACTACTACTACTACTACTACTACTACTACTACTACTACTACTACTACTACTACTACTACTACTACTACTACTACTACTACTACTACTACTACTACTACTACTACTACTACTACTACTACTACTACTACTACTACTACTACTACTACTACTACTACTACTACTACTACTACTACTACTACTACTACTACTACTACTACTACTACTACTACTACTACTACTACTACTACTACTACTACTACTACTACTACTACTACTACTACTACTACTACTACTACTACTACTACTACTACTACTACTACTACTACTACTACTACTACTACTACTACTACTACTACTACTACTACTACTACTACTACTATTACATCCTTAAACCTACCTGGCTATAATACTAAAACACTTTTACGAATCATCTCACAGTGGCGTACTACTTAAAGACCTAGCGTAGCCTCTCGCCTCTCCAGTAAAAATCGGAGTACGAGACGGATCCATATTGGCTCACGTGTTATTCAACATATTCCTAGAACTAATTAGGCAGAAAATGTAATTAGGACAAATAAGTAAACTTTGTGTTGTGTTATTATCCTTGGTATGCCATGACCCGGCGGTGAACTCGACTATTGTATAATAGCTATTATAAGAACATAACAATTGGCGACGAGGACGTAAGAACAAGCAGATAAAATTCAATAACAATAAGCACCAAAAGGAAAGTAATAAAATGAATATTGGAGCCAGTATAGGGGAATTTAATGCTGAATTTGAAAATGTGGCAAGTTATGAAGAGCGAGTAGATTGTTATTTTATTGCAAATGACATTACATATGATAAAAAGAAACTCGCAAATGTACTCAAAGTTATAGGTTAGCCAAAGACATATAAATTGGTTAGGAATTTACTGACTCCTATTACTCCATTGAAGTCGAAATTAAAAAATATTTGGGAAGTGTTAAAAAAACATTTTAATCCGGTACCCTCAGAGATAATAGAGAAGTATAAGTTTAACACTTATATGAGACAGGAAGGGCAATCATTGGCTAGTTACATTGCAGAACTTCGAAAAATGGGCGAATTTTACAAGTTTGCAGACTTAGAAGAGCACATTAGAAACCGTATTGTATATACATAACACACGTATACAAAGGCTATTACTAGTCAAAACAAAATTAGACCTACAGACAGCAATCGATATTTCGAGTGGAGTTAACAGATGAACAATTAACAACATTAGAACATGATATACGCCATGGAGACGGATCGAAACAGTGAAAAGTGTATAGCTGGGACAGTACCTTATGCGATGAGAGAGCGAGTAGAAGCATAATTGGATAGATTAGATGGTGAATGTATCAATGATGCAGTAATATATTCAGACTGGGCAACACCAATAGTGCCAATATTGAAGAAATATGGAAGCATACGAATATGTGGTGATTATAAGATTACAGTTAATCGAATTGCAAAGGTTGATAGCTACCCCATACCAAAAATTGATGATCTCTATACAAATGTAGTAGGTGGACAATTTTTCAGTACATTAGACTTATCTAATGCATATCTACATATGCCATTGGAAGAGGAGTCAACGAATATTACAACCATAAACATATCAAGAGGGTTGATCAAATATAACCGACTATGTTTCTGTATCGCCGCTGCGATATTTCAAAGAGTTATGGATTCATTACTGAAAGGGTTAAAGACGGTTTGCGGTTACCTGGATGATATCTTAATCACAGGAAATGATAAAGAATAACATAGTATTAAAACTACTATACAGCGGGTATAAGAGTGATAAGTGAGAAGTGTACCTTTAGAAGGACGCAAGTTGAGTATCTAGGATACATTATCAATGTTGAAGGACTAAACCCTGTACAGAGAAAGGTTAAAGCTATCATAGATGCACCTTCACCAGAGAATAATACACAACTACGAGCTTTCCTAGGAATGATTAATTATTATGGAAAATTCTTGAATAAGTTATGTAACCTATTTGGACCTCTACATGAACTATTGAAGAAAGGAAAGAGTTGGAAATGGACTAAAGAGCGTGAGATATCTTTCAGACAGGCAAAATTGATGTTAACATCATCCAAGGTACATTTCGATAGTAAGAGAAACACGAGATTAACATGTGATGTGTCGCAATACGGTATTGGAGCGGTACCTAGTCAGGAAATGGACAATGGTGAAGAACGACCGGTAGCTTTCGCGTCCAGATCATTAAGACAAGTGGAGAAGAATTATTCATAGATTGTAAAAGAAGCGTAAGGCGTCGTATTTGGAGTAAAGAAATTCCACAAATACCTATTTGGTCGAAAATTTACTATTGCGAATGATCATAAACCCTTACTGACGTTATTGGATGAAGCTAAATCTGTGCCTGCTATTGTGTCCTGAAGGATTCAAAGATAGGCTTTACCCTTATCCGCATACGAATATGTATTTAAATACAAACTAGGAAGTAAAATCGTAAACGCAGATGCCATGAGTAGGTTACCTTTAAAGACAAAAGAAAGAAAAGTACCCATACCGAAGTAATAGAGAGGAAGGACTTGTAGAAGGCAACAAATGAAGACCAAACATTAACGGTAATTAGAAGACACATCCAGGAAGGGTGGCCAAAAGATAAGATGGAAGATGAATTGAAACCTTATTACCGTAAGAAACTAGAACTCCTAAATTATAATGAGTTGGTATGGTGAGGTTCCAGGATAATTGTACCGTATAAATTACAGAAGTCGATATTAGAAACCCTTCATGAAGGACATCCGGGCATCGTGAGGATGAAGAGTCTGGTGATGAGTTACGTATGGTGGCCTAACCTTGATCTAGACATAGAATCTATAGTTAAAGAGTGTGGTGGATGTCAACAAGTTTTGAACAAACCCGACCAAATATTGTATTAGATGGAATCCTCGGGTCCGTGGGAAATAATACATATAGATTATGCCGGACCGTATCTAGGTGAGATGTTCTTAGTAGATGTAGACGCATATTCCAGGTGGCTTGAAGTGAAAGTAATGAAAGAAACAACTAGCGGAAAAATAATTGAAGAGTTAAGAAGTATATTCGCAACACATGGATTTCCCCAAGTAATAGTCAGCAATAATGATCCAAACTTCACAGGTTAGTAGTTCAAGGTATTCCTACAATAGAATGGGATAAAACACATATTTACACCACCGTACCCAAACTCAAATGGGTTAACAGAGATAGCCGTACAAACATTCAAGAAGTCTTTGATTAGTAGTGTAAATGAAGATTCACTCATGACAAAATTATCAAAGTTCTTATTGCGATACCGCATAACACCGCATTCCGTGAGATTGATGAAGAGGAAGTTATGAACTAGATTGAATGTCATGTTCCCAGAGAATAAAGTAATAGAAGCCGGAAGGGATAGATAAAAGATAAGAAATTATGTATTGTTCAGTCCAGGAGATACAGTATCCGCAGTTGATTTCAGGCGTGGACATACTTGAATTGAGGAGAGAATTGAGAAAAGTAAATATAACTTGGTATAGATACTTTTAAAGGATGGACGTAGTATTCGAAGACACCTAGACCATGTTAGAACTAGAAGGAGCTGCAACGAGGATAAGGCAGCTGTACCCAAGTTAATGGAAACGCTATCAAGAGAGATGCCAGAAGGTGCCCCAATAGATGCAAATGAAGAGATAAGAGAGAGCCCAACAATAACTAGCTTTACCGATACACCCTTAGAAATATCTGAATCAGATGGCCTAATACAAAAATGTGTAGAAATGACCCAAGAATGTGTCCCAGTTAGGAAGTCCGAAAGAACCATCCGGATTCCTAAACGCTATTAACATTAAGAGGAGAGGAGGAAGGAGAGATGTTGTGTTATTATCCTTGATATGAAATGACCCGGTGGTGAACTCGCCCTCTTGGAAAATAAACAAATAATAAAATGTTAGTTATTATTATATATATATATTATTGTATAATAGTATATTATAAGAACATAACACTTTGATATTGCGATGATCTAATAACGGGTTCACTACATGAATTGCAATACATATCAAATGCACTGCATGTACACTCATCAAAGTAGGGTCTTTATATACGCCATGAAAAAGTAAGATCGATTTATATGACTCTGAACATTACATCAATGACTCTACTAGTGGTGTAGCTATACTATTAATATGTATGCTAACTCTACATGAAGAGTCTACAGTTTCAATACATTAGTGTACAATTAAGCAATAGTACTATTATAATAGTAGAAATGGTGCGACATAATGGCTCGCTATTAGAATGTTTGGAGCTGAACTGAAGAAGTAGAGAAATCGACTTCAAACTAAAATTCAAACTTTACAACTCGCTCGTTATTTCCATACTCCTTTACGCATACGAACCTTACACATTACTTGAATAAGCAATGAAGAGGCTGGTAGATTTTCAATCTAAACATAATTACTTAACATAATGCCTATAGACGGTATGAGGAATATAAACGTAGTTATAGCAGACAAATGATATCACTTGTATAAAGATATGAACCGCTAATATCCACTACTAAAAGAATAAACCCGAAATACTTGGAAAATCTTTCTAGATATGTCTCTGGCCAAAAGTATTCTATAAAGAATAGTGAAACGAAAATAGCTATACTAAAAGGAAATCTATTTAGATGGATGATATCTATGAATGAACTGCACTGTTAGTGGGAGGATGGCTATATTCTACATCGTACCGCTATAGGTGTAATAAGTTATGCACGTATAAGTGGTGTATTCCCCTCGTGACCAGGTAAGAGAAGTTTTAATTAGAATACATTTAAAAATCTGCTAAGTTATGTCGACCACTATCATCGTCAAGTAAATCAATAGTAAATCACCACGTACGGAAATGAACATATAAGAAAAGTATAATAACGCATTATTATATTAACTAATTGAAGCATATACTTCACACACGTACTAGTTATTACTTACACGAGTTACGTAACCTAACACCGCGGTAACGAGAGAGAGAGAGAGAGGGGGCCAACAATGGTAAGAGTCTTAAATAGCAGTCACGGCCGTATTAATCCACTAAAAACGGTGTCTTATAAACATATAAAAAAGCGGCGGCGACGTGGTGGTGTTCAACGTTAGGTGGCGTTAGTGCAGCGTTAACGAGCAGCCGTCGACACCGCAGTCGTCGTCCATTGTAGCCGGCAGTAAACAATGCGGTTAGCTAACAATAGCCGCATTGTAGTGGCGACAAAACGTTATCGGCGACGTGAATAAACGCGTCGAGAACTAGCGTCGAGAAACGGCGAGAATCTCGTCAGTTAGCGAAAGTAAGTAGCGGTCGACGTATCCTATAATACGCTATAAACTGTGCGCCCGTACATACGCTACTACTACTACTACGATTGCCACTACAGCTAGCAATACCACTACCATAAGTACCCGTATCGGCACTACCAATACGATGCACCCGGAGGTGTTACACTCGTGATACACCCCCCTTCCCTACCCTCCCCCTTCCTCCCCCCCCCTCATCCCGCCGAGCTATGTACGTGAAGGTATTATACGGTCAGAACGAGACGTTGGTGTGTAATCCGTCATGCGCGATAGTCAACCTGTTCGCTTCGATCAGAAGGAGGGCGGGCATCAAGGATCATAGAGCTAAACTCGACCTCTCCGATGAAACTGGTTAGCATTGCGTGCGTATCTTATAACCACGCCCCTCGGAATGCCTCAGTTCGTGTCTTCTGAATGCTAGCATCATCTTTATAACCCCCGTATAACCTCGTTGTAACCACATATCGACTACGAATACGGTAGAGGCCACCATTGATCTATAATAGACGTTGTCTACAATGTTATGTCAACAACGTACACGATCATGTCAACCAATACGAAATATAGGCATTGTAAAAGTAACAGCACATTTATAATGATCACATCATTATAACCCCGGATTATAATATCTTACACAGTATATTGATTATTTTAAAGCCATTTTATATCATTATAGTGGTTAGAAAAAAAATCAGATCAAACTCTCACAATAAATATTATTAATATATATGTTTTCAAAGAATGAAACACATCAAATAGGCTAATATTTTAGAATTAATTTTACATAAATTTCAATTAATTTGAATCATTATTAAATAACTAGATAACATTTATATATGCAAATAGTTTTTAATTAGTTTGAGTAAATTGAATTTAAATTTTTAATTGGAAATTCAAACTTGATAGATATATATTAAATATATGAATATATATATGTCCCTATATACCTATATACTTATAGGTTTATACGTATATAGGTATATAGGCATAAAGTCATATATGTCCTACCTATATTAAGTACATAATATAAGAGTAATGTGTTGTATAAGTAGTATATATATAAGATATATAATAAACTAATGTTAATACAATTTAAATATTTAAATTAAATTATTTATTATTAATTTTTTTAATTTCTTTATAAACCAATATTTTAAAATAGTTATTTCGTATAATTATAATTCATGTATATTTATATATAAGCATGTTTTATATATCACTTTAAATATAAAAATTTGCAAAATAAAACATTGTTTTAAATGTCGCCCCTAACCTTAACCTAACCCAACTTAACAATTTAATAACCCACACATATGTGTGCAGTGCACACTGTGCACTCTCAACTACACATATTTAAAGGATCTATTTCCATACATCTTTTTATTGTAATTAAATTTATTAAGTATAACAACAGTATTATTAACTACAGTATAACTAAGAGAGGTTATGCCATCTATATCATCTATAGATGATACATTGGTTCAAGAGGTTATACAAGTAGATAGGTTGGTTAGTTTGAGATAATTTGTGAGTTAGGCGTATGTATTTAAATATATAACGATATTTAAATGTAAGACGTGCCTAAAGAAACTACGTTATAATTACGATTACAATTATAATATGATTATAATTATGAATATAATGATTGTTTTAATTAAGTTAATACCTATTCATTTTCTGATATAACAAATTATGTTAACATATGTAAATCAGATAATGTAAACATTTAATTATGGTAGACTAATCTTAGTTATGGTAGAATTCGAATAGTAAGATGATTTTTGTAATGAAAATTGTAGGTTGAAATAAAGAGTTAGGTTTAGAAAGTTAAATATTACCGAGTTCAGTCTTAGTTTAATTTAACAGAAGAAGAGTATTATGTAGATAATCGTTAATTTCACCTTTATTGATACGTACACTTTGAACGCATCATGATCAGGGTTGGAGTTAAGTGGCAGTTTGATATATAGCTGAACATCGTCAGCATAATAATAATAATAATAAAATTTATTTATACACTTAAATAATAGTAGTAACAATTCTCTAAAGTGTAATCAAATAATTCAAATAATGTTAACAACAAAAAAGAAATTATAATAAAAGATATTTTTTCAGTCATTTGCGGAATATTGAGATACATGGATCACTTCGTATCGACATAGGTAGCTTGTTCATAATGAGGTAACAGAAATCTTGAAGGACTTCTTAGTGATTTGTAATCGACATCGAGCCTCTTCAAGTTGCATGGGATAGTGCCTCGAGTATCCAGTTATTTTCTCTGATAATAGCGTTGATAAACAGGAAGGTACTCCATAAATAATTACATTTTTAATTAAACATAAAAATCTATAATTAATCCTGGAAGATACCCCTAGCCATCTTAATTTATATAAATAATAACTAGTCTTACTTACTTACTTATGTCGAACTCCAGTTCGACCCTTCTTTACAATTTTCTTCCAATCATCACGAATCATCATAACATTACGTATTTCATTCACATCATCTAGTCCAGTATCCTTTTTTAAATTATCAATGTACGTCACAGCTTTTCTTCCTCTGTTGCTTTTTCCAGACGTTGGTTGCCATAAAATCAGATCATGAGCTACTTCATCGTCGTGACGGATGCCGTGACCTGCTATTCGCAGACGACGAGTAGTTATAACATCGGTAATTTTTGGTAGTTCTTTATAGAGTTCAACATTTGTTATATGGTCTCTCCATGATACATTCAGAATCATTCTTAATAACCTTGTATAGCATCCATTTTTTCTCCGTTCAAGTGATTTGTCGATCGTCCAAGTCTCACTGCCATATAGTAGGATACTTTCAATAGTGGCTTGAAAAGTCCTAATCTTTAGTTTTCTTTTTAACTTGGAATTCCAGAGTTTTTTCAACTTGTTACATGCCTGCCAAGCTAGTGCCTTTCGGATCTCAAAGTCTTTTGATGAGCTACTATACTATAACTAGTCGAAAATCTACTAAAATATGGGATATTACAAATAATTTTTATACATCTACGAATAACTCGTTATATGTTTTTTAATATATATATATATATATTGGAGCTCCAATTAAGATAGTATTCCCATAATCTAATCTCGATAGAACCAAACTTTCAATAAGTCAAATAGTTAATTTTATTGATAAATATTTACGAATGATATTTATATTATGTAAATGATAATTAGCTGATTTACATATACATATATATATATATATATATATATATATATATATATATATATATAATAAATGATCTGACTGCGATAAATTACACGAAACAATTATTACAAGGAATTTAATTTTAGATGAAGCTGTAATTAAAAGAGTATCAAATATAATACCAGGAAAAACAAAATTAGAAATAGAAATATTTAATAGCATAGTTTTACTAATATTTATAAGTACATTATTATTTAAGAGCCATTTACGAATATTATTACCTAACAGTAATTTATCGTGATGACAAGATTCAGCGTAAATTTGAATGTCATCCGCATATATATGATATTTCAAGTTTGGTGTTTGTTCTATTGTATATTTCAAAGGAGAAATATAAATAGTAAAAAGTAGAGGATCTAATGTGGATACCTGTGGAACCGCGTATAATGAAATAGTCTCACATGAAATACAATTACGAATCTTAACCGAATAGGTTCTATCTTTGATACGTTGAATTAATATTTGTAAAGCATCTCCAGTGATGCCAATTTGTGATAGCCTATTGATAAGTATATCGTGAGAGATATTATCAAAAGCAGATGAAAGGTCATATAATAATTGAATACGGCTATGTTTATCTAAAGAGAAATAAATATCATTCATGGTAAAGCAGTTTCAGTATTATGACCCTTATTGTATGCACTTTGATATACATCAACAATATTATTATCATTAATATAATTAATGAGTTGCTTAGATATATATTTTTCAAACAGTTTACCTATAATAGGAAGCATAGATATAGGTATAAAATTACCAAAATCATTATAATCTAAACATGGTATTTTTATGATGGGACATATAAATGATGATTTTAAGATTTAGGAATTTCACATTTATTTAATAAATCAATTGTAGATAATAATAATTGTAGAAAATATAGGAGTAATGGTATTAGCTAATTTTTTAAGAATAGAAAAGGGAAGAGGATCAAAAAAGGATGATCAATTAGATGTAATTATATATATATATATATATATATCAACAATTGAAGGAGGGAGAAAGATACAAATGAAGAAGATACTATAGGTACTGATATTGAAGGAGTACTAATATCCTTATTTAAAACAATATTATTTATTTTATTACAAATATTAATAACTTTAGAATAAAAATGCTCAATATATAAAGAATATAACTTTTTATTAGAAAAAGGAGGATAATTTAAATGTGATTCATTGCCTATGAGTTTTCTAACAATAGAGTAAAATTTCTTCGAATTATTACTATAAGAGAATATATTATTTTTATAATAATTTCTTTTATCTAATGAAATTTTCATTCTATATGCATTTCTTGCTATATCTAATTGTTTGTAATTAGTGATAGAAGGATTTTTTAAATAAATTCTTTCAAATTTTCTATTGACCTTTTTGCTTCTGATGTAGAACTATTAAACTATGGTTTATTACTTTAACTTAAAAATAATTTATCTTAGTTAGAGAAAATATATCAAGGTTTAGTTTTAAACACGTATTTAATAAATTAATATTAGGTATTATATTCTCAAAATTTGTTTTAATATTATCTGAAAATAATTCAAAATCGATAGATTTAATATTCCTATATACAGTTCTTGTTTTAAAAGTATGTTTGGAAGGAATGTCTATTTCAAGTGAAATAACATTTTGATCCGTTATTGGAGGTAATATATAGGATATTTAGATAAAATATTAGACATTGGAGTAACTACTAAGTCAAGTATATGACCAATATAGTGTGTTTGGAATGTTATGTGTTGAATAAGTGAAAAATAATATATCAAATTAATGAATAAACTATGTGGATGAACATCAGTCTCATAATGGACATTGATATCACCAATAAGGATATAATCATTACTCTTAGTATTTGTAATATATCAGAAAATTCATTTAGAAATATATTTATATCATCCAAAGAAAATCTAGGTGGTCGATAAATTAAAAATAACGAGAACTTAATAGAATTATGTAAATAAAAGTCAATGGATAAACCTTCGCTATAATCTAAATCTTCTTAAAATAAAATATTTATAAACAGTTTTAAATAAAATACCAACACCACCACCAATACTACCAGTGGTAGTCTACCACCCATATTATCAAAACATCTAGGACTATGAAGAAAAGAATATTTATCTCCCGTAATATCACTGATTACAGCAGAATCCAATTCATTTAACCAAGTTTCAGTGAAACATATTATATCAGGAAATTGATTATCAATTAAAAAATAATTAATCAAAGTGATATTCGCTTTTATTGATCTAATATTCATTACAATAATACAAACTTGTTTCTTATATCTGACATAAGGTCATTGATTGTTAATATTGGAGTCATTTAAATTCTTCGATGCAATACATTTATCAAATGAAGAATTCTATTATTTCAATTGATCATCAGAAGGTTTTAATGGATTACATTTCCAATCAATTTTATCAACACCATTTATATATACCAATGGGCGTAGTTCATAATCTCTAATCTTATTATTGATGACACATTTATAATCATATATTACATCAGATCTAATTGCATGATGATATACATTCCCTCTTTTTACAACTAACTTATCAAGATAATCACGAATGAAAATATATTTATAAGCAGTATCTACTAATTTTGATCTCAATAATCTTACACAATTTAAAAATTATAATTTTGAGAAGTAATTAGTGAAATATATATAAGCATTATTATTACGGAAAAATACATTTATAATTGAAGTTAAATGTATATCAAGTAATACGAATAAATATTTTATATATTCATTTTTACAATTTTTTACATCTATATGTTCAATAGTACATGAAAGTTTATTATCTAATTGAGAATATTTAATATTGTTATTATCTGTTTTATTAATTGTATTCATAATAATATTAAGCTTAGGCTCAATAGATTTTTTTCAAAGCATCAGCGAATGATTTATTATTTATATTAGTATTAGTATATGTATTATTAACGATTTCCATAATGTCATCTAATTTTGAAGAAATACTTGAAAGAGTGATTGGGGTCATTTGTGATGGAGGTGTGACATTATTAATAGAAAAATTAGGTTTACACGAATCACGTACATAAAGAATATTACCAGACTTAAGTAATGGTACTGCATAGTATGGTGGTTTATTACCATTACTCCATGATTTTTTAATAATACCGATAGCGTACATAGGCTAAGGGGTGTCATGAAATGATTGCATCAGTTTAAAGAATGTACAAATATAATGCGTACAAGTAATTGACCAATCACCAATCACCGGATAACTCCACAAGTATTAGGTGCATGTGATTCATTCAGTAGTATATAGAAAGAATGATCATAATATATGTTGTAATATATTCACTTATTTAATCATACAATATAACTATTTTTATAAATTATATTATTTTATCGTTTTGTTTATTTATTTATATATTTATTGTTTTCATTCTATATTGATATATGCCCCTACAAGGGGTGGCCACACCTATGATAAGTGCTAATAAACCTTATTATCATCATCATCATCATAAAGATAAGATTTAAACCAACGTTAAGGAGCATCGTAAATAACTAGTTAATATTTCCTATAAGCTATAATAGTATGATATTGACATTATGGATTAAAAGCAGACGACAAACCTAAAATAAGCAGACGTACTTATATATAATTATAAGTAAGAGTAGTTTACTACTCTTACTACTACTACTACCTATACGTCTGTCATAGGGGATAAGTGTTTGTGCAGTTTTAGTTGAATGGTATTTATTGAAGACACTCTGACTATAGTCTCTCTTAACTCTATAGAGTGAATGCTATTATTGAAGAGCTGGTAATTTAACGTTTATTTAGAGATAATTATTTCTATAATCTTACTTATGCTATAGGTTAATATAGCCTAGTAAGCCGCTAATGGGTCTGCAATTAGTTAATACGAATAAGGCAAGAATATTATTATTTAAGATTTGGTTTTATATATATATATATATCGTAGAAAAGAGTAAATGAAAGATACGGGGAATATCACATGTTAAAGAGTATACTATATATCCTATAGGATAAATAGGAGTTATTTTGAAATGAAAGATTATCCTTTTTTAAACTAAAAGAAATAAGGTATAACATTATATTTAATAACGTTTAATATGGACAATATATCAGTTACAAATAACTGAACAAACTGGTAAAGAAGCATGATAAAGTTAAAGAGAAGATATTTTAATAATAATTATTATAGTAGGAGAAATAGCAGACAAATTATATTATATAGATCTAAGTATATTTACATTTTGAAAATTGAGTTGGTTTGATAACTCAGTATAAATAATGTGTGTATGAGATGTGGATGTGGATGTGGATGGTGATGGTGATGTGGATGGTGATGGGACAAGCGGAGTCAAACAATTACTTAATTGTTTCCATCGATATTTTGGATATATAGGATAATCACCAATGTGCGCGTATTATGAAGTAGGTAATAGTGGGTGTGTTTTCATATACGTTAATATTGATTGACAGTTGCCAATAGAGTAATTTAATTCCATTTAGACAACTTGTTGTTTTTGATAAAAAGTAATATGGCCATTTGTTTTTAAATTTAATATTCAATACGTGACTATTAATAATACAACTTAATGCATAAGAACATGCGTACTAACATGCATAAGATCGTAATTGAGAGCGTATAGCGCTATAGCTATAGCTGTGAAGATAGTTAACCATAGTTGATGCCTAGAAGTGTTTGGGAAGCGGTACCGTTAAGGAAGTAAATAACGGGAGGCTATACTCCTACCTATAGGTGATGCAGGGGTCATCGGTAGAGGGCATGCTATTCAGAGGTCACCACTATTAGACAAGGTCGCGGTGAGTGCATCTTGTTAATAGCCGTCTAAAATAGCGTGGCTTACTGCACTTGTGGCTTCAACTCAACGTGCAATACACGCAGTATAGTGCGCACGAGATATGTTGTGTTGTGTTGTGTTGTGTTGTGTTGTGTTGTGTTGTGTTGTGTTGTGTTGTGTTGTGTTGTGTTGTGTTGTGCCGTGCTGTGCCGTGCTGTGCCGTGCTATGCTGTACTGCGTTTTCTATATAAACAACGTAATACTTATAACACGTGATACCACAGTGGCCGCCGCTAATACTAAGTCAACTTATAAGTATAACACATTTATATTCATTCACTCGTGTATATATATATATAATTTGTGTGTGTTATTGTTTTATTAGTGGAGTAGATCAACTTAAGATCGCTTTCTCGACAGCGGTATTAGCCAGTTCAACAGCGGATCACCTCAAGTAACAGACTGCGTATTCGCATTGCCCGGCGATTGTTCTCGTTGTTGTAGTCGTTACCGCGCTGCCATTGTTGAGGCCCCGCTTCACAGATAGCCCATTGTTCTAGCGTGTCGCTATTGTGATTATCTCGTTACTAGCGCACTGCACACTCGCGCGCGCGGTAAGAATGACGTAATGCATTGTTCTCCAGTCGTGCATTATTCGTTGCGTAATAGTTGTGTGTCGTAGAAAGTTGTTTCGTTGACGATTTGCAACCGACCTACTTGGAACAACGCCTCTCTGTCCAGTGTAATACTGACCACTTCTGTAGTAATTGTATACGCTATGTTAACACGCGCGCGTGTGTGTGACTGTGTGGGTATGTGTATGCGGGTGTGTGCGTGTGTGCGTGTGTGCGTATGTGCGTGTGTGCGTATATGTGTATGATATATTACCTAACAGCGTGCGTTGTTACGTGAGAGGACATGATATACTAACAGAGGACTTCATCATTGTAAGCAATATTATCTAGATTAGCGTTGTATTCCTTATATTTAGTACATTTTCAAATTGAATTTAGCCTAAATAACATGCGTGTATCTAGAACATGCTAGAAAATTCTGGTACCGATTACCTATTATATGCGGGTTTATCGCGTGTTTCACTTCGTTGTATGCGACGAGTAATGCGGGCGTCACTCTGTCATTTGTTACGTAGTCGATATAATTAATTATATTTAATGTAATGTGATAATAATGATTAAATTAAGACTCAATCGATTGATTATGCAATATATGTAAGATCTGCATGTATAATAATAGCGATCTCGTGTCTGCAATTAATTAATTTATAATCATCATCAAGTACATGTTTAATACAGAAATGCATAGGTTATCGTATTCTTGTACGGAGAAAGGGAGAGTAAGAGATCGTAGGCTCTCTATCGATCTACTCCTGGTCAATATCTCGTCCTCTCTTTCCTCCTCTTCCCTCCTACACGTACCTACTACATGTATACTATAATGTACGTGGATGTGGTATGAAGTACCCGGTACGTGCTCTCTGTACGCCATCTTTACGTTACAAGTCTTTAAGTTCGAGATAAACAGTCACGTTATAGTAGGTAAGGCCATGTTCTCAGGACATATGTCAAACTTGACCTCTAACCTATAAGACTATATTGGCGTTTACGAAGTCATTAGTAAATATCAATTCCAATGAAAACTTTCTTAAGAAATTTTTTATTATCGGCCCAGTATAGATAACTTTAAAACTGCGGTTTATGTACACATGTATCATATGAATGTACACAAACATCATCTCAATGTACACAATTATCATCTCAATGTACAGTGTACATTAACATCATCATAATGTACACTAACATCATCTCAATGTATACCTCCTTAATTCTTACTGAACACTAAGTAGTTACGTCATAACAATACACACCGGATGTTGTTGTAATACCTGCAGAGGTCATGTCCTTGCTCGCTCTCCACACTATAGTATTGCCGTAGCGTTACGATCCGGTCGCCCCGTATCACTTTTCTCACACAATTGTGTGATTAATCGCGCACGCACTCGCACACTTATATTACGTAATCCACACACACACATATTATGACGTCACACACTCTTGCGCAGGTCTCGTGAAGGAGATGAACGGACACAACAACGAGATGGCTGAGAAATACCTGGTGGCTGACGCGACCTATGTCCTTCTGAGGAAACTGGAGTCGCGGGAAGATGAAATCATCGAGGGGTATACGCCTCTCGTAGACAACATTACCAAGGTTATATATATATGTGTATATATATATATATATATATATATATATATATATCCTTTTATGTAAAATCCTTTTCTTACCTTTAAATTGAACCTCTAGAAATAGGTCACTTCAATTTATAGATAGTTAACTAAATCATAATAGTTATAAATCTATTCAAATAACTTCATTTACTATACTAATATATACACTCAAGATCCTAGGTAAAAGGTAAGCCACTTAGTTATTAATCAGCTAACGTTATATGGTGACAGCGTCAATTAAAATTACATATTATATAGTTAATTTAATGATTAATAATCTCAAAAATTAATAGAAACGTCATTTTAACTATATTAGGTACCTGGGGAAAAAAAAAAGCATTCAATTAAATTTGTTTACAATTTTTTTTTAAAAAGATTAAATTTTATGGAAATAAATTAATTAATTATATATGATATATATATAAATAATTTATTTAATACATAGAATAATTGAGTATAGTATATAATCATTTTAGCATGTTATATGAATTTTAAAAAATATAAAAATTGATTTGTTTATTTTTATATTATAAGTATAGATAGGTATATATATATGTCTACATTTTCATATTTATAAAATTCATTTAATATATGTGATTGAAATATTGTTATTTTTATAATTGTTTATTACGTATTATTATTATTTATTACTATTATTATTATTATTAATATTGTTGTTGTTATTATTGGTTAATATTTTATTAATTGTATAAGTTAAATAAAATGGCACAATTACCAGTTCCAGAACAATTAGATATGGAAGCAACTGACATATCTATTCGATGGCCTATATGGAAGAAAAAATGGGGACACTACTATGCTGCTACCGAATTAGAAAAAAAGAATGGAAGTACACAAGTGTCTATATTACTTACTATACTAGGCGAATCAGCACAGAAAATATACGAAAATTTCACATTCGATAAAGAAGACGAGAAAAAAAACATAACAAATATATTGAAAAAATTTAATGAATATGTAGAACCTCAAATAAACCAAATATTCGAAAGATGTATGTTCTACAGAAGATATCAACAAGAACATGAATCATTTGAGAGGTACGTAAATGATATAAAGACCATGAGCAAGCGATGTGATTTTACGAATATAACAGTCGATGAGATAATAAGGGATAAAATAATAAACGGAATGCGAAATAATAATTTACGGAAAAGTTTGATAACAAGAAGTAATCTAACATGTGAAATGCTCATAAAGATATGCAGAGCAGAGGACATATCTCAGGAGCAAAGTACAACCTTGAAAACCAAAGAAACAATAAATTACATAAATAGCAAACCGAAGAAACAATATCAAGAAAAAAGAAAAGAAATAAAATGTCGATACTGTGGAGGAATACATCAATTTAAGAAAGAATTGTGTCCAGCATATGGAAAAACATGTGCGAAATGCAACAGAATGAACCATTACTGATCAATGTGTAAAGCAAGTGAAAAAAACGAAAGAGTGCAGAATGTGTTCAGTGTATACAAAGTAAATGATGTAAGAACAGTGGATACACTACCGAAGTGCGAAACTGTTACCCTTAAAACGCAGTGGGGATCATTAATCAAATTCCAAATAGATAATGGAGCATCAGTAAACGTGATTCCATTATCAGTATATGAATTAGCAAGTAAAGATTTTCAGCACAGAAAAATTAAAAAGTCTGATACAACAGAAATAACAGCATTTGGTGGTACAAGATGGAAAATCAAAGGAGAAGTCATAATAAGAGTACAAAGAAGAAACAAAGAATGTTTGATACGATTAAAGATAGCAGATGGAGATCAATTCCATTCCATACTCGGAAGATCAGCAAGTGTTGAGTTAGGATGCATCAAGATCTTAGATAATGATGAGAAATACGAGCAAGTGAATCAGATTCAAAACACACTTGACTTGAAAAAACTCATGACAAAATATCCAGAAGTATTTGATGGTCATGTAGGAAAATTGGAAGGGAATATACAATAAAGATCAATGACAAAGCAGTACCAGTTAAACATGCGCAGCGAACAGTTTCGGTGCCATTAAGAGAGAGAAAATAAGAGAGTAAGACAAAAGTTGAAAGAATTAGAAAAAAACAAAATTATACAAAAAGTAAACGAACCATCGGAATGGATCTCTTCGATGGTCGTGAAGATAAAAAAATCCGGAGATATTCGAATTTGTCTAGATCCGAAAGATCTAAACAAAGAAATATGCAGGGAACATTATCCACTACCAGTCATAGAAGAGATCGCAACCAGGCTGAGTAACGCAAAAGTTTTTTCAATTTTTGACGTAAAAAATGGATTTTGGCATGTGGAATTGGATACAAAATCATCAATGTTAACTACATTCAATACTCCATTCGGAAGATATCGATGGAATAGGCTTCCATTTGGAATTTCATCAGCACCTGAAGTATTTCAACGGAAAATGCATGAGATATCAGAAGGGTTAGATGGAGTATAAGTTGTAGCGGATGATTTCCTTATCATAGGATATGGGAAAACAGAAGAAGAAGGATTGGAAAATCATGACAAGAATTTGATAACATTTCTACAACGATGCAGAGATAAATCACTACATCCTAATGCAGAAAAAGTTCAGTTGAGAAAAAAAGAAATTAATTTCATTGGACATATAGCTACTGTATATGGTATTAAAGTAGGGGAAGGAAAAATCGAAGCAATACAAAAAATGCAGGCACCAACTGATCCTACTGGAGTAAAACGTATACTCGGTATGTGTCAGTATCTAACTAAATTTTTACCAAATGTTAGTGATAAGACAGTAGCATTGCGTAAATTAACAGAGAAGAGACAACCCTGGCAGTGGACGAGAGTCGAAGAGGAAGAATTTAAAATAATAAAGGAAGCAATTACTAAAACACCGGTATTAAGATATTACGATGTAGATAAAGTGACTACCATACAGTGTGATGCATCTAAAGATGGACTAGGAGGGGTTTTACTGCAAGGAGATCAACCAATCGCATACATCTCAAGAGCTTTAACGAAAACTGAAACGAGATATGCACAAATAGAGAAGGAACTACTTGCAATAGTATTTTCATGCAAGAAATTTCACACCTATATCTATGGAAAAGAAAAAATAAAAGTAGACAGTGATCATAAACCTCTAGAGAGGATATTTAATAAAGAACTTAATGACATTTCACTCAGAATGCAGAGAATGAGACTAAAGTTACAAAGATATGATCTAGAAGTCAGATATAGACCAGGAAAAGAACTATTACTAGCAGATGATTTGAGTAGAAACTATATGCCGTATGAAGAACATGTAAATATATGTACAACGGAAAGAGAAACAATGGCTAGATACGCCATCTCAGATGAAAGAATGAAACGATTCATAAAAGAAACAAATGAAGATGATATCTTGAAGAAATTAAAAATACAAACCCAAACAGGATGGGGTACAAAGACAGAAGATAATCCAGAACTAGGAAAATACTACTCAATGCGAGATGATATAACAGTAATAGATGAGTTACTTTATAAGGACAATAGATTGATAGTACAAACAACACTGAGAGAAGAATTCATGTCACTGGCACACCAATCTCATGGTGGAATTTGTGCATGTCTAAGAAGAATGAGAGAATCAGTATACTGGCCGGGAATTACAACTCAGATGAAACAGAAAGTAAAGAATTGCGAGATATGCATGAAATATCAAGAAAATAAGGTAATTAAAGATCCATTAATGTCTCATGATACAGGGACAACACCATGGTCAAAGATAGGAGTAGATATATGTTATTTTGATAATAGAACTCTATTAGTCACTTCAGATTACTACTCAAATTACATAACTGTACGAAGATTACGCAACCAAGGAATGGATGACGTAATCAATGAACTTTTAGGAATATTTTCTACACATGGATTACCTGAAAATATAGTTTGTGACAATGGTCCACAATTCAGGGAAAAATTCTTAAAATTTACAAAAGATCATGACATAAATCTAGTTACATCAAGCCCGTATTTACCGCAAAGCAATGGCAAAGCATAAAATGCGGTGAAGACGATTAAAATAATTTTTAAGAAATTTAGGGATAATAAGATATCTGAGCAACTAGCGATATTAAATTACAATAACACACCAACAGAAGGCATAGAACTAAGTCCATCACAACGATTATTCGGTAGAAGATGTAGAACTTTGCTACCATTAACAGAGGAAATGTTGAAAGCTAGACATAAAACAGACGAAGAAAGAGAGAAACAGAGTAAAACGAAAATTAAACAGGCATATTACTATAATACAGAGCTAAATCCATCACCAATATACAAGGAGGGAGATGTAGTACGTATAAAGAAACCAAGGGAAGAATTATGGACAAAAGGAAAATGCCTCAAAGAAGTTAAACCAAGATCATTTGAAATAGAAATCAAAGATAAAGTATACCGTAGAAACTCGCGTGACATAAGAATGGAAACTCAGTCCGAAGTTGAGCCTACAACAGATATAATTACAAAAGAAGTAGCGGAAGCACCATCAAGTATGGAACCACTAAGAAGGTCATCAAGAATGAAAAAGAAACCTTCTAGGTTCCTATGTGAGATGTAAGAAAACATTCTCACAATAATTGTACATATTATATTAGCATCGTTATTTTTTTAGTTAATTATTCATTTACTTTATTATATTATATATATATATTATTAAGAACTAGGTTAATGACGTTTCTATTCAAATTTCTCACATTTTGTGATATACTAACTAATATTATTATACATAAATAACAAATCACCATATAACATAGCAAAAGATTAAGTGGTGATTCCTTAAAGAAAGGGAGATGTAAAATCCTTTTCTTACCTTTAAATTGAACCTCTAGAAATAGGTTACTTCAATTTATAGATAGTTAACTAAATCATAATAGTTCTAAATCTATTCAAATAACTTCATTTACTATACTAATATATACACTCAAGATCCTAGGTAAAAGGTAAGCCACTTAGTTATTAATCAGCTAACGTTATAATATATATATATATATATATATATATATATATATATATTGAATTGGACATATTTATTGAGTATTAAATTATAATTAATTTTCATTATTTGTATTATACTTAAATGGCTTCACACCACGAACTTCGTGTTTTCCTTGTCATCGACAAATCCGAAGTACAAATATTAATTTATTTTTTTAATTTGTTTTTATTATTTTTTAAAAATAATTAATATTCCCATAAAATTATTCCAACACAAAAAATAAATTAAGAATATATAGGTAAGTATAATATAAATATATAAATAATACACATACCTAAATAAAATATACAGTATATTTTATTTATTATTTAGTAAATAATATGTCTCTAATTTTTTAAATGGTTTGTTTAAATTATTATTTGCTGAATATTTAGGGGAGAGTTATTCCAAATGTTTGGGACAACTTGGACAAACAATTGGTTTCCAACTATTTGTATAATATTATTTATTATAGGGTATATTTGAGTTGGATTATTCCGTAATAAGCATTTTTTGTTTTTTATATAAAATATAAAATTATATCATATGATATAATTTTCCCGAACATTGATCAATGTCGACTCCAAGCCAACTGAGCCACATATATATATATATATATACTTAAAAACTGCCTGTGTGGCTCAGTGGCTAAGGCGTCAGACACACAAGCAGTAGGACACGGGTTCGAGCCTCGTCCGGACCATTAATTAATTTTATAAAATGGGTCTTAAAATATTATTTAGAAGTGATCTTATATAATTGTGTATAAATAAATGATCGGCTCTCGTTAAAACCATGGATGCCTTAACATGAGAGCGGCTTCGAAGGGACATTAGAGCCATATATGGTTATAAGTGAAAACTTCATCTAAGTTCCTGGATGGGATGAAAGGACTCCACCAAATAAAAAATAACAAAATAAAATATATAATATGATTATTTGTATTTTAATTGATTTTTAGATAATGTACTATTTATAATATGAATGTTCATCAAATACTAACACAGTACTATTTTAAGATGTCTTACATAATATATTATCTCATATTATAAATTATACAATACTCTGTTGTAATAAGTAGTAATACATTACTTTTATTTCTCCTACTATTTTTTGTATTATCATTATTACAAAATTAAAAATGAAAAATATAAATTATACATATAAATTATACATAGTTCTAACGTATACGCTATACACATACACGCGTGATTATTATCGTGCGAATTATATACTATCATATTCGATATTTGTTTATATATATATATATATATATATATATATATATATATATATATATATATATATATATATATACAAATGCACACACAGTGTCACACACACACACACCCATATATATATATATATATATTTAGTAACGCCCAATTAAATCTGTTTGGATATTGGATATTAAATAATATATGGTATATCATATATATATATATAAATATATCTAAATATATATATATAAATATATCTAAATTATATATATATATATATATATATATATATATATATATTTAGGGTGTCAATATTATGTGCAAAAGTGTCGGTATTCGAGACAGTAAACATAATATCGACACCCCTGTTATCTCAGAGTTAAACAAACTAAATTACATTTTAAAATAGCTATTATATGTATAACCTAATTAATACTTGTAAATAAAATTTGTAAATATTTAATTGTGAATATTAAGTTATTGTGATTTATTGTTAGGGTGTCGGTATTCGAGTACTCTCCCATGGGTGTATACACATATATGCATACTATGAAACCATATTGATAATTTTTGTATATATTACATTTTAATATATAATATCTATTACATATTATATTCATCATTCTAGTAAATTATAAACAAAATTCAATTGATATACTAAACGTATGTTTATTTACGTTTTTACAGTGTGTTTTTAAAATAGATTTATCATAAATAACTAAAAGTGAAAATTTATTTGTTACTCTTAGTTTAATTAAAATCTAATTATAAATGTGTAGATGAATTGAATTTTAATTTTAAAATAATAACATTTAATATTGATATCTAGGTTCACGTATATGTTAACCTATAATACGCTAGTTTAGTAGGTAGGTATATATACATATAGCTTGATCTCGGTTATCTTATAGTGTAAGTCATAGAGAACGAAGTCACTTCGTTCTCTATGATGTAAGCCTTACATTGGTCAGCAACAAATATAAAATATATTTCAATCCTAAAGGATTTACTTTGAAAATATTGTCGGAAAGTTCAGCGGGATATATGCCCTTATTGATAATATTAATTTCATAAATAATTAAACAATTAATAATTGCTTAAACGATACAAAAAAGATAATCGAGAATATAAATAATAATATATTTACAATATGGTATATGTTACATTACATACAATATATGATATATTAGTATTTGATAATATAAATTATATAATAATAAGATATAATTATGTATGACTAATTAAAATATTGATTCTTTTAATTTTTTAAACTTAATTATATTAAGTTGTATTTAGAATAATTAATATTTAATTTGAATGTTGTATATATATATATATATATCCATTAAAGTTTATTACAACTAAATATCATATATATATATATATATACCATATCATATAATATCATAAATATCATATCATATATAATTCGAATAAATAATAATATGATATACTACATATATAATGGCATATAAACGCCCACACACGTTATTACTTTATTATTGCGTAACAATGTATTAATACATTTCTTACGTAATAAGCAACGGTTCTATGGCGTGTTAATAATAATTATATCACGTGTCAATTAAAATGATATGATGTCATACTCGCTCCTACTTAATGTGCATATCGAACATGTTACATAACCAAACGTTTAACAATGGAGGTGATTGTTCACTATTGTGGTGTACAGTTGCGCAATACTATAGTAATGTATACATTACTATACATTGTATAATATACAATATAATACGTGTATATATGTACATTATTTCTATAATATATTATCATTAATTATATTATTGGATATGTCTTATTATTATTATAATTATATAAAATATACAGATAACTTATGTTATAACTAGGTATATGTTAACTATACATATATGTAGGTAAAATATGCATTATTAAGTTGCAAATCTTGAGATAATATATTTCCAAATATTAAATATTAACTTACAAGTGTACCACTTTCTGGGTGTCACCCCCTTCCATATGTACCCTCTTGATTCTCTATATAAACTATCCTTGTTATACACGTAAACCATGTAACCGTGGTTATTTATATACCACAATTTTCTATATTCACATAATATATTACACATATATGTATGATGTATGATTTGATTTAATTTTAAATTAATTCGATTTCAACATAAAATCAATATATCGATTTTACTCCATAGAATATTATTATGCGAAAACGTCTCATAGTAATGAATATAATCGTATTATATATATTAGTTTAACAAAGTGAAGTTCGTTTGTATATACTTTATTGACAACAACCTGGTGAGACGCAGAACCAAAAGTATATCGATCTAATAGGCCGTTCACATCAACTCCGTTTTATTTTAACTCCGATTTATGCTCCGATTTTTAGATCCGATTTTTAGCTCCGTAAACTATAAATCTATGTCGGCGTCACATTGACTCCGAAAAATTAACTCCGAAATTAGCTCCGACAAAATAATTGTATTTATTAATTTTCAAATTTATTATTATATTTATTTGTTTACAAAATTCGAAATCTTTGTTAATAAATATTGTAACTTACATTAAAGCATAATATGCATGCGAATAGATTTATCATAATATATGTAATATTAATTAATTAATAATACGTGTCGAGTTAACAAATTACAAAAATGTATATTATATTCATAATATGAGTTTAAAAGTGCTGTTTTGGCATATTTATTATGTAAATAGAATTATAATTAATTTATAACACATCAAAGGATTTTAATATTTTTAACACATTAATTTTAATATTAATTTTATAATTATATTCTATACATAATTATTATATTATATATTATTATATATTATATTATGATAATATTTCATTATTATAATCCGATATCATTATGCAGTGATTATACATTATATTTAATCATGTATATTTATGCTATCTTACAAAATATAATTGATCATTCTATATAATTCTATCAAATTATATTGCCAGCAGTAAATTTGATCGATATATATCTTATCTCTAATAATGTACAATATTATATATGATATCACATCATTTAATCGGTTATATATTTCAATTAAAATTAGTAAATATGATCTATATGTAGATTTGAGTGACACATATGATGTGTCACTCAAATCTAAATATAGATCATAGTTACTAATTTTAATTGAAATATATAACCCAAGCAATATGCATATCGTGCAGTTAAATCATAGATTTATAGTTTGTAAACTATAAATCTATGAGTTAAATATACACCTGTATAATTAGATCATACAAATTATGATATTTTCAAGTTATATCATGCTTAGTAATTTGATTAATTAATAACATTATGTATATATATATATTATGTTATTCTTATTAATATTAAGTGAATATATATTTACGGCCTCATTTATTTTGATTATTATACGTCTTTTATATTTCGAATTACTAAACCTATCTACATATTACGATGTTTATTATCCTTAGTAGGTCTATATGTTTGTCTATATCTAAAATAGAATCCAAAAGTTACGAAAGAATTATAAATTATTTAACTATATATAATATAAAATAAAAATTGAATATAATATTTTAAAATTTAAATCCCACAAATTGATATAAAATACCTCCGTAAATTTTTAGCTCCGGTAAAAACTCAACATGTTGAGATTTTACCGGAGCTAAAATAATTCTTCAACATCCCATAAAACGGAGCTATTTTATCTATTTTTCGGAGTTATTTACCGGAGCTAACTACTTTTCGGAGCTAATTATCGGATCGGAGGTAAAAACGGAGTTGATGTGAACGGCCTATTACAGAGTGACGTTCATTTTATAGGAAACGAATGATACGAAATTGATAAATAATAACAAATATAAAATACAAAACGAATAACAACTTATACAAATGATAAAATAATTAATTATAAAATAGAAATATACACATGGCTATGCAATCAACCGAACGTGAATCCTAAAACAATTTATGTATGCAGATATAACGATATTACGTAATGACCGAATTGAATTAAATTCAATTCGAAATAAATGTATATTGAATTAATCGATATGCCTGCAGACTTCACTTTATAACATATATATATATATATATATATATATATATATATATATATATATATATATATATATATATATATATATATATATATATATATATATATATATATATATTTAAATATATAGTAAAATTAAAAATGTTCTAAATTCGATGAGATGATATTTACAACATTTTATAATGTTTACTATTATAAAATGATTATTTCTTATATGCATATCAAGGACATATCATGTCCTTGTGCATATGTTTGCATTATTATTATCAAACACCTCGCAAGTCTTACTTTAAGACTATTTGTATTTGTCATTTTATTGTTTTTTTTCTGTGTTCTAATTACAATTTTAAGAGTTATTTATAGAATATATCTTTTTCAGATATATCATATATATTATAATAATATTATAATATATATATATATATATATATATATATATATATATATAATTTTGATTAATATTTTCATTGACCTGACAGTATCTTCCGGGTTACCAAGTGCACGTGAAGACCGCCCTTGGCATAGGTCGCTCCACCAGAATCAGAGGTCAGAGGTCGCCCATACAATCTAGCAAGGCGGGCGCCAAGTCTTCCTCGTCCACTTCCGCTCTGACCACATCGGCTAACGCTACGACCTCACTGTCCACTAGTTCTCTGAGCGCAAGACCCAAACAATCCAACAACGGAGCGAAATCGTCGCGACGCAAGTGATGACGTCATCGCGAGAGAGAGTTACGCAATCTCTCGCGCTGTTATTACGTCATCGCGCGTGCGCGCCACACGTCCATACACCCTCGCATTTTCCATTCCATACCCCTCGCTATATACCTTCCCCATCTATATCTTCCTCCGCGCTCTCTTTCCTTCTCTCTACCTACATATCTATATATGAATGGAAGTAACATTTATATTTAGATAGAATACTTATATATATATATATATATAAATATATATATATATATATATATCTTTCTATGTATATCTGCCCTCCCCCTCTACCCTTATCCACACCTATCTGTAAATAATATGTGTAACACATGTGTAAATAATAGCCTCGCTATATCACGTAATAAGTTATGCATTCAACAAAGAGATGTGCACGTTACCGCACACACAACGTACACATATACGTTATTATACGTGTTATATATCATTATGATCATATATATATATATATATATATATATATATATATATAATGATAATATCGATTTTCATTATTTTCTTAATTCGTATTCTATTTGTATTGACCGTCATTTCTATCTACTTGTATACCTACATGCAATTGTAGTACACGCCTTACGCCACATATTTATAAATAAAGTATATTTATGAAATAACAAAATATTATGTAATTTATATATGTAAATACAAATTTACGTTATTATTAAATTAATTAAGAAATATTACGAAATGCAATATATATATATATATATATATATTGGAATGTGGAAACTCTATACAAATTTATGTTTTTAAATTTATATAATTTAAATAAAAATACAACCTATACATCTTTACTAGATATATTATATAGATAGACTTAGAGAGCCCATGCCAGCGTGTGCGCGGTGCATGCACTGTATAGCTGTGTAGCGTTATGGGGGACACATTCCGGGGGACACGTTGTCTACTTAGAGGTGTGTCTACACACAATGGGGGGGGTGGGGGGGGGGTTTCGTGCTACAACGATTTATGAGGATTCACGGTCACAACTATATATGTGTTAATGTTATTCGCTCTCTGGCACGCTTCGAATACTTGCACTCGTAGTTGACCCCGCGTGAACCCGAAATCTGAACCTCGCATATATATATATATTTCAAACCGATAAATTCACTTAATTGAGTTATAGTAACCACAGTTGCTTTTTAGCGCTTACAACGAGATGTCGGTTATATCGTAGCATTGATTTATCGGGGTTTTCATATTTAGATCGTCACACGCATATATATAGTATAGACCGTATAGATCGTCAACGTCTCTAGCGAATAATGCACTGGTAGGATAGTGATACGACACTCTTACACTGACCTTTAATCATAAACCTATATGATAATATATATATATATATATATATATATGATGATGATGATGATGATGATGATGATGATGATGATGATGATGGTGGCGGTATAACTTCATTATAATATACTATGTATTATTGTGCACAAACACACCGCGTTATTATCACTCCTCGTATACAGCGCACTATAGTGCGAGTATTGCCTTGTAGTGCGCACACTATGCGTCGCACAGTGGAACAATCAATAAAATACAAACCAATACAATAACAATAATATATAATCATATATTATTAGATTCAGTGATGGACACCTATCCTTTTTTTCTTGATCGCCGATTTCGATCCTCTATTTATTCTCTTATGCGATCCTTTTCCCGATCCCGATCCTCACTTCGTTACCCGATCCTTTCCAGATCCGGATCCTAAGTTTCTTACCCGAATCCGATCCGGATCCGGACCCCGATGACGATCACAATATTATTTATATATTTAATTAATACGATTTTATTTCATAATTCGAAACAATATATAAGTAGTTATAATACCTATGTAATATAAATTATTAATAATTGTAAATAATATTTATTATTAATATGTTGTATTATATTTCAATAATAATTCAATTGAATTAAATACATATATTGAATGTATATCATATTGATTATATAATATAGTCACTAGAGGAAGGTAACCGAATAGGGACAGTG
The DNA here is from genome assembly GCA_964019155.1 of Osedax fenrisi. NCBI lineage: Eukaryota > Metazoa > Annelida > Polychaeta > Sabellida > Siboglinidae > Osedax > Osedax fenrisi. The sequence continues at coordinate 67,134,194 of OZ025242.1, forward strand.
CCCGAATACGGACACTCTCGGTATCTCAGAAACCATAAATCCTACAAATAATGTTCATAATTATATAAATAGTCTAAAAAAGTATTTTTTAATATATAATTATTTAAAATATTGCTGATATATCTAATAAACTGATTTTTTTATTACGTTTTTAAATTTATGAAAAAAAAATTAAACTTAAAACCTTCTCAAAAATATACAAATGTATCGATATAAAATATAACACATTATTATTAAAAAAATAAAGCATTCTAAAAATAATATATATAATTTCTATATTTGTTATCAAATATTCATTAAGTTATAAGCATATATCTAGAGGTCATATAAGTCCCTAATACGGACACCCTATAACCAATCAGCGAGCAGCGTATAAACTATTCTGATTTTATCAAAATCGCGTGCGTTATAATATTAATACCACCAATAAAGCTAAATCTAAAATTTGTATTATTTAGATTGTACTTAAATTGTATTATTAATTAAAAAATAATAAAAATAAATAAATTATTAACTAATTAAATAAGAATAAATTATTCATAAAATTAATTATAAATAATATAATTGTAATTTGTCTGATTGATTCATTAATACTATATGGTTTATCTAGTGGTATTTAGGGTGCCAGTATTATAACACATGGTACCGAATACGGACAACCCCGTTATCTATGGAATTAACAGATTAAATAAAATTTTAAAATCACAATAATATCTATAATCATATAATATTAATATATTGTAATTTTTGAATAATAATAATAAATCATAAAATATTAAGACCATTTATTGTTAAAGTATCCGTATTAGGTTACTTTCCCCTATATAGTGAATTAAATATAATGTATTTATATAAATTCATTGAATTGGATGCAGTATCTACTCATTGCACGTCGAGTCAAAGTATACTTTGTACAACCTATAGGTTGTTTACTTATATGATAGCAATTGATTAAATTCTAATATGGTAAAAATAACAATTATTATTTAAATACTACGTAGGTTTAACCTATTCTTGCAATACCTTGGAAAACATTACAAAATAATGCTTAATACAATAGCATATCAATGTAATAATACAATACTAAAATATTGTTAATATTCTTATAAATTAATATAATAATATTAGAGTATCGTATATGCAATGAGCCGATCCCTATAGCCGATTCCTATAGGGATATATCCTTTTCCCGACTCCGACCCCGATCCCGATCCTCCATTCGTTATCCGATCCTTTGCCGATCCCGATCCTCGCTTGCATACCCGATCCCGATCGCGATCCTGCCCATCACTGATTATGTTGCAATAATATATATATATATATATGTGTGTATATAGGGGACTTATATATATATATATTAGCTCTACCGGGTAACCCTGCTCGGCGTCGCTCGTTTTTTTTATTTGATAAAGATTCACAAATATTGCAATATAGGAATACACTAAATAAGAATAATTTACATTAACGATATTTCATATTTCTAAATATAAAACAAGATTAACAATAATTATACGCGACGTCTTATGAATCTAGGAATAACAACAATGGGGACGCGAATAACGGTACCGTTAACCATAACTAGGTTATTATATAATATATGTATTAGGTTTCTTTTGTTGAATACTGACGTGGATACATGTGATGTGAATGTAGGTATGAATGTAGGTGTGAATGTAGGCTATTATATCAGTTAAACATAATATAATATATTATATGATATACGCCGTATACGTTATATGGGTACATAAGTATCAAAAATACAACTTAACCCTTTTATGAGTATACATATATGTATATATCATTATTTATATCTCGGATGAGTATATAGTTACTTTCTATTGATGGGGATGTTTGATAATTGTTGTTATTGTTATTATTATTTTAATTAAGGGGGTTATGGGTGTATGTGGGACTATCGGTTGTGGGGGTGATAGATGAGTGAGGGGTGTGTGCTGAAATAGAGGGGTAGGGGGTACTGGTGGAATGTCTACGTGACAGGATCGAGGTATTATGGGGGGGGTAAGAGTGTATAGATAGTGAGCTGCGTATGTAGTGATATGTTCATCTAAAATGTCTTCCGGGCGGGCCCTCGACGTCATAAGCATGAGGTCCCTGCCGCTTTCTGATGATGATTCCCTTTTCCAATATTCCGTTGTTGGGGTTCTTTAGATGAACGGTTTGTCCTGATATGAATGGCTCGGGTTCGTATTTCATTCTTCTCTCTTTACTAGCTGGTTTCTGAGTTACGTACTATAGGTATTTGTGATTGGTCGGATCTGATCTGTTAAACATGAATTGCATGGGGCTTGGTAATTTCTTATTTATATGTGTATGTCGCAACTTTAATAGGACGAGATGTCTATCAGCTTGATACGTCTTTTTCAGGATATTCTTGATGTTCTGAAATTATCTTTCGATATACCCGTTGTTATCTGTTATATATATGTATATAAAGTATATTATACTTATATTATATAAGTTATATAGTATATACATGTATTTAATTAGAAAATACTGACATATACACAAGTGTTCGAAGAAATAATAGGAAAGCATCGAAGCAAAAATTAACCTTGTATCACTGATGATATACTCGACTTATGCGATGAGAGATGATCACTGAAGTCCGAAAAGAAACAACATCCATAACTAGACAGCGTTTATAGACAAATAATGCTACCATTCGGTAGGCAATGAAAACGGCACGAGATACCTGGATACAAATCAGTGCAACTTAATTGATGACGACATGAAATATGGAAGACATAATCAACGAGCGACGTCGAGCATACCAAATACTAACGACCCTCACAAATACATCACCAATAAGCACCTCAATCATTGTAAATCAGCTAATGAAAACCATTAGCTGATGAAGATTATAAATCGATGGACAGAATAATGTAATAATCTATATAATTATCTGATAACTCCTGATACTAATTTACTGAGTAATACCGCACTTATCAACGAGTAGTCGGATTCTGAAGTTATGGATACAATCAATATACTTAAAGAAGGTAGATCACCTGGAATTGTTAACATACCAAGTAAATTATTCAAACATGGAAGTAATTCTATTGTAAACATCCTCACTTTTCAGTGCCACAAATCATGGAATAGCAAAACATGGCTAGCAAAATAGACCAAATCACTAGTGATACCAATTTCGTCAAGTGTGTTAATTCCCCCTACGATTTACGAGTCACGAGATTAAAAGTAAAAGCAAGTATATTAACTATGATATTATAATAGAAGTCACCACATTCGTTAAAGAATTATTTAGTCGTCATCTTAAATCTAGCATTAAACTAATCACAGTCAAAAGAATTGCTCAACAAAATCAATCTGACAAAAAATCAAGTTTAGTTCGCATCAGATATAACTCAGAATCTGACAAAATCTCTATATCTCAAAAACTTAAAAAATTAATGTATGCACCAGATAAGTTTAAGTATATTACAATATCTAATGATCTTACACTCGATGAACAAAGTGAATTAAAAGAAAAAAGTATAGAAGCAAACAAATTAAATGAAGAAACCCTTCAAATGATGAAATACACAGAGTACGTTACAATATCTAATCAAAAATTGTATCATAGTAAATATAAAACGCCCACCAATATCACCAAAATCGTACAAAGAATTACCAAAATACCAAACAATGGAAAAGATAAAAAGTTCATAAAAGCAGCCCTAATAAATACAATATCAATCTGCAATAAACCTGAGATTATTATTGATTACTGCATAGACTTAAACATTGATTTGCTCATCATTACGGAAACATGGTTATCAGATGAGAATCTTCAAACAATTGCATGCCTCACTAAACCACCATTTAATTATTTAAATTTCCCTCGTATGAATAATCAAATTATGGTGGAATTGGTATATTATACCGATCAAATCTAAATGTATTATTTTCACGTAAACTTGAATTATGCAAATCAGAAATTGTTACATGTACAATCACAAATAAATCTAATTATATTGCAAAAATCATTAAAATATACCGACCTCCTTCACTTAGTTTTACGAATTTCATTACTGACCTATATGATTTCGTGGTACCACTTATCACACTAAATACTATAATTTTAGGTGAGTTTAATATACATGTTAATAAAAATGAGTCACGTGATGCAACAACATTCTATAAATTCCTTAAGAATAATATACTCTTGCAACACATATATTTTCCTACTCATATTCATGGTAATATTCTAGATTTAATAATAACTCGCGAAGAATCCACACTAACCAACCATTATAATTGTTCAACTATTTTATCCGATCACTACGTGATAACATTTTCCATAAATGTTACTAAACCAAAAGTGCCAACTAAAACTATACAATATAGAAATATATCAAAAATTGACATAAACACAATTTCTCAAGATTTGTCTTTGAATATGTTTACAAACTGCAATCATCACAACATTATAGATATATTAAATAGTTCTCTAAAAACAGTCATTGACCAACATGCTCATTTAAAAATAAAAACAATAATTGAACGATTAAATAACAAATGTTATACTACAGAACTTGATAATCATAAAATAGTACTTAGACGAAGTGAACGAATTTACCGTAAGTTAAAAACTGATGAAAATTTGATTTCATTTGTTAATATTCGGCGTGAACATAATGTCTTAATCAAAACCACTAAATCTAATTTCAACTTAAATCGTATAATTGAAGCCAAACATGATCAAAAGATATTATTCAAAATATCAAACGAACTATTAGGTAGAAATCAAAAGCGAATTCTTCCAAATCTAGATGATCATACATATGCTTATCAACTCGCCAGATATTTTGAAACAAAAGTATCTACAATAATTATTGGAGAGGAAGGTGGAAGTAGGTGATATAAAACATTAACTGATAGAGAGTTAATTATAATTAACTCTCTATCAGTTATTTTTTTATATCACGTACTTCCACCTTCCTCTCCAATTTTTGATAGATTCACGACTCCATCTTCTGAAATTATTGTAAAACTGATTAGATCCACAAAATCTATATCTGTTAACGATCCTTTACCTCATGCCCTTCTCCACAAATTAGCTTATGTACTTGAGCCGCATATACACGCATTCATAAATCAGAGTTTCAACAATTCTATATTACCTGACTCAATGAAAACAGCTTCAATCACACCAATTATTAAAGATGCAAAAGAAAATGCCGACTATTTAAATAACTACCGACCTGTATCACAACTACCAATATTTTCAAAAATTATCGAACGCATTATCACTCCACAAATAACTCACTTCCTGATAAATAATAACATTCTTCATCCTCATCAAAGTGCATATATGTCAGGTTTAAATACTGAAACCGCGATTTGTATGATCAATAATGATATTTTATCGTCCAGGAAAAGTACACTCCTCATGTTGTTACATATGTCAGCAGTATTTGACACACTTAATCATACGATCCTACTATCAAGATTAAGAGAAATTGGTATATCTGGGGCTGCCCTAGAGTGGTTTACATCATATATAAAATATCGATTTTGTAATGTTAAAGTTGGTAGCTCAATATCAACACTTCGCCTCATTACAAATGGTGTACCTCAGGGCTCCATTCTTGGACCAATTTTATTTAATATATATATTGCTCCCATTTTTAAATTATTTAAAAATCAACCTAAAATTAGATGTCACTCTTTTGCTGATGATCTACAAATATATACTGATTCTCAAACTCCAGATGATTCTGATGCACTCACCAACTTATCAAATTGTTTAAAGGATATTATTGAGAGGTGTAACTCGAATTCACTGAAATTGAATCTTGGAAAAACTCAAATAATATTTATCGATCCTAACAAAAAGTCAATATACAATAAACATCAATTTATATTCAATACACAAATTCTTGATCTCACCGAAAAAGTTCATAATCTTGGCGTTATTTTTAACACGAATCATGATATGTTATCTTTTATTTCAATAAAAATAAGAAATGCTAATTTTCATCTTTACCGTATCCGCAAAATTCGCAAATCCATCACTTTTAAAACATGTAAATCTATAGTAACTAGTATTGTGTTATCTACCTTAGATTACTGTAATATCTTACTAATCAATCTCACAGCTAAATATCTGGAGCCATTAGTAAAGTTGCAAAAAAGAGCAGTTAGAATAATCTACAACTTGCCATATAGATCAATAAACAATGATATATGTATTACTACACTGATGACGAAACTGCACTGGCTCAAAGTTTCTTCGCGTATAAAATACAAACTCTTAGTACTAACACATCTTGCCTACCATCATCATACACCTTCATATTTAGCAGGACTTATATAGCCACATATTCAAGAACGAAGCTTAAGAAACGTCAATCTACATCGACTGGAAGCGGCCCCATTAAGCTTCAGTCATCGTGATCACTCGAGAGCTTTTCGTATCGCAGGTCCAAATGAATGGAATGTTCCAGCGATCCAGCTTGTACAAGCTTCTCTTTTATCTTCGTTTAATAATTAATAATTAATATGCTTAGTTTTAAAGCTAAGCTAAAAACTTATTTATTCAGTATCGATTGAACTTTGTTAATTGTAATAATTTCTCTCTAAGTAGAGAGTATACACTATTGTTAATATATATTATATTTAAACGGTGTCTAAATAAAATAATAATAATAATAATAATGAATATGATATATATATATATATATATATATTACATATACTTATCGTCGATATAAAGAAAGTGGATAAGAAATTGAATTTAGTGTATGGCACTATCCGCTATGGGCGCTGCAGTCGAAACAACTATCTGGCCCACTACTTTTTATTTATAATAATATTTATTTATTCATATATATATATTGATAATTACTATCAATTTTAATATACTATCTATACTAAAAATAAAATTATATATTTAAAATACATCCTATCAACATTCTTCGTAATTTTGTGTATTTAAATTGAAGATATCATATTATTTTATTGATATTTATAATCTACATCCATTGATATAGATAGAGGTCACTTTAATCTATTTCGACGAAAAGCCTACTTTTTAAAATTTTGACATATATAATATGACTAATATCCAATCAAAATCACTGATACCATTTTGTTAATTCATCGGTAAAAGTGTCATTCACGTATCTATATTGTACATGCATGTGCATCAATTGGTTATTCCACTTTCTTTATATCGATGATACTTATACGTACCTACTACAAAATATATATTTAAATAAAAATAAATAGGTAATGAATAATGATATATACATAATACACACACACACATATATATATATATATGTATAGACTTAAGTTTATGTACATAATAGTATATATACAAATGGATTTATTTTTATTTGTATATATGTATATATATATATATATTATATATACTAATATATTTATCATGAAATATATTAAAATACATTTTTTTTAAAATAAATCAATTTCCTGTTAATAAATTATCTAATAAATTTTACTTTCGATATCGATTTTCTAAATCATTTAATAAACTTAATTTTATTTTATGTATTTAATTTAACTATGCTTTATACTCGTTTTTATATATTTCATGGATACTTGTTCAGTGGCTTATTTAGAATACTACTTATTCAGTATATTACATTTAACTTTTTTTTTACCTCATATTATGTAATTATATAAATAATTTGTATTTATTTAGATATGATATGATTTTAATATCTACTGGTGTAATATATGTAATATATGTATACAATTATATATATATATATATATATATATTGTTATTGTTATTTTTATTTGGTGGAGTCCTTTCATCCCATCCAGGAACTTAGATGAAGTTTTCGCTTATAACCATATATGGCTCTAATGTCCCTTCGAAGCCGCTCTCATGTTAAGGCATCCATGGTTTTAACGAGAACCGATCATTTATTTATACACAATTATATGAGATCACTTCTAAATAATATTTTAAGACCGATTTTATAAAATTAATTAATGGTCCGGACGAGGGTCGAACACGTGTCCTACTGCTTGTGTGTCTGACGCCTTAGCCACTGAGCCACACAGGCAGTTTATATATATATATATATATATATATATATATATATATATATATATATATGGTTCTATATATAATAGTATATATATATATATATAATACAAATACAAATTGTTCTCTGTATAGTTATATATATAGAAATCAGATAATATAAATTAGTTATCTTTCAAAATTACTATTTTATCTAAGTATTTTATCGCCATATTATTATGACATATAGTCATTTATTGATGAAATTGCTTTTCCATGTTAATAACATGGTAAGTAGGTGTAATGGTATACCAGGATATAGCCTATTAATGAATATAGTAATTTATAAAATTAAAATAAAAAGCATTAATTTATATTTATTTAGTATAATTTATTATCACAATTGCGTGTTATTTAAGATTAAACTTATGTGATACCATTAGACTAAACTTGATATAAAGTAACGCCATCTAGTTGATTAATGTGACATGTTAAGGTGGCCACATTACCCGCAATATATTTAACATTTTACAAATATATACCTATATACCTTAATAATGTCAATTAGATACGCTAAAATGAACAAAATGATTAGGCAGTCCTCTTGTATATCATAATATGTATCTATATTGAAAAAACTTATCGAATTAGAACTACTATATATAAAGCTATACAACATTATCTAAAAGTGGCCACATTACTCATCTTTCCCCTAATTATATGTTAACATTATATTACTGTTAATAACAATTTTGTTCATACTAACATTGATATATATATATATATATATATATATAGATAGATGAATCAAAAGTACACATACATGTATATATATATATATATATATATATATATATGTGTATATATACATACATTTATATGTCGGTTATCGATTTTATTTCTCATTTTATATATATATGTATATATATATATATATATATATATATATATATATGTATATATATATATATATATATGTATGTGTACTTTCATTACTATTTTATACTGTTCAACTATAAACATGCCTACTAATAAATAAATGCGACTATAACCACTACGCAGGATTTTATATAGGGATATATATAGATATATATGTATGTATATATATACTTATGGGCGGCCTAATTATTAGTCTGCTACCGCTATTTCTGCTGCTACTGGTGATACTGCTACCCTAAAGCTAACTTACATACGAGATAACATATGTCACTTTCTCCACCAGTTAGCATACTTATAGCCTGCATTTACCATGTGTATTATTGTCCTATATTGCATATCTTATATGAATATATATATATATATAATTAAATATATATATATCTATAGATATTGATTTTGTCAATATAGATTATACCCATATAGGTAAAATAATTAAAATTATATAAATTATCGAAAATATTTAAATTATAGCCAGATAGAACCTACTATTCATTATTTAATTTATATTTATAAGTTATTTAAATATATACCTTCATACTTGTATCAACAATTTTACATTCATTATATTTCGTCGTGTAATTTTAAAATATGATAGGAAAGATGTAATTAAAATATTGTTAAATATTATCCATTTATCTATTGATATAACCAAACACAATATGTTAAATATATTATCGCCACAGATATTTTTGAAGAAAACAATAGGGTAATTTTAATAAATTATTGTAAAATTAACTTTAAGGTAATAATACAAATTTAACTTAATTTATAAACATTGTGCATTAACTTTAATTTCTTATATAATTAATGGTATATCTGCAGATAGTAAAATAATCGATATATTTATTTGAATTTATAATACTAAGTAAAATTCACTTCGTGCATGTATATATGCAATAGAATATATGTATGCAATAGAATATATAGGAAATATATTAATATATACAAAATAAATTTAAAACTATAGTTTTATTAGCTATGATGTTTACGTTCCACTAGAACTTCACACACACAGCGAGATAGATGGAATAGATTTCACTTATAATACGCTAGGTTTAAAGAGAGATGCGCATGCCTAGATAACTAAGTACTTTATTGATGTGGCGCCGCATGGTGGTGGTGGCGGCGAGTGTATACGAGATACACACGTGGTACAACATCGCAGCCTCCCTCGCATCACAACTATTTAAATCACCGAGAGATGCTTCGCAATTAGTGATAAGATGTTTTCACGCCGGTCGTCTACAATGGGGGTGATACAAGCGGGGCCGCGCGCCTGCACATTATGCTAATGACGGATGCGCTTCAAACGAATCACAATTATTTAAATTGTGGCAAACAATGCTGCTACCGTCGCGCCGCGCCGCATTAGATAATATATTCGTATCTCGACGATAATAAAAGACGGCCCCGCAGATATTACATAATATGGCATGTAATCGACATATTAGCATGCAAAGTTGAGTCGCGCGCGTGCATCCTATTACATAAGACTGTTTTATAGTTAAGGAATGTGGGTATAAAGTGAAAGGTAACATCATGAATGGTTTATTAATGATTTCTGAAAAGTTATTATATAAGTGCAAAGATTGATATATATAAATCTACACGTATTTATATAAATCGGAATATAGAATATATAAATAACGATAGATAATATTATAATGACGTTCATGTGTTTATATCAAAAATACCGGTAATAGAAAGTACCTATACAAAGCATGTAAATATAAAAAGAAATAGGGACAGAAACGTTGGGTGACGATAGCACATTGGTGTGTGTACACTAGATGAATGAGCAATGAGATCTCCGTGGTGGAAAGCGGTATGCGTCATATCATAGAAGTATGGCATACTGTTAGATTGCTGAGCGTTCTTCCTTCCTATCAGTCATAGCGTGCTAATATAGCGTGAGTGGTATATATATATATATATATATATATATATACGTGTAGTTCTAATAATACGATCAAAAAGGGAGTATCGTCGATGTAGTAAGTTGTATGGGGGTTTCGTTAAATAGGAGTATAGGTTGATCATGGCCATCATCGCATTGCTTACACCCTATACTAGTTTGAATACTTAATGGTCTTCGGTGTATCGATATGCCACTTTAACCAGCGAATCGAGGATAATGGGATAACGATTGTATATAAATAATATCGTAAATAAAACTTCTAACAAACAATGTGGTCATTATTATGTACAATTGATTGATAAATGTCTAAAACTAGGAATATAAATGGTTGGTACTATAAATATGGTTAAACAATAATATGATATGCAAATAATATATATGTAAAACATTATAGTATACATATATATATATAAGTTAATATATATGCATTTCTTAACTCCTTGATGACGAATCAGCAAATAATTCTGAACTTTCATTGCATCTTGATGCTGTTTTAATTATTAATAAATTCATAAATAACATATCAAAATATATATATAATAATTATTAACTTTATTTACAAATTTAGAAGTTAAAATATATATTTATATATTTTAATATTTGTATTAAGTATCATTATCTAAATTATACAATTATTTATATATTGATTATGTATAATTTAAAATATATAAATATAATAATATTGTTATTTTAATAATCTTAAATGTTCAATAAATGTAATATATATTTACAGAAAAAAAATATAATTATAAGTAATATTTATATTTAATTATAAATCATAATTGTAAATAAACTAAATATATTATAATATTATAGATACTTTTATGTCGGTAATATCAATTAGTGTTATAAAAATTGGTTTATTGATATGTTTAGTTATATATAATTTAATTAAAAGTTTAAATATTTTTTAACTATATTTTATATCTATGTCTAATCATACATTACATATTTTATTAATTTAATAGAGTGTGTCTATATACATATATATATATATATATATACAATAACATACAAATAATTAATTGGAAAAATATTAAACTAGGAATTTAAATAAAATGCATAATAAATGCTCTCATAATATGTTATATTCAAAATCAAATATATATTATATCATTAATATCATTAATATTAATTATTAAACCCTATAAATTAAATATATACATTAATATTGGTCAAATATATTTTACTTTTAAACTTTAATATTAAACTTTTACTTGCATTTTATTTTAGAGTTTATGGCATTTAATATATATTAAAATATAATTTAATGTTATGCATTTTAGTGTCAATGTTAGTGTAAATTATTATTAAATAAATATAAAATAAAATAATTAACAATATAATCTATAGTTTACTATTTATAATTTTGATTTTATTTTGAAATATTACCATGTTATAACATGTTAAATCAAAGCTTAGCCAATATTTTCAGGTTGACAAAATCAGTCAGGTTGAGATTTAAAATGGTCTGTATATAGAGATGTGGCTTATATGATATAATATACTGATCCATTTAAAAGTAGTGTAGCACTATGCTCACAGCATAATGTTTACATTAACAATAATATATCATATTTCATTAAAATAGATTTTATTTAAATTAAAATATTTTAAAAATCAATAAAATTAAAAATGAAACAAATATCAGTTTATATATTTAAAATCATTCAAATTATAGAAAACAACAATAAAAACTAATAGGTGTCGCTAGTTGACATGAAAATAAAGATATTATTGATAACACTGTTTAAATTTTAAATAATTCAAATTGATAAATTATAACTATTGAAAAACAGTATTATCATTCTTTTATTAGAAATAGGTAGTGTTCTAAAATTTCGTTTTTTATGCTTTATATATATTTTCAACCTAAAATATTTCGATATATCATATATTATACATGTACACATCTATTTTTTAAATATCATTTTTTATACACCATTTTTTATTTAAAAAACATATAATCCCCTTAAATGGAATCATTTAAGAATCCTAGAAGATACATTATATTTTCTAGGAGATATAAACTTTAAATTAGATTAAATTAAATTTATGATATATTTTTTAAATAAATTGTATTTCAAAATAAAATTAAAATTACAAACAATTTAGTTGATTTACTTTGTAATATAAAATATTATTAAATTGTTATTTTACGCTTGAGTGATTTTATGGTATTTCATCATGGTTCAGGAATACACAATTAAATATATCAATACAAAAACATTTTTAAATCAATGATTCAATATGATTATATTAAATTTATATTATAATTTAATACACATTAATTGGAATATCTATATAAATAATATAAAAAACATCTTTCAATTCAAACATAATTTATAAATAATACATAATAAATAAAATAGTTACATAGAAATACAAAATTAAACTTTCAATTCAAACCTAATTTATAAATAATACATAATAAATAAAATAGTTAAATAGAAATACAAAATTAAAATATGAATGCATTTTATTTGACAAATAATTCAATATCTCTGATATCTATGTTTCTAAGATTGAAATGATTGAAATATAATTAAATATACCATTTAAAAGTGTCTGGATGAGAGTACAAAAAGTAACAATCGTAGAGATAGTGATAGAACATCCTGATACTAATAAGTAAACACATATACAAGAGTATATGGCAAACTAGAGTGATACTATAGTAGTACTGAATATGATAAATTACATAGATGATTATAAAATGGTGACTAAAGGTATAATTTAAAACTTATTTTAAATTTAATTATAATTTGTATACATGAAATAATATTATATATTAAGATATTTTTTAAAGAAATTCAAATAAATAAAATAATATCTAGTCACTTTTATAAGTAGATAATATATTATATCCACCAAGGAACCAAATTACATAACATTTATTTTACTTTTCTTAAAAATATATTCAAACATAATTTGTAAAATAAATAAGGGATTATATTTTTTAATAAATGTTCTTCCTAATTTAAATTATATTTACATAATTTAGAAAACAATATGATACATATTTATTAAATATTTCTCTTTAACTGTCACCTAGTATTATTATATCATCTAATAATAGTATTATAAAATAATATATATATAAATAGGGGTAATTGTCTCGATAAGCAACACTGCTTCTATAATTACCCTGGCATTGCCTACATCTGATAATAATAATAATAATAATAATATATATATTATTTTTTATATTTATTTATATTTATTTCATAACATGACTCAACAAATGACTCATAAATGAACAAATGTATTCTAAGCATAGATTTGTATTTTACATATATGTTAACTATAAATCTATGATTCTAAGTAATATAATAATAGATATGTAGATAGATGAATAAGAAATGTATTACTTTTTGTATAGCATATGATATAGCATATAATATAGCAGATGAAATGCAAATTCCAAGGATTAATAAATATTATTTATTAATTTTGTAATCTAAAATATAATAATATATATTGACTATATATATAATAAATAAATTAATAATAACCTTGAATTATTGTTTGCATTTTAATACATATTCCTTCAGATTCTGTATCTTTATTTAAATAAAGTGCTTTTGAAATCAAATCTGAGAGTTCTTTAAAATGCTGTGATAATAATAAATATGATCAATATATAATGTTTATAATATATTATATATATATATATATATATATATATATATATATATATATATATATATATATATATATATATATATATATATATATATATCGTAATATATATTTATTAGTATTATTTTCAAATACATGATTTCAAAATCAAAATACAACTTTCTACGTATTTTCAAATATAACTTGTAAATTATAATAATTATAATAAATATAATTACTTTAAATTCTATTTAAAATTAAATTAATTTATTAAATTTATAGGTTTATCATAATATAAAATATCAGATATTTTAATAATTTGTTACTAACATAAAATGGCATTCTCAAAAAGTCATCAATATCGAGATCCGTAGGTTCCTTTTCTACCAACTAAGTAAATGTAAATTAATTATAATGATATATTACATATTACTTTATTATATATAAATAAAAATAACTATAGATTAGGTATTACAATTGTAAATAGTGATTAAGATGTAGCTACCATTATATGGATTAAGTTATGGTATGAACTTCGACCTACATCAATATTGATGTCAAGGTATATGTATAGGTACATACTTATACATATAGGTATATGTTCATACATCAATATTTATGATATCATATCAAAATTCACATCCATAATGAAAACACACCTCCTCAAACGAGCATACAATTTACATCATCTAGGGTTTAAATAATAGTGTTGGGTTTAACTAATAGTTGTATTAAAAAGGAGGTTAAACTTATGATGATAACCATGAGATATTTCATAAAGCGATTGTTCCTCTTAAGTTTAGCCAGATCCAGTAGGGCATCATAGAGTCCTTCATGGTATATTTCATAGGCTTGACAAAACGTGCTTAACTATATCAAGAAATTAGTATTTCATTAAAAAATTTACAGGATTAGACAAATTATACAAATTTGAAGAAATTTATAATATTTTGATGCGAAAATTAAACTGAATAATAATAATAAATATTTATTAGAAGAAAGTTGTACATTTTTTTCGTATGAAGTATATAAATTAATTATATTGTTATTTCCTCTAAAGGGCTACATATATGTGAACTGGTATTTGATAATAACATTGTTGTTGTATACAGAGGCGACATCCCTAGCCAACGCATCGATGTCAAAGTGAGACTGACTCGAGATGATACTTGTGTTACTTCCGTCGGCATCTATTGCATCCAATAGGCATCTCAGATGATAATGGGAGATCACTATCAACTGTTTAAGGGATATGTAACTTGTAAAGATTGTATTATTTTAATTGATTGCGATGTTTAGGTGTAATATTAATTAATAATGTATTGAATTTAATTTATAATCTATAGGTCCTACAATATAAAATAATGAACATGCGATAACATATTCATAAATTTAATAAACAATAAAATAACTACAAACCTTTTCTATATTCTGAAATAATTTTTCATGTTGAGCGGCCGTCAGTAACTTATACTTTAAAGGAGTGGAGTACAATTGTACAGCTCTATTCATGACGTCTATGAACTTCTCTTCGGAATTGATGATCTCAACAATGGCTATGTGTCTACCTGGAGCCTCCTTTAGTAATGGTAGTTGTTAAAATTATTATTTAAATTAAAATTGTTTATTGATTCAATAAAATACAGATATATTGTATGCATCATATAAATGAAAAATAAATAAAGAAAAAACCAAACGAATAAACAACAAAATATATTATTAAAGTTCGAGATAATAGGTGAAAAGGAGAGGTTTAAAAGTAATAAAGTTGTTGGTACATCTAATATGAACTGTTAAAATTATGATAATAGTAGATGTGCTGTAATTTAAGTGGGCTACTAACGATATTCAGGATACTTTTCTGTAGAATAGTTTCGTCTAAATTTAATGAATCCGCTTCTTGGTAATGAAAGTTGGAGTTTAGAGGATTAATCGGAGAAATGCACGGATTCCAAATATCCGGAGTTAGTTTACAAGGGGCAGGCGTCGATTGAAGAGAAGTTATCGGAGTCTTGTAGTATACGTGAACGGAATCAGCAGAGGTCATATTAAGGTCGATAAGTTCATCACGAGATGATGATGATGAAATATGAGATGCCGATGGAAGCTGTGAACTGATGCTCATAGTACTGCACAGGGAACTGGCGGATATGTAATCTGAAGTCACTTCGGTTATATGATTAGCCCGGTCGTTGAGATTTACATGTGTTAAGGGGCGTGACTTGATAACAGGGTCAACAGCAGAGGTAGTAGTAGGCGTGGCTAAAGATCTTGATAATACATTTATGCCTATTGTTAATCTTTCCACTATTATGACTAAACAAAGTCCCGATCTCCTGCAAGTATTTATAATTGATTACATTCATTTTATAATGATTATTACATAATTAATTAATATATATATATATATAAATTATAATTTAATTAAATAATTAACAAAAATATATATAAATATATATATATATATATATATATATATATATATATATTTAAAATATACATGCACATAATATTATATATAAGGTGATGTAATATAACACTTATACACTCCAGGTACTTATATATTATTATCCGTTAGATTACATAATAATGAAGAGATTATGCATCACGTGATATTTAATAGGCCACTGTACGTGGAATGTATGTGAACAAGTATAACAAGACACGCAGTTGATTGACAGCCACCACTAATGATTATACCTAGGGGATAGGTCATATATATAGCGGAAAGGTCAATTCACTGGACACCGGTCACACTATGGGAGGTATTACATTACCGGCTAGGTGACATACTTAATCCTTATCACAATTTAATAATAATAACAGACAAATATATATATATATATATATATATATTTATATGGTTGTGTGGGTGTGTATATAAAATAATGAATATCATAATTAATGCAAACTTGATGCAATCAGCGACTTCCACTAGACTCTTGCCCCTGACATCCAATCCGTTCACCATACACACAAGATCGTCACATTTCAGTGAGGTGTTCTTGTTGTCAACGATATTACTGATCCTAACGCTAGCCTGGGGAACTTCACTGCGTAGCTGCAGCTTGTAGCCGGTCTCTTTCATCGAAGACAGTAAACTAAAACCGAATCCTTTACTCGTAGAACACCTTTTCATCGTTATCTAATAGTAACACACACGCTATTGTTACCGACGGTAATGTATTGTTTAAATATAAATTACAAATGAATCGTTAAAGCGGTTTTAGTTAACTTTCTTAGTATGAAAATCAGTGGGGTCGCGTCATCAAAAGAGCGCTAGTAATAATGCGTTACACGTACACGCACACACCGCACTAACGGCTATGTTAATGGGGTGTGCGGGTGCGGGTGTGGATGTGCGCGCACACTGTATAACAATGTAGTCACTAGTGATAGCGCTATCTTACTAACGGTTTCCAGACTGGTCAACACTCGCTCTTCAAAGTATCTGCCCGCACCTGTAAACCATAATCATCATCATAACGCGCGAATGCCTATAGGTGCCTATTACGCACGCACGCACGCACGCACGCATCTACACGCGCGCTTGTATCGCTTACTGGAGGTACAAAGTAAATATTGCGCTATAACTATTACCCGCCCGCGCCGCTAAATGGGATATGTCACTCTAGGCTATATTGGAACCAGGACAGGGTGGGCCGGGCAGGGGTGGTCAGGGATGGGGTGATGGACCTCACACCGTGATAATTCATACGTGTGTGTGTGTGTCTTACGTAATGGGCGCTGCGCTGCGTACCTTCATTAGATGGCGGGGCTGGAGCGGAGGGGTAAGCGGCGAGGGGCAACGTAAGCAGCGGTTGTTCTTGTATAGTACTGCCCCCTCCTGCACCCCCGTTACTTCTTAGCTTGAGGTGTTTACGGTGACCGTACTGGTAGTCTAACAGGTAATACCAGCCGTCTATTACCTATTACGTGTAGATATAGTATATGTAGTAGGTGTAGTAGCCAGTATACATGTATACTATACACGTGTGTGTGGGTTACTGTAGTACTATAGTACTGTAATACTGTAGTACTATTATTAATACTTTACATCGTATGTATATATTATAACTTGGTGTATTCGTACATATATTACTAATTGTAAATCATGATACCACTACAGTGATGTCGTGATGTCTATATTAATTTAATATCATATAATACATATATGTATGAGAAATAAGATGTTAATTTAAATATGAATAAACAAGTTATTAAAACTAACATTAAATTAACAAATAGATGGTGATAAAATTAAGATAATATTTACTATATTAATCAGTAAATATAACTAGCATATACCTTTAAATAATACAAATGTTATAATATATGAATATGTACATAATAATAATGTTTAACTTACTTTATATTTATTAACGAGATTATTTATTCCAAAAGAGAAACACCCTAGAACTTTATTTCTGTAAATTATTAAATATAATCAATACAAATTGTAAAATAACTATTAAAGCAACTATATATATATATATATATATATATATATATATATATATATATATATATATATATATATATATACTGGTTAAACATGTTCGACCTGTATGTTCGTTGGTTTGACCGTAATGGTGCTAATGGCAGTAGTGGCCTGCAGTAGTGATCGATCTATTTAGATCGTGCGAATAGATACTAAAGCGTTACTTGTAAACATTGTAACATTCGGTGTGATTTATATGTAATCTTGTTACAATTAGCCCACACACACACAATGCAGCAGCAGCAGCAGTAGCCATCACTCTTACATAACAGTGTGTGTGTGTGTGTGTATAGGTAGAAACCATCTGAATACCTATTGTTCATATGGGTGGTCATATACACGTGGTCTGTTTACAAGCAGCTGTATCCAAATGAACATAGCTAGTATTATCAACTCTGATATACAAATCTTTAAATTATTATTTAATTTGTACGTTAATTTAAGACTGTAAATACAAAATATTGATTGGTTTAAATATACTAATTAATTAACTAAATTAACTAATTAATTAACTAATACATTGAAAATTAAATAAATTAATAATTGATAAATAATCATATTAATCATATTCATATTAAATACATATATAGTATTGATTTTTGTAGACAATATAATGTACTATTAAATAATCTGTTTATCTAGTAATATATACTTTATATAATAGTTAATATTCTTAAAATATTAAAATAATACATCATCATATTTTGAAAATTTTTTAAATAATGTATACACATGTTTACTAAATAAGCTATACTACATGTTAAATAAGACAAGTGTGTCTATTATAATGGTAATGTGTGATAAGTTATCAGTGATAACCTAACAATAGAGCTATGTGATGTTATGTCATGTGATAATAATGAGTCATTTGTGTTGATGGGCATGTATTGTGTGTACGATAACCAAATACGTACATTAGTAATGTTATCTTATAGGTGTGCATGTGTGTAATGCTATGGGCAATGTTATATTAACAGTAACAGTAACTAACACAGACTCGTTGTGAACGTATACTATCAGCCGAGACTTCATATCCATGTCATCTTCGAAAGGTCTGCGTGCGTGTGTGCGTGTGTTTAGACAATGGTAGTGGAGTGTATACTAAGGGTGGAGGGTTGCAACGGTAACTAACATTACGAAGGTGTGGTCGTAGAAGGGTTCGTGCGAGTTCTTCACTACGCATCCGTTGTACACGACAGATTCGTTGTAGGACAGCATTACCTACGTAAGTAAGTACGTTGGTAACAGTGTGTGGTGGACGGGGGGGGGCGGGGGTGGGGTAGTTAGCTACGTTAGACAAGCACGGATAGGTATACACACGGATAGATAGTTCTAGAAGCAAAGATGAGAGTTCCGGTGTTAAGTGTATTTCTAATAATATGCACTTAGACTAGCGTGGATTAATTAAAGTCCACTTTACTTGAAATCCACGCGCACACACGTACACATACACACGCACGCACACACACGTAGACATACATACACACATATATACGCACGCATACACACGCATACATACACGCACGCACGCACGCACGCACACAAACATAGTAATTACCTTTATACGAGAGGTACACGGTTGTCCATTATTCAGATACCTTGCCTTGGATACTGTGTGCATTGTGGAGGTGGGGGTGAGAAGTGTGTGTGTGTGTGTGTGATTATTACGTAAGAAGCGTGATGACGTCACGCGAGCGAGCGATTACATCACACAGAGAGGCAGCTAGGAGTAGATTTAGATAGAGTATGAGCATATATGCCTGCAGTTTCGCGCGCGTGTACACACTGTATGCAGCCATGTCGATATACTTTCTATCATTGTTATTCACACATGCAACAAATGTGTTAATATCTTCATCGGTATATTTAGAATACGAATCTATTTGCGATTATATATATATATACTATTCTCAAATATTTTCCCAAAGGTAAAATCTTTGCTAGTAGTTTATATTAAATAAATAATTAACTGGAAAACATATTTCATAACAAAATATTACTATCTAATTTCATACACCTATGTGTATAATCATGATTGTAATGTATACTACTATTTAAATTAACGTTCATACTAATATATGTGTATGTATATATATATAATATATATTACTATGTACCATTGGTATTTACTTATATATATATGTGAATGTTTATTTCATACTTTATTACTTTCATTTTTGGAATATACAATATTTAGAATTTATATTTGCATGCTATAAGTGAAATAATTATGCGTACAAAATGTATTATTGTTTTAATCGAATACACAGATAACACATATACAGCATATAAACATCATATATAGATTGTATAATGGCTATAGGGGTTGTATAATGATCAGTTATATATCAGTTAACGAGAGAGGTATGATCATACACAACATAACAATGGTTATTGTTTGGTACAGGAAGGTATACGAATCTCTACTCTACGACGAACTGTAATAAACATAGCCGTTTGTTATTGGCCACTCTCTGGGTAAGCCTATGTCACTTGGCTGGCGACTAGTGGTATTATGTAACTCAGAGAGAGAGAGAGAGAGATGCTATCTACTACTACTAGCTGATGCTGCTGCACTCGACATGCAACACACACGTGACATGCCACGCGTGACATGTTTGTATCCGTAGCAACAGGATAAGTACAGAATCTCGAGTACGGTCAGCATCCGAGTGCTAGACCCCCCCCCCCCGCCCGGTTCCCTAGCATTTCCGGTATTCCTCGCTAATGCGGTGTGTGTGTGTGTTGTTGTACCGGTTACCCATGGTTACTTCACTAGCCGGTATCTAGCGCGCTTCAATGCATGGCACATGTGTGGTGAGTTAACCTCATTCACTGTATAGTGTACAATGTACACACACGTCGCTATATAACGTATTCGTTAAATAGTTATTACACACATATCGCTATTAACTATGTACCTGAATATGTACTTGGATATGTTCATAGATATTTACTAAATTATGAATGTATACTAAATATACAATATTGTTGCGATATCCACATGGGTGATATAGTGCTTATATATGCTTGCATGTCATACATATAGCTATTGTGTTATTTATATACTGTTTAACAAATTACGTAATTATACATTAACACTTAATTACAATGTGTATATTAACAGATTTGTATGAATTGTGGTGTCAAAATTAGTAGGAATTTATAACACGTAGTAGTAGTAGTAGTAGTAGTAGTAGTAGTAGTAGTAGTAGTAGTAGTAGTAGTAGTAGTAGTAGTAGTAGTAGTAGTAGTAGTAGTAGTAGTAGTAGTAGTAGTAGTAGTAGTAGTAGTAGTAGTAGTAGTAGTAGTAGTAGTAGTAGTAGTAGTAGTAGTAGTAGTAGTAGTAGTAGTAGTAGTAGTAGTAGTAGTAGTAGTAGTAGTAGTAGTAGTAGTAGTAGTAGTAGTAGTAGTAGTAGTAGTAGTAGTAGTAGTAGTAGTAGTAGTAGTAGTAGTAGTAGTAGTAGTAGTAGTAGTAGTAGTAGTAGTAGTAGTAGTAGTAGTAGTAGTAGTAGTAGTAGTAGTAGTAGTAGTAGTAGTAGTAGTAGTAGTAGTAATTAATAACCTTTAACGTGTATTTCGGAATGTTCATATTTAACAGATAGTTTTACATGACCTGGTGATGGAAAGGGGCGTAATTAGAATATGCCTACTATAACATAAAGCAGACAATAACACTGGCTTTAAGTTAAGGACATTAGCATGGCTAATTTACCAGAAGATTTATTGAGGAGATATGCAAATGAAAACAAACAACTGAAATTTAGCCTATGGGCGCGTTTTTGCATAATTCTCTTTACCCTATTGTTTTCTCATCGGCGAACAGTGAATAGTCATACTGGATAGTCACTGGATGACCAGTACCCATAAGCTAATCGTTTGAAGTACGGGAATGATTGATTACTACTATAGAATACCATTAAGAAACTACACTGTATTATAATTTCACGGGTGGTACAACTATAGTAGACATCTGCGATAGCCTATAACTGGGGACTGTGTTCAGCCGTTACAACCGTCACCTATAGTAGTAGTAGCGCTATAGCTACTGGTACCGATGTAGTTATAGATACTAGTGATAACTGTTAGATAACACTACACTATAGATAATAGGCACATATGTCGCTCTCTATAACGTTAAGTACTGCATGATTAATTATTCTTTAGATATCATTCACCCCGTCAATTATAGGCACTTACAGACGCGTGTTTACGTGTGACGTATACGTGTGTGTATGATTAATATGCACTTATGTAATAGAGCATTAATACTGTATCGTGTATGTTGTATCATCATTAATAGTAAGAATTCTATGAATCGAATTTTCAATTATAATTTATTATTGGCTTACGTGTTTTTTAATAATATTAATTATACTATTACAAAATAAACATCATATAATAATAATAATAATAATAATAATAATAATAATAATAATAATAATAATAATAATAATAATAATAATAATAATAATAATAATAATAATAATAATAATAATAATAATAATAATAATAATAATAATAATAATAATAATAATAATAATAATAATAATAATAATAATACTAATATCTAATATATATATATCAAATTAACAATATCAATATATTAAATAATTATGAAGATTATAATTAGATAAAAAACCTATTGTATACAATAATATACATGTGTGTGTGTGTGTGTGTGTGTGTGTGTGTGTGTGTAGATATAAAGTATACAATAAAGACAATAGTCAGATAATGTTAAACATATCTAGGATAATGTGAATGTTAATAATTCTCTGAAACAGATTTGTATACAACTGAGGTTTTAGAATTTAGCACTTATAATATAAAATAGTAATTAGTTTAAAAAAGATCACTTACAAATAATGTATTGCAGTATAAAGTATAGAGTGAATATATTTTATAGCTAAGAATTAACATGCAATAACTCTACAAATATGTAGATTATGAACAGTATTATCTACAAGAGTACAATGTTATTCACACCCATGACAGAAATACAAGTACATGCCTTTCACACATATATAACCCCACGTTATAACTATATAACTACTAATAGTGTATACTACCTTTCGTTTTCTTACTATGAATAATGGACGGCTCTATTGAGGTCATAGTATTCAACGTGGAAGGGGTAGACATGGGATAAGAAGTCGACATGGGATAAGTAGTGGACATCAGTGGAGTGGACATATGGGTATTAGTGGGTGTTCCATCGTTGGGCATCCTTCGGGAGTTGTCCATTGTCGCGTAGCCTGCACGTATCAGATGTGTTGATACATTGTATATAGATAGTAATAGCCTATATATGCGTGTGTGGGTGTGCATGTGATATAGTGTGACAATATAATAAACATAATCAACGACCATCAAACGATCCGAGAGATAACGTTTTGATTGACAGCTATGTAGAAATAGACACCGAGTGTTACATATTTTCGTATTAATGTTTTTAAAGATGGAACAGTATACTGCACTACATTGGTGTTGAACTCGATGACGATGGTGGTGATGATAACAGGCAGGTGATACTATTAACGATACTATTAATGCTACGGGTGGTGGGGTTCGGTAGGTGTTCGTACTACTAACCATTATCCATGGTTACGGTGCAGTTGTTGTGCGCGGCGTGTGCGGGTGTAGGCGTCGTGTTCATACATTTACGTTTAAGAGGACTGCGGTCATCACCAGAGGACATCACGTGACCCCTGTCCAACGGTTCCACGTGTTTTCTCTTCCTGTTCCGGTGAGTCATGCGAGCACAAAACATGGTTTACCTGTACGTGTAGAGTGTGTGTGTAATGTGTGTATGTGTAATGTATGGGAACTGTTTAAACATAATTATGGCATAGTAATTCACTGTTTTCAAATGTATAATCAAATATCATATACAAATGTATTATATATATATAACTTGTAATAATTGGAAGCTGATACTAAATAATATTTAAACATGACATGAATACCTCATCAATAAATACTGTACCTATGTGTGGATTAACTTATATAACTTACATAATAATATATTTGCTGAACCACTATTATATATATATAATGATATTAGGTGTTTACCACCCTTCACAAAGCACAGGTGTATTATCATATATACCTATAAATTACAACAAAGAATATATAATGAGAATATATAATAATATTAATATATTATATATAAACATATATATATATATATATATATATATATATATATATATATATATATATATATATATATATATATTGATATATACATGTATACTGCATTTCCCATGTTTATATATAAGACTATATTTATAAACAACATAAAGTTGATATTTAATGGATATGCCTAAGGGGCAATTGCTACTTACACAAGCCCTCTGCCTACCCAACACACTGTTATAATACACACATACTTACGTAACACATACATGATGAAATGTTATAAACTACTTACCATAGCGTTATATATGTCCTTGTTATTATGATTATACCAAAGCCTGGGCTTTGATCGTAGATCCTACTATGGATTCATTCATAAATAGTATCTATAATTAATAAATATAGCTATTATAAATATATAATATATATTTGTATGTATATATATGTGTATGCGTGTGTATATGTGTGTGTATGTAGTACATACGAATTAATTTTAAATTCTGCTTATCATATGTTCATTATACTTGATATCATAACATAATAACGAATAAATACACATGTTTCATTCTAATAGTATGTAATAATACACTATAGTGTGTAATAGTACACTGATTGTCGCATATATAATTGTATTACTTTGAAAACAATGCAGTATTTAGTTTCATTATTATAACAGCAGGTTTAATAGCAGGTAATGCTGGAACAATTCAAACAAAAGATCCTGAGTGGGTACTTGAGAATGTGATGTTCTTCCTACATACACACACACGCAGACACATACACACGCACGCACGCACGCACGCACACACACACACACACACATATAAACTTTAATTACATATACATGTATATATCTATATAAATATACCAAATATATATATATATATATATATATATATATATATATATATATAATACTATATTGGTAATATACTACTACGTTTTGAACAGAATTTAACATTAATATGTTCATTTAATGTTCATCTAATAAAATAAAATATGAATTATTACAGTCGGAATGACCCGTGGTCAAATGGACTAAGTGCGTGTCGTCCGTATACGGCGGTCACGTGGTTACTATGGTAGTGTGTTTTCTGATCGCTAGGGAATAGTTACTGATTGAGATTGATTCAAAGTGGGATGCACACGACCATTCCTCGCGTGTCCTCGCACATATGATTGATGAAGCAATTAAGCATGTACAGTTTCCCTACGCGAGCGCGCGCGCATATGTGTGCCTATGTATAATATAGTTTATCTATGTATATATTCATGTGTATGCATATAATATATATATATTATATATAATATACATGTATATATATAGTAGACAACTATCAGATTTATCTTAGTTTACATTACATATTGGTACTAATAATACGTATGTACTCAAGTTCATATTCATATTCATAATCATAAACATATACACGTATTAATATATTTACTAGATTCCTATTGAATGATGATACTATATATTTGATATAATATGAATATATATATATATATATATATATATATATATATAATATATATATATATACTATATAAACGAAGCCCATTTGTATATGTGTCAACTAATTCAATAATATATAGTAACCTATAGTATATATTATCATTATATATACAGCAAGTATATGCATAGCAAGCATCATAAAAACTTCACATGCACTGCTAATTATAGTATATGTGTATTATTTGCTGTGCGTATGTGTGAATGTGTTGTTAGTGTATCTTGTGTACGTGAGATAATCTTCTGTAGCTGCCTGTTTATTAAGACATCACGTGTTAATTATCCCATTTAGTTTATTTCCGGAACAATTAAATGGTTTATGTACAAACTAGATTATAGTTTGAAATATATACTAATATATATATATATACAAACATATATAAACTAAACTTGTAATAGAAATTGACAAAGAATTGTTATCTGTACGATTTGAAGTTGGATTTATCATCTTACTTAAGGGGGACATCCCTTAATGGATTACTACAAAGGGTCCATACTTTACATGTACGCTTGTGTATATGTAATAAATATGTTAACGCCTGCATACTAGTAATACACGCACACACACACAGGCACACGTGCAATACATGCATACACACGCGCGTGTGTGTATATCGTGTTTATAAACAAGAGCAAGACCACACACTGTTGTAATCAGCTATAAATCTACACGAATTGCCTGCTGTCTACTTAATATGCTTAGTCCATCTTGACCACCCACCGGCCTTTAGTATTTTCAACTTATTAATTAATATTATTAATGTTATATATTTACTATATATACTATATATATAATATAATATATATATATATATATATATATATATATATTATTAAATATTAGTAAACAATAGTACAATAGATACAACAAAATACTGTTAAACTAGTATACTAGTATATACTATATACTAGTACTGCGTACACCTGTAATAGAATATACGTCCGTGTCAAGTGACGATGGGGGGAAGAGGATTTTAAATACTTTGCATTTAAATACGGGTGTAAAGGGTGTAACCTGTAATTAAGGGGGTCACAATGCGTGTGATCGCCGCCCCGAGTTTATTGTTAACGCGGTATAACATCAAAGGGATTTCATCCTCAACGAACTGCTGATGTATACCATTAT
Source organism: Osedax fenrisi (assembly GCA_964019155.1). Lineage (NCBI taxonomy): Eukaryota > Metazoa > Annelida > Polychaeta > Sabellida > Siboglinidae > Osedax > Osedax fenrisi. The sequence continues at coordinate 67,161,970 of OZ025242.1, forward strand.
CATTATTATGACGGTGCACGTATGTAAGCAATACAAGACACATACGGTCTGCTAATATACAATGTATTGTCAGTCTCGTATATTTAATTGTATATTTTGCAATATATGCGTGTGTGTATATGCGTGTGTTCATGTATGTGTATATATATACGCCTGAGTATATATGTGTATGTGTGATATTATATATATATATATATATATGAGTATAGTTTTGTCTAAGTCTATATATATATATATATATATATATATATTCTGATATACAAATATATACTATGATTAATAATGTTATCTGAATAATTGATAAATTGTTAACTAATTTAACATATTATGTATTATAACATATTCCTTAAGTTAAAATTACGCTTTTAATATTGCTATATATAAATTATAACATATATAGATACACACACACAAATACATCGTGCATACATACATGCATTCATACATACATACATATATACATACATACATACATACATACATACATACATACATATATTATACTATGTGCTAATCGATGGCACGCAGGTAAAGAATTCTATAATATATTAAACAAACAGCCCAACTATAATGTACCCTTGGGGGGGGGGTCGCCTACGTTGTACTGCCGTTGGCGCCGCGAGGAGGAACAATGTACCCGCACGAGAATTTAAATAAATATACACGTGTGTACGTGTGTGTGTGGTGTAATGGAAAGTGAGGCTAAATCACTTGTTGCACTTGATATTATGTTACCACGTGTACTTTAGTACAGTATACTGCATGCACACTGCTAATTTGTAATCGATTACCATTACCTATATGGCTTTATAAAGTGTTCAAGACAATTATATATGCGTATATGTATATAAGTATTATATTACTATGTATTATTCTATACACGAATCTGTTTATTGCAATACGTTGATGTATATTTCACGTGGAATAAGATATATGAGCGAAGAGTAATTATAAATTGCATATGTATATTCGAATAACTCATCAATCATATGTTAGATACATGTGTACATAATGAATATAAATAGTACCTTATATAAATATAGGTAATCTTAAATATACATGTATTTATAGGGGTACAATCAAAAACAAATGTATTAATTTAAGGATATATTTGATAGAAATCTCTAAGATATGTTTCCATAATTATAATCATCCGTAAGGATAGTCATGTATTCTTTTTATCTAACAAATTTAAATTTTCTATTCAATCAATTTAATGTCATGTTTCTAATTTAAATTGTTATTAATTATAAATTCTTGTAAATAACATTCAATTTATTTTTGTTTATAGACACATTTTATTGATTTATATATCAATATGTATATTTAAATACAGTCAGTTTATTTATATAGTTTAATACTGATAAATCTATATAAATAAAATAATGTATGCATATATAATATATACCATATATGGATATAAAGGTATATCTTAATTATATATATATATAGTAAATATGTATTTAAATAAAGTACATATTTATAAAGTAATATTATTTTTGATATATATATAATTTTATGTAATCCCTAATTTTATAATAATATAATATTTAATTATTAAATATACATGTATATATATATATAATTAAATATAATAATTATATAATTACAATAGTAGAATAATATATGCTATACGTATACCATGGTATACAAACGCATTAGAAATGTACACTTCTAATTTATTCAATAGCCATAAAAACGTTTCATATAAAAACTGACAGGAAAAGTACATTTATTTAGGATACCCATTGTCTATTTAATAAACTCGAAGGTGATATATAGTTAATTAATAGGTGGACACGCGAATCGAACTAGAGCACTTACGTATAGCGTAAAGGTAGGACGGAGTTCGTGTGATTCGGACATTGCGTGTGTGAAAGCGTGCGTGTGTACTAATTAAGAATATGAGGTAAGGATATGTAATTAAGTGGCTTGTTGTAGGCCGATTTAGGGTTCGCAATGGGGCGGCCTTGGAAATCTAGCTTGCACATGGTACCTATCAAGCGCATCACATATTGTATTTAATTATACGAAACATAAGGATACGCGTTGTAGCCCGTTAGTGTTAATGTTTCCATATAAATATCAGTTATAGTATACATGATTTAATATACTTTTATAGAATCATTATAATAATATGTATATATATATATATATAATTAAATATGTAAGGTTTATTTTAATTCAATTTAGGTTAAAAAATAAAACTTATAATAATTAACTAGTTATAATTATATATAATTTAAATTAATTAATCATTAAGTAATGGAATTATAATACAATATATAATTAATGAAATGATAGCGCATATATATCGGAAGGTTTATTATATAACACGTGTCAGTTTTAATAGTGTTACTATTATTAATAGTCTTCCCGGTGTTACTATTAATTAATATGTAGACCATTGTTGTAATAGTTTTTTACATTCATTATTTTTTTTACATTAATCGTATTTTATGGCATTGAAAAATGTATTTCAATTTATATTATATGTGTGGATACATATATACCAATATAGTATAAAATATATATTATATATATATATAAATATATACAATACACATATACTATATATTATGTTCAATATACAATATTTTATATATGCAAAATGTAATAAAATAATTACAAGTTAAACAAATTTTAAATTAATTATAAAATATAATTATTTGATAAATACAATAACTAATTATTATTATAGTAAATTTAATTTAATAAATGTAGTAAATTATTGTGGTTTGGTAATATTGATTTATAGGTATGGATACAAATACTAATGGTTATACTAATTGATCAATAATTTCTAAAATAAATAAAATTTACTAAATAACAATTGTTGATAACATATTACTGTTAAATATTTAAACTATCATTACATCACAAGGTAGTCTATAATTAAGATATATTAGATCATATATTCACATATATATCAATGAGGTATATATAACTTAAATATTATATAAGTATACTTGAAATTATCAAACATATATGTATTATTACTTTTAGATATTAGAAAATTCTTTTCAATTAATTAATAATATTAACTAATTATATAATATATTAATGTATTAATAATTACAATTACATGTAATTACTAATGTATATGAAATGTTTTATTAACATATTATTAAAACATACTGTTCATATTAACCTTATTTGATTTCGATAAATTCCTTATTAACTCTTCAAAAAACAATATAATTAATATTAAATTCTAGGAACATTTAAAGGTTATTAAAGGTCTTGAGATTTTACACGCTAATAAAATAAATACAATATAGACACTACCAAGATACAGTCGCTAAATGAGAATGATAAAAACGAGTAAATATAAGTAGGCGTGGTAGATGGGCGTATCTTTATCGATGACTGACGGTCGCCAAATGTAGCTTAGTTGCTTAGATATGGAACCAGCGACGCTGGTCCAGCGTATCTAAGCACATATGTAGGCGTGTTCTTTATATTTGATTGATCTAAGCTAGTAGTAGATGTCGCACATATTGTAATATATAAATATATATATATATATAAATATATATATATGTATTATATATACTTTCCTTTCCGAGGTATTCAATGACAATTCATTAATAAAAATCTTTGAGATCACTAATTTCAGGATTCAGATAATTATATTATAACGAGGCTATACTTAATTATATATCAATTTAGTTACGCTAAAGTGATTCCCATATGTATATCCTAGATATATTCTCGATATATATGTATATATGTATACACAATATATATATATATATATATATATATATATATATATATATATATATATATATACAATAGAACACATACAAATACACTTAAACAGCCACACACACATGCACACATACACATACGCACACACGCACACATACACACACGATCGTGCGTATATATATATATGTATATGAATAATCTATCAATTCGTTACAATGTATGAATAAAATCTTTCGGTAATCATTATTTTTCTGAAATAGGTTTGCAATACATATATTATATTATGCTATATATTATGTTATGCTATATATTTAAATTATCATATGATTTAATAATGAGTTTTCACTAAACGAAATAGGCAAATTAATTAACACAGAATTAATTTACTAAATACCGAATTAAATATAAAACTTATACATTTTTCGAAATATTATGAACCACATTGATAAGATAAGGTGAAGTAATATAAGATAAGAGAGTACAATATATTGTTTAATAATTATTAACGTTAACGTATCGATTATATGTTTGTATACATTATATATAATGTACAATATATAGCTTAAGCCGGTGCTTTTTAAGTGTGTGGGAAACTAGCCAAACTTTTGAATGTTTGCCCACTCAATCAGATTGTTTCATAATTAAGTATATCATAGTCCTCGTGTGTTTAGTATAAATCACTAGCAGATGTATTAGATAGTTTTTAATATACAATTGTTTATCATACATATTTTTTGGAATTTGTCGCCTTTCAAATATTTAATAAATACACTATATATAGTGTGTAATAAACAAAAGTGTACGTTGTAGTACAACAGTTGTACACTGTACAATGTACACTGTACAATGTTCAGTGTACATTGTATAATGTATACTGTATACACGATGTATACATCGTTACATCGCTACATCGATTACTAACATAACCCTAATCGATATACCATTACAATGTAGTTAACCTATAGGTTATGCATTATGTTGTGGTGGTTGTGGTATACACTACTAATTGGATGCATATATTATGTAATATAAGCCACGCCCCCACGCATACAGCCCTTGCACATATTTGTCTAAGGTTCGCAAAATGTTGGCCCACGCGTGAAATCCATAGACATTATAAGTGGACACACCAAATTCTAATTTATATGGTTACATATCAGCATTACTGATTTTGTGTATTCTTGAATGTTAATCAAACTGAAATCCAACATGGGATGTATGGAAGGCTCGTATATAAGGAGGCTCGGCTAATGTGATATATTACACCCATCAAATTAGGGTATATATATTTAGTGGGTATACCCACTAAAAGTAGGGTATGCACAAATTGTGGTCCACAATTACCATATCATAAATCGATTATAGTGTATTATTGTATACAATCTATAGATTATTATGTAGGCCTTATAAGGTAGGCCTATACGATATAATCAGATAATGCATGTTAAATATAAAGATAAGATATGTTATCATTACTTTGAAAATTGCATATATTAGATTATCTTTACAATTATGTTTATACAAATAAAATTTCATATATATATATATATATATATATATATATATAATTATAGAGTGTATATACTACGTATATATTATCAGATATACTATAGAGCTCTATTAGTATATATATATATATATATATATATATATATATTGTATTAGTATTGTATTATTATTTGTATTATTAATTTATTTAGTATACTAGTATATATACTACATTCATAATAATAGTAATAATAATACAAATAATAATATAAATAATAATACAATAATAATACACTATAGTGTATATATATATATAGTATATACTATATATTGTGTATATCGAGTAATACTTATATAAAAATATAAACAAATTGGCGGGAAATAATTACGGAAGTAAGAAACAGAGACACACGATAGATAACCATCTACACCAGGGTTCTATTGAATTCGTAGTTACCTCACGTGGTTTTGTAGTATTACGTAACTATAAAGGGGCGTGTGTTAATCTCGAGATATTATATAAATATATTTATATACTATTATAATAGTATCAATTTATCATATACATAATAGTATACTATATATATATAGATAAAAGAAACTCATTCATTATAGAAAAATAAAATCTATTAATATTCCTTTATTTTCCTCTGAACTTGTATCAATTCTTGTATCCCTACCCATATCCCCTGAATCTATAAACTCCACTCTCTCCCTTCTTCTTGACAAATATGCCCCCATCATATCTACTACTATTTCCCTGCATACTAATTGCCCATGGTTTACACCTCATCTTGTTAAACTCAAGCGATCTCTACGTAAAACTGAAAGAACATATCGTCGTATGTCTTCTCCTGAAAACCTTTTATCGTTTACTAATCATCGCAAATTCTACAAATCACAAATCAGTAAAGCAAAATCTTCTTACTATATTAATAAAATCAATAGCCTTTCCTCCAATCCTCGTGCCACATTTGCCTTAGCTAGAAAACTTATTTCACCTGATCCCCCTTTACACATACCTTACATACCAAATATTCCTAAAAATAAAATCTGTAATGAATTTTCTAACTTTTTCTCGAATAAAATCCTATCTACTTGTTCAACTATTACTTCCCTTCACCAAAAATATAGCATCCCTTGTATATTAATCAGTAAACCAATTGATAAGTATTTATCTATATTTACTACTCCCTCAATATCTAACATTTACGACCTAATACTAAAATCCAATTCCTCCTCTCCATCTGATCCTATCAATATTTATACTGTTAAAAGTCTCGCTAGTACCCTATCCCCTTATTTGCATACTATATTATCGTCTTCTCTCTCCAATGGAGTTTTACCCCCCTCTTTTAAACATGCTATCATTACTCCCATTCTTAAAAAAACCTATTCCAACCCTAATCTCTTATGTAACTACCGTCCTATCTCCCAACTTCCTATTTTTAGTAAAATACTTGAAAAAATAGTTGTCCATCAAATAAATAGGTTTATGTCACTAAACTCTTCCCATGATGTCCTGCAAAGTGCATTTCGTAAAGGTCATTCAACTGAGACTGCCCTCCTTCAAATCTTAAATAATATATATACCAAAGTTTCTCCCTCACTATGTTGTCAAATGGTTCTACTTGATCTATCTTGTGCATTTGACTCTCTTCGCCATGATATTCTTATCTCAAGACTTGATATGATTGGAATTAATGGTAGTGCCCTCAAATGGCTTAAATCTTACATCCTGAATAGATCATCCTCTGTTAAATTCTGTGATTTCTTTTCTGATCCCCGTCCCTTACTCTATGGTGTCCCACAAGGTTCTGTCCTAGGCCCACTTCTATTCTCCATATATATAGCACCTATACGGTCTATTATATCCAAATTCCCTAACGTTTTCTATCATATATATGCTGATGATATCCAACTCTACTCATTCCTCTCTGTTTCTACTCCAGATAATTCTCAACTAATTGCGTGTGCCTCCTCTATTAAATACTGGCTTCTCTCCAATAACCTTTTACTAAATACTTCAAAAACTGCCCTCCTCAATATACCTACGAACTCCCCATCATTCCCTTCTTTTTATCTTGACAAAATTCTTATTTCACCTTCCAATTCAGTCCTCAATCTTGGTGTTATTTTCGACTCTGATCTATCTTTTTCTAGCCATATTTCTAAAATTTCTAAAGCAGCTAATTATCATTTATTTAGAATCAAATGTATCCGTAAACATATTACTCGTCCCCTATGTGCTGTCCTTATTAATTCACTTGTAATTTCTCGTATTGATTATTGTTCTTCTTTATTATATATCCTTCCTGCTTCTTCAATTGCCCCATTAAATAGAATCATCAGATCATCTATACGATCCATTTTCAATATTAAACTATCTGACCATTCCTATACTGACTCATTTCAAATTATACCAAACTGGTTTCTCTATAGAAAACGATCTCTAATTAGACTCCTTTCTATTACCCATAAATCTATATATTTTTCCATTCCTTCATATATATTTGACCTACTTTTAATTCGCTCCACCACCCACAATACACGTTCAACTTCCAGTATCAATCTAATTATCCCACAGCCATCCTCCCTTAAATTCCAGAAACGCTCTTTCTCCTACATTGTCCCATCTATCTGGAATGCACTCCCTTCATCTATAAGATCTATTCAATCTCCCACCTCCTTTAATTCTCATCTCAAGTCATAGTTATCCAGTATCTAATTTCATTATATTATTATTAACTTTTATATTTCATTATTATTACTTCCACATTGTTAGTTAGTTTATTTCACTTTGTTGTTGTGGTTGTTTTATTTATATTATTTATTTTACGTGCACTTACGAGGAGTGTTATCACTTTGTAACGGTGCCTAATAAACTATATTTCATCATTCATCATATATATATATATATATATAAATGATATAGAATTATAATTATTTATTATTTTATGTTATTTACAATAATATATGTATAGTACACATGCGTGTGTGTATATGTGTGGGTATGTGTATGTGTGTATATGTGTATGTGTATGTGTGAGTGTGAGTGAGTGGATCATGTCAACAAATGTAACCAACATATTTTAGTTTTCTTCTCTTTATATATATTTTCTTCTCTTTATAGTGCTAAGGAGAAGTTCATTTACCGAGCTGGTTTAATATCATTTCTTGGACATTTATTGATTATAAGTATACGTTTATAGCACTGCAATATATTTTGTACAGTTTTGTAAAAAATAGTGTTACTATAGTATATGTGTATAGTTTATTAATTCAATATAGAAATATTGAAATTACACTACATAACATTAATATTAAAATAATAATATAAAATATATATACATGTATGAATATATGTATATATATATATATATATATATATATATATATATGTATATATATTATATATATAATTATATTTACTCTACAACTCCATAATAAATAAATTTTTTAATACTTTTGTAATATTAATATCATTTTCAACAATTATTATAATATAAAATACATTATTTAAAAGATAATTCTAGAAATCAGAGTGAATCAGTGTATTCTCATTAATACCATTAGATATATACCTATAGGTATAGATATATACCTATAGGTATATTTTATAAGTATTACTAATAATCATAGATTTACTGAAACAATCTAATGTTACTCTAAATCTATAGATTTATAGATATCTATGGATATCCATATATGGTAATAACCTTAACAATAAATCTGTATATATTTTATTTATTTGATATGTTAACTCATATATAATATATATTGTTATTCGTTATTTTGATAGAGTCCTTTCATCCTATACAGATACGTATATAATATGTGTTACTTATAATATTATATGTTCTTATAAGTTTGATATCGAACAATTATAATTAACTCTATAGAGTCGTTTCAAATGATAGGTATACCCAATGACCTGTCCTTAGTATACCTTCTGGCATCCATTATTTTGATCAGGTATGATCATGATACATAAATGCATTTATGTATACGATTGTATAAGTTCACTTCTAAATAGTATTTAAGGCATATTTTATTGTTTGCAAATGTACCATGGTATAGGTTGTAATATATATATATACAATACAATACAATACCGACTTATGGGTAACCCTGCTGCATACCTGACTACGGTAACACGAGTTCACTACTTCCGGATGTGTGTGGCACGCTTACGTAACTGAGGTGTTGCGACAATGCGGTGCGGTCGGTGCGGTCGGTGCGCGTGCGTGCGTGCGTGAGCTCCGGTTTGCGCATGTTTTATACAAATCATTACGAGCTTAATTACGATTAATTACGCTCAGGAAGTATTGCGCCGATGTCACGTGACGTAACCGCCGTATGACGTCATAACCCCTATTTAGTAGGGGCGCTGTAACAGGGGGGATGTGGGGATATGTCCCCCGCCACTTTAAAATCTAGGGGGACCTCCTATGTATTGGTCCCCAACCCACTTTTACCACAACATTTATTTTGATTGGTTGGCTCCCCCTACATAAAAAATCGATCCAGCGCCCCTAATATATAGACGTCAGTTGACCTTATCTATGTGTGTAAAGGTATACCTTATGAGGTATAAGGCTGGCAGCTTTTTTTAATATTGCAGACGTTACTTTTTATTTCCAGTTTCTATTGAATCAATCTCTGTGTTTTAACAATAATTATTGTTGTATATAACTAAATCACTTTTAACTATCACTGCTATTAACGATATTGTAGTTAAGGTTTCCATTGATATCAGTAGCAGTATTCAAGTTAAAGTTTATATTACATATATGTTCCTTTTGAATGTAATATAAACTTTAACTTGAATACTGATACTGATAGCAATGGAAACCTTACTATAATATAGATAATAGCAGTGATAGTTAAAAGTGATTTAGTTATATATGTGGTAATATACCACTCACATGTATATAGGCTTATATATATTTATACAACTGTATTCGTGGTATGCCATGACAAAAAAAATAAGCATATTTTTAATACGCCGTGAAATTATTCTTATATTTAGTAGTAATCAATAAATTGGTATAAGAAATATATTTCAGAAAATTCAATCAAATTCGTTCAAGGATTTCTCAATATTTATATCAGATTATATGTTGGTTATAATTACAACTATATTCTTATTATACGTTCTATATTGTCCTATCCCATTGTTGTAAAGTATTGATTCTAATATAACATCGTGTAACGTACTTAAAGTACACTTTCATATTGATTACACACACATATATATGATTACTTCATAGCGGTCATCTGAAGCGGTCGCTAAGTACGAGCTTACGACCACGTGATAGTTATACATGCCGAGTACGGTAGCGCCATCTAGTGATCTAAAAGTCTGACAGTTACGTAATCTCCGTGTGCGGCGCATGCGCTGATCACGTTCCAACGGATACATTCCCATGCATGTGTGTGTGTGTGTGAAGAGGAATTACACACAACCACATACACACACACATATACACACACACATACACACACATACACACATACACACACTGCGGTAGAAACTTATATATTTGACATTGAAATACGTGTAGTACGCTAAAGTGTCACCTATTATAATACATTCTGTGATATGTTAGATTCTATTAGTTTTAGATTCTCAGTTATTATTATTTCTGGGACATGGCTAAATGTTAAGTGTTTACAAATGTTTCGTAGACATTATAATTAGCTCCAATTCTAAAGTCTATGACATGTTTCGATATCCAATATTTTAATCGTACATATTTTCACATACAGCGAGTAAACATATTAGAGAGGGAGGAGTGTGTATCCATATACATCAACTAACTATAATGTAATATAAGTGATACATTATATGATATTAAAATGATATATGTGAAATATCAACAATTAAAATATGCATTAATAATTGTAATTTCAGTGTTAATGAAATACATATAAATCTAAACACTTTATTAATAATTACTGCTATAGCACTATATATATATAATAGTATGTAATTTTATATGTAAAGTATACTATTCAAAATGGTGTTGATAAATGTCCTAATATTGGTAAAATATTTATTGTTTGCTATTTTAATATCAACATTTTAGATAGTAAACATATGTAACGTATACACTATTATATTTGTATACATATTACTTAATTGTACCCCATTAATAAGCCATATCCCACTAGATGTGTTAACGATGGTCGTGCAATTATCAGAAGTCTATGATAATTGATAATAATATATATATTATCTATAGAGCCACAGTCAATAAGGGAATATATCATTCACATATTACTTATGTGATATTAGTGATCTTATTTATATTCTTCATTTACATGTATTCGTATCATTTTGTTTTAAATTAATCAAACCATATGAAATTATTTTAGATTATATTAGCATATACATGTATATATATATATATATATATATATATATATATATATATATATATATATATATTAGTCAAGGTAACAGTATCCTATATTTTAATTGCATGTGTAATTTTTTTATATCTAATACATATTATAATAAATTTACTTATATATATATATATATATATATATATATATATATATCCTTAATCACATTATTTAAAATCATGACATATGTGAGTGAATGTATTTATATATATATAATGGATTAAACGTTTAAACAAATAATTAGTCAATTCATCATATGAATTGAATAGAGATCGATGGCAATTGAAAAGTACAATAGAAGTGGTACATCTAAGTTAAACATTGACCATGGAACACATTCTGTATAAATATATATATATATATATATATATATATATATATATAAAATAAGCATATATACATAAGTTTGCAATTGTAAGTATTTATTATGTGGACATATGACATATTAATATTAATACCAGGTATATATATATAATATCAGGTATATATAATACCAAATTATATTAACTATTGTTAGTATATTTAATAATATCAACAATATTTAGTATCAATTAGATATAGTTAGTTTTATAACTATTTTAAGTTAGAATATAAATGTTTTTCCACAAAATATTCGATACAAATGGTTTTTTAATCGATTATATTGTTATTCAATATTAATAAATATACAATTAAAGTTAGATATTAAAATTATTTGTGACTTTGATTTAATAAATTTATTATAAGAAATTTCGAAAAAGTGAAAATTAAACCTATCAATAATATGTAAATATTACATAACAACATTACCAACATAGTAAAATTGTAAATATAATACTGAATATAATGTTGATTCCTATCTTTTTAATTTATTTTCATTTATAATATTGATTTTTATATAAAATAAATGCTAATATTATTGGATATAAATAATATTATTTACACAAATATACATAGGTTGTACATACACAGAAACACTGACATTTAAATTAAATTGAAAATTAAATAATATTATTACTAATAAGTAGTATACTTATAGTGGTATACTATTATAAGTAGTATACTTATAGTATACTTGTATAGTAGCAATAGTATCAATAACGTGTCCTTGGTAGTAGTAGTATGGACATGACTTTTCTACCACACGATCACATTGTGAAATGACCACTGCGTCCATACAGCGGCGAATAGTGTGTGGTGTGCGAAGTCGTATCTCGTTGTACACATATGGTGGTCGGTGTTTCGTTGACCTGTATGGTCATCGAGTAATCATTGCATCATCTCCATCCGTGCATTACCTTTACTACTTCCGCCACGTCGTCCGCCACCGATATCGTTATCTATTGTGTATCTATTGTCTAGAGGCATTATGACTAAGGCTAGTGACTCTATAGAGTACACTATGGTGTACAATGAATCAATTATTGACGGTATTGCCTGGTAATTAGTTGTAGTAAAAGCGACTTCGTACACAGAGTACGATGTATACAGTGTACATTGTACACTTTGTACGTTGCTTAAGTATACAATTGTATACAATGTACAGTGTGTATATACTACTGATATAAAACTATGTTTATATTTACACACTATCGCACTATCGCGTTTACACACACACATACATATATATATACATAATTAAAAAATATATTTGACTATATCGCATAATCAATATAACTAATGCCATCGAGATGTCAAGGTTAATGTCCTTGTGAATGTGATGTGTGATTAGATAATCGTGTGATTGTTGATGTCGTGCATGACGTAATACATGCATTATAGTGTGTACATTGTACACTGTACAATGTACACTGTACATGCATTACATGTAATGTTATTATTAATCTATTATCTATTCGAAATAAACAACTTAAATCACAATTATATTAATATTTTGTTAATGTACATTACGTACAATATACAAGGTACAATTTACATTGTTCACTATATATATATATATATATATATATATATACTGTATATTATAAAAAGTATATATATATATATATATATATATATATATATATACATGTATACAATGTGCATATAGTACTACATACTATATAATATATATAATATGTATATATATATATATATATATATATATATATATATATAGTAACATCTCCCTGGTAACATTATAATTACATGTAATAATTGAATTGTGTGGTACAGTGTCGGTGCGGACATTATATAATAGTAGGACATATGTTCTCGCATTGTTTATTTAATTATATGTTCTCATGTCTAGAGGAGACACAGTCGTATCCTCGGTAGATTTACGTCGTACGCTATGCCACACACATACGCGCGCACGCACACACACACACTCACACACACATACACACACATATATATATATACACATACATACATACTAGAAGTAGTGGTGTACATTTCCTACCAGTAGTGGGCTAAAGTAGGCTTTGCTACTATATATATACTATATATATAGTATATTATCTCTATATATATATGGTATACCCTCTCGTGTGCGCGTATGTGTGTTTGGGTTAGCGTGTGTGTGCGCTTATGTGTATGCGTGTTAGCATTTGTGTGTGTGTATATGTGTGTGTGTGTGTTGTGTGTGGTGTGTGTATGTGTATGTGAGTGTGTGTGTGTGTGTGGTATGTCACACCTTGTGTGCATTATCAATGAGTTCTAGAAATATTCAATATACTGTATACATACAGTATATATACTGTATATATATACAGTATATATAAAGTATATATATATATATATATATAGGTGTATAGCCTGATATTATATCAGTGATATAGGATATCGTTATTAACTTATATTAACTTATTTAAGTTAATACACAATTGTGTATACCCATTTATAAATTGCCCTATAGGGTGCGTTTTTTTGTAACGTCCCAACGTCTCAACGTCCTATCTGCATGTACATGTATCCGTGTTAAACCAATACCTCCTATAACTTCGAGGTTATAGGAGGTATTGGTTAAACCCTCTCTATATCGATGGATGGCACTATGGTCTACGAAGTACCAGGTACATCGGTACTAGTATGGTAGGTTAGAATAGGACGTCGACAAGTTAGTACCATCGTACTATCTGAGTTTACACGTATAAGCATACAGATGGGACGTTGGTCCTATAGTATACATATATACCTATATATATGGTACTATGGTACTATGGTATACTATAGTATACTCTATAGAGTACCATATATGGTACTGTGTTATACCGCGTACCACATAACGTATATTACAAAAAACGCACCCAACATTAAAAACATTAGTTATGTATATCGATGTGTATAATTGTTTAATATACTTATGTATTTGAAATATTTGTGAATATATATGTATATATATATATATATATATATATATTGTTATACATTTTCTTTATGATAACTGTTCAAAAGAGCAATAATTTATTCATTTTGTTATTGTAGTGATTTTATTGTATTTAATTGTGCTTAAATCAAGTAAATATGAACTTTCATATAAACCTGAATGCTATGTATAATGTATGTATGTATTTATTGATTATAGATCCTAACTCTCGTTTCTTACGTAACGGAGAGTGACGCTGTATTACGTAACACAGCTATAGTGTCGCTCCTAGCGGATAATATCGGAACTAACCACGGGTAACCTCCTCCTCCTCCTCCGTGAGTCTATCTCTACACTAGAGATAGCATCTCACCCGGCTACTACCACCGGCCTCCTAGCATGAATGCCGCCTAATTAGATAACTAAGAATGTTCTAGATTGTTTCCGAACCGGAAGTAGCCACTACTGTCCGAAGATAGTGGTCACTGCGGTGGTATTGCCTTATCGTATCTTGTATCTCGCAGATTTGCATAATATTTACATATATATATATATATAGGTTTACTATTTCTTTTATATTCATCATCATTTTATATATTTTTAAATTTTGTATAGCAGGTAAATTATTACAATAATACATGGTGTGTGTAGGTGTGTGTGTGTATGTGTGTGTGTGACACACTGTACGCATGCGTATGCCATACATTCATACCTACACTTGATATCAGCTACAATAGCATCTATACATGTGTACGTATGACTACATATGTAGGCTGATATTATGCCATCGTACACTGCAGTGAATGTCACTGTACATGTCCTTCGCAGATGTAATGTCCAACATCCCTTACCGATACGTATTCATACACATACTGTATACGACATACTACGCTCCGTTGAGAGACATACATACATACATACATATATACAATGTATATGTTTGTTTTTTCGATAGAGCGACAAAAACAACAACAATATAAATAGTTACATAACACTCTGAACCGTTATACAAGGCTGTATGTACACTGTACATTGTACAGTGTACAATGTACAATATACATCGTAGTGTAAACTATAGCTAAACAATAGATACATACATGCATACCGACAGACATACATACATACAGTGCAAACATACAGTGAATACATACAGACATACATACAGGTTTCGCTTAGAGGTGAATTAAGTCTTCGTATACAATATCATTAGTAATATATTTTATTTTTCAAATATATTCTTCATTTTACATCACATATGTCACGGATGATCAGTACACAGATATAATACTTGTGTTGTTTATAGTAAAGTTACATATAACGGTGCCCTTAAAGTAGCTAATTTCAATATAACTTGTAGCGTGGACTACTTTACTTAATTAGTAGACCATACTTGTAGTCTACATAAATATGAATTATTGGAGTGCTTACAAATTAATAAAAAAATAGTATAAATGTTATAATTGAACGTGTCACATTAACATAATTTAAATTATTGTTATAATTTATTCGATACTATATTTAATCACCTACACTGATACAATATAATCATTACGTTATTAAGTTATATATATATAATATTAATAACGTCTAAACTTCGTTTAACTACATAACCAGCCTATATGGATATGATGTATAACCTTCATGTTATACCGATACACTCATATGGTATATAGTTAATATAATAATAATAATTAAAAGTGTATAATTATAAATGTTATCATTTAATATTGATATCATGCATTTTATTGAAATTATAAAATGCATGTATACGAGTATTGAAGTCAAATGTGATTTTATAATGTATATTATGCCATATATATATATATATATATATATATATATATATATATATATATTTGTATATATATATGTGTGTATTATATGTATTATATATATATATAAATTAAGTTTATTTGTTAAATCGAATATAAATAAATATGTACTAAATTTAAAATCACAGTTTACGTGTCTAATAAGTGATATAGCACTATACAATATACAATGTACAATGTACAATGTACAATGTACAATGTACAATGTACAATGTACAATGTACATTGTAAAGTGAATAATATACAGTGTATAAACTAACCTGTCTACAATGAAAAAGAGAAACACGAGTATTTATTACTTAACGATTTTTCTTTTTTCGATAGAGCGACAACAACGATAACAACAACAACAATATAAGTAGTTACATAACACTCTAAACCGTTACACAAGGCTGTATGTACATTGTACACTGTACATTGTACACTGTACATTGTACACTGTACATTGTACACTGTACATTGTACACTGTACATTGTACACTGTATATTGTACACTGTACATTGTACACTGTACTCTGTATACACTCTGTATACACTATAGATACATACATGCATACCGACATACATTATGTACATTATGTATGATACATACATACAGATAGTGAAAACATGCGTGAATACATACAGACATACATACAGACAGACATGGCAAACATACATGCATACAGACAATGCAAACATACCAACATACATACATACGTACATACATATAATGCAAACATACCAACATACATACATACGTACATACATACAGACATACAGTGCAAACATACATACATACAGACATACATACAGTGCAAAGAGTATCAACTGTAACACAAATAACATTAGTTTCTGAAGAATATCTCGATAAGAACAGACTCGCATGTAGTGGTTCCCTATAGCAGATAACAACTAGATTATTGTTGTCTACCACGTGGTACATAAGTCTAGTGTTGTTGTCTACCACGTGGTACATAAGTCTAGTGTTGTTGTCTACCACGTGGTACATAAGTCTAGTGTTGTTGTCTACCACGTGGTACATAAGTCTAGTGTTGTTGTCTACCACGTGGTACATAAGTCTAGTGTTGTTGTCTACCACGTGGTACATAAGTCTAGTGTTGTTGTCTACCACGTGGTATATAAGTCTAGTGTTGTTGTCTACCACGTGGTACATAAGTCTAGTGTTGTTGTCTACCACGTGGTACATAAGTCTAGTGTTGTTGTCTACCACGTGGTACATAAGTCTAGTGTTGTTGTATACCACGTGGTAAATAAGTCTAGTGTTGTTGTCTACCACGTGGTACATAAGTATAGTGTTGTTGTCTACCACGTGGTACATAAGTCTAGTGTTGTTGTCTACCACGTGGTACATAAGTCTAGTGTTGTTGTCTACCACGTGGTAAATAAGTCTAGTGTTGTTTTCTACCACGTGGTACATAAGTCTAGTGTTGTTGTCTACCACGTGGTACATAAGTCTAGTGTTGTTGTCTACCACGTGGTACATAAGTATACTATTCTTTATAATAAATTGATACTATAGTAATTGATCTCGGCCAAGGTTCAATACCTATTGTCCATTATTGATGTTATATAAACTATACTATAACCAAGGATATTTCGGCCTTGATATAACGTTACATATAACTAAAGTTATTAAATATATATAGACCGCGAAATATGTTAAAATACTTATATGTGAGATATCAATACAATTAAATACATCCTGTTTTAGATTGTAAGAATTATAATAATGAAAATAATATTAAGATAATATCTAATGAATAGCTAAAGGTATGTATACCCTTATATGGGTATAAACTAGAGCTTAAGTTGTGTTACTGCGCATGCGTAAGATTGTTATAGACCATATATGTCTTATATATCTTGTATACCATATATAACATATATTATATACCCAATACTATAGTATATATACACTACTATTTATTTACAAATACATGCATGTGTATATATTTCAAATTATAATTATATAGAGTTATATTAATTTTACATATGTATAGTTATTAATAAATCATCATCATCATCATCATATATATATATATATATATATATATATATATATGAACATCCAAATATCTCATAATAACAAATGTAACTTTCATTTACGACAAAAATTAATAGTATAATAGATGGTATATATTCTGTTATATGTACGTATAATAGTCTACCGCCACGGTTCATATATTCTCTATCTCCCCTCTCTCTCTCTCTCTCTCTCTCTCTCTCTCTCTCTCTCTCTCTCTCTCTCTCTCTCTCTCTCTCTCTCTCTCTCTCTCTCTCTCTCTCTCTCTATCTCTCTCTCTCTCTCTCTCTCTCTCTCTCTCTCTCTCTCTCTCTCTCTCTCTCTCTCTCTCTCTCTCTCTCTCTCTCTCTCTCTCTCTCTCTCTCTCTCTCTCTCTCTCTCTCTCTCTCTCTATCTCTATCTCTATCTCTCTCTCTCTCTCTCTCTCTCTCTCTCTCTCTCTCTCTCTCTCTCTCTCTCTCTCTCTCTCTCTCTCTCTCTCTCTCTCTCTCTCTCTCTCTCTCTCTATCTCTCTCTCTCTCTCTCTCTCTCTCTCTCTCTCTCTCTCTCTCTCTCTCTAGACATCAATATGTTAATACTAATTCATTATAATTGTTGACAGTTATCCGCAGATCTTACAATACAATAGGCATGTGTATACACAGGGGCGGATACAGGAATTTTTCAAGGGGGGGGGCTGACATTCAAATAAAAAGTATATTTTTAAAATAAGACATATTTACTATGATAATATTCAATTTATATATATAAATTAAATACTATATTAATTAAATAGAATAATATTTTATATTTTATTGAATAAAAACTATTAATCCAATATATTAATCAATTGCATTATTCTTGGATTACGTATTTCAAATTTGGAAATAATATAATCACAATTGATCTCTATGTCTTTATATATATATAAAGAAAGTCTATTTAGTTGATCTTCACTCATAATCGAAGGTAAATATGTCTTTATTATTCTTAATCGGTTAAATGAACGTTCACACAAGGTAAATGTTTTATCTTCATATATTTCTAACATTTTTCAAGTATTGCTTGATACAGTTCGATAAATACTCGCAAAGCATCATGTCTGGCAACCCATCTCGTTTTACTTTAACTAATTTCTTTTTAGAAGATTCAACACAAATTTGTGTAATATTTTCTACTAATAAACCTTGCCTCTTAGCAGAATATTTAAAAAATATGCAGATTTCTAATAATATGCTTACCATATTTTGAATTAACGACATTTTGCATTCATTTACTATTGATTTATTTAATACATGTGATCTATAGTGTACATATGTAGAGTTAGTGTTCTTATTCAGAATTATAGTTGACGCTCCTTTTATTTTTCCAGACATATTTCCTGCTCCATAGTATCCTTACCCTCTTAAATGTTTAATATTTAATTAAGATTTAGTTAGTGTATCCATAATGAAGTTAGCTTTACTTTCTCCACTAAGATTTTCACATTCTATGAAATAATTAAACTTTTCAGTGATACACTTACCATTATAATATCTAATTTCTAAAGCCATTTGTTCAGTATTATATACATCTGTGGTTTCATCAGCTAAAATATTTAGCTTTTTTTATATCATCAATTATAATTGAAGAATAATTATTCTTTCTTTAATATATTCACCACATTCAAATATCAATTCATTCTGTGTTGTTTTTGAGGTGTATTTAGAATTTTTACTACACATTAATCTGTGTTCTTTTAATATATCATTTCCAGAGTTTAGACATAGTTTTAGAAGTGCATTGACATTTCCTAGATTAAAATGTGGATCAGTAGAATTCTCATTATGACCATGTAATGAAATATTTTATCTTCTATAAAGAATGGTAATATCTAAAGGGGGTATCCCACTACAAGTATTTCCGGCAAGTTGCCGGAAATATAATAACTTTATATGAGTATTCCATTACGACTTGATATAATAATTTTTTAAAGTTACAATATTTCAGGTAAGTTGCCGGAAAATCTTATATACAAGTATAGTGGGATACCCCCTTAATATTGATTTAAATTTTGCTCTGTTGCATTAAATTTGCTTAGATATGTTATTGTTGACTTGCATTATAGCTGATTGCAGAAGCATGCTTCTTATTTTCTATCACTGCAATAAAATGAGAATTTTCTTCCAAAGAGTTATATATCAACTATAATTGATTCAAATTTTCTTAAATCTGCAATCGAATCTTTAAACTTAATATGGACGAAGTGACACATTTTCCAACTTGATTGTGATTAATTTTTAAATGAAAAATACATGTATATACAATCGGCCATTTAAAGATTCACCCTACCTATAATTGATATTGAATGTTTTGCTGATTTAACCATATTATCTATTTTTAAATCATATATTTTACAATCATGAGGGGGGGGCTAGAGCCCCCCTAGCCCCCCCTGTATCCGCCCCTGATACAATAGGCATGTATATACAATACATCTTTAACATCAGAGCCATGTGTAGAGGTGAATGCAACGAATTAACATATAAACGTGTGTATAACTTATGTTGGGTGGAGTGACAGGTGGGATACGCTGGTCAATGGCCTACATCTTCTTTGTGGCCACGTGACAATCGGTCTACTAAGTGGTGACAGGAAACATATTGCGGTCTCGATTATCGATTAACTCTTTCGAAACTATTTCGAATTCAAAAGAAATCGATAAAATCAATTATAAATAAATCTAAAATACACGTTCGATAGTCGGAAAATATTCTCGTTACGTGATTTTAATTCTAGATTATAAATATAGATTATCACGTAATTTTTGATAGCATATATAACTGAATAAAATACAGATACATTTTATAATTCATACGAATATGTATATGTATATATATATATATATATATATAAATATATAATTATGATTAAGTATATACTTAGGGTTATAGACCTATATCAAGGACTTTTCACGCCCTTGCATCTGTTCTTAACTGGGCACCCGCCAACCTCTATCAACCGCCACCATCACCACCACGTATTGTATCACATTGTATCAGATGAAATCATAGTAACGAGACTAGCGAGCAAAGCTGACATTAAATACCTTAGGGAACCAGCCACCACCGCCTCCACAGATCCTGGGATGTTTCCGTCGAAATAGTCGTCAGTGGGTTAATGATAAACGGCTATAACGATATACGTTGACGTGCATGCCTCGGTACAACGACATATTAAAGCATTATCATTATAAATATAGGATATATTTATAACCTATAAATTATATATATATATAATATATATACATATAATATACGTCGTCCATATATACGTATATACGTATATATATATATATATATATATATATATATATATATATATATTTCATAATCGTGGGATAGATTAAATATCTCGGATATATCGACATATTTTCACATTTATTTATATATAATTAGTAAATAATGTTTACCCGTATACGGGTATATATACAACACACACAAAACATTCGATGTTCGTATATCTGAAGATACCGGTAGGGCGTTAACATATATGGTATACCAGCGCGTGAATTCCCCACATGTAAGGTAAACATAATACAGATAACTATGTCACGTGTTGAATAATACATCGCGGTTAATCGCCATTATCGCCCACCCCGAGTATACACACCGAGTATATCACGTGACACTGCTTATTATCACATGACCGTGCGTAGTAATACGTGAAATTACGTATTAACACGTGACAGTACGTAGTAACACGTGGTACAGACCACAATGAGTACTCGGTGCTCAATTACTATACCATTAATGGTATAGTAACCTAATATTAGGTACATAACTATAACCACTATTATCCCGATGTCAACTATTCTAAATTATTAATAATTTATAATTATTGCAATTATTTATAATTTCATACTCGGGGACGATTTAAACTGACGACGAAATTCTACACGTGACATTCGTGTGTGTGTGGGCGTGGCTACTAGCGATGTTCGTACTTGTGGGTGTGGCCTCTCTTGGGATGTGCACCCATGGGTGGGTGTGTCTATATATCGCACCCATTAGAGTGGCAGTTGGCTCGTTTCTATTAATCCTATATTATACTCTATTTATACTTATATTGTATATATATAATAATAATAATTATTATTATTATTATTATTCTTTATTAAATTGTTGTCGTTATGTATGATTGTAATACGTGTACATTTGATTACTTCTAAACGGATACAAACATAACTCTGCTTTCATATTTTCTATTGTTGTCGACCTATTCAAATACACCATATTAGGTGTTATCGAGGACATGGCATTGGTAATATTCTACCTCTAGGTTGTGCTATAGCACATTGTATACTCGCATATCAATTCACCAGTGTTTTACATTGTCATTTTTAATAGAAAGTGTGTTTTAAGTATACTATACTTTATACTATACTATATATATATATATAGACTATAGTCTATAGACTATAGTCTCATATATATATGGTGACCATATATGGTGTATATTGTAATATTATATATTGTACTAATACAATTGGATATCGTAGATTAACCACACATATGTTAACCTATAGGTGTTACTGCATTCGAATACACCGTCACTCTATTGAAGACGTTAACATTATTGACCTTGACCCTTTTAAATCTATATCGCCATGTCACGGTATAATACCGATATGTCTATTGATATTATTATATATTGTAATGTACACTATGGTGTATATTAGTAGACTGTATTATAATGTCTACTATCTATAATGTCTACTAATTTCTACTACCTATGCAAGACATTATATGTACGTGATGACGACGACGACACATGAACCGTTACATAACCTCGTAGGCAACATTACATATGTATACGTGTAGAATGTTCTAGACATATATAGGAAACTCCTACAATTCATTGTTAGTGTAGAGTTTTAGTGTAAAGTTTTAAACATTTTATACTATCGATATTATCAATATCCATATTATAATATCAGAATTATATATATACTATAGTATATATATATATATATATATATATACCTAATAATTGCATACATAATGTACGACATACAGCATCGTACAGTAAGTGCACTATGGTGCGTTAGTTTTAATTATAGATTGGAAACTAAATATTTGCCTTGCCTAAGTAACTTCAAACCACCAATAATTAATTACGTCACAGCGAAGGTAAACAGGTGTGTGTGTGTGCGCGTGTGCTGCCTCCTAGTGGCGTGCAATGTTCATATTACGTAATAGCGGCCCGCTTTAAATCACGTGACGCGCGTACCTCGTGATCTTTGATCAGCGTCCGTCCGTCCGTTAGGGGTCGCTAGTAGTAGTCGAAATGTAAACATCCGTGGTGACGGCGGTGGTGGTGGTGGTGGTGTGATAAAGGCTGGTATTGTTCTTGATATTCGATCTTCCTTCCTCGTATATTTTTATAATGATTTTATATACCAATTATATATATATATATATAAATATATATATATATATATATATATATATATATATATATATATAGATATATATATATATATATCAGATTCATTTCCTGGTTCATTTTTGACACATCTTAAATTATAAATTCATTTAAATCCTTAAGTATCATCAAAAAGCTAAGTGTATCTTATAATATAATATTTGCATAGTACTTATAAACAAATATTACATAAAATACATTTATAATTTTATATTAAATGTATTTTATTGATACTAAAATTAGCATTATATGATATTTTATTGGAATTACTGAACCGTGACATTTAATTTGTCACTACATTATATATTTAATTTCATAAACATTATATATGTATGTACTATAACATAGTGTTTTGTTTTGTTTTGTTTACATATATAATATTTATTAATATATAAGGTTTCAATATTATATATTATATTCTTTAAGAATTTATATATATATACATATTACTATTCTTAAGTATATGTATAATAAAGTAGCTAATTATTTTTAAAAAAGTATTCGTTTATTGTAATATTAAATTAATCTTGATCATGTCACCAATATCAAATGTTAAAATAATAAAATATATAAACGAATTAACTTCTAAAGTAGAAAAATTGTCAGATATTGTAACTTATCAAACTAAATTAATTCAAGAGCTTAAGACAGATAACAGTAATCTAATAAACTTGATTAATACTGAGTTTAAAAAAATAGTGAAACAATACAGAAATTACCGTTAAAACAAATAACTAATTCATTAATAAAATTAGATAACAATATAAACGATAATACCAGTAATACTATAATACTCACAAACAACAATAAAGAGGATACTACATCATATGAAAGTGAAGATAATATAATTAAATTTCTAAAATCAAAGCTAGATATAGAATTAGAAAAAGGAACTATTATTAATATAACTAAATCAAATATAGAAGATACAAATATCAAATCATCAGACACAGTACAATCAGATAAATATTTTATAACATTAGATAATCATAAGTCTATGGTAAATATTCTTAAAAAAAACTATTGTTAATAAATACAAACTATTATTTAAACAAAAAACACCCAAATAATATTAATAATATATTCTACAAAACCAGACAGTTGGTAAAATCAAAGAAAATTACTAATACCTGGGTTTTTAATAATAAAGTTTATATCAGTACTGACAAAAAAAATAAAATAGTGATTACAGATACAACACAATTAACGTATTAATTGAAGTGATTTAAAATACATAAGTTCATATTTTATCTAATACTTTTATTTTATTTTATACTTTTATTTTATACTTTTTTATTTTAATTAATTCACTATGAATACATTTATTTCTGATTTTGACAAATCAATTGATAATTCTAATAGTATTGATTGCAAGTATTATGATTATACAAATATACAAAATGCATTCAATTGTGATACAAGTAATATAAATGATTTGTCTATACTTCATATAAATGCACGCAGTATTAGTGCAAATTATAATAATATTATACATTTTATAGATTCTATTCATAAACAATTCTCTATTATTATAATCACAGAAACATGGTTGAATGATTCAAATAATAAACTATATAATTTATCAAATTATAACTTAACAGGTATAAATAGATCTTCGTGTAGAGGTGGTGGTGTTTTATTATATGTTAGTAATTATATTGACTTTGAAAATATAGATGAATTGTGTTATACTAATAAAGAAATATGTGACATGTGTACAATTAAGTTTAAATTAAAAAACTCAAACATAAAATATTTAATTAGTGGTATATATAGACCACATAATAGTAGCATTATTGATTTCACTGATATGTTTACAAATAAATTTGAAAATTATATATCAGATTATGTAATATGTATTGGTGGTGATGTAAATATAAATTTGCTTAATTATAATGATTCTAATAATACTAAATATTTCTACGATAGCATATATTCACTTAATTTATACCCAACAATAACTAAACCAACAAGAATTTCAAGCACAAATTCACTCATAGATAATTTTTTTACAAACTTTCAAGATAATTTAATATCTGGTATAGTCTACTCAGACATAAGTGACCACTTACCAATTTTTATAAATTTTAAAATAGCATCTAAAAGAGATAATATAAGTATAATTAAAAAGTCACGTATGCTCAAAGAAAATAACATTTTTAATTTCAAACTCGCAATAACTAATTTTAATTGGAATTTACTCAAATATGACACTGAAATGTGTATAAATGATACTTTTAAAAAATGTTTAAAAGACCTTTCTAAGTTATATAATAAAACTTGTCCATTAATAACAAATAAACTATCCAAAAAACGTTTTCTAAACAAACCGTGGATATGGAATACAATTAGAAAATGTATATTTAAAAAAAATAAACTTTATAAAAGATATATAAAAAATAAAACTGTTCTCAACAAACTGAGCTATACCAGTTATAAAAATATTTTAACAACAATTCTTAGGTATGTAGAAAATAAATATTATAATGACAAATTTAAAACTCATAGTAATAACCCAAAACAAATGTGGAAAGCGATAAAACAGCTAATTGGATATACTAGTAAATCTAAGGGTTCTACTTTTATTAGTGATAAATCTAATAGTGAAATTGCAAATAAGTTTAATGATCATTTCATAAATGTAGGCCCAAATTTAGCTAAGGAATTTTGTGATAATAGTTTGCAGTCAATCTATAAGACATTAACTAATAAAAACAAAAATTCATTATTTTTATTTCCTACTAGCGTTAATGAAATTAAAAAAATTATCGAAAATTGTGATAATAAGTACAGCATTGATACCTTAGGTTTTAATATGCATATAATTAAACAAATAAAGGATGAGATAAGTCCAATTCTTGCAATACTTTTTAATAAATGTTTACATGTTGGTTTATTTCCAGATGATTTAAAAATTTCTAAAATAATTCCTATATATAAATCTGGTTCTAAAAATGAGTTATCCAACTATAGACCAATATCAATGTTACCACAAATATCAAAATTATTTGAAAAGATAATAAAAACAAGATTAAATGTATTTTTAACAAAAAATGATATATTGAGTGACTCACAATATGGATTCAGAGAAGGTATTTCATCTTCGGATGCATTAATGGATCTAACTGAATCAATATCTGAAAGTCTTGAACGATTGGAAAAATGTGCAGTTGTATCAATTGACCTAAAAAAACCGTTCGATACTATACACCATGACATATTATTTGGTAAACTAGAGCATTATGGTATACGGGGGTCAGCACTTTCATTACTTAAAAGTTATCTACATAATATACTACAATTTGTTCACTATAAAGATGAATACTCAACTACTGAGATTATGAAATATGGTGTTCCGCAGGGCTCGGTTCTTGGGCCACTTTTATTTTTAATATATATTAATGATTTACAGAATATTTCCAATGACTTCAAAACAATTTTATTTGCAGATGACACTAATATTATTTTTAATAGTGATTCACTAGGTAAATTAAATGTTAAAATGAATAAGGAACTTGAAAAATTGAATAAATGGCTTTGCGCAAACAAGTTAACTTTAAACCTGAAAAAATCTAATTTTATCCTTTTCAATGTTAGAAATATACATACTAACTCTATATTTGATATCAGAATAAATAATACCAAGATCGAAAAGGTTAAAAACTATAAGTTTCTTGGAGTATTCATTGATGACAAACTAGACTGGAAAGAACAGTATAATTACATTTCCAAAAAGTTATCTAGGATAACCGGAATTATAAGGAAAGTTAGACCAATGGCAAACAAATATACTTTACTATCTATATATATAATGCTTTATTTGTTCCTCACTTATACTACTGTGCCCATATATGGGGAAATACTTTTTCCTCATTAACTGATTATATAAATAGATTACAAAAGCGAATACTAAAACTAATCACAAGTTCATCGTATAATGTATTTTTGAGAGAAAATAAAATTTTGAATTTTGATCATATTGTAAAATTAAGTTCGATTAAAGTTGCTCACAGAGCATATTATCATAAATTACCGAGTAACATTCACAATTTTTTTTTGATTAATAAAAACACGGATAAATTTGTAAGATTCAAGTCAAGAACTAGCAGAGATCTGTTTAGAGTGAGAAATGTGTCCTCTAGACAGTGGAACTTACTTCCCATTCAACTTACAAAAAATAGGTGTATTAAATCGTTTGGAAGACGTGTTAAAAAATATATTCTTGAATTGAAAATGACTTAAAAAGGAAAATTTGTCTAAATAATTATTTTTTTATTGTTTTATTTTAATTTTTATTTCTGACATAATATAAATTTAACATACATTTCTGATGTTTTTTATAATTTTAAATTTTTATTTTTTATTTTTATTTTTATTTTTAATATTTATATAATTTTTTTATTATTTATATAACTTTGACATAATATAAAATTACAAAATATTATTTGTTTGTTTTAATCTTGACTTTTTCTTGACTTATTATAATATTTAAAAAAAATGTGTTTACAGTGCTCGACTTACTATAAATTTACTTAATTTTTTTTTTAATTTTTGTATACGATATAGCTATTTATTTTTTTTATTTATTTTTTTAGTTATTTTTAGTTATGTTTAATTGTTTTATTCAATTGGAATTGTCTTTTAATTTTTAATTTTATAATTATTTTATATTTATATTCCTAGATTTTTATATTAATTTATTTTTCTTCTTTACATTTTATGATTATATGATGAATGACATTATGAGGAGTTTTTAATTATTGGAGTATATATATATATATATTAGTTTTTTTTTTTTTTTTTTCATTATATTTTTTCTATGAGTGGCTAATATGTTTGGACTTGATATGATTATGATACGTATCGGGGGATGGGATATACTTGTGGAGTGGGCAAGTATTGTCAGTGTTCTTATTATTGGCGATATTAAGATCCCTAAGGCATTGGAACTGGCGTACCCATATCCTTGAAGTTGATACATCATATACCATCATTAATTTCAACATAATATTGGCAACTCTGGATCTAATTTATTAGTAATCTTTAACTACAGCATTCAAAACTAACATATATATATATATACTCCAATTATACTTTTAATTTCTTATACTATTCATTTTTTTATTTATAATTATTTACTTTTAATATTATTTTTTAAGTTATTTATATTTGTATATGATTTATAATTTTATATTCTCATGATTCTTATAAGATTTATAAAATTACATATTTTACTTCTATATTATATAAATTTTACTTTTATTTTTTTTCTCCTCAATTGTTAATTGGGAATATGTTTCAGGTAAACGACTAGATAAGCATTGCGCTTCTTCGATTACCTTGGTCATGCCTAAATTCTGATATTAAATATATATATAGGTATATATACCTATATATATACCTATATACATATACATATATATATATATATTCCATTACTAATAGTATTATGGTTAATGTTATTATATTCTTTGTATCTCACTTATATAATAGGTTGTAGAGTATATATATACCATATAATATACTGTACGATATACCCCTATACACAATGTGACTACATTATTGGCTGATATATATATATAGGATAAATGTATAAAATAAATATAACATATGTACGAAATATGTAGGTTAAATGTATAACATATGTATGCTACACGTATGACACCATGCTAAACTTCAGAAGCATACTTGTTAACATAGTTACCTCTATAACAATGGACTTTTTGTTATGTTCCTTATATATGGGTTAACCACAAGAATTCAAGGGGCGTGGTCGATATATAAACTTCATGTCCTTGTGCTGATAATGTGTCAATCAAAACGCTACGATTTCATCGTCATCATTATTGTGTTACGATAATTTTATTAATCATAATTATTGATATTATGTAATAACCTATTATAATGGTGTATATATATACGGGGTATACCTCGTACCTATACACACACATACACACACACACCTATATGCCTATGTGACTTACCTCGTCCACTATCATACAAGTATACGTGTTAGCATTATATTAGTGTGTTTGAGATGCCCGTGTGGTGTATGATGCATGCATGAATAACTATAGTTATACATTAAGCAGCGATCACATATAGCGACTTTGCTGCAAAATCGTCGAGACAGAATTGTGCACATATAGCAAACATGTTTGCTATTCATTTTGCTGCAAAGTTGCTGCGATTTTGCAGTGATTTTGCTAGTGAATGTTTTTTGCTGCAAATTTTGCCGTGGTGTTCACACCTGGCGATTTTGTTCGTCGTGATTTTGCTGCAAAGTTGCTGCGATTTTGCTGCATTTATATAATTAGATTACACATTTTCGAAATTAATCATAATAAATAAGTGCTATTCATATAAGTTATGCATGTGTCACTATTATGGTCATCCACTTCGAAATTATTACCTCCCTGGTATTTCTGACTATTTGTTTGTCCTTTAATTTACTTTTGGTTATAATTACAATATTACAACGTAGCTAAGCTTAGCTTACCTCGTATATATCCTGGAGATCTAGGTGCGTATTCATAATGGCGGAAGTCACGTGTCACCTGAAGCTGACGTTTGTCACTCTATTGCCACGTGTGTGTGTCCTATAAATAGAACACCGCGCGCGTTGTAGGACTTCCTGCGTGCGAATGCAGCTCGATAACACTAACCCTGGGCCAGTTGTTGTTCTAAAGGAGGGATGCATGTTGTCTAATAGCATTAACATGTATGTCAACATCACACATTACTAAGGAGATGACTAAGGATTGTCCTAGGATAATCTAAGGCAGATTTAGGTTCCTAGAACAACTGAACCCGACAGTTATAGCTATATAGAGTTATCGTATACGATATAGGACATAAGTAGATTATTCCCCCTCCTCTTCCTCATCATCCTCCTCCTCATGAGTATAGTACCTCTTAGGGGGTATCCCACTACAAGTATTTCCGGCAAATTGCCGGAAATATTATAACTTTAAAACCATTTTCTATCAATTTGTAATGGGATACCCCCTATAAAGTTACTATATTTCAGGCAAGTTTCCGGAAAGTAAGGGGGTATCTCACTAAAATTGTAGTTAAACTGATAGAAAATCGTTTTAAATTTAAGTTAAGTTAACTTAAGTTACAATATTTCCGGCAAGTTTCCGGAAATACTTGTAGTGGTATACCCCTTTTATAGGAGGCAACGGATGATATGTAAATTACCTTATAAGGAAACTTATAATATGACCGCCTTACAGAATGATCAGTAGAAGTAGACCAAATAGTATTAGAAGTAGACAAAATAGTAATAGATTACAGTAACAAAACGTCTAATAAATTAAACAAATAAACTAAATATAGATATTTCAACCTAGAGAGTTATGATAAAAAAAATTAAATTATGCAGATTCAGCACAAATAACGTGTACTATAAGTATACAGTATACTACATTATCTGGGAGTATACTATAGTTCTATAGTACTTAACTGCAACCTGCCGTCAGTTTGTGTTGAGGATATGGTAATAATGTATAACTTATAACGTGTATACATAGTTACACACACATAAATATATACTATAGTAGTGGATATCTATATACATATGGGACACGTGACTATCTCTCACGTGTTATGCAATATCACGTGTTCACTTTTGAACGTTCTCCGGAAATTAAATCCACAATGTTTGCGTTCATAAGTAAACACATTACCTTCAGGTAATATATCATATATGTGTGTATGTGCGATGTGTATATGACTGTGGGATAAATGTTCGAATGTGTATAACCATATACCAATATATATATATATATATATATATATATATATATGTACATAATTTTAAGTATGTATATTTATATTGGTGGCGAGTCCTATCCGAAAACTAATATGTTTAATTCCCCTTAATGTTTAACGTCTTTGGTTACATATTTAAACCTAGACACGCCCATATATGGGCGTGTCTAGATATTACTACCTTGTTATATAACAGTTACGAATTTAATTGAATTTTCCAAATGTATATATGCGGAATACATACAAATACATATATATTCGTATATATATATATATATTAGTATATATTTTCGTGTGTGTTTATATGTGTGTACATATGTACAGTGTACATTGTACACATATACAATGTATATTATGCATCCTATACATATATTTATAGTTTACATGTAAACTATAAATCTATGCATATATGCATAGGATACTTATATATACTTTTATAAGTAATATTTAACAATAATTAAATATATACATTAAATATAGGAATCTTTGAAAAATGATTATTTGAGATCAAATTTAATATTGAATATATTAAAATTCGTATATCCAATGGATATTAATAACCATAAACATTTCTGAATATATCTAACTATGAATACACAAATATATCTATTTTTAGATTATTAATTAACAATATTGCAGATTAAACCCCGCATAAAATCATTGAATATTATAATTTCGATATTATATATTGCCTTATTTGTGATATAAGTTTAATAATTTAAATATATCACGTGCTATATACGTACAATGCACGTCGTGCAGTATATATGTTACGTAATATCTCGCGAGATTAACAGACACGCCCCTTTAAAACACGCCCCTTTAGTGTTACGCAATACTACGTAACCACGTGACACAACCATATATGGTAATTCAATAGAAGCCGGATGTATCTCTGTTATCTCTCGTGTATATCTCCGTCAATATTCCCCGCCTAATTGTTATCTATTATATAATTGTACTCGATATTTACTATAGAGTAACAGGGCGTCCCTGGTAATAGTGTATATCGGGTATATATATAATAGTATACTATTACTATAGTATTGTTATTTATAAATAACAGTATACTATTAGTAATAATATACATATTTGAATATTGTATATACATAGGAATCTCGGCATATAATGTTCATTGTACATGTGTATACTATATATTATATATATATATATATATATAATATATATTATATATATATATATATATATATATATATATATATATATACCTATTACTACTACTATTATTATTATTATTATTAATAAATGTATGGCCTTAAGTGTATGGCCTATAATTTCACATTTATTAACATGGTAAGTTTCAATATATATTAAAAGAATAAAACTTAATGACCATATATATATATTTATATATACAAATAATAACTGTAATGATTCAATTTGAAAATTATCATGTAATTGAAATACAGAAATTAAATAAAGACAAAAAACTAAAAGTGTATAAATATATTTATTTGTATACGTTATATGTAAATGTATATTGACCCTTATAGGTCAGTAACATTTCAATCTCTTATGAGGTAGTGTTGATCTAAAACTATGTTTATTAAAAGTAATGTATACACATTAATGTAGAGTTGTGAGGTATATTTGACAACTATATACTGTGTTAGTATACTAACACATGTCATTCTATTGTAATTACTATTAAGTCATTTCTAATTGTGGCATTACATTGCATTATTTGTATATAATATATATATATATATATATATATATATATATATATATATATATACAATTAGATATTACACATACAGCTGATAGTACCTATTCACGATCACACCGATGTCATGCGCAGTACGGGTAGTATGTGTGTACGCGCGCACGTAAGTGAGTGTGAAGAGGCGCAGTGTAGTGGTCTCAGTGAAGTGGTCACGGTAGTAGTTGCGCTAGTGATCACGGTTGCCATGGTAACCACGGCGGCGGCAACCCTAACGCCGCACACTATAACCTCAGTGGTCACTGTGTGTGTAGTGGTCAGATACTCATCTAATGGCCGCGCTATAGATGTACTCCAGCCCCCCCTCCTCCTCCTCTATTGTTCTAAGCCCCTCTATCGTTGCGATAAAGTGCTTTCCGCCATTACCACGTGACTATGGCCACTAGCACCGCAGTGGTCAGTGTAGTGGTCACTATAGTGGTCAATGTAGTGGTGTTTATGTTTAAATAATGGTGTTGTTAATCAACGAAGATCTGTTATCTGTACATGCCTAATGTGGCTACGTTTGTTCCGTCATGCATTATACCGCATATCTCTCTATCAGTTGTATTATTGTTTTAGGTACATTAATTATAGTATTATAGTATAATTATATTGCATTTATATATATATATATATATATATATATTATATATGTATACATATATATCGCAAGATAAAAACAAAGAGCTTCCTAGAAATGGAGCACGGGACATCTAAACCAGTTTAAAAGTAAATATATTTATTACATATATGTAAAGCTAGATATCAATTGTTCGATATAAGGTAGTTATTAATGTTTCTCTAATGACTTCAATACACGTATGCGTTGTACAATAATGAGGTAAGAATACATCATAATAGTTATAGTGTATAAATAAAGTTTGAATTTAATAATGTGTATTGGATGAATAATTATTCATTGAATACACACATATATTTTATTTTATAGATTTATACATCTAGTAATACAAATGTATTAGTTATAATAAACTAAATAATTAATAATTTGATAGTATCACCATAATTTAATTTAATATTTCGTTATGATCACAATATGCAATATAAATAATAATCTATTAAACTATTATAAATTACAACTAATACTAATATAACTATTTAAATGTAATTATTTTAATTTATATAATAAATATTGCAATAGATATAACATAAGTCTTATTAGTTGAAATTGAATATAAAATAAATATTTCAATAATTTAAATATATTATGAATTTTTTAATTTATAAATCATCGTAGAAATCACTGTAACAACAGTTATTAACTATTGTTTATTATATAACACTCATATTATTAACTTAATTATAACTATAGCAACTATAGTATATTATTACGGGTGATTAAATATTGTCCCCAATTGTACTAAATAAATTTCTAATAAACTATATAAATGTGACACATTCAATTATAATATTTATAATATTTTTTATTTTTTAATGAATATTAATATTAATCAACGCAGACTGCAAGCATGGCCTCCTTTAACTAAAGTAGGTCAAAGTTATAGTGAAATTATTAAATATTAAAGACGTATTTAATAAAGACTCTTTATCATCGGTATAAAGACATTTTCTTAACATCGATGGTCGTTATATGTAACTTTATTATAAACAATAACTTTACTATACACAATAAATTACATATAATCTGATTTAATAAATCTTCTAAAAAATAAAATTTAAACTTGAATTAAGAATTCATTTTTATAATATTATCATGTATCATCTGTGAAATATGTAATGTCAAATACAAATATAATTAGACAAATAAAATATATATAAATAAAATAACTGTCATTGAATAAACATCGTAACCCGGATCGTAACAATACTAAAATTGCATTCTGGGTAGATAACATTCAGTATAGGCATATATTTATATTTTACCTTTAGGTAAACTATAAATCTATGAGTATATATACTCATATATATATATATATATATATATATATATATATTTATATATATATATAAAACATGTATACACAACTCTCTATATGATGTTGTGAATCAGCGATTTAACGGTATTGTGTACGCAGATATAATTCACCTCTATAGAGGTATAGCGAAACATGTCTGTTTGTATATATGTCTGTATTTCTATCAACGGAGCATAATATTATGTTTTATCATAGCAGAGTATGATAGCATAATATTATGTATTATGTACAGTATTGTATATCATATACAGACGACGTACATTTAGGCAAGCGGTGTAGGACATTACAGATTTAAGGACATGTACAATGACAGACATGTCATGCAGCGTATAACAAATATATATATGTTACATACATACATACATATATGTATACATACATACATACATACATACATACATACATACATACATACATACATACATGTATACACATGCATGATTACTATTGAAATAATATCAATTGTAGTTATGAATGTCTGGTATACGCATACACATGTTTACACACACATAATATAGTGTATATACGATGATATTAGTAAATCTATATAGTAATATTACTATATAATATCATATATATATATATATATATATATATATATATATATTTATAAGTATACTAATAATAATAATATATTACATAAAAGTAAGAGGTTTGAATATTACATCATAGTAATATATTACTGTAGGTTATTATAATAACCTAATTATATATATATACACATTTTGGATTATACATAATTGATACTTAAGCCGGCTTATAAGTATCAATCATGATTGATTGCTGTTATTCTATTCAGTTATTGCAATAACTATATATATATATATATATAGGTATGTAATACATACTATGTATATCGCATACGACTTATACGTTGTATGTTACGTTAACTCACATATTATATATGTATAATAACGTGAAGATTAACCTTAATCATAACGAATTCGTATGAACTTTATTATAGATAAATACAGGTATAACAGCATACATATAACAACAATAATAATAATATGTATCAACCCGATTAGATACAGAACCAATAGTGTGTCTATAGATATATCTCACCGCGTTCCTTTATATATATATATATATATATATAAGATATCCTATAGGAAAAGAACGAAACAACATTCACAGACGATAATAATATAAAATACTAAATCAATAACAACATGTACACTACATGTACACTGTACATTGTACATTGTACATTGTACTATGTACAGACGATACAATATTTAAATACAAAATAGAAATTATCATTTGGCTATGCAAAGCCCATAGATGTATAGTTTACCTAAAATACAAATCTATAACAAAGCCTAATATATACAGTAGTGGCTACTTCCGGTACGGAAATAATCTAGAACATTCTTAGTTATCTAATTAGGCGGCATTCATGCTAGGAGGCCGGTGGTAGTAGCCGGGTGAGATGCTATCTCTAGTGTAGAGATAGACTAACGGAGGAGGAGGAGGAGGAAGAGGTTACCCGTGGTTAGTTCCGATATTATCCGCTAGGAGCGACACTATAGCTGTGTTACGTAATACAGCGTCACTCTCCGTTACGTAAGAAACGAGAGTTACATCTATAATCAATACATACATACATACATTTTATATATAGGCTATAGCCTTTGGCTTCTATAAAATTACATAATATTTACTTCATTTTTTTAAAAATAAATTCATATAAAAATAAAAATCATTACAATCAAATGTGTATTAACACTCACTTATTACCACTAACTTATGTAATCGACATTACTTAAGTTGTAGGGACGTGAGGGGTATACGTTATAGAACCTTATTATACGTGTTAACACATCAATAACTCTTAATCGGTAGTTCTTTATATATTTAACATGTTCAATAATATTAATAATATATGGTTTTAACATGTGTACATTGCCAGGGTCATGTCATATACGCGTGCCAGATATTGATGCGTTGTAGCATTAGTAGTCTCAGCACCTAACCGTTATCAAGGACATTGGTGTGTCCTTGCCGTTATCATCTTGGCATCCATGTCCGCATGTGTGTGTATTAGATATAGATTGGGATTGCTGGATAGAGCTTTATACAAGCTCTACATCTGTAGAGGTTACCTTCCTTGGTTATACATGTGTACATTGATGTGTTCGGAGGGAGTGTGCGATGATTCACTATTATTAGTGTAGGTATTCGTGTTACATTTATAATATACAATTCTATCTAAACGGACTTTTTCGGAGTTTTAATTATTTTAGAATCTATTATTTCTATGATAATTAAGAATACATATTATATGTTGATATAATATGAGTAAATTAGTAAAGTAAAATAACAGATTTAATAACGACAATTATAGAATATGCACTTTGTAATATAACATGTAACGCTATTTATTATTAACTATTAAGGTATACCCTATAGGGTATACCAAATATGGGCATGTTTGCAATGTGATGAGAATATAAGAGTCTGGTATTGGAACCAATGCCTTATTATTATGTTCAACTTTCAAGCTAATATCTACATACCTTACCGAGTATTCTTGCTTCATATTGATAATACATCAATATCGTTCTATTCATCTATTTACGCCTATCGTAAACCTATCTATATTCTATCTATATCCTATAACTTAATATATATATATATAATATGTGAATTATTATATTATTATATAACATATACAATGTATACTATGTATTATATATTATGTATATTATACATTTTATTATCAGAATAAGTAAACAATCAAAATACATGGATACTATCCATTGGATAGTATTATAACATATTATTTAGTATATTATAATATATAGGTATATTATAGGTATATATATAAGTATAGGTATAGGTATATATAGGTATATTATAATATATAAATAATGCAAAATAATCTATAGATAATTTAGGAGACCTACGATGTATATCCTATCGTATATTCTAAAAAATGTAATTTATATACACCTTCATTATTATGTATTATATAATAATAGTGAATTGAATTGAATTCACCAATTGTGAACCCTTCCCCATACCACTCACAATCTCACTCAATTTCAAAACTCCACACAAATAAACATATACCTTGCAAAACCACTTCCAAAAACCTGACCCTTCGCACACTGCAATCCCCTTATACACCTTTAACTCCACTATCCCCATTATGGGCGCCGGAACAGGGGGGTTGGGGGTGGGGGGGGGGGTTGGGGGTGGGGGGGGTTGCAATCCCCCTGGCAAAATAATGGAGGGGTTTTGATATCTAAAACCCCCCTTGCAATTTAGGTAAAATGAAGGATTTTTCTGTATATTATTATAATATCTGTG
The DNA here is from genome assembly GCA_964019155.1 of Osedax fenrisi. Taxonomy (NCBI): domain Eukaryota; kingdom Metazoa; phylum Annelida; class Polychaeta; order Sabellida; family Siboglinidae; genus Osedax; species Osedax fenrisi. The sequence continues at coordinate 67,200,950 of OZ025242.1, forward strand.
AAGATTATATGCTAGCAGAAATTAATAATGTTATCATATACATTAGAGTGAAGCATTATAGCTCAAATGTCTATGCATTTTATATGTATACTCTATTATATTTGCTTATTCATTAAAAAATATAATACAATTTCCAATATATTATAATTAAATTTTATTTATAATGAAGAAAAATACTCTATTTCGCTATTTGTTAGTTTATACATAAATTTAACTGTTTATATTTAAATTTATACTTTAAATAACATTACTAAAAATGTATAGGATTTTATGTATCCTACATCAAGTAGGACCTACTGGCGAAACTATTGCAAATAATATGAAAACAGTATTATTCGTCTCGTTCTATCCATGTAGGTAATGTGCTATAATGTGCGCGGACAATGTTTTAAGCATCAAAATGTAATTTAATATAAAGGAACACAAGCCCTGATACAAAAAGAACAACCTTAGGCATATTAAGGGGTTATCACATTACCAGTATTTACGGAAATGTTTACTAGAAAATTATAATCTAGCAAGTTAACTACAATTGTAGTGGGATACCCCAATACTTTCCGGCAACTTGCCTGAAATATAGTAATTTAATGGGGGTAATCCACAACTTGCTAGAAAGTGATTTTCTAGCAAATATTTCCGAACAATATTTTCTGAAATACTGATAGTGGGATGTGACCTTTACACATATTGTAGTTCACTAAATTATGTTTGTAAACGTGTTGCTAAATGTAAATCTGCACATGCTGCTCTTGTGAAATATCCATAGTGAATGATATTGGTGTTCAAAAATGTTTTTAGCAAATCTGAAAACTGTAGATATTTAGATATTTATACCAATATATTGATAATGATAAAACCAGATTCAAATCAATGAGTCCTATAAGGTGGACACTGTCCACTATCCACTTGACAGGCAGATGTAAGGCTATATCAGCAGTACTGCTGATACGTATTTAATAACTATTTAGATATTATAAATGCATTAGAACATTTTACAATGGCAAGCGTAAATATTTCTGAATAAATCGCCAAAGCATATTAATGTAAGAATACTCTACTAGAAACATATAACCTACATATATTTCATTAAATATAGCATCTGATATATTCTCTTTATTATAAAAATGGGTCAGTTTGACCTATAGTTTATAATAATTATTATCGATTACAGAAATATATATTTATAAATATATTAAAAGTATAATTTTTAAAATATGTTTCATATAATTTAATATTAATTTAATATTAATTGTTTTTATAAAAACAATTAAGGGTACGTAAATTAATCAAATTATTGATGGTAGTACAACCAATACCTCCTATAACCTCGAGGTAACACTTGAGACAACCCACAACCAATTATGTCAGTGTCCTAGGGGAGAAGCTTTTCTATGTTAATAAGATTGAAGACGTGGTTAAGGTCATAACATAAATAAAAATATTGGATATATGAAATGAACATCAGGATATATTAGATTATATTGACGACAATTAATTGATAAAAGAATTTTGCCAAAGAAATAATTTTAGAAGACATTTTATTGAGTATATATAAGTATAACATAATACATATATACACTATTTTGGGATTTATTCTTGTTATAACATACATATTTCTTTAAAATATTCCAGATATGTTAATTACAGGATTAATCTTTTGTTAACTCAGTAAATTATAATTAGATGTTCTAACATTTAAAATAAATCATTATGTGCACTCTATTATTAGGGGCGCTGCAACAGGGGGGATGGGGGGATATGACCCCCCCCCCACTTTAAAATATAGGGGGACCTCCTATGTATTGGTCCCCCCACTTTTACGACAACATTTATTTTGATTAGTTGGTCCCCCCTACATACAAAATCGTTCCAACGCCCATATCTATTATATGTTACAAGATATATTTTACAATAATGACATGCTAGTATTTAATTGATAAATTATAACTATTTCTTAAAACCCCCCTTGGGAAAAAATAGTTTCGGCGGCCTTAATCCCCATCTTCCTCAGAACGACATAACTGCCTAATTAAATATGCACTATTAAACACCTGCTCCATCTGTAACAAGATCCCAATTATCCAGGAACTTGTTTCAGAACATGACCTTGATCTTATATTTATCACAGAAACATGGAATACGCCTGATGACATGCCCCTTATATCATCTCTGAACACTGTTCTTTACTCTTTTTCTCATTTGCTTAGACGTAATACCCATAATTATGGAGAAGGTATTGGCATTATCTATAAATCCTCCCTTGTTGTATCTCATCTACGTGACCATACTCATGATCACTCTAAGGCGTTTACCTGTTCCATTAGTCCCCCACACCCCAAGACTTTTAATATATCACTATTTTACCGACCCCCCTCTTCTTCAATCCCTTTATTCCTCTCTGAGTTTTATTCATTTACCCATCTAATGTCTGAATCTAATATAATTATAGGTGATTTTAACATTTCCACTAACCTATCAACCAATCATTCTAAATCTCTACTCAATATACTGTGATACTCCAATCTTAAACTTCACAATACTTACCCCACACACAAACATGGTAATACCCTCGATCTCCTCATTTCCCATGAGTATTATTTACCACTCTTTCAACCAACCTTGATTCCCACGCTCCAATAATTATTAAAAATGCCATCCTTAGACTTGATACTTCCTGGTATACACTCACTCTACTTAAACAAAATCGTAAATTGCGTACACTTGAAAATAAATGGATAAAAACAAAATCGGAATCTATACTCGCGCTTTATCAACTGACCAAGTCTAAACATAGACGTGATCTCCTAAATGCAAAATCGCCTCATGTTACTGCCTCTCTGGAATTATGCTCATCATATCAAAAGAAAACTTTTACCATTTGTTCGAAACTCCTTGGGCGAAATACAAAAAAACTTTACCCGACTTTCCACCAGACACACTATCATCAACTTTCGATGACTACTTCCATCAAAAGCTCACAAGTACTCTCAGAAATCTCCTACCATATACTTATTTAATAACCCCCACCTTGCCAACTCACTCACTTAATGTATTTACAGTCCCTTCCATGTCAGACATAGGTACACTCCTTAAAGCAACTAAAAGTTCATCTCCTCTTGACCCTATTCCTCTTTCCCTTTTATATGAAATCACTGAATCCCTCACTATTCCTCTTAATAATATATTCTGTGAATCCCTCGAATCCGGTACGTTTCCAAAATCCTATAAATATGCACTCATTACACCCCTCCTTAAGAAATCAAACCTTAACCTCAGAGCCTCAACAATTATCGCCCAATATCAAACCTGTCGATATTTTCCAAAACATTGGAACGTATCGTCGTGAAACAACTAACATCTTATTTAATATCACACAAAATCCCTCACATCTTCCAAATCGCATATATTCCATACAAATTAACAGAAACCGCACTAGCGAAGATATCCAGCGATATTCTCACTAATATTAACAATAAAAATGGCACAATCCTCGCACTACTTGATCTATCCTCCGCGGTCGACAATATTGACAACACGATTCTCATACACCGCCTTGCATCTATCACTGATACTACACACAAATGGCTATCCTCATTCATAACCAACCGAACTTCCTCAGTTTTAGTTCACTAAACCCGTTCATCTCCCCGTCTTGTAACACGCAATGTTCCCAAAGGGTCAGTCCTTGGACTAATACTATTTAAGATTTATATAATTCACCATCTTCGCCTTATATCGAATTGTCCAGCTATAGCTTCCATACATATGCATGCGCATGCGTATGACATTCAACTTTATGTAAAATATACAGAAAACGAACATTTTCACCTGACATCCTTTCCTCTACTATTACTACCATTCATAACTGGCTCACAAAAAACTCCCTCGTCTTTAATCAAATTAAAACCGAGGCTATCTTCCTTCACCTTTCACTCAAAAGTAACACTTTACCAACTCCCCCTCCAATCAACAATAATGGACAGCTCATCATGTACTCAACGCATGTCAACAATATTATGTTATATTTGACAATACTATTAATTTGTATAGACAACTGTCCCACATAACAACTACTAAACTACATTCATTACGCCTTATTCGTCATTCTATATCAATATCAACCGCTACTACTATATCTTCTGCATACATCCTAACTATATTCGACTACTGCAATGTTATCCTTTACAATACCCCCTCATTGTATATTACTAAACTCCAAATTCAATTCCGTATATTCAATATACCAAAATACTCACATATTCATATATCTCCATTCCTATCTAAACTCCACTGGCTACCTGTACGCCATAGAATCCTATATAAAACTCTACTACTGGCTCATAAAGCAATACACCATGACTCTCCTGACTACCTAGCATCCCTACTCAAATATAAATTACCAACTAGTACCACTACACGTTCCATAAATACGTTTCTACTCAACTTCCTCCTAAACACAACTTACATTCAACTAATATTCGCGCCAGGGCAAATCACATCAACTTCAACTCCAAACTTCAAGAAACTACTGAAAACACATTTATTTAATCTGAAAAATTAACATCAAATATATATGGACGGCCGATTGCTTTATAAGTTCAGTTCGCAGTCCGAAAACCGATAAATGTAAAATGTATGTAATGTAATAGTATATTATAATATACTATAGTATAAATTATACTGTATAGTAGAGTATATTATAGTATACTACTATTATTATATAATACATACATTTGAAGGTGTATATAAATTACATTTGGTATAGTAGAAAAGATTGCAAATAACTCATGTTATTCCATCAAGGAGGTTATAAATACGTATACACTAATTGTCAGAATAATCGTTTATTTTTACAAATAATATGTAATCGGGTAATTAACAATGAAGTATTATCAATACCTCCTATAACCTCCTAGGTTATAGGATGTATTGGTATTATGTTGATATCGTAGTTGTGCTGACATTATATTACGCAACAAGTAGGGGCGCTGGAACAATTTTGTATGTAGGGGGGACCAACCAATCAAAATAAAAGGTCAAAGTAGGGGGGACCAATACATAGGAGGTCCCCCTACATTTTAAAGTGGGGGACATATCCCCCCCCCCCGTCCCCATGTTGCAGCGCCCCTAGAAACAAGGATGTTATCCACCGTTAAGATTACGTGGCCTATAAGAGTTTACCTATCTATAGATACATATAGGTAAATAAAACTTCCAGGGTAAAAATTGATGTCCTTACGACACGTGACTTCAACTATCAAACTAAAATTAAGTAATTATAGTGACTTCATTTCTATGAATTGAATCAAATATTTTTACTTTTGATTTTTAGAATAACATTTTTTATTTAAAATTTATTAAACAATAACAAAAAATAAATATTTATGTTTTTAGAATTAAATATAATTTGTATAATATGAATAAAATCGATATTATACAATAGTAAACAACACACACACGTTATATAATAAACACATTATATAACACATACACACCGTTCCCTGACCATGGCTGGACAATTTAAAAACAAAATGAGCAACCTGTTCAAGAAAGGTAAGGATAAGACACCGGTCGACGACAAGAAAAGCAACAAATCAGTGATGGTATCGGATAGCGCGACTAGCAAGAGTAAGGCCGCACCGGATAAAAAACCAGTGAAAGGAAAAGCAAGCAACGTGGGCAACACCAATAGTAAACTCGTAAAGGATACCGGTAGAGGAGGAACGAGTGGTAATCTCGGTAAAGATAAGAAACTCACCGGAGTACCCAGTAGCGTTAGTAACGTGAGCAGTAAACTGGAGCCGGACGAGAGATCTATCACGGGAGTAGCGAGTGGGGCCAGTAATGCGAGCTCTACGAAAGGAATGGATAAAAAAAAGCCTGTAAAACAAGCAGCGAGTAAAGTAAGCAATACGGATAGTAATGCAGGAAATAAATCAGAAAATAAAGAGTCTAGTAAAGGATTCAAGAATAAATTTACACAGTTGTTTAAAAAAAAAGATACAATACCGAAATCAAATAGCAAAGTCGCCAATTCGGCTACTACGTTAAATTCTAAACTAAGCAATACGGGCAGCAAACTGAACGAAGACAGCATCACTGGCAACCAAACGGATAAACAGAATATAGGAAAAATACGAAATAGAATGCCGAATACGGGAAAGAAATTAGCGAACGAAAAGAGTACGAGTTCCGTGAATAATCAAGCCAGAGAAATAAGCAACACCCAAATCAATATCATCGGCGACGACATGTCGAGTAAAGAGTTCGTAATGGCCGATGTACTACGTAACGCCGAGTTAACGGAGCCGTCGACGTCGAACGCGATACTCGCCAAGGACGCCTCCAAGGACAACTTCGCCAGCTCCAAGGTCACCTACAACAAAAGAACTACGCCACCGGAAGATGCCCCGATCGTATTCCTGAGAAAGGCTACCGACCAGGAAAGCATCGCGTCGCTACTGACCTCTAACGAAATACACGCTCCGGTGACGAACAACTACGAAGAGTTGTTCAACATCGCGAAAGAGTTACCGCAAATAAGTCACCAACTTCCGGCCTCGACGCCGGGGCCTCCGAAAATAGAGAAACCCGTCCAGAAAATGCACTTCGACGAACCGCTAGCCGCCGTTCAACCGAGACACGAACAGGTTCAGACTACGACTTCACCTAAACGTACATCGCCGCGTAGCTCTATCCAGGAGACGGATTCTAGTCTGATCCGACAGACGAAGTTTTCGGGGCCAGGAACTATAACCGCACCCCATCACAACGATAACAAGGCTGGCAGTGATGACGTAAGAAGCCCGTACAACAAACGGAACGCTGACACCGACGACGTCAGACATCCGCACAACAATAACAAGACTGACACAGATGACGTTAGACATCCGTACAACAATAACAAGGCTGGTACCGATGACGTAAGACACTCGTATAATAAAAAGAATGATAACACCGATGACGTAAGACATGCGAATAACAAGAACAAAGGTGTGACGACAACAGCGCCTCAGTACCGTAGCGCGGCCGTAATGACGTCACAGAAACCCGATTACAAGAAGTTCTACATGGACAGCACAGACGAGGCGCATCGTCACGCTCTCCGCGAAAGTGCCGCCGTACATCGGGACCCCCGCAAAACCACCGAAATGGATAGCGCGAACGATGAGGCCAACGTTGGGCTTAAAAGTTTCTCCGATACATCCAGCGAACGTCAGAGTTCTCGGCCCCAACAGTTCAAGCCGAACAATAGCGAACCGACTACCTGTAACGTGCCGGCAGCCTACGCGCCCTACTCCAATAATCCGCCGGGCAAGGTGAATAGTCATGCCCACCATCAACAACAACATAAGCAACAACGAAAAGGCCGCTCGCAATCGGAAACTTTCGATCAAAATTCCAAGAATAATCACCAGCGAATTCAACCCGATAGTAAACACTTGTACACGTATGCTGAGAATCCTTCCCTACTGGCGCCGTATCAGAGAAATGTTAGTTTTTTTTACATCAACATATATATATATACCTAATAGTATTTACGTTATATTCATATTATAGTTTTAATATAGATTTTCGTAATTTTTTTTACGAAATAGCATACTTTTGAATTATTCAATATCTAAGGAAGCATCATCATCTGAACATTTTATTTGTATACTTAGTATGTTACATACTTACCTACTGTATGTATTACATACCCATCCAGCTACCCACATTGGGATATGATATACTTTTGTTGGTATCTGCCCTTAATATAAGATGATAGGGATTATATAAATTATGATTTATATAATTGTAATTATATCATGTATTCAAATAGTAATATTTCTAAGTAGTCCTATATGAATTTATCATTTAATAAAGTATAGATTTTAAATGAATAATTATAAAATGGCGAATACATTTATTATTATTATTCTATTATTATTTAATTATTAAAATAATGGAGAAATAGCATAAGTTCCGACATAATAATAGGTTAAATTCATTATTTGTCAAATAATGGCGAACATATAAGTATATATACCAAGGAAATGTCCTTATATACTATTCCAATTTTACTATATCCATATGCTAGGGAGACGATCAAAAAGGACGAGTTGAGGGTTAAAGGTTACATTTGAAATACGAGTTAATAGTATATACAAAGATTTTCCGAAGGAAAGATATAACACTTACGCGAAATCGTGTAATTCGAATTTGTATACAAAATACCCTGGTGCCACATATAGCGTGTTACTTTTAGGAACTATGTGTTGTTTACATAGATTTATAGTTTATATTTATAGTTTGTAAACTATAAATCTATGGTTGTTTATAATGTAAATTCGTATTTAACTATACACTTTTAAAATGTTAAATAATATGCTTTAAATTAATATTTATATGATGAAAACTAAGTGTTCATTACTAATATATAACAAACAAATATGATATTTATGTTTAAAATGCTATAAGTATATATTTAGTAAGTAAAAGTTAATTTATATTGCATGTAATTTAATAGAGCAATGAAAACATTGTTGTATGCAAACAGAGCCGAACCTAAATCTATTTCAGTGATTTCGATATTACTGCTAGCAGCGGTTGGGGATATTACTAAATTACGTTGCATGCATAGGGAGTGTTATATCTTTGCTTCGCAAAATCTTTGGTATATACATATATTTTGTATAGATATTTGTGGGTTATTTGGTTTAATTGGTTTAGTTTTGTCCTGTTTATTTTTTTTTAGCTGCATTATATCCCAAAATGAGCCTATACAATTTATTTCGGATTTAAGATTTAACCATTTCGCCTCAACTCGTCCTTTTTGATCGTAACCCCATATGTTATTTTATATAAATATAGATTTGTATTTGACCTAAATCCTTAACTTAAACTAAAAATATATGTAAATAAAACATAGATTAAATAACAAATACATATTAAATATTAAATATGATAATAAACTGATTGAATTCGGCTTGAACTATATTTAGAATAATCTATTATAAGATTGGGTAGAAAATTTACTACCAAATTATTGTGATCCCATTTGGTATTTCCCCCATTTATATAAATCACGTGATTATTTTATTTACAATCAGTTATTTTAAATTTTCGAAATTATCTAATAAATATATGTATTCAAAATTCCTACTTTAAAACGTAAGAGTAAAGAGATATTAAATCACAGCGAGAATATAAAAAGAATAACACATTTAATCACCTACATCATTAATAAGTTAGCTATTTCAATTATAATTTTTTTTAAAGTATACTTTTATTTTTTAATTTATTTATTTCTAATATAATTTTAGATTATCATAAAATGTATGATAATTTAATTATTAAATTATTATTATAATAATTATCCCAATTATTATAATTATTATGCCAATATTTTAATATAATTGTAATTTTATATATGAATATATAGACATTATTAGTTGGGTACACTCTATCTTCAAGATAATCTTGGCCGCCGAGTTCAATTTGGGGTGACTAAATTATTTAGTAAATATATATATATATGCTTTTATAGGATCACTCGGGATGTAATGCAGATAAAAAAACTGACAAAATTCAAACTAAACCCAACCAAACCAAAACAGTGAAAATAATTATTTTAACTAACATCCCAAATATTAATACACGCTCAATTTGGTTGGGTTAAGTTTTAATTTGTGTAGGTTTTTTTAGCTACATTACTTCATGAGTTAGCCTATACAATGATATTGATATATGTATGTGTGTGGTCATTGATATTTGGAGTATTAGTTATTTCCACTGTTGTTGTTAGGTTGGGTTAAGTTTTAATTTGTGTAGGTTTTTTTTAGATGCATTAATTCCCGAGTGAGCCTATAAAAGCATATTTATTTATATTGTTATTTTCACAGTTGTGGTTAGGTTAGGTTAAGTTTTAATTTGTGTAGGTTTTTTTTAGCTGAATTACTTCCCGAGTGAGACTATACAAGGATATTTGTACAGTTGTGGTTAGGGTGGGTTAATTTTTAATTTGTGTAGGTTTTTTTTAGCTGCATTACTTCCCGAGTGAGCCTATAAAAGCATATTGATATATGTGTGTGTGTATGTGGTCATTCATATTTTGAGTGTATGTTATTTTCGATGTTATTGTTAGGTTGGGTTAAGTTTTAATTTGTGTAGGTTTTTTTTAACTGCATTACTTCCCGAGTGAGTCTATAAAAGCATATTTATTTATATTGTTATTTTCACAGTTGTGGTTAGATTGGGTTAAGTTTTAATTTGTGTAGGTTTTTTTAGCTGCATTACTTCCCGAGTGAGCCTATATAAGTATATTGACATATTTGTGTGTGTGGTCATTGATATTGTGAGTGTTAGTTATTTTCACAGTTTTGTTTATGTTGATTTAAGTTTTAATTTTTGTATGTTTTTTTTAGCTGTATTACATCACCAAGTGAACCTTACGATCGAACACGGGCGAAGCCGGGCCCCGGCCACCTAGTATATATATATATATGGGAATAATATATATGTTATACATTGTTAACGATAGTATAAATATATAACTATGTAATTATAGAATAATTTATTAAATAGTGAAAATAGAGAAAAATTAACAAATAAAATTATATTCTATATAATATTGCTCAGAGTTTGAGTAGTTTTCATTTTTTGTATTAATAAATAAAATCTGATTTAATAAAAAATATATAAATATTCTGTATAAAATGTTGTTATATAATATATATTATCAATTCCAAATATTAATTATTAATATTAAATATTTTATTAATTATTCAATGCATAATATTCATATTGAACAAATAGTTTTATATTTATATGGTTTCATTCTTAGTCTCCCCTATATATACACACACTAGGTTGCTGGGGTACAGCTACACCTGCATGACGTACCCGGAGCAGCGCGCTTGAACGCGCGCACGATATATACTTTTAAATTTATAATCGAAAATAACACTATACATGAGTATTTTAATTTTAATTTTGATAAGTTTGTAGCATAACTTTATTTGCCCGCGGATTAAATATTTTTTTTAATTTGTTGTAAAAAAAAGTGCGCGTATATAACAATTTGTGTATGGCATTTAATTTAATTAATTTGATAGCGATTTCATGTATATATATATGTTATATGCACACGCGGCACACAAAACCTAACCCCCGCCCCGCCCCCCAGTGCAACATGGACGTGGTACTAACGATGGACAGTACGAGGTCGATGTGGCAGATGTTCGAGCGGTTCAAGGCGGACGCGTGTATGGCGTCCGTGCGCCAGATCCTCGCGCACAACACCGCGCCCTCGACGTCGACGCCGCCGAAGTCGTTCGAGCGCGTCGAAATACGCGTCGCGGTCGTAGTGCACGGCGACTACTCGGACAGGCGGGAGTCGTACGTGGCGCGCGTCATGGACTTCACGTCGGACGTACGAGTGGTACAGACGTTCGTGGACAGTCTGTACCCCGCCGCTGGAGGGGAAGACGCCCCCGAGTGCTACGAGATGATCGTTGGTACCCCCCTCACCCCTTACTTGATACTACTTTAATAGTATTATATCGGAGACGAGCGTTAATCGAATAAATGAGCATATGTTTAGGTATTATTTAATATGAATAATAAAAAAATAGTATATAAATTACATAATTAATTTTACTAATTATTCGGATACATCGGCCTCTTATACAAGCGTCTCTACGGAGCTCTTCGGTTATTGTTGAATAAGTCTCGCGATGCTTATTCTTAGTACCATAGATAATAGCGATACGACGATGCGGTGATCCGTAGTTTAATACGATGTTCATCTACGGTAAATCGATGTGAGTGGTGGTAACTTTACTCGCGGTGTTTCGCGTTTTAGTATTTTGAGTTCTCGATAAACGTATTATCCTAAGATAGTCCCAGGACAATTTGTTTTGTCAGCTAAATTGGCCACAGATGAAGTTAGGTTGATAATAAATTGAATTAATTTTAATAATATTAACTAACTAAATATGAGAAATATGTATCTAGTATATTCTTGTAAATCGAATAATGACTTTGAAATGAAATGTTGATAATATGTATACATATTCATATGTTGTCATCAATAATGATGTTATATCTTAGTATACTTTTAATCATGTAATAATATCCTACTAGTTTAGCTATTAGTATTAGATAATTTATAGGGCGGCAAATAACGTATTATACTGGACCCTATATAGTCATATATGATATACATTTGCTAAATACATATGTTTACAATTCAATAATTTCTTAATAGATAATTAGTAAGTACGATCTAAAAATCGTACATAGTATTGTGATACTTTTTTCGATATCATCTATTACTAAACGATGAAAGTATGTATACAAATGCCAGCCTTACGCATGCATACACACACACTCGCCCCGCTTACATCCACACACCCCCCCCCCCCCCCGCTGTACACAGATGAGACTGGTGAAGATGGAGTTATCGTGGCGCGAGAACAGCGCTAAGATGATGCTGATGGTCGGAGACAGCCTGCCTCACGACGTCAACTACAGCCTCAATAGGCACAGGATACACTGGAGAACGGAGCTCGCTAACCTCAGAAGCATGGTTACCCATGGGCTTGTGTTCATGCTTACTAGTCGCAATATATCTAAATGTATACATATATATGTTCTACTAAATATATCGATATTGACATTTAATATATTGAATATTTACTTACTTATAAAATCATTACAAATTATAAGAATAGATTTCAAGGTTCGCGAATATTTTTAAAGAAATTAACTTTTATATTATATATTATTATTGATGATCATATTAGTGTGTGCGAACGTATCACGATCGGATGTGATGTACAGCTCTAAGCCGCCGCCCACATTTCAGGGTGTCATCATCAATGGCATACAAGCCTACCAGGACAGCGGGGCCGGCACCTTCTGGAAGAATCTCTCCGAACTAGGATGCGGCCACATGTTACGCTTGTCTACCTACGACGACCTTCTCGTACACTTCCTCACCGCGCCCGTCCTTCTCCTCATCGGCAAGCACGTCTTCAAGGTCAAATATCCATCGTTATCTAACCCACGTTATATATATACTTAACCGATATATTTATTTCAAAAATCATATATTTCGCCTGTACTTAAGGACCGGATAAAGAGACAATTTTTTTAATAATTATATTATTTATTCATAATGATATATGACATGATACACAAAAGAAACTATAAGTTCCATAAATAAGTATTTATAAGCATAATCGAATGACAAATTATAAAAACTTAAGTAAAATATTTGCTAAATAATTCAAATAATTAGTTTATATTTTAGCTTATAAATCGTATATTTACAATTTTAAAAATTTCTAAATTTCTAAATATAAAATACAAAATAATACTAATTATTGTTATATTTTTTAAATATACCATAAGTAACACAAATTTTAAATATTAATATCTCAATTATTTAAAAAAAATTAATTTTCTATCTTTGAAACTCATTAACTTTTGAACTACTGGCTTAAACTGCATACAAATTTCAAAATCTATTAATACTATGCTATTCTTCAGCTATAACTATCAACCTAAACATAATATTCAATTAAAATATAATATTTATAACAGTGTAGAAATTTCTGGAATATTTATATTTTGAAAATTGGTGATATGTCAAAATACCCATCTCTTAGTTTTATACTTCTAGAAAAATTACAAATGATAGTTATATATATATATATATATATATATATATATATATATATATATATATATATATATATAGATCTAAATATAATCTACCAGATGAAATAACAAAATTAGTTATTATTATATATAATTATAAAATTATCATATTTTTAGTAAACACTAATTTTGAAAAATCTTCTATGTTCCTATGTACAAAAAGTGTCTCTTTACACTGTCCTTAAAGGTAGGTGTGGCTTCCGAACTGCATGGCCTATTTTAATTTTAATGTAATAATTGGTAAAAATATTTTACTAAAAATTGTCACCGATTTGAATATTTAATATTTGTAAAAAATGAAAAAGTTAATATTAAAATATATCAGATTTAAATAAATTCTAAATACGAATTTAATTACAAATAAAAGGAGATATTATAATTTAAAAAATATATTATATATAATTTTTTTAATGTTTTATAGTTCTACAGAATTACATAAATAAATAATTAAATTAAAAAATGCATTGTAATATCTCTTTAGTAATAAATTTAAAATTCAGTGTAAATATGTATTATTAAAACATGTGAAAACTTTAAATATTTATAATTTGAAAAAAAAAATTAAACTGAGAAATAATGGTTTAAAATATAAATAAAATGATAAATTATAAATGTATAACATTTTATATATAAACTGAATATTATTGTTATATAAGTTAAATGTCATATGATAAAATGAAACTAGAATATTTAATCATAAACAAATTTTAAAAGATAATTAAAAGATATATTTTCGTAGTTATATAATATATATATATATATATATATATATATAATACATATTTACTCTATCTATTGATTAATATTTATAATTAACATCTTTTGTTTACTCAAGTTTACGTATATTAATTTATATTATAATAATATTATAAATAAAATTGCAAGTTCAATTATACTGAAATAAAAATAAAAAATATACCAATTCAAATATTATATTCTCCAGGATGATATTCAGAGCCCTTTTTTTTATACTTTTTTTTCTATTCAGAAATAGAACCCACTATTCTCGTATTTTTCTCTTCAGTATACTCTTTCAGTATTTAAATGTAATCTTTGATTTCTCTAAGTTTGCCTGCTGTTTCAAATTCAATAACATTCATGCTATATAGAAGTTAAAATCAATAATGGCAAAGATGAAACAACCAAAATGAATAGATCCATAAAAATGTCGATGAACAATTTAAATTGCGTATATGTATAAAAATATATATAATTATAATTACATATGAATGTATAAATGAATAGTATATACCGATAGTATAGGAGTATATATATATATTTGATAACAGCAGTTACATAAATTATCGCTATCCATGACGAGTCTGGTTTCACTTTCTATAAAATATGCTGCACCATGATGTTACGAAACCTACTGATATGTATTAGTCACAGATATCAACTTTATATACTACTTAATTATATTGGTTTCCTTCTCATTAAATAAGTCAAGTACCCGATAATTTAATATAAATAATATAAAAATGGTATATAAATTAAAAAATGTTAATAATTATTTGGATACTCATCTTACCATGTCTATACTGAGCTCTTTGGTTATTGTTGAATTAGTTTTTTGATGCATATTCTTAACAGTAACCATATATAATATAATAGTTAGACCTTTATAACCAAGTGCGTGATTAATTAGCCCCTTGAATCAACCGCATGTAAAATATAAGTGTTCTCCTTCCATAATTTACTTCATCACAGCTAATCTTAGTGTTACATATCATATGTCTACATATTACTTCCAACTACATCACATTGTGCATAGTGACAATAATATAATCATCAGATAATAATTCAAATATATAATTGCCTATGTTGCATATATCTTTTTTGTATGAAATATTGATTTCAATATATAAAAGTCTATAGAATATATTTTGATGATGTAGAATCTATTTCAGATTCATCTAAAGATATATAATAGAGTTTCCTATTTTTTGCACTATTTTGAATTGTAGTGAAATTACCAAGTTCATCCTATCTAGTTATTGATTTGTATTTTACATAGATAATCTTACATAGACCAATATAAAATTCTTCAAGAGAGATGGTGCCTGGATTTATGAAACTTAATATGGCTGAACATCACATGAAAAATGCATTTAATAACAAATATTCAAACAAATAATATTGATTTTTAAATACATCTTTTCTATAGAAAATAAATCAAATGTATTTAAAAATCAATATTATTTCTATAGAAAAGAAATCAAATGTATTTAAAAATCAATATTATTTGTTTCTATAGAAAAGAAATCAAATGTATTTAAAAATCAATATTATTTATTTGAATATTTGTTATTAAATTCATTGTTCATATGATGTTCAGCCATTTTAAGTTTACTAAATCGAGATATATATATATATATAGCAGACTAACTTTTTTTGTATTTTTAATTGTATATTATATATTTTTAATTAGTTATTTTTTGGTTTTATATTATGTAATAATTATAAAAGTATAAATGTTGTTTTCATATATGTGAATTTTGTGTTTTTATTTAAATTTGTTATGATCATATATTATGAACATATGAAAAATCAATATATCTATATATTTATCGAATTTATTATAACCAATGAACATTCGTGTAGCAATAGTATAATCTGAATTATATTAGAATTAATGATATTATTTACTTTTTGATTATACCTTGACATGTGGAGGTTTGTATAAAATTACATTGCACTATTTTATATAGTAATTTTATTTATTCTTTAACAGAGAATTAGTGTATAGTTTTTATTCTGATATTAAATAAAATTGTATAAATACAATGATAAATAGTTCTAATAATAATAAAATCTATCTGTCATTTTAAGTGGTATTTTAACAGCTATTTTGACCACTCATTATTACATATATATATATATATATATATATATATATATATATATATATATATATATAGTAATATACTATATAATAATACACTAATATATAATATATACACTATGTTATATAAAATATAATTATTTATCAATATTTATATATATATAAATTATAATAATGTAGTAATTATATTAATGTTATTTGGTAAGTAAAATTTATAAAATAATTAATAAATAACATTTATAATTTATAGTATAATTATAAAGTAGTATAATATAGTATCAGTTTAGTATCTATTTTAACAGATATTTTGACCACTCATTATTACATATATATATATATATATATATATATATATATATATAGTAATATACTATATAATAATACACTAGTATATAATATATCAACTATGTTATATAACATATAATTATTTATCAATATTTATATATATAAATTATAATAATTTAGTAATTATATTAATGTTATTTGGAAAGTCGAATTTTATAAAAATAATTTAAAAAATAACATTTATAATTTATATTATAATTATAAAGTAGTATAATATAGTATCATTATAACTAATTAAAACCCGGATTCAAACTACATTGTTATATTTTCCTATGCATAGTGAATATTTCTCGAAGAAATTGATTTTTTTAGATGGTTTTGGTATTATTATAAATATATTGTAAATTCCTTATTGAGATAGAGTTATATAAATCATAATAAAAGAATACTTATTTATGTAATAATGTATCCAACCTATTTAATAATATAAAATATATCAAATGTTATTAGTTATTAAAATTATAAAATATTTAGTAATTATTATTTATATAATAATGGTGATTTTTTACATTATATTCTTTTTTAAATACTTGTATTTGGTATTAAGGTCCTGTCGCAGTGTATAAATGGTTAAATATCATACAAATAAAAAATAAATATTATTCCATAAAACTATCATTTACTTGTATAATTTAGTATCTATGAAAAATGTGCATCCAAAAACGATATATAAATCACATAAAAACATATTTTTTATGACCCTACTATATTTAAAAAAGTAGAAATATTTTTAATTTATATATAGATTTTTATATAATATGAATATAGTAATATTTATTATAGTACATTATTATATAGATACTATTATATATTATACACATCATTATAGTCATTTATAAATGTAATGTGATATATAATAAATAAGTTTATAAAAGTTAAGAAATAATGATAACAAATAATATTTTTCAAATATTATGCTATGAAATTTCAAATGCATATTACTCAGTGATCAATATTTTCACTCTAGGTGTGTATGCATTCGTTGCTCTACAGGAAAATCTATTTGATATGTTTTGATAATTTGTATTGCTTTATAGAAAATATATTTATATGGATATCATTACAATAGAATATTTAAAAAATAATATTTCAAATAGTTTCATAAGTTGATTTATAAATAATAATTAAAAAAAAAATATATATTATTAGATATATGTATAAATATATATATAATGATATATATATATATATATATATTATGAATATTCTATTGTAATACTGTTGTACTATATAATGTGTATACT
The DNA here is from genome assembly GCA_964019155.1 of Osedax fenrisi. Lineage (NCBI taxonomy): Eukaryota > Metazoa > Annelida > Polychaeta > Sabellida > Siboglinidae > Osedax > Osedax fenrisi. The sequence continues at coordinate 67,219,091 of OZ025242.1, forward strand.
ATACAATAAAAAGTGACTCAATAGAGATAATAGTTCTATCATGACAAGTATTCTGAATAGACATATATTTTCCTATATCTATATACATTGTATTTTGAAAACATCTGGAAAATGTGGTCAGATCAGTGTGTACACTGTGATAGGGCCTTATTAGATCATATTATATTCCAATTTTCTAATATATTTATTATTACATATTTAACTTACAAAATTTATAATAATATTCAAAATAAAATAAAAATGTAATATCAAAAATATTAAGCACCTTTAATCAAGAATTCTACTATATATAATGCTCCCTTGCTATACTGACAATATGATGGCTGATTATACATGGCTGAATATACAGGGTTGTGATATATTTATGGTGAATTGACTCTTCGCTTTTTATTCTATGACAAAGAACATGGATTATTGATAATTTATTAATTTTTATTTTCCTCCACCTCCTCCACCACCTCCTCCACCACCTCCTCCATCACCTCCTCCTAACAAATCAACACAACTACAGAATTACGAGGCATCAGTGAACGACGACATAGCGACAGATCGCAAGTCTCGCATCCTATCGTTCATGTTCAAGACGCTGAACGGCCGTTACCTGTCCACTAAGAAGACCGCTGCTGCCGGCGCCCCGTTCAGTAAGCACGTGGCCTTTGAGCAACCCTCGCTCAGTAACAGCGTCTCACTGACGGACTTCGGCAAGTCTACGGAACAACTCGAGTTCGAAGCCGCTCACCCCGTTGTGTTAGTGTAGTGATGGAGATGTGTTAGCGTTGTGCTGGCGATGTGTTAGTGTTGTGTTGGAGATGTGTTAGTGTAGTGTTGGAGAAGTGTTAGTGTTGTGCTGGAGATGTGTTAGTGTTGTGTTGGCTATGTGTGTTCTCATTGCTAGCGTATTACCACAGATATAACACCCTATCACTCCCTATCTATGCAACGTCATTAATGTGCACCCGTCCCGTTACTAGAAGTAGTATAACTTATTACTACAATCTATTATAATGTTACTATCGTCATATATATTTATTATATATATATATATATATATATATATATATAAATATATATATATACAAAATTGCAATATTATCATGCATCATATTTGATGATACACTTTCTTTATAAGTTATGAAGTGAACACCTTTAGTTCAGATTACGTAAATTAATATTCTACAATAAGGTAATTTTTCATTTTACTCATTTTTTACTTATAATACCGAATATATAACAATCCCTATTTACGCAATGTAATTAATAAGACCAGCCCCGCTGCTAGCCGTGGTATCGAATCACTGAAATAGATTTTGGTTTGCTGCGATTTTCATACAACAAATATTCATTATTCTATTAAATTACATGCAATATAAGTTATCTTTTACTCACCTCATAGATACGTATAGAATTTAAAAAAAACTTATCCTATTTCTTTGTTATATATTAGTAATGAGTTATTTCTATTGACACTTAGTTTTCAATATATAAATAATAATTTAAAAATGCATTTTCTAACATTTCAAAAGTGTAGAGTTTGATACAAATTTATATTATAAACAAAACATTCTTCTGTAAATTGATCCTATATAGACGTCACTATTCATGTTTGTGTACAAAAGCGGATTACACGATTTTCGCGTAAGTGTTATATCTTTCCTTAGAAAAATCTTTTTTGTATCCTTAGCATCAATATTATCAGTATTCGCTAGAAACTCTATTACAATAATTTAAAATTATCATTGACCCATTTAAATAGTGATTCACTAGTCTCTAGTATATATTATATTGTAGACTGGTCTATATATTATACTATAGTAAACTGTAAGCATTACAACTACACTCTTACATAATACACCGCTATGACCTAACTAACTTCTTATGTGGTATTAACACACATAGAATTTATGAACGCCATATATTGTGTTCATAGTACTAGTATATTATTAACATGCGTAACTATTTAAATATTAATATGGATTAGTTTATTTTATTCGATTCGATATATATATATATATATATACATATATATCTTACTTATATTCAAATAAAAACATACATATATCTCTTTATTTCTTTTTTACATAATAATTAAATCATATACACTAAATAAATACTATTTAATATATATATATATATATATATATATATATATATATATATATATATACATATACACACACACACATACACACATACACATACATGATAGCTGTACCCCCCTCTTTCCGCAGGCACGAGGGTGAACGCAGCACCGAGGTGGTAATAGCGCTGGACACGTCGCACAGCATGTCCGCCCTACTGAAGAGCCTTAACGACGACCTACCCCGCCTTATGGGGCGCGTGTTCGACTCGGTACCGGGGCTCAGGGTGGCGCTAGTAGCTCACAACTACGTGAACAGCATGTTCTCCGCGCAGGATACCTCCGTCGTTAATCATCCGGCTCCTATCATCGTTAGTCGCACAACATGTGGAAAACATGTGAAAACTTTAAATATTTATAATTTGATAAATAATTAAATCGAGAAATAATGGTTTAAAATATAAATAAAATGATAAATTATAAATGTATACGATTTATTCTATATAAACTGAATATTATTGTTATATAAGTTAAATATCATATGATAAAATGAAACTAGAATATTTAATCATAAAAAATTTGTAAAAAAAAACTATAGCTTTAATTTTAGCTACACTTTATATATGGATATATATATATATATATATATATATATATATGATGATGATGGGTTTATTAAGCACTAAAATAGGACCATGTAGACCCATTCGTTCGCGCGGGAAGAAAATAATTATAAAATAATAATAATACTTAGAAGATAAAACGAATACAGAAATAATAAGTTGAATGATTTATTTAAAATATATATATTTGGATGTACTTATAGATACTCTCTCCGCGGATAGTAGAACCCACTCTAATATCTATGTATATATTCTCATTCACGAAGTCAATTATCGCGAATTTATATAAATATAGGGTGATATATTAACATTTTATTATACACAATATTTTATATACCAGATTATTGAAATGAAATAATGGTTCAATGACGTAACCCCGATAATTGTGATTCATATTGTAATACCTCTATAATACCAAAACCTCCTATAACCTCAGGCCTGAACACTGAATAAAAAAAATATTAATTTTAAAAGAAAGAGGCCAGTTTTTGTCTTCATTTATTACTTCTTTTATATGTCTTTTTATTAATATACATTTATATATAATTAATAAATATCAATTATCATTATTAAGATTAAATAATGATACAATATATCGTTAAAATGCAATAATATAATAACAGGTTTATTTTACTATTTTAACTTATTTCCACTATTCTGATTGATCAATAATGTATTTCTCTGATAATTGGTTGCATTTGACCTATTTTTTTTAAAATGTACTTTATCTGATTTATAAATATTAACGCTATTTTGAACCTATACTATAGGTCCTATAGTAAGGAAATAAATATATATAAATGCATCCTACAATCTAAAGCCCCAACATTATTTCAAATGGTTCCGTGATGATCAATGATTTGTAAAAAAAATTACGTTATAATATCATCATTTTAAAAGGATTTACATTAAATATATAACTAACCTATATATATATATATAGGAGTAGTAAGTCAATAAATGTTATGTATTTAGAAGATATCTATTAAATATATACCTTATCAACGAAATTATGATGTTTAATTATATATATATATACATATACTTTAAATATTGTACCAGAATTATTCTGGTATACCTATACTAACTTATAACTATAATATAATATCAAATATTTAGAATTATGTATGTCCCTTATTTGAATAATTAAATAATATTATATATATATATATATATATATATATATATATATATGTGTGTGTTTTTGTATGTATTTGTGCATGTGCGCGTTGTCATTAAAATGAAATATTTGTCGTATAAGTGTATACATATATTATAATATCAATAATGTAAAACTGCTTACCCTTACTGTGTACCCTTACTGTATACCCCCCCGCGCACAATGTACCTCCCGCACCTAAGCCCTACCGACGCCCCATTCACAGAGTTTCTTCGAGCGTCTACAAAGACCGGCGCCCCGCCCAGCCGACCGGTCAGCAGATGTGCGCGGTTACGGCCAACTGTTCGCAGCGGTCAACAACAAGTGGTCAAGCCGCGAGAACACTAACAGACTCCTCCTGGTGGTGGGAGACGGAACTCCGTGCGACCCCTGGACCTACCAGTACAATAGTCTACTGAAAAATGTGAGTAACTGCGGTGTATGATTGTACATCACTGTGTATATGTATGGTTTCATAGCGCTAGTTGTAGTGTATATGTATGGTTTCATAGCGCTAGAGGTGGTGTATATGTATGGTTTCATAGCGCTAGTGGTGGTGTATATGTATGGTTTCATAGCGCTAGTTGTAGTGTATATGTATGGTTTCATAGCGCTAGTTGTAGTGTATATGTATGGTTTCATAGCGCTAGTTGTAGTGTATATGTATGGTTTCATAGCGCTAGTGGTGGTGTATATGTATGGTTTCATAGCGCTAGTTGTAGTGTATATGTATGGTTTCATAGCGCTAGTGGTGGTGTATATGTATGGTTTCATAGCGCTAGTTGTAGTGTATATGTATGGTTTCATAGCGCTAGTTGTAGTGTATATGTATGGTTTCATATATATATATATATATATATATATATATATATATTAGTGTTACAATCGAACATCGAACTGATACTCGAGCCTTTCAAACTGATACTGATACTCAATAATTATAAAATTCGGACTCGTTCTGATACTCGATTGTTTCGAACTGATACTATACCGATACTCTGATAGTAGGGTTCTATTGCAACACTAATATATATATATATAATAATAATAGTTATTTATTTGACGATTTTTTTTACTTTGTAGTTTAAAAATTAAATAAATATGAATAAAATATTTTTATGAGTTATTATTTGTCCTAAATGGCTTTATAAGATAACATTTTTCTATCTTGTTAACCAGTGTGTATATGTAACAAAGTGAAGTTCGTTTATATGCTTTATTGAAGCAAAGACCTGTTGAATATAACAACATAAATAACATAATAATAATGACAATGACAATATATTATCAATCCGGTGAGACGTAGAACCAAAAGTATATCTATCTCACCGAGCGGCATTCCTTTTATAGGAAACGAATGACATGACATAGACAAACGATAACAAATATAAATTACAAAATGAATAACAACTTATACAAATAATAAAACATTTAATTATAAAATATAAATATACACATGACTATGCAATCAACCGAGCGTGAAGCCTAAAACAAGTTATGTATGCAAATATATTGATATTACGTAATGACCGAATTGAATTAAATTCAATTCGACATAAATGTATATTGTATTAATCGATATATCTGCAGACTTCACTTTATAACACACACATATATATATATATATATATAGTTATGACATATGCAGTATACTAATACTATGCACGTTCGCCCCACAGAACATCACGGTGTCCACGATAGACTGCGGCGACCAGCCTAGCATGTTCTTCAAGGACATCTCAACCCGCGACCATGTGATGTTCACGGAACACAACGACCAGCGTCTGTCTGTCATCGTCGAAGCCATCATCACCAATCAGATGTCCAAGGTGAGCGGGGCAAGTTGACGACTAACTAATCGTATCTCCGCATCGTTGTTGTGTAACGAAATTGTTACGCAATTAACGCATTACATAACGACTTAGTTATGTAATTAACTCGTTATGTAACACAATTATGTAATGAACTTGTTATGTATGCACTAGGTATGTAATATACAATTAATGCACTTATTATGTAATAGTAATGATAATATTTATTTATTGAAATCATGGTATAAATGTGTATATATATATATATATATATATATATATATACATATTGTATAGAATAAAAATAGCATATACAAATGAACTTAATATCAAATTAGAGTGATCGTAATTAGAGAATTAATATCCTTGGTTTAAATTACTTTTTTTAATTTCGGAAATTTAATAAAAAACTCGCTTCCTTAGGATTATAATTTATAAAGTTATAAACAAAGCAACGTGTATATTGTGTACATACCATCGATATAGTACATTACGATATAAGCGTAATACTAACACATCATTATAGTACACGTTTTACTGGAATATGGTAAGGCATGCTGATTACTTACCGCAGATTACACCTAAGTAGGGTGCAACATTTGAATGCGTATTAATAACAACAATGTTATAAGAAGTGATAATATTGCTAGTGATGATCACTGTTTACATGGGCGGCCACAGTACCCTACCTCTGACACCTCAGTTGTACTGCGATGTCTTGTTGTATGCTGTCATAGCGCACACTCTCTCTCTGGGTGTGTAAGCTTGAAGGGTCGCAGGTCGCGGTGTGACCTCAAACTGAACTCAGCACTGTAACTCAGCACTAACTAAGCTCTCGGCCGTGAGGGCACCACATTATCATGCTTGTATCGAGTCCGTTAAATAGAACAATTCTAGACATTGGTACAGTTCATGCATAGATATAGAGCTCAGCCGATACTCTCTATATTACCACCACCCATCACTACCACCCATCACCTCTAGTTGCGTCAGAATAGACGACACTGTCCTCGAAGTGGTCGCTCTGCTGCAGACCATCACCACAACGGTGTCAGCAACTCTAAGATACGCACGTTCGAAGCTCTCGAATCAGACGACGACAGCGACTCGGAGGAGGGGGCGGGACAAGACAGCTCTCAAGAAGGGGGCGGAGCTTACGAACACTCCGTCGGCAGACCACCCAAGAAGTTGAAACAAGAACACATTTCGCAGAGTGTTCGCGCGGACCCGCAGCCTACCCCGACCAACAACGCCTGGATAGATAACATTTCACAAGTTTGTACACTTATTTATCTTATTCATTTGTTCGGCGCTGCTTAAACCGAGGCGTTTTGTTATTAAATGTAAACCCAATGTGTTAATTGTTGTACCATGTCGATTTGGGTATCAATTCATATCTATTTTTTCTTCCATATTTTTTTTGTTTACCTAATAAACTATATATTATTATTATATATATATATATATATTTATGATATATATATTTGTATTGCATATGAAATGTATGTTTACCTACAAGTATAATGTTTTTAATAAGATACTATGATAATGTAATAGTGCGGCTTTATTTGATTGCTGATTTTATAGTTATAGCAAAGATTTTCCGAAGGAAAGATATAACACTTACGCGAAATCGTGTAATTCGAATTTGTATACAAAATACCCTGGTGCCACCTATAGCGGGTTACTTTTAGGAACTATGCGTTGTTTATAATGTAAATTCGTATTTAACTATACACTTTTAAAATGTTAAATAATATGCTTTAAATTAATATTTATATGATGAAAACTAAGTGTTCATTACTAATATACAACAAACAAATATGATATTTATGTTTTAAATGCTATAAGTTTATATTTAGTAAGTAAAAGTTAATTTATATTGCATGTAATTTAATAGAGCAATGAAAACATTGTTGTATGCAAACAGAGCCGAACCTAAATCTATTTCAGTGATTTCAATACTACTGCTAGCAGCGGCAGGGGATATTACTAAATTACGTTGCATGCATAGGGAGTGTTATATCTTTGCTTCGCAAAATCTTTGGTGTGTCTATAGATATATCTCACGGATCGGCGTTCCTTTATATATAGGATATCCTATAGGAAAAGTACGAAATAACATTGACAGACGATAACAATATAAAATACGAAATCAATAACAACACTGTACACTGTACATTGTACAGACGATACAACATTTAAATACAAAAATAGAAATTATCATTTGGCTATGCAAAGCCCATAGATGTATAGTTTACCTAAAATACAAATCTATAGAAAAGCCTGTAAACAGAGCCGAACCTAAATCTATTTCAGTGATTTCGATACTACTGCTAGCAGCCGCAGGGGATATTACTAAATTACGTTGCATGCATAGGGAGTGTTATATCTTTGATTCGCAAAATCTTTGGTTATAGTGCATATTCCATGTCGTTAAAATTATTATGCACATATTAAAATATTACCTTTTAAAATAGAGTGAATTATGATATTATAAAATGATAACAGTTTATGATATTGTAGATTAAAATATAAAAAAGTACATTTTAAGGGCAGACTCTATCAGGATGATTATATTTTAAGTTTGTATTTATTGAATATTTGCCACGTTTATAAATACTATAGTATCTTAATTTTCAATATGTGAAATTAATGCGGAAATTATTTAAATATGCTGTTGCTGTTGTACATATATGTCTTTATAGATTACTTTATGTTAGAAAACTATCAAATATTATTATTTTAAATAATTTATTTATACTCAAATTTTCTTTATTATACTTATAATTCACTTCATTTTCACAATCACTATTATTATGTTCATGTTATACATATTTTTTATATATATATATATATATTATATTCACTATTATTATTATTATTTTTATTTCCTTGTTATATATAAATATTTATATATTTTATCTATATATATTCACATTCATATTATTATGTCATTGTTATATATTTATATATACACATTACATCATATGTCATCAATTTGTCTGTGATTATTTATTAGAAAACTTTGAATGTGATTTTTTCAAGTTTTTACTTTTCACTAAATGGTCTCACCTACTAATCTTTCAATTTGTATTATTTATATTTACAAATTTTTATTTTTATTAATAACTAAATATTACTATATATATATATATATATATATATATACTATACATATTTTTTTAAATAATATAAAAATTCATATGGACACATTATTATATTATATAAAATGTATTAATAACATATTAATTTATATAAAATAAATATAAATTATGAGTTTATATTTTATCACTTCAAATTTATTTTAATTATTCCTATTAAGTATATTTATATAGAGAAGAAAGGCTTCTAGTAAATAAACAAAATGTGTAATATCTCTATTATTGTTATAGTTGTATAACCTATGTAGAAATCACTACACAGCACTACACACAGTAACATGGTCAGCACTGTCTGCCATTCAGGCGTTAAGTTCATTTGTGTACAAATTATTTTATTAAAATATGCAAACATAATTCATTATATTTAAAATGTGGTATAAAATGTCATTCAAAAGTAACTATAAGTGCCTCAAATATGCGTTATAAAGATACCATCAAATATATATTTGATTAATTTGTCAATACACATTTACTAAATCAACTTTATATTAACTTATACTTACTATTAGAGCTCAGATAAATAGATATTTTAATAGTTATAATTGATATTTACATAGTAAACAAAAATATTATTATTTCATACTTAATCGAAAAAGTTATCCACTCTTTAGTATACCCATTTTTGTATAGTTTATTACACATCAATTAAATATAATATTTTAGAAGCTTATATCTAAGGATTTTGTTACATTGTTATGCTCTATCTAAAACCCTATAGCCGTTGTTCCCTTTTGATGAATATTTACAAAATGTTCAGAGTATATACACAATATATAGCTAATACAATGGTAGGCTATTTGATATAATGTAATACAATTGTAGATAGTGTAAAGATACAATTATGTTTCAAAAACAGGCACAAATATATATTTTATTTTTGTTCAGTACAAATTTACTAGATCTACTTTTTATTATCTTATACATGATTTACTAAAATCGTAAGGGCCTACTTGTAATGGATATGATTTTATCGGCGTAATAAAAAACTAGCTAAATTTAATTCAAAAAATAAAACTAAAAGCACATATCTCAGACATTTTTTTTTTCAACTATATATTTTGTAGAACTCCTTACTTTTGACCCATTTTATGAATCCATATAATTTGTTTAGAGTATACACCTAATACAAATATAATCATAAATACTTATATGTTTTAATATAATAATATTATATAATTTACATTTATGTTACACGCATAGGAACAACAATATTTTGTTGTCCTATTTTGAAATATAACTAAACATTTTATATTATTACATGCTTATGTTTATAATGCGTATTTAAGGCACTTATAGTTGCTTTTATATGATGTAGTATACGGTATACTGTATACCTCATTTTAAAGATAAGTAAATATATTTTAATATTTTATTAAAATATTTGTCTTAATAACAATTACAAACCAAGCTTTTACAAGTGTTTTACGGATATCAGTTAAGGGCCGGCGTAACCTTAGATTTTATTTTGTAAGGAATTTTTTTTATATTAAAATATTAAAATGTAATTCATTATCTTTAAAATGGTATATAATAAATCATATAAAATTAAAATATTAAAATGTAATTCATTATCTTTAAAATGGTATATAATAAATCATATAAAATTAAAATATTAAAATGTAATTCATTATCTTTAAAATGGTATATAATAAATCATATAAAATTAAAATATTAAAATGTAATTCATTATCTTTAAAATGGTATATAATAAATCATATAAAATTAAACATAAGTGCCTAAAATATGAAGTTTAATCATACACCTATTTAAAATGGTGGGATTTAATAATTAGAAAATATGCAAGTAAAACTTTAGATGCCCTTATCCTGCTGTTTTTTTTGTTGATTTTTTTTTTTAATGTTAATAACTTTTGAACTCTTTTATGAATCTGTATAAAATTTTCTGAATATATATATAATATATGGTTACTAATATATAGGTATGTAAGCTAACGTAAATATAATCTATTAATATAATTATTTGAAAATAATAAAAAATATTGTTAATAAATTTATTTTTAAATAATTTTTCTTTATTTAATAATAAATTTATTAATTTATGATGTACCTATATAACTAGAGATGCATGTTATCTAGATAATTAAAACAAATTAGAAACAAATAATCATAAATAAAACAGTTATTACCTGTTTAAAAATAGCTATTTTTCCTTATCTTTGACATGTAAACGCCTGCAAGGTTACGCCGGCCCTTAAATTGCATCATTGTTAATCGGAATAGTAGCATAATTAATGTAATCTAGACATATTAATATTGATAATATACTGATTGATGATATATTGAAATATAATTTTTAGTAATAGTAAATAATAATCTAGCTCTAGTATTTAAAATGTTATTTATTTAATTATTAATTAATGTTTGCCTTTGTCCAATAGAAAATTGATATGTTATTTTTTTTAAATATAAATTTATGTTTAATGGTCAATATATTGAAATATAAAAAAAATATATATATATACATATATATATTATAAATTCTAGAAATATATTTCTAGAATTTATAATATATATATGTATATATATATATTTTTTTTTATTGTTATGTATATATATATATATATATACATATATATATATATTGTTATTGTTATTTTGGTGTAGTCCTTTCATCCAATCCAGGAACTTGGATGACTTTACACTTATAACCATATGGTTCTAATGTCCTTTCGAAGCCGCTCTCATGTTAGGAATATATATATATATATATTATGTATGATTTGAACAGATAGCCTGGAATATCAGCGACAACTTGAGTGCGTACCTGCCGTCCGAAGCCAACAAGTCCCCGTCCCCAGCCCCCACTGCTGATGTCGTACCCCAGTCGCTTAGCAACGCCCCCCTCGTACCCCGACAACCTCGTAAGGCAGCTATATCGGATGTTTCCATGGAGACTGACAGCCGCGACCCGTCCGCTACCAAGATAGCGTTCAATGACGCCGAGGTTAGTGACTTGTTGTCATGACCACGTCAGATATAGCGTTGAATTGAGTTGAAATGAATGTTTATTTAGATATAGAAATAACTTTAAACGTTATCTATTGTGTGAAAAAATATTACAAAATATAAAATATACAAAAAGAATTATTATTAATCTGTTGAAAATTATAAATTTATAAATAATAAAATGTTTCGATTGCATAACAGTGCATTGTTACCTAACATTAATGACCACATTCACCATCACCCCATTCACTACTAACCCCCCTCCCACATTCACCACCACCCATACAGAGTGAACAGTTTGAACAGAGCACTTCTAGAACATTTCCGAGAATAAAATCTGACATAAGTGTTAGTATTTCATATATTATTAATATATATATATATATATATATATATATATATATATATATATATTATATATATATATATATATATATATTTATATCTATAAGAAATAAAACATATAGAGTATGACATTTATTAGAAATACACTTAAATAATATGATATTTTAATATATAGTTACATGCCTAATTTTTATGTTATCAATATTAGAATTATGTAACTGCTTGTAATATGTCATCGATAAAAATGAGGTTTGTAAGTTTATCGCTAAATATACATATTTGCTGATAACCTACAATTATTTAGAAAATCATTAAAATATTATATATTATTATATAATATATATATATATATATATATATATATATATATAATTATTATTATTATTATTATTATTAATTATGATTAATAATAATAATCAGACATAGCCTTTTTACGATAAAACATAAGTGAAACACGTACCCATATACATATACATATACATGTATGGTATATGGTGGACTATGGTTAACCTGATAATAACATTGTTATACATTGAACAGGCCCGACTACCAGATAAGCTGCCAGGTGGACATAGCTATTTGTATGGACGTCAGGGATTCCATGCTCGACACGATCTTTGAACTTTCTCACGAATTCCCCAACATAATATCAAAACTTGAAACTCAGGTTACTATCAACGAGTTGGCCTCAATAAACCACAGATATCGTTGATAATGATATTTACGTATAACAAAAATAATATTCGATGAGTGAAATAAGATAACAAAATGAGATTTATAAATAAATTGTGAGAATTAAAAAAATAATTCTAATATTATTTTATAAATATTTATTAATTATTAAAAATATAATCTAATAATATAATCCTATTAATATATATATATATATATATATATATATATATATATATATATATATATATATATATATATAGTTGATAATATTCAGATTATTAACTTCATTCATTAACAGACCAGTATATTATAGTTATACTTATACTAAATGATTAAAGTGCATACGTTAACCTTCCATAACACACTCTCAATCGACTTCACTAACAATAACATTTCAATAGACAATAGACACTAAGTTCAGCTTCATAATGGTCGGCAGAGGTAAACATTTCAGATGTGTGGCCAGCCTTCCTTTGACTAAAAACAAAACTTCCATCTACACGGTTTTTATGTAATATCACATTATTATATCTGATTATCGCATTTTTAATAAAAAAATTCATGAAATTCATCATAAATTTCAAAATAAATATATATATATAATAAAAAATATATATATAAATAACTAAATAGGCCTTAGTACAAGCCATTTCCTATATTATATTCACAACACACTACCACATGCACACAGTTCCTAGAAGAGTGCTATGTAGACGTGTCTACCAAGTCATCGGTGACGGGGCCACGTGCTGCAGAGGTCAGAGAGGCCGCGATACTCCTGCGTGACCTTCAATGGCGACCTTCAGCGCGCAAGGTCGTCGTGTTCCTAGGTCACGGAGAAACCTGTTCCACCAGAGAGGCAAACGAAACCTGCACCGACGAAATCGCCGACATATTACATAATAAAGGGGTATGTCGCAGCCACTGACATACACACACACACATATGTCTGATGTATTGATACTAACACACACATATGTCTGATGTACTAATACACACACATATGTCTGATGTATTGATACTAATATACACATATGTCTTATGTACTAATACACACACATATATCTGACGTATTGATACATATACACATATGTCTGTTTGGCAACATACATTGATGCTAATATCTTTATTTAATTAAATTCAATTACATTTATATTACACATAATTATACGACCAGATAAGTGTATATATAAGTATGTATATGTATATAATATACGATACATATGTGTATACATATATGAGATGTAATGTATGTCAAATGTGTAGTAATGTATGTGATCATCTGCATCGCTTAACAGATAAAGCCATACCTACTAAAGATTAGTGATATGAAAAGGCAGAGAAATGCTGCGTGTATATTTGAATCTCTTACTTTGAAGACACGTGGTATAAGGTTTGTGTTAACAACTGCCCATCTATCTTGCACTGCATACTCTATTGTATATAGTATATGTTTAATTTATATCACTAACATGGATGATGATAGCGATGATGATGATGGTAGTAGTAGTAGTGGTGGTAGTGATAATGGATATGATGATGACGATAGGATAGATGAGACAATAGCCCTTTGCTTGTTCATTACTTAAACAATATAATATGGTACCTAGTAGGTACTACCTAAACTTAGTGATAACACTTAATGATAACAATAATAATAGTACATACAATGATAACACAAGTAAAATGATGGATTAATCATGCAAAGCGTTAAAGGCCTGTGAAACATATGAATGGAAGGAGATAGGAGATTTTGTTATACTAAGATATGTTCTGAAATAAATAAGTGATGATTACATTTTTTTAAGTCTTATTTTTTACATTTAGATCTATATATATATATTAAGGGAAATTCCTTCGGAAATATAATTTATAAAAAAAATATGATTATTATGTAAGTAATAAAATAATCAAATATTTATCTATCATTTGATCTATAAAGTATAATTCAAATTGTCATATAAGTACATAAAAAGAGTACTTTATTTTAAGTACCAATTGAATATATAATTTAAATTACCAGTAATAATTACTAAATAATCAGTTAAATTAATGCTGTATAACTTTGTGATTTATTTGTCAATTTTGAAAATTTAAATACATTTATAAACATAAAATAGTATTTGTTTCTTTACAATTTATGTTATACTATAGCTGTAACTATGATACGAGTATTGTCCAATTAAATGTAAGAATTTTAGATCACAAGAAATTGAATATATCAAAATATATTATATTATATGTATTTATTATACATATATATTATTCATATAACATACAATAATACATATAATCTTACTTTATATATTTAAATATCATTTTTCATATCATATATGTTATGTATTTTATATTATACATGTACATATATATATATGTAATATTATTTTCTAACAGGTAATTCAAATGTGTATTGTAACCAGTGATGGGCACTGATCCTTTTCCGATCCTCTATTTATTCTCTTATGAGATCCTTTTCCAGATCCTGATCCTCCATTCATTACCTGATCCTTTGCCGATCTTCTCTTTCTTACCCAATCCTGTCCATCACCGAGTGTAATAAACTTTAAATGTTATTTACAAAAAATATTATTTGTCATGTATTACACTCAAAATTCTATATCTCATTGAATAATGGAAATAATTAATTGAAATTTTCAATATAAGTAACAATATAATAGGCTGTAAAAAATACTTTTTTTTTTACTAACAATTATTCATATTAATTTGTCTTTGTTTATTAATAATAAATAAAACATATATTTATAAATATATATAATAAATATTTGAATGAATATATATATAATAAAAAAAGTATTTCATAATAGAATGATATATTATTAAAAATATAGAAAAAAAAATTATGTGATTACCTATTATTAAATTTGTGTAATTGAATTTACTGTAAGGTATAAATGCCTATCTATTTACATTGCGCACATGAAGTCCCCTTAAGTTATAGAATTATAAGACAATGAGAATGAGATCTATAAAACACTAATTTTAAAATAACAAAATTTACAGTAAATTTCCAGGAATTTACAGTAACTAAGTTATATTTTTAGCTCTTTATACTTACTATATATGAAGAGATATTTATTATAATTAAGTTCTGAATAATTCATATACATTTATCCAGTGGATTAAAAGTTATAGATGTTCAAAGAATCAAAATTAAGTTTAAAAATAAAGAGCAGTAATATCAGTTTTAAAAATAAATTATAAATATTTTACTATCATTTTAATGTATATTTTTTAATTGTTGTATCTATAAATGCTTATTTTAGACACTTATAATTATTTTATGCAACAAGCCCTATATAATTGTAAAGATAATATATCAAATTTACTGATTTTTATAATATAATTTTTAATAAAATATATATTTATTTCAAAAATTATATGTTTCGCCGACCCTTAAGGATACATTTTGGGGTTAATTGTTAATGGGGTTAATTGTTAATGGGTTAATTATTAATGGGGTTAATTATTAATAGGGTTTTATAGGAAGGAGTCGAAGTGAGAAGGAGTTTCAGAGAGTGTGGAGTATGGTTTCTAAGTAGTTTCTATGTGTAGATAAATGAATTCATAGAAAGCCATTATAATCCTACACACACTAGATATTAAGCTTGCTTTTATTTTATTTTGGAAAAGTTTTTAAAGTTAAATATTATTTGTCTTAACAAGGACAACTATTGTAATAATGATGCATTGTATTGTATTGTATTGTATTGTATTCCAATACAAAAACATATATAACACGATTAATCATACATAAACAAACATTAAGGTTCACAATAGAGAGTTTAAGCGCGGGCCAGAGCGTCATGAATGGCATGCAACACTCGAGCACTAACATCAAGCTGGCCTCCACCCTCATACTGGCCATCGCGATTGGCGAGAGCTCGTGCACTAAGTTTCAGGTTCGTATAGTCTAGTCCGAATGCCTGTCTCGACGCTATTGAAACCTCACTACGAAGGATTATCCAGCTAACAGTAATAGCCTCATAATAGCAGCATAATATACTTTTAAACTGAATTGCAGCATAATAATAGCATAATAGACTTTACATAGCAACATAACTGCAGCATAATATAAATTTAATGGCAACATAATAGCAGCATAATAGCACAATGTAAACATTTGAGGCTATTAAATATGCTGTTATGCTGCTATTATGAGGATATTACTGTTTGCTGGTACCTACTATTACTCGGAGTAACTAACTTTTTGAACTGTACTTTAATACACACTCTAACATGCGTCCAAACAATGCATTCTTATTATTTCATTTTATTTGTTATCACGGATGTCGCCATATATTTACACATCACTTCCCGACAATTTATTTATAATTAAATTTTTGTGACTAAATAAATTATACTACTACTACTACTAACATGTTGCACTTGACTATATGTGTTAGGCAATATGTTTACCGTACAAGCGGTGATATTATATATATATATATAGCTATATACAGTATATAGCTATATATATAGCTATATGATATAAGCATGCATGCATTCATGTCATATCGCAGCACTACTATTTTACAGATATAATATTTTCTCATAATTACACCCCCTCGCCTCATTGTTTAAGAATGAAGAATGTGCTCTGCAACCAGATGTCCTCTCCAGTCTACCTCGTACATACACACCTTACAGTAAACAAACACACTACAGCTTTATATTAGAGATTTTATGTAGTACTGCCAGCTATTATCTGTAAAATCGGTTGTTTATTTCACCGAATATAAACATTAAACGCATGTGTTCGATGTTACCTTACCCCTTACCGCTGCCACTGCCTTACCCCTTACTCCTGCCACCTTACAGAATTGTCGACCCGCCCTTCTCGATCAACAGTGGCTGCAACAAGATCAGATTCTGGCTGCCAACTCTATGTTTAGCTCAATCTGTTCCTACATGTCCCAGCAGCAACAGCATCAGCAACAGACATTAGTGCAGACGACATCAGTGCAACCTCTACCATCACTCGCAGTAAAGGTCAGTGTACTATTAATAGACCAATGTAAATCATTAGTAGACCGATGTAAATATTATTCAGGATGTGTTCATTTTAATATTTTCCTAAATATATATATATGTAATGGTGACATAGTTATCTTTATTTAGCTATAATTAACATATAAACCTCCACCTGACTATAATGATAATATTCCATATGTATCTCTACCTCTATGAAATGGTCATCACCATTATCTGAATTATAGAAAGAAGCTACGATTGTGGAGACGATTAACAAAGTGTCATCACTGAAAACTACGCCTCATTCCGGGGGAAGCCATCACGAGAAGAAGAAAATCAGGTTCCAGGACAATGTTTTCCGTTAGTTTCTATTTTATCACATCGGTAGTGATGTCCTAACATCGTCTTTAGCCCTATCTTTAGCCCTATCATTAATGAGCTTCATACATACAATAGAGATGGTTGAAATGGAGAAACCAATAACGCTGAAGAATGAGGAATCGATGAAGGGGGTATCTGAGGTGTCTGTGGTAAAGAAGCTGCTACCCTTAATAAAGTCCATCAGTATTATCAAAACGGTAGCGGTTGCGAAGAAACAAGCGAAGAGGGCTAACGACAACCTGTTGAATAGCGACTCGAAACGCAGCAAAAGAGAAATCTCAAAGGTATGCTCGCGTTATTACCAGATATTAATATATTTCTATTTAAGATATTAATATATTTCTATTTAAGATATTAATATATTTCTATTTAAGATATTAATATATTTCTATTTAAGATATTAATATATTTATATTTAAGATATTAATATATTTCTATTTAAGATATTAATATATTTCTATTTAAGATATTAATATATTTCTATTTAAGATATTAATATATTTATCGAGAATATATATATATTATATATTATATTTATATATTTGTATATTACAATTATATTATTTTTTATTCAATTAACTAAGATTAATACAATTCATTCACGAATCATGCACTTATAATATATGTCATAAGAATTATATATATATATATATATATGAAGTATTTTGTTGTTATATATCTATAAAGATAGCATATATAGCCATTACTTTGCCCCCTCGAGCAGATACTACGGGAGTCCGTATCAGCGGTGGCCTCAACACCACTTGACCTGTTGAACTGGACCGAGTGGACAACCCTGTTGACTACTACTAAGACCAGTAACGCTGATGAAGTATGGGTCAAGGAGAAACACTCCATCGGATATCGCAACATACAGGTTAGTACACTGTGATTGCTATTACAGTGTATATATATATATATATGTATCATTCTCGTTGCTATTACAGAGTGTATTATATATATATATATATATATATATATATACTGCCTGTGTGGCTCAGTGGTTAAGGCGTCAGACACACAAGCAGTAGGACACGGGTTCGAGCCTCACCCGGACCATTAATTAATTTTATAAAATGTGTTTTAAAATATTATTTAGAAGTGATCTTATATAATTGTGTATAAATAAATGATAGGCTCTCGTTAAAACCATGGATGCCTTTACATGAGAGCGGCTTCGAAGGGACATTATAGAGCCATATATGGTTATAAGTGAAAACTTCATCTAAGTTCCTGGATGGGATGAAAGGACTCCACCAAATAAAAATAAAAATAACAATATGTATAATTATTATTACATAATAGTAGTATTAGTATTTAAAGTAGAATTACAGTATATCGAATGGGTATTGCTATGTACTATGGAATCGGTATGTCGTAATATATACTTTGAAAGTTAGCGATAACATCTAGCTATGTAGTTAACGTCACCGTTTCACACCTAACTATATCACTGGCGTCACGGTTCACTTCACACACACACACACACACACACACACACACACACACTCATACACACACACACAGGTATACAGCAGGAACACTCACATGCCAGCGGTGTACGAGTTTGGTGTGGAATACAGCGACAGCGTGTATCCCGTGTATATCTCGGTTAGTCTAGCTCTAGCTTCACTGTATCACGTGGTGCTGGTGCTGGTACTATTGGTGGTGCTTATATCGTTATATTTATATATTAAATATGTAAATGAGCGTAATTATAAAGTCTCACTATATTTTAAAAAGTACCAGTATCGGAATGATTTCGGGTAGTTACGAATATAAAAGTCTCGGATCGAGTGAAATATTAAAAAGTATCAGATTGTACCATTAAAATATCTATATATATATAATTCAGAATTTGGTATAAGAACCCGGATAGATATTGAAGCAAACCTTATGATCATTCGTTGAAAATAAAAAATTATGAGTATAGTAATAAAAACAAATTAACTATGGAGATTGTATTTAAATTGTAAAGGTAAAATATAAGTATTATAAAACTTTAAAACTACAAATTTTTTTAAATAATTTTTAACAAATTAACTATGGAGATTGTATTTAAATTGTAAAGGTAAAATATAAGTATTATAAAACTTTAAAACTACAAATTTTTTTAAATAATTTTTATAAATAAATTTAAAATTTGTAATAAAACTAGGGATGGGTAAGATAATAAATTGTTCAAGTCTGAAATAACATAAGATGAGCATGACCCAATAAACGATACACCGCAATCATAGCTACACTTGCCATAATAATAACATATTATCAATGTTAATACCCGTGAAAACTAAAAAAAGCCGAGTTATATCCACTAAGTCAAACCATCGATTGAATACAAGACTGAATAATGTTCATATCATTAATCCAAATTTAAAATAGATAAATTGTATTGAAGCACAATATTAAATTTAAATAACCATATTTAGTATATGATGTATTGAAGTAATTAAAGTATAATGTCATTAATGTATACATTTTACTGTACTCATAATTTCATATTCAAATTTTATCATTATTAAATAACATATAAAATAGTAAGTGATAGAAATAATAATATAAAATAGTATAAATGTAAAAATATAATATAAATATAAAAATAGTCAATAAAATAAGAAAGTGATATATAAAATAATATAAAAAAATTAGTAAAACTTTTAAAATATTTTGTTGATGTCTTTTTTAAAAGTGATAATATTTTTTTTAATATTTATCATATTATAATAATAATTCAATAATTGTGGGCAAATAATTGAAATAAAAAACGATTTTTTATAGAGTATAGAACTATGAACATCTTTGAAAATTAGTCACACTTTCGAAAGTATTACCCCATATATGTGATCAATAATCAAGATGACATTTAAAAATTGCTTAATAAACTAATATTAAACTTTTATGGTTTAGTTTATACTTTATTTTATTTAATATGGCAATAGATTTTGATAATT
Source organism: Osedax fenrisi (assembly GCA_964019155.1). Taxonomy (NCBI): domain Eukaryota; kingdom Metazoa; phylum Annelida; class Polychaeta; order Sabellida; family Siboglinidae; genus Osedax; species Osedax fenrisi. Next base: position 67,240,235 of record OZ025242.1, read on the forward strand.
TTCTTAATATATGGGAAATATGTATTTTCCAATTTAATTTATCATTTACAAATAAACCTAAAAATTTGATGTTACTATTAAATTCTATACGAATATTATTAATAGTAATATTTAATCTAATAGATGAAAGTGAAATTCTAATATTAAATAGAATTGCTGTAGATTTTTGTATATTTATAGACACTTTGTTTATACATAGCCATTCATATAATAGATATACTAGATATTCCTGCATAATATCTTCAAGATCTATAGTATTGTCACTTTTAAAAATAAGATTTGTATCGTCAGCAAACAATATTATCTTAACCTTATTAGAAATATTTGTCATTTTATTAATATAAATTAAAAATAATAGTGGTCCCAATACCGATCATTGTGGAACACCACAATTAATATCTAGCAATGTAGAATTTGCATCATGAATATATTGTTTTCGATTATTTAGGTAATTACCTAATAATCAGTTAACTGATTATTAAATTTAATGCAGTATCCCTAATTCCATATAAGTGTAATTTCTTAATAAGTATCGAATGATCTATTGTATCAAATGTCTTTTTGAGGTCAATTGAAACCATAGAACATTTATCACATTTTTCTAAAGCGTCAGTAACAAATTCAATTGTATCAATTAAAGCATCAGATGTTGACATATTAACCCTAAAACCATATTGTGAATCACTTATAATATTATATTTATTTAGATAGCCAGTAAATCTTACTTTAATCAATTTCTCTAGAATTTTAGATAATTGAGGCAATAGTGATATGTGTCTATAATTTTCCGCACTCAATTTATCCCCTCCTTTATAAAGAGGTATTACTTTTGCTATTTAAAAATCATCAGGAAATATTCCATTATTTAAACATCTGTTAAAAATAATGATTAGTAGAAGCGATAGTTCATTTTTAATTAGTTTAATTAGTTGCAGATTTAATTCCGTTGAATCAGTGCTGTATTTATTTTTAGTATGTGAAATTAAATGATTAACTTCATCAACGTATGTACTTGTAAAATAGATTGAATTAACTTGTGTATCTATATATTTAAAACTATCATATGTAGAATTATTTTAAATTATATTAGATAACTTCGATCCAATATTATTAAAATAATCATTAAAAGTATAAGGATCTGGTAAATCTCCAGATAATGATAATTTTGTTTTATTTGTTTTCAACAAATTATTTATAATATTCCAAGTAGCTTTAGAATCATTTGACTTAGACATTAAATAGTTACTATAATGTAATGCTTCAGCTTTTCTCAAAACTGAAGTCAATATATTTTTATATTTTGTATAAATTATAGAGAGATTAAAGTTTGTTTCGGAATTTATATTTTGTAAGTAATTTTTATATAATTCATTTTTGTTAAAAATTCATTTCAATACATTCGGACAAAGCCATGGTTTACGATTTTTATATTTTGATTTAATACTTACTTTAGGACAATATAAATTGAATAATATATACAAATCCGATATAAAAGTATCCACTAAAATATTAATATTGATATCAGAATAAATGTATGACCAATCAAACGTATTAATTAAACTTTTTAACTTATTAATATTTTTGGTAGTGAATTTCCTTGTTTTTTTTGTATGATTTGTCATTGACTAGTTTATCATGTATTTTAAAATCAGCATTAAACCTGTAAAGATCATAAAATGGTCACTAATATCATTTATTAATATGCCGTATAAAATAGGATGATTTTTGTTATTACAATAAATATTTTCAATCAACGAATGCGAGCGATCACTTATTCTCGTGGATTTATCAATTAATGGAAGTAACCCTAATCTAAAAATAGCATCAATAAAATATTTAATATTAGCATTTAAATTAAGATTTAAAAATTTATATTAAAATCACCAATGATGAATAAATAATTATTGATAGTAAGATTATTAAAATATTGTAAAATATGATCTGTAAAATGTATTATATCAGTATTAGGTGGTTTATATATTGCACTTATAGTTGATTTATTAGTGTCTCCAATGTTTAATCTAATAGTCACTATATCAAAAGCATTAGAAATTGATAACGATAGATTTTTTTTTCAATTTTAGTAAAACTTAAACATTTTTTTTATATAGATAGATGTACCACCACCCTTCATATCATTATCTCTTAATGTATGTACAGAGTTATAATCTTCTAATTCATAAATATCTTTATTGTAACTTTTCAACCAAGTTTCAGAGATAACTATAATCGAAAAGTTAAAACTTAAAAATATATATATATATATGTATATGTGAAAAAGTGAATGTTCATATAAATTTTATAACAACATAAATTTACATACTAATTATAATAATAATAATAACGACAATGACAATATGTACCAACCCGGTGAGACGCAGAACCAAAAATGTATCGATCTCACCGAGCGGCATTATTTTTATAGGAAACGAATGACACGAAATAGACGCTAACAAATATAAAATACAAAACGAATAACGAAATGTACAGAAATACAAAAATAGAAATCTACACATGGCTATGCAATCAACCGAGTGTGAAGCCTAAACAATATATGTATGCAGATATATCGATTATGTAGTAATGAGCGTATTGAAATGAATTAAATTTAATTTGCTTCAATATAAATGTATATTACATTAATATATGTAACTGCAGACTTAATAACATATATATATACAGTAAAACCTCTCTATAAGAAACCCCGTTATAGAAAAAACATTGATAATAGGTTGGAATTATATCTTTTTACTTTAAAATAACCCTATAGGGTATAATATATTATAAAAAATCATGTATACGATAAACCTTTCTATAAGAACAAAAGTATGTAGGTTATTAGGAAAATAACCCATCTATAAGAATTTATTTCAAAATTGTAATAATTGTTTGCTACTCATAAACTTAAGGGGGGTGTATGGTGTGTGGGGTCCAAGTGTAGCGACATTTTGCTTATTTTACATATAGTAGATAGTAAATATATAGGGTTATTCAATTAACGTTTACAATAGAACTATTCATTGTATTAGGCCAATTTGTTGTTATATCATGTTCACATTATATTAATGCATCTTTGCAAAGAATACATTTTCTAGATATACTATATTACATATATATTTTTATACATATAAAAAAAAGTACAAAAAAAAAAATAATCTAGAACTACTTGAAATATTTTTTATAATATTTTTCTTTGCAATTATTCATATAAATGTATTCTCTATATAACACTAAACATTATTTAAAAAGCTACAATAGTTTTTTCTGTAGCGGCTCTAATTCATACATACCTAGCGTAAAAATTGATCATTGAGTAATTGGCATTTAAAGTTTCATGCCAAATACTATATTTGTAATAATTATAGATAAAAACATTATGTGATTTATAGATCGTTTTTGGATACCATTTTTTCACAGATACTAGATTACACATTAAAGAGTTGTTTTATGGAATAACATTTTTATAATCAATTAACAATTGTTTTATATTATGCTTTATCTCATGAGAGATTTATAAATCATTGATTTATAAAAATTAAATATATATTCTATCTATAAATGCGTGATGTGTGATATGTAGTATAAACGCCATGACTATAATGCTATCATACCACTATGTCATCACACCTTTTACCTTACATATTTATATATAATAATATATATATATACATAAAATACACAATATAATGTATAATTTATAATAAATAGTATCTAATTGTATCTTCACTATTATATTCAATGATCACCATCAGCACCATAAGCAACATTTGTTCATCACTGCTAACCACACTGCTATTGTCACTAGGCCACGAAGGGTTTCAACGGTTCTAAGATAGACACCTACTTTCTGAAGGCGAACCACATCCGACAGCAGATCAACGCGGTTCTCAAACGAGGCCTGTCCGTGAAGATTCGGCGTACAGTTGACCTTGGCCCCATATCAGCCATGGACATTAAGGTAAATAGTGGGGTAGTAGTCGAGAGAACACGTTTGTTGCTGTACATGTACATGTATATGGTGCGTGGACGGTATCCAATAGAAACTTATTAGCTTATTAGCGATGTATATAACATATAGTATAGTATATATGTACACTATATAATATACTTTATCCTATAGTAAGTCCTGTAAGTCAATTATTTATTTAAGCGGTCGTATATCGTAAATTCTTAAAAGTTTTGCGACAATATTAAAACAAGATTAAATGTTTACACAATTCAGTGAAAACCTCGTAGTTTACAGTGGACACTCACGTGTCTGCATTATCACATCGATGTAGACTCCCTCCTCAAGGTCATCTCTTAGTTACCGCGAAGTTATGTTTGCTTTCTTAATGATTTCTAGTTATCCGATATTACTACTACAGTGATTGCTAGAGTAACGATATTACCACTGCTACGTGTGTGTGTGTGTGAGTGTGTGGGTGGGTGTGTGTGTGTGTGAGAGTATATGTGTGTGTGATGTTCACTCAGGGCATATACACTGCTACTAAATATCACACTATATTCTCTAATACGCCTAGACGGGGTTCCACTACGCTATGTATTCAAATGTATACATAGTCTACATTATGATAACACTGCGCACACAATTAACCGTGTAGTCTCTGTAGTTATACCGCGACTATCTCTCTATCATAGACACACCTGTGTGTGTGTGATAGATAGCTACTGCCGTATTAATACATGTGTACTATTCACGTAGAAACATTTACTCGCCAAGTATGACTACGCGTGGACGCTTCACGGCTTCTCAGCCAAACATCGCCAGTCTTCCATTGGACAGGTTACGATAGATAGAGCTTAGTTCATATTTAGTCGTTAGTTAATACATATTACTATTCCATTGACCCTTATTTAATATTTAATTAGTTAGTATTAAATTATTGTTTGTTAAAACATTGATTTTATACATATTTAATCATTAAACTTTTTTAATCTGCTAATTAATTCAAATAAATAATTATTAATTTGTTAATTTTGTAGAAAAATATTCTAAATTCTTCCAATTTCAAATATAATTACATATAATAATATTAAATTTTATTAACAATTCTCTCTGTACATTTGTATAGAACTATATTTCTAGTTTATAAAGATAAGAAAATTATGCCAGTATTCCAATTTTTTTTTCAAAATATAATTGTATACATGAAATGTACACATTATATTATTAGGAATGAAAATATAAAGAATATAGAAAAATATCATTCATTTCAAACAAAATTTATAAATAAATTCTTAATTTATATAGAAATACAATTTATGATAATATGATTGCATTTTTTGTTGATAAATAAATAACCCTAATATCTTTGATTCAAAGATTTAAATCATTGAGATATAATTAAATATACAACTGAAGCATCTAGTTTGGAGAATAACAAGTAACCATTGCAGAGATATTGGGCATATGTCCTGTCCTTGGTAGCATCGCTTATTTATTTACATGTAAATGCATGAAATTGACCGATGTACCCATTTATTGATAAACTGTATATATCTAATCCTATAAAGTTATAATCAATTTGGGAAATAATTTAAGAAATATATTTGACAATACTATAACATAAAGTTAATATTAATGCATTGTTATATGTAAAACAATATACAACAATATATATATATATATATATATTATAAAATAAAAATTAATTTATTAATAGTATTAAACTTTTAATGAATAATTATCTAATTCTAAATGATTACACAGTTCATAATATCAGACCCAATCAAGAAGACGAACAATAGATATTACAAGAAGTCTAAGAATAACAATAGCCTTTACTCATGATCAATTACATCAATAAAAATATATGCAAAATAGTATAGATAAAATAAAAAATAAAATATTATCGATATATTATATATAATCTTATATATATATATACAAAGATTTTCCAAAGGAAAGATATTGCACTCCCTATCTATCTCTAGTACCTCGAAATGAAAATTTAAAATGAAAAAACAATAACACTAGATGGCGAAAAGTATATGAAATGTTAAATCATGTGATATTTTTATTTAAATTTCCTGTTTTCTAATTATATACATACATTTAAAATCATTACAATATAATACAATACATGTAGTTTTTTTTAATATTAGATTTATAACAATATATTTATCATTTATTTTATTTGTTTATATTAAATATAACTAATCAGTGTATTCTATTGTTATATAATTATATTATCATTTTAAAATCATGTAAATACATATTATAATACAATATACATGTATATTGTATATAATTTATTATTTACTATTACAATAAATATAGAAATGTCTTATTATCTGAATAATACCGCTAGATGGCAATATCAAATTATTAGGTGACACAAATATACACAAGTGCAATATCTTTCCTTTGGAAAATCTTTGATATATATATATATATATATATATATATATATATATATATATATATATACATATCTCTATGCTATAGTATATACGGAATAAATGACAATCCCTAAAAATAAATATCACGATTATTTTGTATAAAATATAATGTCTGCCATCAACTTTAGCTATTATATAATATATTGTATGATTCTTAAGCGGATTTTACACATGAACATGTATACCCAATATTCTAAGCCATACATTGTGATACATTAAGCCATACATATTCTGTGCCATGCACTCTGAAATATTTATTGATTGATTTTATTTGTTACTTTCAAAAAACACTTTCACATGTTGATATATTGTTAAGAACGAATGTTCTTTTATCACGATAGTTTATAATTAATTATTAAAAATATATAATTTATAAACAGCATATATACTGAATTTATATATTAAAAATAAAGCATCTTTGTCTATTTTATGTTTTATTTTATTAATAAACTTTGAATCAATAAATATGTAAAAAAAATTAATTTTGAATTTCAAGTTATTTATATTGGTTCTATCATATTTATTTCGTATATTAACATTATATTAGTTATTTCTAAATTTATTAATATTCAACCATTTATGTAGTTCAACTATATTTGATTGCATATCAGTTTCAAGTATTATAATAAAAGTATTGCCTAATATTAAATTTGTATCATCTGCAAACAAAATAGATTTAAAATAATCGGATATATTAGGTCATTTATATATAGAATAAAAAGAAGAGATCCTAAAACCGAACCTTGCGAGACCAACAAGAGTAATTGAATTATTGGTTGTAAATGTAGAATAAGAGGATAATTTAGGAAACAAGTTTTGCAATATTAACGATATGGGGTTATTGTTAGAGTGTGTAGGAGCAGTGGTTTCTAGGTAGATATTTAAGTTAGTGGGGTTAGTGATAGGGTTTAGTGATAGGGCAGTTAGTCTAATGTGTATTTTAAGTATTTTATCAGAGAAAGTTAGCGAAGTTTTCATTAGTAATCTATTATAATAATTATTAGAGATATCATGAGAATATGTGTAGAAGTACATACAAATAGGCGATCAGGTATCTTACAGAGCTTTTTAGAGTCATTTCTAGCACCAATATGACTTGTTGTAGTTCGCTTTAGTAATTTTCATGTATTGGCGGTATTTTTTTACATATAGTGAGAAATGTATTATAGTTGTATGTTGTTGGAAGTTTTCTAAAAAGTAGGCCAAGTTTGCATGTCCTTTTTTTAAAAATATATAGATTTGAATCGAACAATGTTGTATTAGTGTGGCTTTTAGTTGTGAGTGGGTAAGTGGGGCATGTTTGTCAAGTATGATAGTTATTGTGGTGGTAAAAGTGTCAAGGTTATAGGTAGTTGTATATGTAGAGAATGTAAGATAATTTTCATAAGAAATGTAGTTTATTGTTTGTAATATTCTATGCGAGATTATTTGGGGACTATGGGAGTATGTGGCGAGATTAAGTTTGTCAGCGATAGCATTAATGTTAGTTAGTACTACTAACTTAGTAGATCATGTTTCTCGAGGTAGAAATAATAAGGCGAGGGTCAGGTTTTGTAAGGAAATGGTCAAGCGTATGTTCGTATTTATGTGTGCGACACGTGACATGTTAAGTTATGTTTCGTTCTGTGCCTTGTAGTTGGACATTACAGTGTGTATGTTGTTATTGAGTCGTAGTGAAAGTTTAGATCGCCTAGTAGTAAGTTTATATCACGATAAAGGTGAATGTTGTCAGATAATATAGTTGAGAATAGTCTGTGAGGGTTGTTGGCATGGTGGTATCAGAGGATGATATGCGGGTGATTTGTTTATTAAAAGTGTAGTCAGTAAGATGCCAGATTCCGTACTGGCTAGTTATTCGGAAGATACTATTCGTATGTTTCAACAATAGTGCTATGCCTGTGTCCAGTTGTGTTTCTATGTAGTCGGGTAAGACTGTTGAGGTTATATGTTTGTCCTTCAATAGCAGATGGGGTTCATGCGTATAGTTTATTTAGCTAGGGTTCAGTCAGTGCGTATATCTCATGCTTGTGTGGGTAATGTATTGCTTTATGATATCGATAGTAAGTAACTGAAGCGATCTTGCATTAATTATTGTAAGATAAGTGATTATATGGTATAGATCGAAAAAGAACACACACGCCATAACATACCCACTGAATGTAAAGCCCTAAATATGATTAGGGGGTTAGAGGGAAGTGATTTAAGGGGATGTCCCAGTGTTCAAAATGATAAAAAAAAATTATTTTGTATTTATTTTGTATTCCATAATATTAATAAATGTAGTGTGTTTTAGTATCTGTATAAATATCAGCTGTGAATTCAATCTAGAAATGCCATAAAGTTGATTTCTAAATTTCTATATTATCAATAGATATGTATACTTTCAACTTTCAAATGCTGTTTTCTCAGAATAATTATTTCGCGCTAGGTATGTGTGTATAAACTTAGGTATAACAAAAACTAGTATATGTATTCTACTAATTTTTATTTCATTATATAAATAACATATATATGAATACTATTACAGGCGTAATTTTCTAAATTTGTATATGTATAGTTGCAAAAAATAACAATTTCTATAGAAATTCCGTAAATTAAAAAATTAAAATGTGTGCATATAAATATATATGTTATATAATATATATTATAAAAATTACGTCCTGTAATAGTATGTGTATACATTTAATGAATAGAATATAACAAAAATTAGCTTAATTCAATGAATAGAAATCTGCGCGCCTAGTTTTGCGTAGACCCATTATTTGCTATCTCTATACATAGGGAGGCGGGCGTCGTGTGCCATCCCCTTAACAAGGAAAATATAAATACACTGAGTAAATAGGCAGCAAGAAAATATATGTTAAAATAGATAAAAGTATAGGAAGGACAATACGTCCTTGATTATAGTATATCGTGTATATATTTATAGTATACATTTTATATTTATATGTACATATATCTGTATATATTATAAATACAACGATATCAATATAGTTCCTTACGGCCTTTATAATTTCAAGTATAAATATTATATAATATATGTATGATAATATACCGCAATGATGAGAAAACTGTTATAATAATGGTCTTATAAATTAATTTGTTCTAAATATTTTAGTTTTTAATTTATTCTAAATTAGATTTTACTTAATGTAATGCGAATATTGTACGTATATAGGAGTTTTATATACTTTCTGAAAGACTATTTAATTACAAATAGAAGCAATATATTATATGTGTATAATAATATAACACAAAAATATGTAAATTATTAGAGTAATGGACCTATAAGTTATTTTCCTAAAATAATTTTTCGAAAATATTATAAATATTAAGTTTGAAATTACTTAATTATAATGCGAATATTGTACGTATATATGAGATTTATATAGTTTATGAAAGACTATTTAATTACAAGTAGAAGCAATATATTATATGTGTATAATAATATAACACAACGATACGTAAATTATTAGAGTAATGGAACTAATTTTTTCTAAAATTAATTAATTACTTTCGATCATATTATATTATATATGACATATATACATAATATTATCAAAACCCTTATTAATTAAGGGCTTTGCTATTATTAAGGTAAACGTCATAATAGTATAATAACATAACACAATTATAGGTAGACTGTTAACAGTCAATAAAATTGTATTACGAATTATAATATAAATCAAAAATGAATATTAGTATTATTAATTCTCTATATTCTGATTTTTTTTATAATTAAATCATAAAATGTACACTATTATTAAATATATTTATAATAAAAAATAAAACAATTAGCCGAGTTGCCTAGAGAGGTGTGTTATCATATGATAGAATATTCTATTTGTGGCTGAATGTATGTGTTCGACTCCCCATCGTGGAATATTTTTTTATCTTTTTATTATATATAATTATTTTTTTAATATATATATATTACTTTTTTCTGCCGAGCAAGCTTGACCTGGTAAGGTAATGCAAGGTATATTACTTTAATTAATTATTTAATATTACTTTGATTATTATTATATATAATAGGTAACCTATGTATTACTTCAATTATTATTATATATATGTAATTATATATAATTATATATTAATATTGATTACTATAATTATTATTATATATATAAGAATAAATTATTATATACATATCATAGTTGCTTCTACTTGCAATTAAATAGTCTTTCAGAAACTATATACAACTCCTATGTACGTACAATATTCGCATTATAATTAATTAAGTTAAGTAAATGTAGTACAACTCTTCCCCCACCCGCTCCATAACCCACGGTGTCCCCCAGGAATCTGTCCTTGGCCAACTCCTCTTCAATATTTACATCCTCCCCATGTTTGACATATTCACTGACTACCCCGACATCTCCTTCCATACTTATGCCGACGACCTTCAACTATATCTTAACTGCACAGACTCCCCTTCTTATGCCCTTTGCCGACTCGCCTCCTGTATCAAGTCCATAAACCAATGGCTTACCTCCAACTCCCTAAAACTTAACCCCACTAAAACGGAAGATATTTTTCTCCACTTACCCCTACGCTCCTCCACCCTCCCTGGACCACCCCCATCTCACTCGACAACATATCACTCCGCTACTCTTAACACGTCTGAAACCTTGGCTTCCATCTTGATACCACCCTATCCCTTGACTCCCATCTTATACATATGCACAAATCCATCCACTACCACCTACACTTCCTCCGCTTAATCCGACGTTCCATTCCCCTCCCCATCGCTATTACCATTGCTTCCTCCTACATCATCCCCCTATTCGACTTTTGCAACTCCCTACTTTTTAACCTCCCTGAATACAAACTCTTCAAACTATAGCGACTCCAAAACGCTGTAGTTCGATGCGTCCATTTACTTCCCCGTCGTTCTTCTGACTCCATTATACCTCTCCTAAAACAACTACAGTAGCTGCAAGTCCCCTACCGCATACAGTACAAACTCATCCTGACTATCCACAAAGCTATTCACCACAACTCCCCTGACTACCTTGCCTCCCTCTTACATCTACACACACCCATCACTACACTCCAGACCCGTTCTTCCAACACCTTTATCCTTACCACTCACCATCTACACAAACACCACTCTTCCAATATACGCTCCTTTTCCCTCTCTGTCCCTTACCACTGGATCTCCCTATTGGGTATACCCAATCACCTAAGAACAAACACATCAACTCCCTCTTTTAAACGCCACCTTAAGACTTATTACTTCTCCCTTGCCTTCCCTCCAACTCAATAATTCCCTCCTACGGACGGTCGATTGCTCATGCACTAATGCAGTCCATAAACAACAAAAAGTAAAAAAGTAAAGTAAAGTAAGTAATTTCAAACTTAATATTTATAATATTATGAAATTAATTTTAGGAAAATAACGTATGTCCATTACACTAATAATTTACGTATCGTTGTGTTATATTACTATATACATATAATAAATGTCTTCTACTTGGAATTAAACAGTCTTTCAGAAACTATATAAAACGCCTACGTACTATATTCGCATTATAATTAATTAAATTCTAATTTAGAATAAATTAAAAACTAAAATTTTACTAAAACAAATTAATTTATAAAACATTATTATAACAGTTTTATTATCAAACATATATTATTCATACACTACTTGAAAATAAACAGGCTGTAAGTAACTATATTGATATCGTATGTACTTATAACATATACATACATATATTTACATATACATATATATATATAAATATTTACGTTATACTATAATCAAGGACTTATGTCCTTTCTATAATTTCCATTTATAAGTATGCATTCATATATGATTCATATAATATGAATCATAATTATAATTATGTATCAAATTAATGCGCGGGCATAATTTGCGCCAGTAGAAATTGAGTATGTTATGGCGTGTGTTGTTTTCAGTGCGTGTGTGCTCTTTTACGATGTTATTTTAGTGTGGCTTTTAGTTGTGAGTGGATAAGTGGGGCATGCTTGTCAAGTATGGCAGTTATTGTGGTGGTAAAAGTGTCAAGGTTATAGGTAGTTGTGTATGTAGAGAATGTAAGATAATGTTCATAATAAATGTAGTTTATTGTTTGTAGGATCCTATACGAGCACTGTTAAAACATAACGTACACAATGATCTCTAATAACGTACAAAGCTTGTCCCCTCAGTGTACCTTATAACGTACAAATCACTTTTTTTATTTCAAATGAATTGTGTACGTTATTACAGTATGCTGACTTTGTACGTTATTATAACACGGATTTGTACGTTATTTAAAACATATTTTGAACGTTATTGCAATACTGTATACAATATACATTACGGTATTGTATCTACATATGTTATTTAAAGATAGTTTTGGACTTTATAATAATACTATATTGTACATTATTTAAAGACTGTTTTGAACGTTATACAACATGCCTCCGATTGGATTCGAACCAGCGACCTTTGTATCAGGAACCCAACGCTTTGTCTATAGGGCTAAAGCGCCATTCGATATATGCATAGTAAACGCGCATCTATTGTATCGAGTTTACGTATAATTTCAAAATAATTATACAATACTATATAGATAATTGCGTTATCGAGTAATACGCGTCATATGGATGTATTACGTTATACGTGTCACCAGTAGACAGTAAAAGCTGGATATATTATTACACGTTTAACGTGACGTTACCATTTAATTCTCAACATATAAACATATAAACATATCAGTTGTAATGTTATTAAAAATAAGTTATTATATATAAATACCTATAAATATATTTTATTAAATATATTATATGAATTTATATACCAATATATGTGGTATATACCAGTAATGTTATTTGTATGTATACTAACTATGTATATTTATAAACTAACATACCATATGATATGTTAATATTGAGATTAAGACTGTTAACGTGTTGATATATATATATATATATATATATATATATATATATATATATATATACATATAGGTTGTTGTGTATGTGAGTAGGCTTATGATGTATACTTTACTAATTATATATATATAGGTATACTAGTATATATTTATTACCCCTTAACATACAAAGAACGTATATAATTAATTTTTATTGAATAATCAAATATATATGTATATACACATAAACAGTATACAATAATAACGTACAAGATATAAATCAGTATGTTTATAGACTTTGTACGTTATTATTATAATAATAACGTACAAAGTTAGATATTACGTGTTTATACCTGTTTTGTACGTTATTTTTGAGTTTGTACGTTATTTCAAGATGGTTTTGTACGTTATTTTTTAACAGTACCATATTGTTTAACCTAGGTTATTTGGGGACTATGGGATTTTGTGGAGTGATTAAGTTTTGCAGCGATAGGATTAATATTAGTTAGTAGATCGTGTTTCTCGAGGTAGAAATAATAAGGCGAGGGTCAGGTTTTGTAAGTAAATGGTCAAGCGTATGTTCGTATTTATGTGTGCGACACGTGACATGTTAAGTTATGTTTCGTTCTGTGCCTTGTAGTTGGACATTACAGTGTGTATGTTGTTATTGAGTCGTAGTGAAAGTTTAGATCGTCTAGTATTAGTAAGTTTCTATCACGATAATTGTGAATGTTGTCAGATAATTCAGTTGAGAATAGTCTGTGAGGGTTGTTGGAAATGTGGTATCAGAGGATGATATGCGGGTGATTTGTTTATTAAAAGTGTAGTCAGTAAGATGTCAGATTCCGTATTGGCTAGTTATTCGGAAGATACTATTTGTATGTTTCAACGATAGTGCTACGCCTGTGACCACCTGTGTTTATATGTAGTCGGGTAAGACTGTTGAGGTTATATGTTTGTCCTTCAATAGCAGATGGGGTTCATGCGTCTAGTTTATTTAGCCCAAGGTTCAGTCAGTGCGTATATATCATTCTTGTTTGGGTAATGTATTGCTTTATGATATCGATATTAACAGAAAGTGATCTAGCATTAATTATTGTAATAGTAAGTGATTATAGCATATGAAATAATAATAATGCATATAATTATAATTGGTCAGTATTTACCAAAGATTTTACGAATAAATATTCGAAACATTTTGATGTGAGCAAAGAATTTCAGAAGGATTCGTAGAATCGTTGATGTAACTAAGCAATATAAATATTAAAAACGACCTCGACTGGCCGGCTAAACATTGCATGTGTATGACTGGTTTCTAACAAAACTGTCTAACATTTCTTATAGTAACAGAAATAAAACAGAGTCTTTTCTATCGAGCAGCAGCGATAGAAATAGTGGACGAGGCGGATGATCTAGTAAGGAAAACGGCAACTTCATATCTACTCGAGGGCGTTCTGGCAACCCCATTCACGGCTTCAACACTGCGCTGGAGAAAGCAACGGGAAACTACTCCAGTAAAATTCCTAGGCTAGAAAATGAGCCCCCAGGTTGGACATCCTTTCAATTATTACTGGGGATGAGCGAAACTATCGTGTAAGTCCAGTCGGTAAAGATGAAGAGGCTAACTTAAATCCGTAAGAAAGGATTGTTTCTGAGAAAATCGTCTTGAAACACACAGATATTAATAGCTACCTACAATTTAAAAAAAATATAAGTATAGCGACAAGGAATGTCAGAACAATGAATAATGGAAATACAGAAATTATTACAAGGGAAATGGGAAGGAATGGGTAAAATTTAATGGGAATAAGTGAGACAAAATGGAAGGGGATAGGACAAGTAAAATCCGATAACTATTCAGTATATTTTAGTGTAAACGATAAAATTGAAAGAAAAGGGGTGGCATTCATATGCACAGAAAAAATAAAAAAATGTGTTATTGAGTTCAATCCTATAAGTGACAGAATAATAACAATTCGTATCCAAGGTAAACCTATAAATTTCACATTCATACAAGTATACGCTCCCACTTCAACAGCAGATGAAGAGGAGATGGAATATTTCTACGATGCCCTACAAAATGTGTATGTCATTGGAGATTAGAATGCTAAAGTGGGTAAACAAAATACAGATGGGGTAACTGGTATATTTGGACTGGGGATTAGAAATGAAAGAGGTAATACCATAATAGATTTCTGCAGTCGAAATAGTCAATTTAGAATTTAAATTTAATTTTAATTACTTATAATTTAAATATCGCGATATTCGCCAATCGTTATTATCACAATATTCATTATTTTAAAATCGTAAGTTATCTTTTCACTCGAAAGTCTTCGAAACAACACTCTAGAAATGTAAGACTCGTTCACTCAATACCGTATCTTATCATAGTGGCAAAGAAACTGCCCCAAACTGAACTATTAATATATAATACTGTATTACCAGAACCTCGGATAACTTCAGAACCACGATGTCACAACGATGCATATCTAAGCTATTTATCAGTATTCTTCTTAACTACATAACCATTGTAGATGGTAAGTTTTACACACACACACACACACACATACGCATACGCATAGACACACACACACACACATACACATGCACATACGCACCCACATATACTTATACGTTCATACATTACACTAAACGCGCGTATGATATACACTAGCACATCGACGTAGCACATAACACTACAGTATGTACCTGCTGCCTAACCGTGCGTAATGCATTCTCTATTACGTAATAGTCACGTGATAGTCACGAGGTCACGTGTTAGCGCGTACTTCCGCTTCAAAGATTAACGCCACAGACTTCGAGAAGCGACTACAGATCCTTAGTAAACAGCTGTTCGCTAACACTTTACTAACACACTTAGGTTTATATTCTGCCCACAATCGAATAGTATAACTGCGATGTACACTCTCGAGTATCGTTCATCATTAAACGATAACTAATCAAATATAGTAAATAAAACATGCGCAATCACTATCGCCACCTCGAGTGCTTATTAAACTCGACCATTACGTCATCGCCAATACACTAACGCCACGTGGTATCCGAACTTTATGAGTCATACCGTATGACGTAACAACTACGGTACAGCTGTACTATATCTCCTTTCATAAACAACGCGCATGTCTTGAAACTGTTCACTTCCCTTGAGCTTCATTAAACATTATCGTGCTACGTTTCATTATAATACACCTTTATATATATGTATGTATATATATATATATATATATATATATATATATATGTATATAGGTATACCTGATACACATATATGTATGTTCAAATCATAGATTTGTATTTTATCTGGCTCAGTATTGATATATCTGGCTAATGTAAAGGTATTCAACATACATGGTACCTCGAGTTAGGTATCTTAAGATGACCATCACTTGACACATGCATTTAACAAATATTCAAACAAAAATATTGATTATCAAATACATTTGATTTTTTTCTATATACGCTTGTAAAGTGCGTTTCGATTATATCAAAATAAACATTTATATTTATTTATATTATATATTTATACTGCAATATAATTACAACATTTAATTTGATTATATAATACATCATATGTTTTTATCGGCCATCTTAAGTTACCTAAATCGAGGCACCATGTATGTTGAAGAATAATCACGTGACCACCAATCTAGCTAAACTATAAATCTATATCGTATACGTATAAAGTTAGAGATAACAACTATTTTCTCTCTAACTCTATGCGTATACGCATGCCATATTAATAATGATAATTATTGGTTCAAGTGAACAAATATTAGTGAATTTACTACATTCTAGGTAGTGAAAACAACTATTGTGTGCATATTTATTTATTATTATTATTATTCCGCATAGAAAGTATGTTCAGCCCTTTTTTACATCTTGTGTTAAACAAAACCTCACATTATTCAGGCAATCCTACATCTTGTGTTCAACAAAACCTCACATTATTCAGGCAATCCTACATCTTGTGTTAAACAAAACCTCACATTATTCAGGCAATCCTACATCTTGTGGTAAACAAAACCTCACATTATTCAGGAAATCCTACATCGAACTTAAACAAAACCTCACATTATTCAGGCAATCCTACATCGAACTTAAACGAAACCTCACATTATTCAGGCAATCCGGTGACAACATATAGGCCAAACCAAGCTTCGAGTTATGGTTAGTAGCTATTGTTATTAATACAGTTACATTGTTGTATAAACTATATATTATTTAGCACATAATTCTATATGGCTTACGAACTGTTATTTAACGATTCAATAATTATATTTATATTGAATTATGGAATCCCAGTAAATTTGTGTGTACGAAAATTCGTGTATTACAGACCTTATTCTATTATAGTGATGAAATGTCCGTCTATTACACATCCATATGGATAGGATAGAACCAGCCCAGCAAAACATAACCGCATATTTAAATACTTATTAAAGAAGTTTATAAAACAATTTTAATCAGATTTTCGAACAATCTGATTTAAAATCTACTTTAATGTAAACGATTTAAACGTTTTTAAAACATATTTCTACTGCTTTAATAATTAATTATTAAAGTCTGATTTAATTCTGATTTAATAATCTCCGATATCGTAAGATATATTTTAATCTGTTTTAATAAGTATTTAAATGTGTCAACTTATATTACTTCTATTAAAAAGTCTGTAAATCTGTTATTATTGTTTGCTGGGAAAATATATATTATATGTGATTATTAAAGATCCTATGTGGATATTATTAAATAATAAATAAATCAGGCTTTAATACTTAATTATTAAAGCAGTAGAAAGGTGTGTTAAAAACGTTTAAATCAGTTGAATTGAAGTAGATTTTAAATCAGAATGTTCGAAAATCTGATAAAATTGCTTTATAAACTACTTAAATAAGTATTTAAATCTGCTTTATGGTTTGCTGGGAATGTATTACACGGAAATGTTGTCAAAATAATATACGGATAGGTTATCTGTCTAAAACACGAACATTTAGTATATGAATTACACGACTAATACACACATTTTTTAATAATTTTTATTTTATTATATTTTATTAATTTAAATATTCTATAATAAATAGTAGAATTAATACTATTCTACAACCTATGTTAAATTAAACTATATTATTTATTTGTATATATAGTGATTTATGTCGGTGTAATAGACGGACAATGTCCGTCGGATATTTATCCATGTAAAACACGGATATTTATTCTGTATAAATCATGGACATTATTTACCTTAAAATTCATTAATATGTATATAAAACAATTACTTTTTTTTATAAAAAAAATGTAAATAAATTGTTATATCTAAATGAAGATTAATTTCTATATAATATATTAACTTATAATTTATGTTTTAAATTTCTACTGCGTAAAATGTCAAAAATCGTATAAAATGTCGAGATTGTACTCGAGTTAAAATACGGACAAAAAATACATACATTTACTAGGATGATAGCATATATTTTATTTTTAAATTAATAGAGATACTTGATTTATACATGATTATTTATTATTTACAAAAGTAAAATTCACAATTAAAATAGCGTAATGCTATACAAGGTATATAGGTTAAAGGTTGAAGTGCACTATTACACACGTGACTCTATTGCATGATTATTAGATGGTACGGGGCTTAACTGGGTTAACTATAGAGTCCGTTTATCTCCTATTTAGTTTTTCGATAACCTACCGCACAAATAGGGGGGGGTATGTTAAATATGCACCCTCCATTAAACCAAACAATTCTCGATGAACATAATCACAAATACGACTGGCTTATAAGGGTATTAAAGGGTTTAGGCCGGCGATAACAAAACAATTATATAATTAGCTCCACCCTGAACAATTCTATTTATAGCTCCACCTACAACAATTCTATTTATGGCTTCACTTAAAACAATTCTATGTATAGCTCCACCTAAACTTTAGGGATAAAAACTTAGACAAATGCACCATCGATATAATATATATTTTGTATTTATTAATAATATAACTATATATATATATATATATTAATATATCAATTGCGTATGCACATACTTACATGCACACATGACCAACACAGAAATAATGAAAATTTATATAATAAGTATTGTTGTAGTCTGCATTATGATCGTGGCAGTCAGCCTATACAAGATGTTCTGCTGCAGGTATGAATACAGCACACACGTGTGTGCGGTAATGCTTATGCAAGAGTGCTAACACTGCATCGCACACATCGCACACACACACATATATATATATATATATATATATATATATATATGTTCCTTCCCCTCTGATCCTCTACCTTTCTACTTATATATTTCATATTATTAAAAGATGTAACGTCTGAAGTATAAATCGTATGTCCTTGCAATTTCCATCTAGTGTGTATACAAATATGCTATGTAAATATTTACTAATAATCTAATAATTCCAGGACCAGTGCCTCTCGAGATGTGTTAGTCATATTAGATATGTCATATCATATCGTTGTATTATATATATATATATATATATATATATATATATATATATATATATATGTATATACTATATATATATATATATATATGTATATATATATATATATATATATATATGTAGACGATAAATAATAGTCACATGTGTAGGCACATGTGTACACTGTACATTGTACGCCGTACATACATTACATTGTACTTTACTGTATGTATTAGATTAGAGAACAAAAAGTAAGAATAGGATTTATTATTTCTCATTTGGTCCACCAATCGGCTGCCAGCAAGTGTACAACTTTTTAATGGCCTGAGAAACATATAATTTTTGAAATAAATATATTTTTTATTAAAAATAATATTAAAAATCAATAAATATCATATATTATATTTAATAATTATTATATTATACAACTTTATACTATTAAAATGATAGTTAAATATTTATAACTTTTTTTTAAAAACTAATATTACTGATCTTTATTTTTTAACTAAATGTTGATTCTTTAAACAAACACACATTCTTTAAACTGTAAACAACATAACTTATGATCTACTTGATAAATGTATATAAAATTGTATAACTTAATCATAACAAATATATCTAAATATATATATTAAGTATGAACTAAAAGAATACCTTAGTTACTGGAGATTCCTGGAAATTACTGAAAATTTAGTTATTTTTAAATTAGTGTTTTGTAGGTATCCTTCTCACCGTCTTATATTTATCATATAATTATATAACTTAACCCTATATATAGAACTACAATTAATTAATAAGATAACATTTTTAATTATTCTCTTATTTATTTTAGAAGTTATTTAACTTTAGTAAAAACAATCTCCTATATTCACTATGTAAATATTCATATGTTGGGCTGTCACTTAAGGAGTTCTCCATTCTCATAATCTAGATGTTTAAATAAATTATAGAGTTTCTAATTATTCTCTAAGTTTATTCCATTTATTGACTCCTAGGTTTATAATTACGATTATTAATATCAGTTATTTTATTTATGATATCATATATTGTACTATTTATTAAGTTATAATTTATATTACTATTAATATTTTTTATATATATATATATTATAAATTAATAACTATACATTATATACTTATTATATTCTATCATCATTCTTAACTAACTTTTAAAAACTGGACTTCATCATACGACAAATACTTAGCTGCACACCCCAATACAATCACTAACACCCACTGATCAATCACTTACTATTACAATAAGTAATGCTAGATCACTTTCAGCAACTGTCGATATCATAAAGCAATACATTACCCACACAAGCATGAGATATACGTACTGACTGAACCATGGGCTAAATAAACTAGACGCATGAACCCCATCTGCTATTGTAGGACAAACATATAATCTCAACAGTCTTACCCGACTACATAGAAACACAGGTGGACACAGGCGTAGCACTATTGTTGAAACATACAAATAGTATCTTCCGAATAACTAGCCAGTACGGAATCTGACATCTTACTGACTACACTTTTAATAAACAAATCACCCGCATATCATCCTCTGATACCACCATGCCAACAACCCTCACAGACTATTCCCAACTGAATTATCTGACAACATTCACACTTATCGTGATAGAAACTTACTAATACTAGGCGATCTAAACTTTCACTATGACTCAATAATAACATACACACTGTAATGTCCAACTACAATGCACAGAACGAAACATAACTTAACATGTCACGTTCCCCACACATAAATACGAACATACGCTTGACCTTTTCCTTACAAAACCTGACCCTCGCCTTATCATTTCTACCTCGAGAAACATGATCTAACATTAATGCTATCGCTGCCAAACTTAATCACGCCACATAATCCCATAGTCCCCAAATAATCTCGCATAGAATAATACAAACAATACACTACATTTCTTATGAAAATTATCTTAAATTCTCTTCATACACGACTACCCATAACCTTGACACTTTTACCACCACAATAACTTCCATGCTTGACAAGCATGCCCCACTTACCCACTCACAACTAAAAGCCACACTAATACAACATTGTTCGATTCAGACCTATATTCTTAAAAAAAGGACATGCAAACTTGGCCTACTTTTTAGAAAACTTCAAACCACATACAACTATAATACATTTCTCATTAAATGTAAACAAATACAGACAATACATGTATATTACTAAAGCGAACTACAAAAAGTAAGCAGAACTACTACATATTGGTGCTAGAAATGACTATAAATAGCTCTATAAGATAAGCTCCCTACCTGATCGCCTATGTCGACGCACTTCTATACATATTCTCCATATATCTAATAATATATTACTAGTTAAAACTTCGCTGACTTTCTCTGATAAAATACACATTAGACTAATTACCCTAACACTAAACCCTAACACCAACCCCACTTAATGAAATATCTACCCAGAAACCACTGCTCCTGCACACTCTAACAATATCCCCATATCGTTAATATTGCAAAAACTTGTTTCATTAATTATCCTCTTATCCTACATTTACTACTAATAATTCAATTTCTCTTGTAATATAATATATATATATAAAATAGTCATATATAGTATACATAATAAATCATATATCGATTTAAACTATATGTATATGTGTGTGTGCGCGCGTGAGTTGTACATATCGTACGTTGCGTGGTGTTCACACGATACCACTATAACAGACAACAGCCCCAGACTGAGGAATCGCTGACATCTCTAGGTCCAATTCAATGCATGTACGACTGGGATCAAGGCGGTGGAGTGAGGGACAGTATGTCCCTGTACGAGGCCATGATTGCCTCGTACAAAGCTAGGACCAATCATGTCTTCGTACAGCCACTCCACCGCTAATAAATATTAAAAATGTCTTTTGTTAACTTATATTTTAGTTATATATTTTAATTATATATATATATATATATATTACAATTATACATTACTAATACATATATTACAACTACTTATTTTACTTCCATTATTTTTACTATAGTTACAATATATTTTCATCATTTGTTTCAAATTATCTGTTTCACAAGAAGTTAAATCATTTTAGTCAATCTTAAATTATATAATATCCACCTATAATTTATATAACGTATTAACTGCTATTTATACCCATTTCACCTATTATTATCTTGATAATATCTGTAATGAAGTTATCTTTAAATATAATTATATTTGTAAATTGTGAAAATATGTACAATAGTGTTATCTAAAATGTATATTCATTTAAATATGGAATATTCCACAATATAATATATATTATAATATATTAAGTATATATTACTAAATGTTGGTTATCTGTATGTGTAGAATTCTAATAACGCAAATATTCGATTGCCTTATCACAAATAACCGATAATAGGTTAAAATCCGTCAAATGAAAATACTATTTAACAACATGCAGTAATATATTGTACTTTACATTACATGTTACTCTATTAAGTATTATATTTATTTAAAGTAACGAAAAACTTTTCCATTGTTACGATGCTTTCATGTATTAAATAACCCACTTTAGTTATTATTACTTCTATTTGTTGTTATTTATCTTTTATTGTTAAGGTATGCTATTAAATCGTGCTTATATTCTTTATTAGATTAAGTTTCGTATTATTAGTTATTTTATTTCAATAACGTATGTTTCAACTTTACATTTTCATAATTCAAATGTGTAGGTATTCAATCGATCCATATTAATCTAAACATAAATAAAACTTACTTACTTTGATTAATACATTTTAATAGCTATTCTCTACGACTAGAATATATATATAATGTTAACATTAAATATAGGAGTTAAATATATCTAATTTTCTGTTAGAAAACATCAATAGATTATAAAATTATTGTAGTATATATTTGTAAATGATAACATATTAAATATGTAGGACAATTTAAATTATAAATTAAATTTATGATAAATAGAAATATATTATTTAGTAAATCATGTAGGGAGGTATTCTTCATTATTAGGGTGTTGGTATTAGCATTAGTTATATGTAGGCCTATAAGAAGATTATAAACAATTTATATTACACATTATTTGTTATCTAATTATAATAAAACTAGAATATTAAATAATTCAAGAGTATCAATAAATATTATATAATCAAGCAGTAAAACAGATTTTAATTTGACGTATTTAATGAGAATAAAAAACAAATTAGATATATTTTTTCTGATTAATTTTCCCGAAATAAAAAATGTATATGCTCAGACTTACATTATTTACAATTTATATATGTATATATTTATATATATATATATATATATATATATATATATATATATATATATATATATATATATACTAATATATGAGTAAAACAATAATATATATATATATAAATATATTATTAATTTTATTAAAAATATTATAAGTAAATGTATAATTGTAATTAAGCAAACAATTAGTATATGTATATATATATATGTATATATGATAATACTTATTTGTTTTCATTGAATAACTTCATTATGATGTGTATTATTTAAATATAAATAACATATAAATAACCTATTAATAATATATATATTATATTGAATTTAATTCAAATATTTTATTTACACATTAGATATTTATTTACAATATAATGTATGTTCTCTTAACTTCGTATTTTGCCCACATTTTGCCCGGCAGATCGACACAAGTTTTGCTTTTTGATATATGAACAATAATTGAAACACTACATACAAATCATTGCAAATATTGGTATTTCTACAATATATATATATATATATATATATCATAAATAAATAATGGTAATAACAAAAGTAATATTCATATAAAATAATAAATTATATGAAACATCTGATAACATTAATAATAAAGTTTAGGGGGTTTTAAAATTG
This sequence comes from Osedax fenrisi, assembly GCA_964019155.1. Classification (NCBI taxonomy): domain Eukaryota; kingdom Metazoa; phylum Annelida; class Polychaeta; order Sabellida; family Siboglinidae; genus Osedax; species Osedax fenrisi. Next base: position 67,264,891 of record OZ025242.1, read on the forward strand.
TGGAATTATAGAAATAAATGTATTCGTACATCATTAAGAATGCTTTTATAATACACTTGTATAATATACTGTAATATATAATAATGTATACGATCGAAGCTATATAACACATTAATTAATAAAATATATTAGAAATATCAAGTATTTATTATTATGAGTTTAGACATTTATATAAAAGAAAATGATTTTAATATAATTAATTAATTGTGGCTTTCTTGTATTCACTAGAATCATGATAATCTATATATTTACCATAGTAGCACACACACAAACAGACACACATATTAACTTATTATACCTAGTTATTTGTAATTATATTATCTTTTCTATATATTTATTATCTCCTATAAGGAAAATATGTTATCGGTAATCTTCATAATTCCATTGATTTATCTTTATCTAATATTTAAATGATGACGTATGTTGTTGAACTATTGTTTGTATATATTATCGAGGAAATGTATTATTATGCGCAGGAAGATATATTTTGTAATATTTGTTTTTAAAATAAAGATATATATACGAATTTATTTGGAAACGTAGAGACATATTATACATATTGATACCCTATTGGATCCTAGTCATTGACCTACTGGTAAATATTTAGGTTAATTCTATTTTTAGATTATATTTGATTGCATATCAATTTGAAAAATATATTACTATTATAAATGAAAAGTTATGTACATTTTGGAATACAATAACTATTTAATGTGTGTTTGTTTTAAAAATATAACCATTTTTCTTAAAATAAACAGCCATATTCGATAAATATAATATATAATATCCATTTTAAATGTAAAATTATAATTATTTTGTAAAATTCTTAGTATGTAACAATACTTTGACAATTCTCTATCATAATTATTTAAAACGAGAGTATTGCCACCTATATTTTAAACCATTCAACATTAAAATGTGTTTCACGTAAAGTAATACAAGTGACATATCTTTGCTTCACAAAATCATCGATGTGGTAGGATAACCTATAGATACCCTATAGTTATTAAGAATGAGATTTTTATATCTATGTTATTGTAATAAAATTAATATAACTGGAAAATTTATTAAATTATATAATAGAAGCCATATTTTAGTTCTTTCAAATTTGTATTAAAAAAAAGTTATAATCAGAAATGTGCTAATAACAAAATTAGGATTCATGATTTATGAAGTGATGTCAGCATCTATATTACTATTCGTGTTAATAAAGTTTGTGATCTAGGGACTTCACCCCCTTAGATATCTATGAATATATTATATACTTAGGAGTATATGTATATATATATATATATATATATATATATATATAGGTATACCTATATATTTTATTGAGCAATACTTAATTAGGAAATAATTAAATATATTTAATTATGTTATGACATAATAATTAAATTTTAATAATTATTACGAAATAATAATTATTTAGAAGTATATAATAAAGAGGTTTTTAATGAATTATACATACTAATAATGTATATACATTATAAGTAGATATACCTACATTTGTTTGTATTATATTATAACTTATACACATTATAAATGGTTTCAAATTATAAAACTAATGTGCGATTAATGCCTTTTGGGATTCAGAGGGTTAACCATTACTGATATTTGTGAAATAATCGAATTCATATTATTTAATAAATAAACTATATTTATTTAAATATTTTCAATATATGTAATTCATATGATTGGTTGTTTTGAAAAAACGTGACTCGAATGTGATTGGTCGATTAATATGTGAATATTGTGCGCCGTGCGACCCGTAATCAAGGACATGTCCTTAGGCCATAACGCCGGCTGACTCGGCTCCGTCTCAAGCCACTCGTTCCGTCATCGCTAACGCCGATCTGTACGGCGAGCACCTCGAGCTATTCGTAGTTCTCATCGTTTCCGATAGGTGTTCTCCGCGATGGGCGTGTCGACTAGAGGAGGCCACGGTGGCGTCCACCCTAGCGACCGATTTATCGCTGTTTTTCTCGTAATGTGGAACTCGTCTGCCGCCGCCGACGCCGTTGTTGAACTTTAACCTCGAGAACAACAACCGGTCGTAGTGGTCGCGAAACTGGCGACTCAACAGGTACAACGCGAACGGATTCAGACACGAGTTGGTGTAGGACAAACACAGTGCGGCTATCTTGAAGATATGCCAGAACATGTTAAACTGGCCCGTGTCGTAGTGATACCACAGTATGTACACCTGTCTGTGCAACCAGCAGGCGACGAACACGGCTACGAAAGATATCACCATGTGGTTATTAGTGCAGATAGAACACTGTAGTAAAGAGTTGGCCGTCACAGAGATCACGCGTTACTTTAAGTTCAACGAATAACTCGCATTAAATACATCTTATACGTACCGCTGCTCTACTATTATCTTCACATAAATTAACTATAATTAAATATAATTACTTTATACTTTATATATATATATCAAAGATTTTTAAGGAAATATATAAAAATTACGCGAAATCTTTTACATGTAAATATTTTACATGACGAAGGCATGACACATATGGGGTCAATAAATCATATACAGATGTGAACAATACCGAGGTCAATTCAGGGGAAAAGACGCGATATATATACGTATATATTACATTACACATTATATTATATAATGAAACGATAAACATATGTTGGGCTAATTCCCAAATAAATGTGGTTGGGTATCAACTCCGTTCATGTAGATAAACAACATCACTCATCGTAGAACTGTTACCTTGGCAACTCGTTTCCTAGCAACCATTTGTTTTCTGAGTTGGATACTGGCTATACCTTCAATTTCGTCGGAGGCGCTGGATTCGGCATAGAATCCCTGGTGTCCCAAATGTGTATAAATATTAACTTATTGTTGGTGCTACATCTACAACTGTGCACTATCTATATAAACGTATACACCATATAAAGCTGACATATTAGAGATAGGAGTATTATAAGTAGTGATATATGTATGCATAGGCGAAACTTTAGGGGGGGCGGGGGGATGTATCCCACCCTGAAAATATAGTGTGGGGGATATCCCCCTAACAAATTATTATTAAATAAATTATTAAATATACACAAACCCCTATATACATAGTGTAGTGTGTGTATTACTCTATACATACACATAGAAAGATGGAAATGTTAATCAACTGATTAACATTTATTAGTAAATTCAAAATTGACTAATATTTATTTTATTTCAAAAATTTGACGAAACAAATTTAGTTATAATACTTGACTAAGTCTATTCATTACATGTTTGTTTACTAATCTCCCCAAACCAAGTTGTATTTTTGTTATCATTTTAATTCTAAGTAATCACTCTGATCAAATCAAATCACCTGGATAAAATATTCGCGATTCTTATTAAGAATTCTCATTAAATTCCAATAACGGCCATAAATTAATGAGTCAATACTAGTGATGTAAATGATGCTCAAATCTAAAGCATCGATGCAGTCTCATTCTCGGTTACCCAAAGCATCAATGCAGTATCAGTCTCAGTTACCTAAAGCATCGATGCAGTCTCAGTCTCAGTTACCTAAAGCATCGATGTAGTCTCAGTCTCGGTTACACAAAGCATCGATGCAGTCTCAGTCTCATTACCTAAAGCATCGATGCAGTCTCAGTCTCGGTTACCCAAAGCATCAATGCAGTATCAGTCTCAGTTACCTAAAGCATCGATGCAATCTCAATGTCAAAATCATCGTTAAATAGCCACCTATCGATACAAATAATTAATAATATGTCACATAATATGGAAACATTAATAAAAATATGGTCAAATATATAAAAATTATGTTTAAAATGTAACTTCCAAAAAGCATCATTTCGGTTCGATTATGTTTTGCAAGAGTCTCATCTCAGCTCGGGCTCATTTTTACTAGAGCCTCGTCTCGGCTCGGGCTTGTTTGGTTAGAGTCTCAGCTCGACTCGGGCTCGTTTGGCTAGAATCTCGGCTCGGCTCGGCTCGTTTTTTTACCGAAAATGAAAGGCTCGGTATCAAAAACCAAAAGTCTCGGCTCGGCATCAAAAGCTCTACATCATTTACATCACTAGTATAGCAATACACATGCAGCCACTCGAGTTAATAGTATGTATAATCTAAATTAGTATAATCTAAATATGTAGAATACATACAAATACTATACACAAATATTTGTCTAATGGAAGTTATAACTAGGGATGTAAATGATGCTGAGCTGTTGATGCCGAGCCGAGACTATTGGTTTTTGATGCCGAGCCGAGACTTTCATTTTTGGAAAAAAAAGAGCCCATGCCGAGCCGAGACTCTAGCCAAACGAGCCCGAGACTTTAGCTAAACGAGCCCAAGCCGAGCCGAGACTTTAGTCAAACGAGCCGAGACTCTAGTCAAACGATCCCGAGCCGAGATGACTCTTACAAAACATAATCGAGCCGAAATGATGCTTTTAAGAAGTTACATTTTAAACATAATTTTTATATATTTATCCATATTTTTATTAATGTTTCCTATTTCATGTGACATAATATTAATTATATGTATCGATAGTTGGCTATTTTGTTTATAATATACTCAAATGTTCGTTTAGTATACGAATATTTTAAAAATTACAAAATATAATTGTAAATCTATAATAAATATTATATAGTTTTATTTAATACAATGGAAAATAAAAAAGCAATTATAAATTAATTAGTTTTTAATAATGTCTTGAATGATGATGTTGATGCACGAGTTCTTAAATCAATATCGAGCTTGTTCCACTCGATAGGTGCCGCTATACTAAATTATCTGCTGTTGTGTACCGATTATTTTGTTGTGTTGCTTTTAATGTTATGTATATTATGTGTTCTCTGTACTCTATGACTTGAATATGGCTTTATTTATTTCGCGAGGTATGTGGGTGTCTTGTGATGATATGAAAATGTGTAGTTACCAGTAATTTGACAATCGAATTATTTTATGTAATGTCATTAACTGATAAGAAGGTAAATTAATTAAAAGTATGTTACAAATTGTAACGTACAATAAAGATTTGATTTATCAATGTACATGTATTACAATTTATATTTGTTCTTATAATTCAAATATTATGCAATTGATAGTTGGCTGATTTTACTTTTTGTGTTTATGAATATATTAAGATTCTTATCAATTAACACTCCTGGTAGTTATTTATGATAATTATCTGATAGTTTGTATTGTAATGAAATTTCGTTTGATATACAAAACAATGATTCTGGTAACTAACACTGAAACTATATTGAGCTTATTAAAACTGAGACTAACACTTGAATGATGCCTTTAATAAGCATGAGTTAATAGCAATGCATTTTATAGAGACTGAGACTGCATCGATGCTTTAGGTAACCCATTCTGAGACTTAAACGATGCTATTGTTATTTACATTGAGACTGAATCGAAGCTTTAGGTATTGAGACTGAGACTGCATCGATGCTTTGGGTAACCGAGACTGAGACTGCATCGATGCTTTTGGTAACCGAGACTGAGACTGCATCGATGCTTTGGGTAATCGAGACTGAGACTGCATCGATGCTTTAGGTAACCCATTCTGAGACTTAAACGATGCTATTGTTATTTACATTGAGACTGAATCGAAGCTTTAGGTATTGAGACTGAGACTGCATCGATGCTTTGGGTAACCGAGACTGAGACTGCATCGATGCTTTTGGTAACCGAGACTGAGACTGCATCGATGCTTTGGGTAATCGAGACTGAGACTGTATCATGCTTTAGATTTGAGCATCATTTACATCCCTAGTTATAATCCACGCGATATCACGTAATTCAATTTTGTAAACAAAACATGAAGAGCGCCACCTACATAGTATCAATTTTCTGAAAAATGTGTTGTTTATAATGTAAATCGTATCAAACTAATAATATTCACTTTTAAAATGTAAAATAATGAAAACTAAATGTTCATTACTAATAGATAATAAAGCGATAGGAAATGTTTTATATTGCACGTAATTTAGTTGAGCGTTGAAAACGTTGTTAAGGAAAATAGTTTTTATGAAATTTCATAATTTTTATAATATCACTTGTAATAATTAAAGGTTAATAAAGTAGTTTCAAATTAATTGTATATAAATTATATAATATAATATACCTATATGTTTGTGTGTTAGGCATATTAGACGTTGAGCCTACGTACGGCAAGCTAACTTTAGTCGAGGACTTGACGAGCACCCTTGCCATGAGGGCGTATAAAACGGCTATGGCTGTGATGGGCGCGGCGAAGTACACTATGAACCGTATCATGCTGTGAACCCGCTTGTAGGACACGCCCAGTTCTGCGGGGTACACCTGGTCACGAGCGCGTGTCAATATTGGGAGAACTGGGGTGTTTCGAGGAGGGAGGGGCGCGTCTAACGGATATAAGGGGAGAACTAGGACATGTAAACAATACGGGTAAAGGACACGTTATGAAACAACTACAACTTCGGCCTAGTATATTTATTGATTTGGTTTGTAAAAACACTTTTAAAATAAACCAATACGATACCAATACTTATAGATTCATTTGGTTATTGGTTTTGACCCGTCATTGAAAGCTTAAAACCGGTTATGAGTTTGTTATGATGTATGTAGTTATAGGATGAGATTATTTTATATTGTTATGGGTTTCATACTTTATCTAATTATGGGTTTTATATAGTAATTATATATACCGTAATCGTGAATATTATTTATAATATCTAATTATAGACTTTTCAGACTTATCGTTTTGTCTAGGGGAAAGTAACTGAATACGGACAGTGCCCGAATACGGATACTCTCGGTATCTCACAAACCATAAATCCTACAAAAAAATATTGAATGAATAAAATATTCATAATTATAATTATATATATAAATAAATATATATATAATAAATAAATATATATATATATATATAAATAATCTAAAAAAGTATTTTTTTTTTTTAATTATTAAAAATATTGCTGATATATCCAATATACAGATTTTTTTATTTCGTTTTTAAATTTATGAAAACAAATTTTAACTTAAAACCTTCTCAAGAATATAAAAATGTATCGATATAAAATATAACACTATATTATTAAAAAATAAAGCATTCTAAAATTATATATATATAAATCCTATATTTATTATCAAATATTCATTAAGTTATAAGCATATATCCAGATGTCATATAAGTCTCTAATACGGACACTCTAGATGTCTTAATACGGACACCCTATAATCAATCAGCGCGCAGCGTATGAACTATTCTGATATTCATAAAAATCGCGTGCGTTATAATATTAATACCACCAATAAAGCTAAATCTAAAACTTGTATTATTTAGATACTTAAATTGTATTATTAATTAAAAAATAATAAAAATAAATAAATTATTAACTAATTAAATTAGAATAAATTGTTCATAAAATTAATTATAAATAATGTAATTGTAATTTTTCTGATTGATTCATCAATACTATATAGTTTATCTAGTAGTATATAAGGTGTCCGTATTATAACATATGGTATCCGTATTTGGACATGGGTACCGAATACGGACACCCCCGTTATCTTTGGAATTAAAAGATTAAATAAAATTTTAAAATCACAATAATATCTATAATATTAATATATTGAATTGTTGAATAAAAATAGTGATTCATAAAATGTTAAGACCATTTATTGTTAAAGTGTTCGTATTAGGTTACTTTCCCCTATATTATATTTCCGACTGATATCAAGATTAATTGTCTCTCATAACCAGTCACATTACATCCCTAATTATAGATATACTTATAATCTATCTTAACCTCACCGTGCTGTATTATTGTATGAATAACGTACAGGCCATTTCGACTGTTCACAAAACTCTCAACCAATGAATACATGACATGTTCATAACTATATGTGCACCCTACATTAATCATAACGTATGGGGTTCTGAGGTTTAATCCGATTTCGCTTACTTAATAATAACACTTCATAAGTATTTAACACGTTTCCCTTAAAACTTAATATTCATGAAAATAGATATATCACCATATATTTACTATTAATTATTTAATAATAAATATCTAGTTTAGTTTTGTATAGTTTGAAAGTATAGTTATAATTATCATTTATTTAGCGATACTACTAGCATTATTATAATTTAAATAGACCAGTAGTATTGAACATTAATTTATCGTTACAAACAATAATTATCTATTTATAGACTTACCAGAATCATATCATGTATATTCATTATATTTATTAATTTCATAACATGGTAATTATAATAAATTAGATCTATGCTTAATACGATACATATAATATTATTATACTAAGCATCAATATACTAATACATATATAACTTATAATGTAATATTAATATGCTGTAGTAGTATAAGACTTCTAAGTAGGGGAAAGTATCCGAATACTGACGGTTCCGGAATACGGACACTCTCAGTATCTCAGGAATAATGAATCCTACAACAAAATGTTTGATGAATAAAATATTCATAGTTATATAGTCTAAATAAATATTTTAATTTGTTTATTAATTAACATAATGCTATTATATCCAATAAATTGATTTTTATTTTGTATTATGTTTTTAAATATATGAAAAAAAATTCAAATTAAAACCTTCTCAAGCATATAACATATTTGTATTAATATAAAATATAATAATATATTATTGATAACTAAAGCATTCTAAACATTATATACAAAATTTCTATATTTGTTATCAAATATTAATTAAGTTAAAATCATATATCTAAATGTTATACAAATCCCTAATACGGACACTATTGATGTATTAACAGTGTCCGTCGGACACCCTATAACCAGGCATCGCACAGCGTGTGAACTTTTCTAATGTTCATAAAAATGTGTATAATATTAATAGCATATATTTATTAATATGTTTCATGATTATTATTTAGATATTTCTCTTGTAATTATTAATTAATAAAAATAATAAAAATTAATAAATGAATTACCAATTAAATTATATAAAATTATTCATACAATTAATTAAAAGTAATGTAATTTTAGTTAAACTGATTGATTCATCGATACTATATAGTTTATCTAGTATTATTTAGGATTTCCGTATTATAACACAGGGTGTCCGTATTCGGACACGGGTACCGAATACGGACACCCTTATTATCTATTGAATACAAATATTAAATACAATTTTATAATCACAATAATATCTATAATCATATAATATAAATATATCGTAATTTGTGAATACAAATATTGATGAATTAAATTGTAAGACCATATATTGTTAAAGTGTCCGTATTAGGTGTCCATTTTTCCCCTATAGCATATATATAATTATTCAACTACATATCGATTACCTGATATGGTATATATAAACTTGCTATTATAAAAATCCAGTATAATATATATGTACATTATATGATATATATATACAGTAAAACCTCTCTATAAGAAACCTCTTTATAAGAAAAACCTCTTTATAAGAAAATTGTTTACACATTTGGTTGGAATTCAACCTTTTCCACATTAAAAAACCTCTTTATAAGAAATTCTTATAAGAAAACTATAAGAAAAACCTCTTTATAAGAAACTTATTGTATACAAAATATAAAAAATAATTATATATAAATAGAAGCATTGTATATTGATAAAAATTATAGAAATTAATTATTATATAAGATATTGTTTTTTCTTACAAATATTTTATATTACATAAATAGCTCTAAATGAATTAAAAATTAATTAATAATTGTTATTGATTATCCATAAATGTATTAATATTTATTAAAATTAATTAATAAATGTTATTTTTAAATAAATAATATTTCTAAACTATTCTTTTGATTAATACTTTTAAATAAATAAATATACTATATATATATACAACCTATAGGTTATATAATGCATTTTCAATTATAAATTAATTATTAAAATCAATGGAAAAGTAAAAACCTCTTTATAAGAAAACCTCTCTATAAGAAAAAAGTACTGAAAAAAAATAGTTTCTTATAGAGAGGTTTTACTGTATATATATATATATATATATATATATCAATTATAATAATATATAATATACAGTAAATTATTTTATGAATCTAATATCAATATAAAATGTATTCGTAATCTTCTATATATATATATATATCTATAATTAAATATATGTTAACTATTTTATATATTGATATTGTAGATGTACTTGCAATACATGAAATAATATTAGCATCTCATATATTAAAGTTCACTATATTTTAGTATAAGCGGTGTGAGTATGCAATACAATGTATTGGTTTAACACACTTTTTTAAACTAATATTTGTTGTTATATAAGTATGTGAAAAGAAACGCTACACAAACCTGCCATCCTCTGTTATCTACATGTTATCTACCTGTTATCTAGCTGTTATCATGGGTATAGACACAGGTCAATGTTGATCACTTCACTGTTAACAATAACCTTTACTACTATATTCTGAAAACCTCTAATGGTGTCTCCTATTTGTATGTTTTTGTGTTCCTTTACTATACCCTTTAACAAATTCTAAAGGTTTTCAGTTTGATTTTATTTAAAGGTTATTTTAACATTTACTACATTATAAATATTCAATAAAGATTTTCAGTTTGATTTTAAATAAAGGTTATTTTAACCTTTAATACATTACATATATTTAATAAAGGTTACCAGCTATATTTCATTTAAAGATTATTTTAACTGTTAATAGTATACATGTAAACTGTTATCACCAATATTGTTAGCGAGATGCTTATGTATAATATCTAATTATAGACTTTTCAGTACTGAATTGTCGTTTTGTCTATGTAATATTTCCAATTGATTGTGAGACTAATGTCGAGACTTATTTAAATCTAGCGTGAATATTCACTGAACAATAGTCAGGAATATATATTGATATACAACGATTCGCCACTTATATAACATTACGTCATTACATATATACACAATACTTACCGAACGAACTGAACTGCAACATACACGTGTACTCTAACATATTTCCAAACAATTAATTCTTATTATTATTATTTCATTTTATTTTTTAATATGGATGTCGACATAACTTAATATACCATTTCCGAAAAATGTATTTATCATTTTATGTGTGTGTCTAAATAAATGATACTGCTATAGTAGTAGATTAGTATACTACTACTACTACTACTACTACTACTACTACTACTACTACTACTACTACTACTACTACTACTACTACTACTACTACTACTACTACTACTACTACTACTACTACTACTACTACTACTACTACTACTACTACTACTACTACTACTACTACTACTACTACTACTACTACTACTACTACTACTACTACTACTACTACTACTACTACTACTACTACTACTACTACTACTACTACTACTACTACTACTACTACTACTACTACTACTACTACTACTACTACTACTACTACTACTACTACTACTACTACTACTACTACTACTACTACTACTACTACTACTACTACTACTACTACTACTACTACTACTACTACTACTACTACTACTACTACTACTACTACTACTACTACTACTACTACTACTACTACTACTACTACTACTACTACTACTACTACTACTACTACTACTACTACTACTACTACTACTACTACTACTACTACTACTACTACTACTACTACTACTACTACTACTACTACTACTACTACTACTACTACTACTACTACTACTACTACTACTACTACTACTACTACTACTACTACTACTACTACTACTACTACTACTACTACTACTACTACTACTACTACTACTACTACTACTACTACTACTACTACTACTACTACTACTACTACTACTACTACTACTACTACTACTACTGCTGCTGCTGCTGCTGCTGCTGCTGCTGCTGCTGCTGCTGCTACTACTACTACTACTACTACTACTACTACTACTACTACTACTACTACTACTACTACTACTACTACTACTACTACTACTACTACTACTACTACTACTACTACTACTACTACTACTACTACTACTACTACTACTACTACTACTACTACTACTGCTGCTACTACTACTACTACTACTACTACTACTACTACTACTACTACTACTACTACTACTACTACTACTACTACTACTACTACTACTACTACTACTACTACTACTACTACTACTACTACTACTACTACTACTACTACTACTACTACTACTACTACTACTACTACTACTACTACTACTACTACTACTACTACTACTACTACTACTACTACTACTACTACTACTACTACTACTACTACTACTACTACTACTACTACTACTACAATGAAGTCAATAACACAATATCATAACTAGGTACATACATAGATAAAAACGCATAACCACATTTCAATATTTCAATGATAACAAAATCATAATAAAATGTGTATATGGTATGCATTTTAGGTAGTAGCAAACGGATTATATCGGTTATAAGCATAGATGTATAGTTTACACTATAGATTTACTAGTGTAAACTATAAATCTATGGTTATAAGATATAGGTTTACTGCGCATTGTATTCTACGGTACACTAGTTTATTATTTATATAATAAAATAGATGTAAGAGATATGTAAGCGATGCATTATATTCATCTATAGAAAGCATGGAGCTAGAAAGAATCTCTCTACGATAGAAAATATCAATTTAAACATATATATATATGTATGTTGTATACGTAAATCGTGCACATACACTAGATATACACAGACACCCGACTCTATATTCGCTAATGTATAATCACTAAGAGTTAATGAGAATGCTTCTTCTAGTAAAGACGACACCACACCGGTCAGTATAGACCGCTACTATCACGAGCACCATTCGTATCGATTGTTACGTAATCAACACCGTATAATCTGACGCGTGTGTCAGGTGTCAGAGGTCAGGTGTTAGAGGTCAATTGTTACGTAGGCGATAATCTATGGCGGTGCCTTTTTAAGGATTTGAAAATGGGGGGAATTCCAAAAATAGGTATGTACACAAATTATATACAAAAAACTATTGAACGATATACTACGATCTGCTACTGATCTATATTATGTGAATAGGACTATATCCATATATGGTCTAATTGATTATGAAATATATGAGTTTGTGGTGGGTACATATTCAAAAATGGTGTGTAAAAATAATAGTAGGGGCAGTTGCCCACGAACTACCCTTCACAAAAGTACTGCACTGCAGAGGTCAGAGGTCAGTTGTTACGTAACCACTGTGGTCAGTATAACCTGGCAGAGTTTCAGCAGGCCTCCCCGTAGTGTCCGGTGTGTAGATTGGTCTGGAACAGGTCCGGAATAGCGAGCAGGGTGGACATTATCCACATCGTACAGGTCAAGCATTACTTAGACCAGCCTATAGGTTAAGTGTGCGATGAGTCACTGACATAACTATCGTGTGTATTGGTGCTGCGTCATGAACGGGTACAGGTGGCTATGTATATCTTAGTAGTTTTATTTTTATTTGTTTAGGTTTAGGTGTCAACAATTTGCATGGGGAAAAAATGATCTTTAAATATATAAATGTGTATTTTCCATAGAAATAATTAATGTATAAACATTATATTTGTAGGACGTTTGTAATATATGTATTTTATATCAATTTTATATCAAAGAGTAATGGAACTAATTATTTTTCTAACATTAATTAATTAATATCGATCATATTATATTATATATGATATATATATACATAATATTATCAAAGCCCTTATTAAGGTCTTTGATATTATTAAGGTAAACGTCATAATAGTATAATAACATAACACAATTATAGGTAGACTGTTGTATTACGAATTATAATGTAAATCAAAAAATGAATATTAGTATTTATTAATTATTAATTCTCTATATTCTGATTTTTTTTATAATTAAATCATAAAATGTACACTATTATTATATATATTTATAATAAAAAATAAAACAATTAGCCGAGTTGCCTAGAGAGGTGTGTTATCATATGATATAATATTCTATTTGTGGCTGAATGTATGTGTTCGACTCCCCATCGTGGAATATTTTTTTATCTTTTTATTATATATAATTATTTTTTTAATATATATATATTACTTTTTTCTGCCGAGCAAGCTTGACCTGGTAAGGTAATGCAAGGTATATTACTTTAATTAATTATTTAATATTACTTTGATTATTATTATATATAATAGGTAACCTATGTATTACTTCAATTATTATTATATATATATACAATTATATATAATTATATATTAATATTGATTACTATAATTATTATTTTATATATAAGAATAAATTATTATATACATATTATAGTTGCTTCTACTTGCAATTAAATAGTCTTTCAGAAACTATATACAACTCCTATGTACGTACAATATTCGCATTATAATTAATTAAGTTAAGTACATTTAGTACAACTCTTCCCCCACCCGTTCCATAACCCACGGTGTCCCCCAGGAATCTGTCCTTGGCCAACTCCTCTTCAATATTTACATCCTCCCCATGTTTGACATATTCACTGACTACCCCGATATCTCCTTCCATACTTATGCCGACGACCTTCAACTATTTCTTAACTGCACAGACTCCCCTACGTATGCCCTTTGCCGACTCGCCTCATGTATCAAGTCCATACACCAATGGCTTACCTCCAACTCCCTAAAACTTAACCCCACTAAAACGGAAGCTATTTTTCTCCACTTACCCCTACGCTCCTCCACCCTCCCTGGACCACCCCCATCTCACTCGACAACATATCACTCCGCTACTCTTAACACGTCTGAAACCTTGGCTTCCATCTTGATACCACCCTATCCCTTGACTCCCATCTTATACATATGCACAAATCCATCCACTACCAGTGGTAGTCTACCACCTACACTGCTTCCGCTTAATCCGACGTTCCATTCCCCTCCCCATCGCCATTGCCTCCTCCTACATCATCCCCCCGACTTTTGCAACTACCTACTTTTTAACCTCCCTGAATACAAACTCTTCAAACTATATCGACTCCAAAACGCTGTAGTTTTCTGTGTCCATTTACTTCCCCGTCGTTCTTCTGACTCCATGACACCTCTCCTAAAACAACTACACTAGCTGCCAGTCCCCTACCGCATAAAGTACAAACTCACCCTGACTATCCACAAAGCTATTCACCACAACTCCCCTGACTACCTTGCCTCCCTCATACATCTACACACACCCATCACTCCACTCCAGACCCGTTCCTCCAACACCTTTATCCTTACCACTCCCCATCTACACAAACTCCACTCTTCCAATATACGCTCCTTTGTCCTCTCTGCCCCTTAACACTGGATCTCCATACCCAATCACCTACGAACAAACACATCAAATCCCTCCTTTAAACGCCACATTAAGACTTATTACTCTCCATTGCCTTCCCTCCCACTCAATAATTCCCTCCTACGGACGGTCGATTGCTCACGCACTGATGCAGTCCATAAACAACAAAAAGTAAAAAAGTAAAGTAAAGTAAGTAATTTCAAACTTAATATTTATAATATTATTAAATTAATTTTAGGAAAATAACGTATGTCCATTACTCTAATAATTTACATATCGTTGTGTTATATTACTATATACATATAATAAATGTCTTCTACTTGGAATTAAACAGTCTTTCAGAAACTATATAAAACGCCTACGTATATTCGCATTATAATTAAATAAATTCTAATTTAGAATAAATTAAAAACTAAAATGTTACTAAAACAAATTAATTTATAAAACATTATTATAACAGTTTTATTATCAAACATATATTATTCATACTTGACATTAAACAGGCTGTAAGTAACTCTATTGATATCGTATGTACTTATAACATATACATATATTTACATATACATAAATATATTTACATATACATATATATATATGTATACGTTATACTATAATCAAGGACTTATGTCCTTTCTATAATTTCCATTTATAAGTATACATTCATATATGATTCATATAATATGAATCTTAATTATAATTATGTATCAATGAATCGCGGGCATAATTTGCGCCAGTAGAAATTGCGTATGTTATGGCGTGTGTTGTTTTCAGCGCGTGTGTGCTCTTTTACGATGTTATTTTAGTGTGGCTTTTAGTTGTGAGTGGATAAGTGGGGCATGCTTGTCAAGTATGGCAGTTATTGTGGTGGTAAAAGTGTCAAGGTTATAGGTAGTTGTGTATGTAGAGAATGTAAGATAATGTTCATAATAAATGTAGTTTATTGTTTGTAGGATCCTATACGAGCACTGTTAAAAAATAACGTACACAATGATCTCTAATAACGTACAAAGCTTGTCCCCTCAGTGTACCTTATAACGTACAAATCACTTTTTTTATTTCAAATGAATTGTGTACGTTATTACAGTATGCTGACTTTGTACGTTATTATAACACGGATTTGTACGTTATTTAAAACATATTTTGAACGTTATTGCAATACTGTATACAATATACATTACGGTATTGTATCTACATATGTTATTTAAAGATAGTTTTGGACTTTATAATAATACTATATTGTACATTATTTAAAGACTGTTTTGAACGTTATACAACATGCCTCCGATTGGATTCGAACCAGCGACCTTTGTATCAGGAACCCAACGCTTTGTCTATAGGGCTAAAGCGCCATTCGATATATGCATAGTAAACGCGCATCTATTGTATCGAGTTTACGTATAATTTCAAAATAATTATACAATACTATATAGATAATTGCGTTATCGAGTAATACGCGTCATATGGATGTATTACGTTATACGTGTCACCAGTAGACAGTAAAAGCTGGATATATTATTACACGTTTAACGTGACGTTACCATTTAAATCTCAACATATAAACATATAAACATATCAGTTGTAATATTATTAATAATAACTTATTAATAATAAGTTATTATATATAAATACCTATAAATATATTTTATTAAATATATTATATGAATTTATATACCAATATATGTGGTATATACCAGTAATGTTATTTGTATGTATACTAACTATGTATATTTATAAACTAACATACCATATGATATGTTAATATTGAGATTAAGACTGTTAACGTGTTGATATATATATATATATATATATATATATATATACATATAGGTTGTTGTGTATGTGAGTAGGCTTATGATGTATACTTTACTAATTATATATATAGGTATACTAGTATATATTTATTACCCCTTAACATACAAAGAACGTATATAATTAATTATTATTGAATAATCAAATATATATGTATATACACATAAACAGTATACAATAATAACGTACAAGATATAAATCAGTATGTTTATTGACTTTGTACGTTATTATTATAATAATAACGTACAAAGTTAGATATTACGTGTTTATACCTGTTTTGTACGTTATTTTTGAGTTTGTACGTTATTTCAAGATGGTTTTGTACGTTATTTTTTAACAGTACCATATTGTTTAACCTAGGTTATTTGGGGACTATGGGATTTTGTGGAGTGATTAAGTTTTGCAGCGATAGGATTAATATTAGTTAGTAGATCGTGTTTCTCGAGGTAGAAATAATAAGGCGAGGGTCAGGTTTTGTAAGGAAATGGTCAAGCGTATGTTCGTATTTATGTGTGCGACACGTGACATGTTAAGTTATGTTTCGTTCTGTGCCTTGTAGTTGGACATTACAGTGTGTATGTTGTTATTGAGTCGTAGTGAAAGTTTAGATCGTCTAGTATTAGTAAGTTTCTATCACGATAATTGTGAATGTTGTCAGATAATTCAATTGAGAATAGTCTGTGAGGGTTGTTGGAAAGGTGGTATCAGAGGATGATATGCGGGTGATTTATTTATTAAAAGTGTAGTCAGTAAGATGTCAGATTCCGTACTGGCTAGTTATTCGGAAGATACTATTTGTATGTTTCAACGATAGTGCTACGCCTGTGACCACCTGTGTTTCTATGTAGTCGGGTAAGACTGTTGAGATTATATGTTTGTCCTTCAATAGCAGATGGGGTACATGTGTCTAGTTTATTTAGCCCAAGGTTCAGTCTGTGCGTATATGTCATGCTTGTGTGGGTAATGTATTGCTTTATGATATCGATATTAACAGAAAGTGATCTAGCATTAATTATTGTAATAGTAAGTGATTATAGCATATGAAATAATAATAATGCATATAATTATATTTGGTCATTTATTACCAAAGATTTTATGAATAAATATTCGAAACATTTTGATGTGAGCAAAGAATTTCTGAAGGATTCGTAGAATCGTTGATGTAACTAAGCAATATAAATATTAAAAACGATCTCGACTGGCCGGCTAAACATTGCATGTGTATGACTGGTTTCTAACAAAACTAGTCTAACATTTCTTATAGTAACAGAAATAAAACAGAGTATTTTCTATCGAGCAGCAGCGATAGAAATAGTGGACGAGGCGGATGATCTAGTAAGGAAAACGGCAAATTCATATCTACTCGAGGGCGTTCTGGCAACCCCATTCACGGCTTCAATACTGCGCTGGAGAAAGCAACGGGAAACTACTCCAGTAAAATTCCTAGGCTAGAAAATGAGCCCCCAGGTTGGACATCCTTTCAATTATTACTGGGGATGAGCGAAACTATCGTGTAAGTCCAGTCGGTAAAGATGAAGAGGCTAACTTAAATCCGTAAGAAAGGATTGTTTCTGAGAAAATCGTCTTGAAACACACAGATATTAATAGCTACCTACAATTTAAAAAAAATATAAGTATAGCGACATGGAATGTCAGAACAATGAATAATGGAAATACAGAAATTATTACAAGGGAAATGGGAAGGAATGGGTTAAATTTAATGGGAATAAGTGAGACAAATGGAAGGGGATAGGACAAGTAAAATCCGATAACTATTCAGTATATTTTAGTGTAAACGATAAAATTGAAAGAAAAGGGGTGGCATTCATATGCACAGAAAAAAGAAAAAAATGTGTTCTTGAGTTCAATCCTATAAGTGACAGAATAATAACAATTCGTATCCAAGGTAAACCTATACATTTCACATTCATACAAGTATACGCTCCCACTTCAACAGCAGATGAAGAGGAGGTGGAATATTTCTACGATGCCCTACAAAATGTGTATGTCATTGGCGATTGGAATGCTAAGGTGGGTAAACAAAATACAGCTGGGGTAACTGGTATATTTGGACTGGGGATTAGAAATGAAAGAGGTAATACCATGATAGATTTCTGCAGTCGAAATAGTCAATTTAGAATTTAAATTTAATTTTAATTACTTAGAATTTAAATATCGCGATATTCGCTAACCGTTATTATCACAACAAACGTTATTTTAAAATCGTAAGTAATCTTTTCACTCGAAAGTCTTCGAAACAACACTCTAGAAATATAAGACTCGTTCACCCAATACCGTATCTTATCATAGTGGCAAAGAAACTGCCCCAAACTGAACTATTAATATATAATACTGTATTACCAGAACCTCGGATAACTTCAGAACCACGATGTCACAACGATGCATATCTAACCTATTTATCAGTATTCTTCTTAACTACATAACCATTGTAGATGGTAAGTTTTACACACACACACACACACACACATACGCATACGCATAGACACACACACACACACATACACATGCACATACGCACCCACATATACTTATACGTTCATACATTACACTAAACGCGCGTATGATATACACTAGCACATCGACGTAGCACATAACACTACAGTATGTACCTGCTGCCTAACCGTGCGTAATGCATTCTCTATTACGTAATAGTCACGTGATAGTCACGAGGTCACGTGTTAGCGCGTACTTCCGCTTCAAAGATTAACGCCACAGACTTCGAGAAGCACCTACAGATCCTTAGTAAACAGCTGTTCGCTAACACTTTACTAACACACTTAGGTTTATATTCTGCCCACAATCGAATAGTATAACTGCGATGTACACTCTCGAGTATCGTTCATCATTAAACGATAACTAATCAAATATAGTAAATAAAACATGCGCAATCACTATCGCCACCTCGAGTGCTTATTAAACTCGACATTACGTCATCGCCAATACACTAACGCCATGTGGTATCCGAACTGTATGAGTCATACCGTATGACGTAACAACTACGGTACAGCTGTACTATATCTCCTTTCATAAACAACGCGCATGTCTTGAAACTGTTCACTTCCCTTGAGCTTCATTAAACATTATCATTGCTACGTTTCATTATAATACACCTTTATATATATGTATGTATATAGGTATGTATATATATATATATATATATATGTATATAGGTATACCTGATACACATATATGTATGTTCAAATCATAGATCTGTATTTTATCTGGATCAGTATTGATATATCTGGCTAATGTAAAGGTATTCAACATACATGGTACCTCGAGTTAGGTATCTTAAGATGACCATCACTTGACACATGCATTTAACAAATATTCAAACAAAAATATTGATTATCAAATACATTTGATTTTTTTCTATATACGCTTGTAAAGTGCGTTTCGATTATATCAAAATAAACATTTATATTTATTTATATTATATATTTATACTGCAATATAATTACAACATTTAATTTATTAAATAATACATCATATGTGATTATCGGCCATCTTAAGTTATCTAAATCGAGGCACCATGTATGTTGAAGATAAATCACGTGACCACCAATCTAGCTAAACTATAAATCTATATCGTATACGTATAAAGTTAGAGATAAAAACTATTTTCTCTCTAACTCTATGCGTATACGCATGACATATTAATAATGATAATTATTGGTTCAAGTGAACAAATATTAGTGAATTTACTACATTCTAGGTAGTGAAAACAACTATTGTGTGCATATTTATTTATTATTATTATTATTCCGCATAGAAAGTATGTTCAGCCCTTTTTTACATCTTGTTTTAAACAAAACCTCACATTATTCAGGCAATCCTACATCTTGTGTTAAACAAAACCTCACATTATTCAGGCAATCCTACATCTTGTGTTAAACAAAACCTCACATTATTCAGGCAATCCTACATCTTGTGTTAAACAAAACCTCACATTATTCAGGCAATCCTACATCTTGTGTTAAACAAAACCTCACATTATTCAGGCAATCCTACATCTTGTGTTCAACAAAACCTCACATTATTCAGGCAATCCTACATCTTGTGTTAAACAAAACCTCACATTATTCAGGCAATCCTACATCTTGTGGTAAACAAAACCTCACATTATTCAGGAAATCCTACATCGAACTTAAACAAAACCTCACATTATTCAGGCAATCCTACATCGAACTTAAACGAAACCTCACATTATTCAGGCAATCCGGTGACAACATATAGGCCAAACCAAGCTTCGAGTTATGGTTAGTAGCTATTGTTATTAACACAGTTACATTGTTGTATAAACTATATATTATTTAGCACATAATTCTATATGGCTTACGAACTGTTATTTAACGATTCAATAATTATATTTATATTGAATTATGGAATCCCAGTAAATTTGTGTGTACGAAAATTCGTGTATTACAGACCTTATTCTATTATAGTGATGAAATGTCCGTCTATTACACATCCATATGGATAGGATAGAACCAGCCCAGCAAAACATAACCGCATATTTAAATATTTATTAAAGAAGTTTATAAAACAATTTTAATCAGATTTTCGAACAATCTGATTTAAAATCTACTTTAATGTAAACGATTTAAACGTTTTTAAAACATATTTCTACTGCTTTAATAATTAATTATTAAAGTCTGATTTAATTCTGATTTAATAATCTCCGATATCGTAAGATATATTTTAATCTGTTTTAATAAGTATTTAAATGTGTCAACTTATATTACTTCTATTAAAAAGTCTGTAAATCTGTTATTATTGTTTGCTGGGAAAATATATATTATATGTGATTATTAAAGATCCTATGTGGAGATTATTAAATAATAAATAAATCAGGCTTTAATACTTAATTATTAAAGCAGTAGAAAGGTGTGTTAAAAACGTTTAAATCAGTTGAATTAAAGTAGATTTTAAATCACAATGTTCGAAAATCTGATAAAATTGCTTTATAAACTACTTAAATAAGTATTTAAATCTGCTTTATGGTTTGCTGGGAATGTATTACACGGAAATGTTGTCAAAATAATATACGGATAGGTTATCTGTCTAAAACACGAACATTTAGTATATGAATTACACGACTAATACACACATTTTTTAATAATTTTTATTTTATTATATTTTATTAATTTAAATATTCTATAATAAATAGTAGAATTAATACTATTCTACAACCTATGTTAAATTAAACTATATTATTTATTTGTATATATAGTGATTTATGTCGGTGTAATAGACGGACAATGTCCGTCGGATATTTATCCATGGAAAACACGGATATTTATTCTGTATAAATCATGGACATTATTTACCTTAAAATTCATTAATATGTATATAAAACAATTACTTTTTTTTATAAAAAAAATGTAAATAAATTGTTATATCTAAATGAAGATTAATTTCTATATAATATATTAACTTATAATTTATGTTTTAAATTTCTACTGCGTAAAATGTCAAAAATCGTATAAAATGTCGAGATTGTACTCGAGTTAAAATACGGACAAAAAATACATACATTTACTAGGATGATAGCATATATTTTATTTTTAAATTAATAGAGATACTTGATTTATACATGATTATTTATTATTTACAAAAGTAAAATTCACAATTAAAATAGCGTAATGCTATACAAGGTATAGAGGTTAAAGGTTGAAGTGCATTATTACACACGTGACTCTATTGCATGATTATTAGATGGTACGGGGCTTAACGGGGTCAACTATAGAGTCCGTTTATCTCCTATTTAGTTGTTAGATAACCTACCGCACATATAGGGGGGGTATGTTAAATATGCACCCTCCATTAAACCAAACAATTCTCGATGAACATAATCACAAATACGACTGGCTTATAAGGGTATTAAAGGGTTTAGGCCGGCGATAACAAATCAATTATATAATTAGCTCCACCCTGAACAATTCTATTTATAGCTCCACCTACAACAATTCTATTTATGGCTTCACTTAAAACAATTCTATGTATAGCTCCACCTAAACTTTAGGGATAAAAACTTAGACAAATGCACCATCGATATAATATATATTTTGTATTTATTAATAATATAACTATATATATATATATATTAATATATCAATTGCGTATGCACATACTTACATGCACACATGACCAACACAGAAATAATGAAAATTTATATAATAAGTATTGTTGTAGTCTGCATTATGATCGTGGCAGTCAGCCTATACAAGATGTTCTGCTGCAGGTATGAATACAGCACACACGTGTGTGCGGTAATGCTTATGCAAGAGTGCTAACACTGCATCGCACACATCGCACACACACACATATATATATATGTTCCTTCCCCTCTGATCCTCTACCTTTCTACTTATATATTTCATATTATTAAAAGATGTAACGTCTGAAGTATAAATCGTATGTCCTTGCAATTTCCATCTAGTGTGTATACAAATATGCTATGTAAATATTTACTAATAATCTAATAATTCCAGGACCAGTGCCTCTCGAGATGTGTTAGTCATATTAGATATGTCATATCATATCGTTGTATTATATATATATATATATATATATATATATATATATATATATATATATATATATATGTATATATATATATATATGTATATATATATATATATGTAGACGATAAATAATAGTCACATGTGTAGGCACATGTGTACACTGTACATTGTACGCCGTACATACATTACATTGTACTTTACTGTATGTATTAGATTAGAGAACAAAAAGTAAGAATAGGATTTATTATTTCTTATTTGGTCCACCAATCGGCTGCCAGCAAGTGTACAACTTTGTAATGGCCTGAGAAACATATAATATTTGAAATAAATATATATTTTATTAAAAATAATATTATATAAAAATCAATAAATATCATATATTATATTTAATAATTATTATATTATACAACTTTATACTATTAAAATGATAGTTAAATATTTATAACTTTTTTTTAAAAACTAATATTACTGATCTTTATTTATTAACTAAATGTTGATTCTTTAAACAAACACACATTCTTTAAACTTTAAACAACATAACTTATGATCTACTTGATAAATGTATATACAATTTTATAACTTAATCATAACTAATATATCTAAATATATATATTACGTATATACGTATACGTATATATTCATATATGAACTAAAAGAATACCTTAGTTACTGGAGATTCCTGGAAATTACTGGAAATTTTGTTATTTTAAAATTAGTGTTTTGTAGTTATCCTTCTCATCGTCTTATATTTATCATATAATTCTATAACTTAACCCTATATATTTATAGAACTACAATTAATTAATAAGATAACATTTTTAAATTATTCTCATATTTATTTTAGAAGTTATTTAACTTTAGTAAAAAAAATCTCCTATCTTCACTATGTAAATATTCATATGTTGGGCTGTCCCTTAAGGAGTTCTCCATTCTCATAATCTAAATGTTTAAATAAATTATAGAGTATCTAATTATTCTCTTAGTTTATTCCATTTATTGACTCCTAGCTTGATAATTACGATTATTAATAGCAGTTAATTTTATTTATGATATCATATATTGTACTATTTCTTAAGTTATATTTTATATTACTATTGATATTTTATATATATATATTATACATTAATAACTATACATTATATACTTATTATATTCTATCACCATTCTTAACTAACTTTTAAAAACTGGATTTCATCATACGACAAATACTTAGCTGCACACCCCAATACAATCACTAACACCCACTGATCAATCACTTACTATTACAATAAGTAATGCTAGATCACTTTCAGCAACTGTCGATATCATAAAGCAATACATTACCCACACAACCATGAGATATACGTACTGACTGAACCCTGGCTAAATAAACTAGACGAATGAACCCCATCTGCTATTGAAGGACAAACATATAATCTCAACAGTCTTACCCGACTACATAGAAACACAGGTGGACACAGGCATAGCACTATCGTTGAAACATACAAATAGTATCTTCCGAATAACTAGCCTGTACGAAATCTGACATCTTACTGACTACACTTTTAATAAACAAATCACCCGCATATCATCCTCTGATACCACCATGCCAACAACCCTAACAGACTATTCTCAACTGAATTATCTGACAACATTCACAATTATCGTGATATAAACTTACTAATACTAGGCGATCTAACCGTTCACTACGACTCAATAACAACAAACACACTGTAATGTCCAACTAAAATTCACAGAACGAAACATAACTTAACATGTCACGTGTCCCACACATAAATACGAACATACGCTTGACCTTTTCCTTACAAAACCTGACCCTCGCCTTATCATTGCAACCTCGAGAAATACGATCTACTAACTAACATTAATGCTATCGCTGCCAAACTTAAACTTAATCTCGCCACATAATCCCATAGTCCCCAAATAATCTCGCATAGAATAATACAAACAATAAACTACATTTCTTATGAAAATTATCTTAAATTCTCTTCATACACGACTACCCATAACCTTGACACTTTTACCACCACGATAACTGTCATACTTGACAAGCATGCCCCACTTATCCACTCACAACTAAAAGCCACACTAATACAACATTGTTCCATTCAAATCTATATTCTTAAAAAAAGGACATGCAAACTTGGCCTACTTTTTAGAAAACTTCCAACCATATACAACTATAATACATTTTTCATTAAATGTAAACAAATACAGACAATACATGTATATTATTAAAGCGAACTACAAAAAGTCAGCAGAACTACTACATATTGGTGCTAGAAATGACTATAAAGAGCTCTATAAGATAAGCTCCCTACCTGATCGCCTATGTGGACGCACTTCTATACATATTCTCCATATCTCTAATAATATATTACTAGTGAAAACTTCGCTGACTTTCTCTGATAAAATACTTAAAATACACATTAGACTAATTACCCTAACACTAAACCCTAACACCAACCCCACTTAATGAAATATCTACCCAGAAACCACTGCTCCTGCACACTCTAACAATATCCCCATATCGTTAATATTGCAAAAACTTGTTTCTTAAATTATCCTCTTATTCTACATTTACGACCAATAATTCAATTTCTCTTGTAATATAATATATATATAAAATAGTCATATATAGTATACATAATAAATCATATATCGATTTAAACTATATGTATATGTGTGTGTGCGCGCGTGAGTTGTACATATCGTACGTTGCACGGTGTTCACACGATACCACTATAACAGACAACAGCCCCAGACTGAGGACTCGCCGAGTAATCTAGGTCCAATTCAATACATGTACGACTGGGATCAAGGCGGTGGAGTGAGGGACAGTATGTCCCTATACGATGAAATGATAGTCGCGTATCACGCTCGGACTAATCATGTCCTCGTACATCCACTCCACCGCTAATAAATATTAAAACGTCTTTTGTTAACTTATATTTTAGTTATATATTTTAATTATATATATATATATATATATATATATATATTACAATTATACATTACTAATATATATTACAACTACTTATTTTACTTCCATTATTTTTACTATCGTTACAATATATTTTCATCATTTGTTAAATTATCTGTTTCACAAGAAGTTAAATCATTTTAGTCAATCTTAAATTATATAAAATCCACCTATAATTTATATAACGTATTAACTCCTATTTATACCCATTTCACCTATTATTATCTTGATAATATCTGTAATGAAGTTATCTTTAAATATAATTATATTTGTAAATTGTAAAAATATGTACAATAGTGTTATCTAAAATGTTTATTCATCTAAATATGGAATATTCCACAGTAATATATATATTATAATATATTAAGTATATATTACTAAATATTGGTTATCTGTATGTGTAGAATTCTAATAACGCAAATATTCGACATCCTTATCACAAATAACCATAGGTTGAAATCCGTCAAATGAAAATACTATTTAAATAATACAACATGCAGTAATATATTGTACTTTACATTACATATTACTCTATTAAGTATTAAATTTATTTAAAGTAACGAACCACTTTACCATTGTTACGATGCTTTCATGTATTAAATAACCCACTTTAGTTATTATTACTTCTATTGTTTGTTATTTATCTTTTATTGTTAAGGTATGCTATTAAATCGTGCTTATATTCTTTATTAGATTAAGTTTCGTATTATTAGTTATTTTATTTCAATAACGTATGTTTCAACTTTACATTTTCATAATTCAAATGTGTAGGTATTCAATCGATCCATATTAATCTAAACATAAATAAAACTTACTTACTTTGATTAATACATTTTAATAGCTATTCTCTACGACTAGAATATATATATAATGTTAACATTAAATATAGGAGTTAAATATATCTAATTTTCTGTTAGAAAACATCAATAGATTATAAAATTATTGTAGTATATATTTGTAAATGATAACATATTAAATATGTAGGACAATTTAAATTATAAATTGAATTTATGATAAATAGAAATATATTATTTAGTAAATCATGTAGGGAGGTATTATTCATTATTAGGGTGTTGGTATTAGCATTAGTTATATGTATAAGAAGATTATAAACAATTTATATTACACATTATTTGTTATCTAATTATAATCAAACTAGAATATTAAATAATTCAAAAGTATCAATAAATATTATATAATCAAGCAGTAAAACAGATTTTAATTTGACGTCTTTAATGAGAATAAAAAACAAATTATATATATTTTTTCTGATTAATTTTCCCGAAATAAAAAATGTATATGCTTAGACTTACATTATTTACAATTCGTATATGTATATATATATATATATATATATATATATATGTTAATACTTATTTGTTTTCATTGAATAACTTCATTATGACGTGTATTATTTAAATATAAATAACATATATTAATAATATATATATATATATATATATATATTATATTGAATTTAATTCAAATATTTTATTTACACATTAGATATTTATTTACAATATAATTTATGTTATCTTAACTTCGTATTTTGCCCACATGGCAGATCGACACAAGTTTTGCTTTTTGATATATGAACAATAATTGAAACACTACATACAAATCATTGCAAATATTGGTATTTCTACAATATATATATATATATATATATATATATATATCATAAATAAATAATGGTAATAACAAAAGTAATATTCATATAAAATAATAAATTATATGAAACATCTGATAACATTAATAATAAAGTTTAGGGGGTTTTAAAATTGTGGAATTATAGAAATAAATGTATTCGTACATCATTAAGAATGCTTTTATAATACACTTGTATAATATACTGTAATATATAATAATGTATACGATCGAAGCTATATAACACATTAATTATTAAAATATATTAGAAATATCAAGTATTTATTATTATGAGTTTAGACATTTATATAAAAGAAAATGATTTTAATATAATTAATTAATTGTGGCTTTCTTGTATTCACTAGAATCATGATAATCTATATACCATAGTAGCACACGCACAAATAGACACACATATTAACTTATTATACCTAGCTATTTGTAATTATATTATCTTTTCTATATATTTATTATCTCCTATAAGGAAAATATGTTTTCGGTTATCTTCATAATTCCATTGATTTATCTTTATCTTATATTTAAATGATGACGTATGTTGTTGAACTATTGTTTGTATATATTATCGAGGAAATGTATTATTATGCGCAGGAAGATATATGTTGTAATATTTGTTTTTAAAATAAAGATATATATATACGAATTTATTTGGAAACGTAGAGACATATTATACATATTGATACCCTATTGGATCCTAGTCAATATATATATACCACCTACTGGTAACTATTTAGGTTAATTCTATTTTTAGATTATATTTGATTGCATATCAATTTGAAAAATATATTACTATTATAAATGAAAAGTTATGTACATTTTGGAATACAATAACTATTTAATGTGTGTTTGTTTTAAAAATATAACCATTTTTCTTAAAATAAACAGCCATATTCGATAAATATAATATATAATATCCATTTTAAATGTAAAATTATATTTATTTTGTAAAATTCTTAGTATGTAACAATACTTTGACAATTCTCTATCATAATTATTTAAAACGAGAGTATTGCCACCTATATTTTAAACCATTCAACATTAAAATGTGTTTCACGTAAAGTAATACAAGTGACATATCTTTGCTTCACAAAATCATTGATGTGGTAGGATAACCTATAGATACCCTATAGTTATTAAGAATGAGATTTGTATATCTATGTTATTGTAATAAAATTAATATAACTGGAAAATTTATTAAATTATATAATAGAAGCCATATTTTAGTTCTTTCAAATTTGTATTAAAAAAAAGTTATAATAAAAAATGCGCTAATAACAAAATTATGATTCATGATTTATGAATTGATGTCATCATCTATATTACTATTCGCGTTAATAAAGTTTGTGATCTAGGGACTTCACCCCCTTATATGTCTATGAATATATTATATACTTAGGAGTATATTTATATATATATATATATATATATATATATATATATATATAGGTATACCTATATATTTTATTAAGCAATACTTAATTAGGAAATAATTAAATATATTTAATTATGTTATGACATAATAAT
The DNA here is from genome assembly GCA_964019155.1 of Osedax fenrisi. Lineage (NCBI taxonomy): Eukaryota > Metazoa > Annelida > Polychaeta > Sabellida > Siboglinidae > Osedax > Osedax fenrisi. The sequence continues at coordinate 67,294,698 of OZ025242.1, forward strand.
TAAATTTAAATAATTATTACGAAATAATAATTGTTTAGGAGTAGGTAATAAGAAATAAGTTTTTAGTGAATAATACATACTAATAATTTGTATGTATATATATACGTATACGTTATAGGTAGATATACCTACATTTGTTTGTATTATATTATAACTTATACACATTATAAATGGTTTCAAATTATAAAACTAATGTGAGATTAATGCCTTTTGAGATTAAGAGGGTTAACCTATTAATTACTGATATTTGTGAAATAATCGAATTAATATTATTTAATAAATAAACTATATTTATTTAAATATTTTCAATATATGTAACTTCATATGATTGGTTGTTTTGAAAAAACGTGACTCGAATGTGATTGGTCGATTAATATGTGAATATTGTGCGGCGTGCGTCCCGTAATCAAGGACATGTCCTTAGGCCATAACGCCGGCTGACTCGGCTCCGTCTCAAGCCACTCGTTCCGTCATCGCTAACGCCGATCTGTACGGCGAGCACCTCGAGCTATTCGTAGTTCTCATCGTTTCCGATAGGTGTTCTCCGCGATGGGCGTGTCGACTAGAGGCCACGGCGGCGTCCACCCTAGCGACCGATTTAGCGCTGTTTTTCTCGTAATATGGCACTCGTCTGCCGTCGCCGCCGCTGTTGAACTTTAACCTCGAGAACAACAACCGGTCGTAGTGGTCGCGAAACTGGCGACTCAACAGGTACAACGCGAACGGATTCAGACACGAGTTGGTGTAGGACAAACACAGTCCGGCTATCTTGAAGATATGCCAGAACATGTTAAACTGGCCCGTGTCGTAGTGATACCACAGTATGTACACCTGTCTGGGCAACCAGCAGGCGACGAACACGGCTACGAAAGATATCACCGCCTGCAGGTGTGGTTATTAGTGGAGATAGAACACTGTAGTAAAGAGTTGGCCGTCACAGAGATCACGCGTTACTTTAAGTTCAACGAATAACTCGCATTAAATACATCTTATACGTACCGCTGCTCTACTATTATCTTCACATAAATTAACTATAATTAAATATAATTACTTTATACTTTATATATATATATCAAAGATTTTTAAGGAAATATATAAAAATTACGCGAAATCTTTTACATGTAAATATTTTACATGACGAAGGCATGACACATATGGGGTCAATAAATCATATACAGATGTGAACAATACCGAGGTCAATTCAGGGGAAAAGACGCGATATATATACGTATAGATTAAATTACACATTATATTATATAATGAAACGATAAACATATGTTGGGCTAATTCCCAAATAAATGTGGTTGGGTATCAACTCCGTTCATGTAGATAAACAACATCACTCATCGTAGAACTGTTACCTTGGCAACTCGTTTCCTAGCAACCATTTGTTTTCTGAGTTGGATACTGGCTTACCTTCAATTTCGTCGGAGACGCTGGATTCGGCATAGAATCCCTGGTGTCCCAAATGTGTAAAAATATTAACTTATTGTTGGTGCTACATCTACAACTGTGCACTATCTCTATAAACGTATACACCATATAAAGCTGACATATTAGAGATAGGAGTATTATAAGTAGTGATATATGTATGCATAGGCGAAACTTTAGGGGGGGCGGGGGGATGTATCCCACCCTGAAAATATAGTGTGGGGGATATCCCCCTAACAAATTATTATTAAATAAATTATTATATATACACAAACCCCTATATACATAGTGTAGTGTGTGTATTACTCTATACATACACATAGAAAGATGGAAATGTTAATCAACTGATTAACATTTATTAGTAAATTCAAAATTGACTAATATTTATTTTATTTCAAAAATTTGACGAAACAAATTTAGTTTTATAATACTTGACTAAGTCTATTCATTACATGTTTGTTTACTAATCTCCCCAAACCAAGTTGTATTTTTGTTATCATTTTAATTCTAAGTAATCACTCTGATCAAATCAAATCACCTGGATAAAATATTCGCGATTCTTATTAAGAATTCTCATTAAATTCCAATAACGGCCATAAATTAATGAGTCAATACTAGTGATGTAAATGATGCTCAAATCTAAAGCATCGATGCAGTCTCATTCTCGGTTACCCAAAGCATCAATGCAGTATCAGTCTCAGTTACCTAAAGCATCGATGCAGTCTCAGTCTCAGTTACCTAAAGCATCGATGTAGTCTCAGTCTCGGTTACACAAAGCATCGATGCAGTCTCAGTCTCATTACCTAAAGCATCGATGCAGTCTCAGTCTCGGTTACCCAAAGCATCAATGCAGTATCAGTCTCAGTTACCTAAAGCATCGATGCAATCTCAATGTCAAAATCATCGTTAAATAGCCACCTATCGATACAAATAATTAATAATATGTCACATAATATGGAAACATTAATAAAAATATGGTCAAATATATAAAAATTATGTTTAAAATGTAACTTCCAAAAAGCATCATTTCGGTTCGATTATGTTTTGCAAGAGTCTCATCTCAGCTCGGGCTCATTTTTACTAGAGCCTCGTCTCGGCTCGGGCTTGTTTGGTTAGAGTCTCAGCTCGACTCGGGCTCGTTTGGCTAGAATCTCGGCTCGGCTCGGCTCGTTTTTTTACCGAAAATGAAAGGCTCGGTATCAAAAACCAAAAGTCTCGGCTCGGCATCAAAAGCTCTACATCATTTACATCACTAGTATAGCAATACACATGCAGCCACTCGAGTTAATAGTATGTATAATCTAAATTAGTATAATCTAAATATGTAGAATACATACAAATACTATACACAAATATTTGTCTAATGGAAGTTATAACTAGGGATGTAAATGATGCTGAGCTGTTGATGCCGAGCCGAGACTATTGGTTTTTGATGCCGAGCCGAGACTTTCATTTTTGGAAAAAAAAGAGCCCATGCCGAGCCGAGACTCTAGCCAAACGAGCCCGAGACTTTAGCTAAACGAGCCCAAGCCGAGCCGAGACTTTAGTCAAACGAGCCGAGACTCTAGTCAAACGATCCCGAGCCGAGATGACTCTTACAAAACATAATCGAGCCGAAATGATGCTTTTAAGAAGTTACATTTTAAACATAATTTTTATATATTTATCCATATTTTTATTAATGTTTCCTATTTCATGTGACATAATATTAATTATATGTATCGATAGTTGGCTATTTTGTTTATAATATACTCAAATGTTCGTTTAGTATACGAATATTTTAAAAATTACAAAATATAATTGTAAATCTATAATAAATATTATATAGTTTTATTTAATACAATGGAAAATAAAAAAGCAATTATAAATTAATTAGTTTTTAATAATGTCTTGAATGATGATGTTGATGCACGAGTTCTTAAATCAATATCGAGCTTGTTCCACTCGATAGGTGCCGCTATACTAAATTATCTGCTGTTGTGTACCGATTATTTTGTTGTGTTGCTTTTAATGTTATGTATATTATGTGTTCTCTGTACTCTATGACTTGAATATGGCTTTATTTATTTCGCGAGGTATGTGGGTGTCTTGTGATGATATGAAAATGTGTAGTTACCAGTAATTTGACAATCGAATTATTTTATGTAATGTCATTAACTGATAAGAAGGTAAATTAATTAAAAGTATGTTACAAATTGTAACTTACAATAAAGATTTGATTTATCAATGTACATGTATTACAATTTATATTTGTTCTTATAATTCAAATATTATGCAATTGATAGTTGGCTGATTTTACTTTTTGTGTTTATGAATATATTAAGATTCTTATCAATTAACACTCCTGGTAGTTATTTATGATAATTATCTGATAGTTTGTATTGTAATGAAATTTCGTTTGATATACAAAACAATGATTCTGGTAACTAACACTGAAACTATATTGAGCTTATTAAAACTGAGACTAACACTTGAATGATGCCTTTAATAAGCATGAGTTAATAGCAATGCATTTTATAGAGACTGAGACTGCATCGATGCTTTAGGTAACCCATTCTGAGACTTAAACGATGCTATTGTTATTTACATTGAGACTGAATCGAAGATTTAGGTATTGAGACTGAGACTGCATCGATGCTTTGGGTAACCGAGACTGAGACTGCATCGATGCTTTTGGTAACCGAGACTGAGACTGCATCGATGCTTTGGGTAATCGAGACTGAGACTGTATCATGCTTTAGATTTGAGCATCATTTACATCCCTAGTTATAATCCACGCGATATCACGTAATTCAATTTTGTAAACAAAACATGAAGAGCGCCACCTACATAGTATCAATTTTCTGAAAAATGTGTTGTTTATAATGTAAATCGTATCAAACTAATAATATTCACTTTTAAAATGTAAAATAATGAAAACTAAATGTTCATTACTAATAGATAATAAAGCGATAGGAAATGTTTTATATTGCACGTAATTTAGTTGAGCGTTGAAAACGTTGTTAAGGAAAATAGTTTTTATGAAATTTCATAATTTTTATAATATCACTTGTAATAATTAAAGGTTAATAAAGTAGTTTCAAATTAATTGTATATAAATTATATAATATAATATACCTATATGTTTGTGTGTTAGGCATATTAGACGTTGAGCCTACGTACGGCAAGCTAACTTTAGTCGAGGACTTGACGAGCACCCTTGCCATGAGGGCGTATAAAACGGCTATGGCTGTGATGGGCGCGGCGAAGTACACTATGAACCGTATCATGCTGTGAACCCGCTTGTAGGACACGCCCAGTTCTGCGGGGTACACCTGGTCACGAGCGCGTGTCAATGTTGGGAGAACTGGGGTGTTTCGAGGAGGGAGGGGCGCGTCTAACGGATATAAGGGGAGAACTAGGACATGTAAACAATACGGGTAAAGGACACGTTATGAAACAACTACAACTTCGGCCTAGTATATTTATTGATTTGGTTTGTAAAAACACTTTTAAAATAAACCAATACGATACCAATACTTATAGATTCATTTGGTTATTGGTTTTGACCCGTCATTGAAAGCTTAAAACCGGTTATGAGTTTGTTATGATGTATGTAGTTATAGGATGAGATTATTTTATATTGTTATGGGTTTCATACTTTATCTAATTATGGGTTTTATATAGTAATTATATATACCGTAATCGTGAATATTATTTATAATATCTAATTATAGACTTTTCAGACTTATCGTTTTGTCTAGGGGAAAGTAACTGAATACGGACAGTGCCCGAATACGGATACTCTCGGTATCTCACAAACCATAAATCCTACAAAAAAATATTGAATGAATAAAATATTCATAATTATAATTATATATATAAATAAATATATATATAATAAATAAATATATATATATATATATAAATAATCTAAAAAAGTATTTTTTTTTTTTAATTATTAAAAATATTGCTGATATATCCAATATACAGATTTTTTTATTTCGTTTTTAAATTTATGAAAACAAATTTTAACTTAAAACCTTCTCAAGAATATAAAAATGTATCGATATAAAATATAACACTATATTATTAAAAAATAAAGCATTCTAAAATTATATATATATAAATCCTATATTTATTATCAAATATTCATTAAGTTATAAGCATATATCCAGATGTCATATAAGTCTCTAATACGGACACTCTAGATGTCTTAATACGGACACCCTATAATCAATCAGCGCGCAGCGTATGAACTATTCTGATATTCATAAAAATCGCGTGCGTTATAATATTAATACCACCAATAAAGCTAAATCTAAAACTTGTATTATTTAGATACTTAAATTGTATTATTAATTAAAAAATAATAAAAATAAATAAATTATTAACTAATTAAATTAGAATAAATTGTTCATAAAATTAATTATAAATAATGTAATTGTAATTTTTCTGATTGATTCATCAATACTATATAGTTTATCTAGTAGTATATAAGGTGTCCGTATTATAACATATGGTATCCGTATTTGGACATGGGTACCGAATACGGACACCTCCGTTATCTTTGGAATTAAAAGATTAAATAAAATTTTAAAATCACAATAATATCTATAATATTAATATATTGAATTGTTGAATAAAAATAGTGATTCATAAAATGTTAAGACCATTTATTGTTAAAGTGTTCGTATTAGGTTACTTTCCCCTATATTATATTTCCGACTGATATCAAGATTAATTGTCTCTCATAACCAGTCACATTACATCCCTAATTATAGATATACTTATAATCTATCTTAACCTCACCGTGCTGTATTATTGTATGAATAACGTACAGGCCATTTCGACTGTTCACAAAACTCTCAACCAATGAATACATGACATGTTCATAACTATATGTGCACCCTACATTAATCATAACGTATGGGGTTCTGAGGTTTAATCCGATTTCGCTTACTTAATAATAACACTTCATAAGTATTTAACACGTTTCCCTTAAAACTTAATATTCATGAAAATAGATATATCACCATATATTTACTATTAATTATTTAATAATAAATATCTAGTTTAGTTTTGTATAGTTTGAAAGTATAGTTATAATTATCATTTATTTAGCGATACTACTAGCATTATTATAATTTAAATAGACCAGTAGTATTGAACATTAATTTATCGTTACAAACAATAATTATCTATTTATAGACTTAGCAGAATCATATCATGTATATTCATTATATTTATTAATTTCATAACATGGTAATTATAATAAATTAGATTTATGCTTAATACGATACATATAATATTATTATACTAAGCATCAATATACTAATACATATATAACTTATAATGTAATATTAATATGCTGTATTAGTATAAGACTTCTAAGTAGGGGAAAGTATCCGAATACTGACGGTTCCGGAATACGGACACTCTCAGTATCTCAGGAATAATGAATCCTACAACAAAATGTTTGATGAATAAAATATTCATAGTTATATAGTCTAAATAAATATTTTAATTTGTTTATTAATTAACATAATGCTATTATATCCAATAAATTGATTTTTATTTTGTATTATGTTTTTAAATATATGAAAAAAAATTCAAATTAAAACCTTCTCAAGCATATAACATATTTGTATTAATATAAAATATAATAATATATTATTGATAACTAAAGCATTCTAAACATTATATACAAAATTTCTATATTTGTTATCAAATATTAATTAAGTTAAAATCATATATCTAAATGTTATACAAATCCCTAATACGGACACTATTGATGTATTAACAGTGTCCGTCGGACACCCTATAACCAGGCATCGCACAGCGTGTGAACTTTTCTAATGTTCATAAAAATGTGTATAATATTAATAGCATATATTTATTAATATGTTTCATGATTATTATTTAGATATTTCTCTTGTAATTATTAATTAATAAAAATAATAAAAATTAATAAATGAATTACCAATTAAATTATATAAAATTATTCATACAATTAATTAAAAGTAATGTAATTTTAGTTAAACTGATTGATTCATCGATACTATATAGTTTATCTAGTATTATTTAGGATTTCCGTATTATAACACAGGGTGTCCGTATTCGGACACGGGTACCGAATACGGACACCCTTATTATCTATTGAATACAAATATTAAATACAATTTTATAATCACAATAATATCTATAATCATATAATATAAATATATCGTAATTTGTGAATACAAATATTGATGAATTAAATTGTAAGACCATATATTGTTAAAGTGTCCGTATTAGGTGTCCATTTTTCCCCTATAGCATATATATAATTATTCAACTACATATCGATTACCTGATATGGTATATATAAACTTGCTATTATAAAAATCCAGTATAATATATATGTACATTATATGATATATATATACAGTAAAACCTCTCTATAAGAAACCTCTTTATAAGAAAAACCTCTTTATAAGAAAATTGTTTACACATTTGGTTGGAATTCAACCTTTTCCACATTAAAAAACCTCTTTATAAGAAATTCTTATAAGAAAACTATAAGAAAAACCTCTTTATAAGAAACTTATTGTATACAAAATATAAAAAATAATTATATATAAATAGAAGCATTGTATATTGATAAAAATTATAGAAATTAATTATTATATAAGATATTGTTTTTTCTTACAAATATTTTATATTACATAAATAGCTCTAAATGAATTAAAAATTAATTAATAATTGTTATTGATTATCCATAAATGTATTAATATTTATTAAAATTAATTAATAAATGTTATTTTTAAATAAATAATATTTCTAAACTATTCTTTTGATTAATACTTTTAAATAAATAAATATACTATATATATATACAACCTATAGGTTATATAATGCATTTTCAATTATAAATTAATTATTAAAATCAATGGAAAAGTAAAAACCTCTTTATAAGAAAACCTCTCTATAAGAAAAAAGTACTGAAAAAAAATAGTTTCTTATAGAGAGGTTTTACTGTATATATATATATATATATATATATATCAATTATAATAATATATAATATACAGTAAATTATTTTATGAATCTAATATCAATATAAAATGTATTCGTAATCTTCTATATATATATATATATCTATAATTAAATATATGTTAACTATTTTATATATTGATATTGTAGATGTACTTGCAATACATGAAATAATATTAGCATCTCATATATTAAAGTTCACTATATTTTAGTATAAGCGGTGTGAGTATGCAATACAATGTATTGGTTTAACACACTTTTTTAAACTAATATTTGTTGTTATATAAGTATGTGAAAAGAAACGCTACACAAACCTGCCATCCTCTGTTATCTACATGTTATCTACCTGTTATCTAGCTGTTATCATGGGTATAGACACAGGTCAATGTTGATCACTTCACTGTTAACAATAACCTTTACTACTATATTCTGAAAACCTCTAATGGTGTCTCCTATTTGTATGTTTTTGTGTTCCTTTACTATACCCTTTAACAAATTCTAAAGGTTTTCAGTTTGATTTTATTTAAAGGTTATTTTAACATTTACTACATTATAAATATTCAATAAAGATTTTCAGTTTGATTTTAAATAAAGGTTATTTTAACCTTTAATACATTACATATATTTAATAAAGGTTACCAGCTATATTTCATTTAAAGATTATTTTAACTGTTAATAGTATACATGTAAACTGTTATCACCAATATTGTTAGCGAGATGCTTATGTATAATATCTAATTATAGACTTTTCAGTACTGAATTGTCGTTTTGTCTATGTAATATTTCCAATTGATTGTGAGACTAATGTCGAGACTTATTTAAATCTAGCGTGAATATTCACTGAACAATAGTCAGGAATATATATTGATATACAACGATTCGCCACTTATATAACATTACGTCATTACATATATACACAATACTTACCGAACGAACTGAACTGCAACATACACGTGTACTCTAACATATTTCCAAACAATTAATTCTTATTATTATTATTTCATTTTATTTTTTAATATGGATGTCGACATAACTTAATATACCATTTCCGAAAAATGTATTTATCATTTTATGTGTGTGTCTAAATAAATGATACTGCTATAGTAGTAGATTAGTATACTACTACTACTACTACTACTACTACTACTACTACTACTACTACTACTACTACTACTACTACTACTACTACTACTACTACTACTACTACTACTACTACTACTACTACTACTACTACTACTACTACTACTACTACTACTACTACTACTACTACTACTACTACTACTACTACTACTACTACTACTACTACTACTACTACTACTACTACTACTACTACTACTACTACTACTACTACTACTACTACTACTACTACTACTACTACTACTACTACTACTACTACTACTACTACTACTACTACTACTACTACTACTACTACTACTACTACTACTACTACTACTACTACTACTACTACTACTACTGCTGCTGCTGCTGCTGCTGCTGCTGCTGCTGCTGCTGCTGCTGCTGCTGCTGCTGCTGCTGCTGCTGCTGCTGCTGCTGCTACTACTACTACTACTACTACTACTACTACTACTACTACTACTACTACTACTACTACTACTACTACTACTACTACTACTACTACTACTACTACTACTACTACTACTACTACTACTACTACTACTACTACTACTACTACTACTACTACTACTACTACTACTACTACTACTACTACTACTACTACTACTACTACTACTACTACTACTGCTGCTGCTGCTGCTGCTGCTGCTGCTGCTGCTGCTACTACTACTACTACTACTACTACTACTACTACTACTACTACTACTACTACTACTACTACTACTACTACTACTACTACTACTACTACTACTACTACTACTACTACTACTACTACTACTACTACTACTACTACTACTACTACTACTACTACTACTACTACTACTACTACTACTACTACTACTACTACTACTACTACTACTACTACTACTACTACTACTACTACTACTACTACTACTACTACTACTACTACTACTACTACTACTACTACTACTACTACTACTACTACTACTACTACTACTACTACTACTACTACTACTACTACTACTACTACTACTACTACTACTACTACTACTACTACTACTACTACTACTACTACTACTACTACTACTACTACTACTACTACTACTACTACTACTACTACTACTACTACTACTACTACTACTACTACTACTACTACTACTACTACTACTACTACTACTACTACTACTACTACTACTACTACTACTACTACTACTACTACTACTACTACTACTACTACTACTACTACTACTACTACTACTACTACTACTACTACTACTACTACTACTACTACTACTACTACTACTACTACTACTACTACTACTACTACTACTACTACTACTACTACTACTACTACTACTACTACTACTACTACTACTACTACTACTACTACTACTACTACTACTACTGCTGCTGCTGCTGCTGCTGCTGCTGCTGCTGCTGCTGCTGCTGCTACTACTACTACTACTACTACTACTACTACTACTACTACTACTACTACTACTACTACTACTACTACTACTACTACTACTACTACTACTACTACTACTACTACTACTACTACTACTACTACTACTACTACTACTACTACTACTACTACTACTACTGCTGCTACTACTACTACTACTACTACTACTACTACTACTACTACTACTACTACTACTACTACTACTACTACTACTACTACTACTACTACTACTACTACTACTACTACTACTACTACTACTACTACTACTACTACTACTACTACTACTACTACTACTACTACTACTACTACTACTACTACTACTACTACTACTACTACTACTACTACTACTACTACTACTACTACTACTACTACTACTACTACTACTACTATTACTACTACTACTACTACTACAATGAAGTCAATAACACAATATCATAACTAGGTACATACATAGATAAAAACGCATAACCACATTTCAATACTTCAATGATAACAAAATCATAATAAAATGTGTATATGGTATGCATTTTAGGTAGTAGCAAACGGATTATATCGGTTATAAGCATAGATGTATAGTTTACACTATAGATTTACTAGTGTAAACTATAAATCTATGGTTATAAGATATAGGTTTACTGCGCATTGTATTCTACGGTACACTAGTTTATTATTTATATAATAAAATAGATGTAAGAGATATGTAAGCGATGCATTATATTCATCTATAGAAAGCATAGAGCTAGAAAGAATCTCTCTACGATAGAAAATATCAATTTAAACATATATATATATATGTATGTTGTATACGTAAATCGTGCACATACACTAGATATACACAGACACCCGACTCTATATTCGCTAATGTATAATCACTAAGAGTTAATGAGAATGCTTCTTCTAGTAAAGACGACACCACACCGGTCAGTATAGACCGCTACTATCACGAGCACCATTCGTATCGATTGTTACGTAATCAACAGCGTATAATCTGACGCGTGTGTCAGGTGTCAGAGGTCAGGTGTTAGAGGTCAATTGTTACGTAGGCGATAATCTATGGCGGTGCCTTTTTAAGGATTTGAAAATGGGGGGAATTCCAAAAATAGGTATGTACACAAATTATATACAAAAAACTATTGAACGATATACTACGATCTGCTACTGATCTATATTATGTGAATAGGACTATATCCATATATGGTCTAATTGATTATGAAATATATGAGTTTGTGGTGGGTACATATTCAAAAATGGTGTGTAAAAATAATAGTAGGGGCAGTTGCCCACGAACTACCCTTCACAAAAGTACTGCACTGCAGAGGTCAGAGGTCAGTTGTTACGTAACCACTGTGGTCAGTATAACATGGCAGAGTTTCAGCAGGCCTCCCCGTAGTGTCCGGTGTGTAGATTGGTCTGGAACAGGTCCGGAATAGCGAGCAGGGTGGACATTAGCCACATCGTACAGGTCAAGCATTACTTAGACCAGCCTATAGGTTAAGTGTGCGATGAGTCACTGACATAACTATCGTGTGTATTTGGTGCTGCGTCATGAACGGGTACAGGTGGCTATGTATATCTTAGAAGTTTTATTTTTATTTGTTTAGGTTTAGGTGTCAACAATTTGCATGGGGAAAAAATGATCTTTAAATATATAAATGTGTATTTTCCATAGAAATAATTAATGTATAAACATTATATTTGTAGGACGTTTGTAATATATGTATTTTATATCAATTTTATATCAAAGAGTAATGGAACTAATTATTTTTCTAACATTAATTAATTAATATCGATCATATTATATTATATATGATATATATATACATAATATTATCAAAGCCCTTATTAAGGTCTTTGATATTATTAAGGTAAACTTCATAATAGTATAATAACATAACACAATTATAGGTAGACTGTTGTATTACGAATTATAATGTAAATCAAAAAATGAATATTAGTATTTATTAATTATTAATTCTCTATATTCTGATTTTTTTTATAATTAAATCATAAAATGTACACTATTATTATATATATTTATAATAAAAAATAAAACAATTAGCCGAGTTGCCTAGAGAGGTGTGTTATCATATGATATAATATTCTATTTGTGGCTGAATGTATGTGTTCGACTCCCCATCGTGGAATATTTTTTTATCTTTTTATTATATATAATTATTTTTTTAATATATATATATTACTTTTTTCTGCCGAGCAAGCTTGACCTGGTAAGGTAATGCAAGGTATATTACTTTAATTAATTATTTAATATTACTTTGATTATTATTATATATAATAGGTAACCTATGTATTACTTCAATTATTATTATATATATATGCAATTATATATAATTATATATTAATATTGATTACTATAATTATTATTATATATATAAGAATACATTATTATATACATATTATAGTTGCTTCTACTTGCAATTAAATAGTCTTTCAGAAACTATATACAACTCCTATGTACGTACTCCTATATTCGCATTATAATTAATTAAGTTAAGTAAATTTAGTACAACTCTTCCCCCACCCGCTCCATAACCCACGGTGTCCCCCAGGAATCTGTCCTTGGCCAACTCCTCTTCAATATTTACATCCTCCCCATGTTTGACATATTCACTGACTACCCCGATATCTCCTTCCATACTTATGCCGACGACCTTCAACTATTTCTTAACTGCACAGACTCCCCTACTTATGCCCTTTGCCGACTCGCCTCCTGTATCAAGTCCATACACCAATGGCTTACCTCCAACTCCCTAAAACTTAACCCCACTAAAACGGAAGCTATTTTTCTCCACTTACCCCTACGCTCCTCCACCCTCCCTGGACCATCCCATCTCACTCGACAACATATCACTCCCCTACTCTCAACACGTCCGAAACCATGGCTTCCATCTTGATACCACCCTTTCTCTTGACTCCCATCTTATACATATGCACAAATCCATCCACTACCAGTGGTAGTCTACCACCTACACTGCTTCCGCTTAATCCGACGTTCCATTCCCCTCCCCATCGCCATTGCCTCCTCCTACATCATCCCCCCGACTTTTGCAACTACCTACTTTTTAACCTCCCTGAATACAAACTCTTCAAACTATATCGACTCCAAAACGCTGTAGTTTTCTGTGTCCATTTACTTCCCCGTCGTTCTTCTGACTCCATGACACCTCTCCTAAAACAACTACACTAGCTGCCAGTCCCCTACCGCATAAAGTACAAACTCACCCTGACTATCCACAAAGCTATTCACCACAACTCCCCTGACTACCTTGCCTCCCTCATACATCTACACACACCCATCACTCCACTCCAGACCCGTTCCTCCAACACCTTTATCCTTACCACTCCCCATCTACACAAACTCCACTCTTCCAATATACGCTCCTTTGTCCTCTCTGCCCCTTAACACTGGATCTCCCTACCCAATCACCTACGAACAAACACATCAAATCCCTCCTTTAAACGCCACATTAAGACTTATTACTCTCCATTGCCTTCCCTCCCACTCAATAATTCCCTCCTACGGACGGTCGATTGCTCACGCACTGATGCAGTCCATAAACAACAAAAAGTAAAAAAGTAAAGTAAAGTAAGTAATTTCAAACTTAATATTTATAATATTATTAAATTAATTTTAGGAAAATAACGTATGTCCATTACTCTAATAATTTACATATCGTTGTGTTATATTACTATATACATATAATAAATGTCTTCTACTTGGAATTAAACAGTCTTTCAGAAACTATATAAAACGCCTACGTATATTCGCATTATAATTAAATAAATTCTAATTTAGAATAAATTAAAAACTAAAATGTTACTAAAACAAATTAATTTATAAAACATTATTATAACAGTTTTATTATCAAACATATATTATTCATACTTGACATTAAACAGGCTGTAAGTAACTCTATTGATATCGTATGTACTTATAACATATACATATATTTACATATACATAAATATATTTACATATACATATATATATATGTATACGTTATACTATAATCAAGGACTTATGTCCTTTCTATAATTTCCATTTATAAGTATACATTCATATATGATTCATATAATATGAATCTTAATTATAATTATGTATCAATGAATCGCGGGCATAATTTGCGCCAGTAGAAATTGCGTATGTTATGGCGTGTGTTGTTTTCAGCGCGTGTGTGCTCTTTTACGATGTTATTTTAGTGTGGCTTTTAGTTGTGAGTGGATAAGTGGGGCATGCTTGTCAAGTATGGCAGTTATTGTGGTGGTAAAAGTGTCAAGGTTATAGGTAGTTGTGTATGTAGAGAATGTAAGATAATGTTCATAATAAATGTAGTTTATTGTTTGTAGGATCCTATACGAGCACTGTTAAAACATAACGTACACAATGATCTCTAATAACGTACAAAGCTTGTCCCCTCAGTGTACCTTATAACGTACAAATCACTTTTTTTATGTCAAATGAATTGTGTACGTTATTACAATATGCTGACTTTGTACGTTATTATAACACGGATTTGTACGTTATTTAAAACATATTTTGAACGTTATTGCAATACTGTATACAATATACATTACGGTATTGTATCTACATATGTTATTTAAAGATAGTTTTGGACGTTATAATAATACTATATTGTACATTATTTAAAGACTGTTTTGAACGTTATACAACATGCCTCCGATTGGATTCGAACCAGTGACCTTTGTATCAGGAACCCAACGCTTTGTCTATAGGGCTAATGCGCCATTATATATATGTATAGTAAACGCGCATCTATTGTATCGAGTTTACGTATAATTTCAAAATAATTATACGATAATATATAGATAATTTAACTTCTGAATCTATAACTACCCTCGGTTTCACTATAACATCTCACCTAGACTACTCTCCACATATTAATAATATGATTCGCACTGCCACCTATTTTCTATATAATATTAGAAAATCTCGTAATAAGCTTACCTTCGCCATGACGAAATGTTTAATTCACTCGCTAGTTTTCAGCAGACTTATATATTTCTGTTCATTATTATGTAATTTACCGTTAACCTTATGTACAAACTTGAGATTATTCAACGTCGTGCTATACGTGTATTATATAAACTAAACTTTGCTTCAATTGTTTCTATATCTGATTTAATGAGATCATTAGGCTGGCTTAAGTTTAGATATATTTGTATACATAGGCTATTGTGTATTACACATAAGGCTATTCACCGTGGATTTCCTGAATATTTAGCTCAATCCATTACTATTCAGAGTTCGAACAGATTCAGTCGGAAGTGCCACATCATGAAGTTGGTGCAACAATCTACATCGTTGGCATTCTCTGAATCTGCTTTCTCGGTTATTGCTCCGAAAAGCTGGAATTCTCTTCCTTACGATATTCGTTGTATTACATCAATTTCATTGTTTAAACGTAAACTGTATGTTCATTTTAAGTCATTGTAATTCGTTCTATTTTATATTATTATTCGTTCTCTATTTATTTTTGTTTTTGTTTTTTATTATCTATCGACATCTATAACCACACAGTGTTTTTGAAGTCAATAAACTATATATAAATAAATAAATAAAATAATTACGTTATCGAGTAATACGCGTCATATGGATGTATTACGTTATACGTGTCACCAGTAGCCAGTATAAGCTGGATATAGTATTACACGTTTAACGTGACGTTACCATTTAATTCTCAACATATAAACATATAAACATATCAGTTGTAATGTTATTAAAAATAACTTATTATATATAATTACCTATAAATATATATTATTAAATATATTATATGAAGTTATATACCAATATATGTGGTATATACCCGTAATGTTATTTGTATGTATAATAACTATGTATATTTATAAACTAACATACCATATGATATGTTAATATTGAGATTAAGACTGTTAACGTGTTGATATATAGGTATAGGTTGTTGTGTATGTGAGTAGGCTTATGATGTATACTTTACTAATTATATATATAGGTATACTAGTATATATTTATTACCCCTTAACATACAAAGAACGTATAGAATTCATTTATATTGAATAATAAAATATATATGTATATATACATAAACAGTATACAATAATAACGTACAATATATAAATCATTATGTTTATAGACTTTGTAAGTTATTATTATAATAATAACGTACAAAGTTAGATATTACGTGTTTAAAGCTTTTTGTACGTTATTTTTGAGTTTGTACGTTATTTCAAGATGGTTTTGTACGTTATTTTTTAACAGTACCATATTGTTTAACCTTAGTTATTTGGGGACTATGGGATTATGTGGAGTGATTAAGTTTTGCAGCTATAGCATTAATGTTAGTTAGTAGATCGTATTTCTCGAGGTAGAAATGATAAGGCGAGGGTCAGGTATTGTAAGGAAATGGTCAAGCGTATGTTCGTATTTATGTGTGGGACACGTGACATGTTAAGTTATGTTTCGTTCTGTGCCTTGTAGTTGGACATTACAGTGTGTATGTTGTTATTGAGTCGTAGTGAAAGTTTAGATCGCATAGTATTAGTAAGTTTCTATCACGATAATTGTGAATGTTGTCAGATAATTCAGTTGAGAATAGGCTGTGAGGGTTGTTGGCATTGTGTTATCAGAGGATGATATGTGGGTGATTTGTTTATTAAAAGTGTAGTCAGTAAGATGTCAGATTTCGTACAGGCTAGTTATTCGGAAGATACTATTTGTATGTTTCAACAATAGTGATATGCCTGTGTCCACTTGTGTTTCTATGTAGTCGGGTAAGACTGTTGAGGTTATTTGTTTGTCCTTCAATAGCAGATGGGGTTCATGCGTCTAGTTTATTTAGCCCAAGGTTCAGTCAGTGCGTATATATCATGCTTGTTTGGGTAATGTATTGCTTTATGATATCGATATTAACAGAAAGTGATCTAGCATTAATTATTGTAATAGTAAGTGATTATAGCATATGAAATAATAATAATGCATATAATTATAATTGGTCAGTATTTACCAAAGATTTTACGAATAAATATTCGAAACATTTTGATGTGAGCAAAGAATTTCAGAAGGATTCGTAGAATCGTTGATGTAACTAAGCAATATAAATATTAAAAACGACCTCGACTGGCCGGCTAAACATTGCATGTGTATGACTGGCTTCTAACAAAACTAGTCTAACATTTCTTATAGTAACAGAAATAAAACAGAGTCTTTTCTATCGAGCAGCAGCGATAGAAATAGTGGACGAGGCGGATGATCTAGTAAGGAAAACGGCAACTTCATATCTACTCGAGGGCGTTCTGGCAACCCCATTCACGGCTTCAATACTGCGCTGGAGAAAGCAACGGGAAACTACTCCAGTACAATTCCCACGAAAAAAACATGACAGCACAAATAGAAGTAAATGCAATAAGGCTAGAAAATGAGCCCTCTAGGTTGGACATCCTTTCAATTATTACTGGGTATGAGCGAAACTATCGTGTAAGTACAGTCGGTAAGAATGACGAGGCTATCTTAAATCCGTAAGGAAGGATTGTTTCTGCGAAAATCGTCTTGAAACACACAGATATTAATAGCTACCTACAATTTAAAAAAAATATAAGTATAGCGACATGGAATGTCAGAACAATGAATAATGGAAATACAGAAATTATTACAAGGGAAATGGGAAGGAATGGGTTAAATTTAATGGGAATAAGTGAGACAAATGGAAGGGGATAGGACAAGTAAAATCCGATAACTATTCAGTATATTTTAGTGTAAACGATAAAATTGAAAGAAAAGGGGTGGCATTCATATGCACAGAAAAAAGAAAAAAATGTGTTCTTGAGTTCAATCCTATAAGTGACAGAATAATAACAATTCGTATCCAAGGTAAACCTATACATTTCACATTCATACAAGTATACGCTCCCACTTCAACAGCAGATGAAGAGGAGATGGAATATTTCTACGATGCCCTACAAAATGTGTATGTCATTGGCGATTGGAATGCTAAGGTGGGTAAACAAAATACAGCTGGGGTAACTGGTATATTTGGACTGGGGATTAGAAATGAAAGAGGTAATACCATGATAGATTTCTGCAGTCGAAATAGTCAATTTAGAATTTAAATTTAATTTTAATTACTTAGAATTTAAATATCGCGATATTCGCTAACCGTTATTATCACAACAAACGTTATTTTAAAATCGTAAGTAATCTTTTCACTCGAAAGTCTTCGAAACAACACTCTAGAAATATAAGACTCGTTCACCCAATACCGTATCTTATCATAGTGGCAAAGAAACTGCCCCAAACTGAACTATTAATATATAATACTGTATTACCAGAACCTCGGATAACTTCAGAACCACGATGTCACAACGATGCATATCTAAGCTATTTATCAGTATTCTTCTTAACTACATAACCATTGTAGATGGTAAGTTTTACACACACACACACACACACACATACGCATACGCATAGACACACACACATCGTACGGCCCCATAAACATGCACATACGCACCCACATATACTTATACGTTCATACATTACACTAAACGCGCGTATGATATACACTAGCACATCGACGTAGCACATAACACTACAGTATGTACCTGCTGCCTAACCGTGCGTAATGCATTCTCTATTACGTAATAGTCACGTGATAGTCACGAGGTCACGTGTTAGCGCGTACTTCCGCTTCAAAGATTAACGCCACAGACTTCGAGAAGCGACTACAGATCCTTAGTAAACAGCTGTTCGCTAACACTTTACTAACACACTTAGGTTTATATTCTGCCCACAATCGAATAGTATAACTGCGATGTACACTCTCGAGTATCGTTCATCATTAAACGATAACTAATCAAATATAGTAAATAAAACATTCGCAATCACTATCGCCACCTCGAGTGCTTATTAAACTCGACCATTACGTCATCGCCAATACACTAACGCCACGTGGTATCCGAACTGTATGAGTCATACCGTATGACGTAACAACTACGGTACAGCTGTACTATATCTCCTTTCATAAACAACGCGCATGTCTTGAAACTGTTCACTTCCCTTGATCTTCATTAAACATTATCGTGCTACGTTTCATTATAATACACCTTTATATATATGTATGTATATATATATATATATATATATATATATATATATATATATATATATATATGTATATAGGTATACCTGATACACATATATGTATGTTCAAATCATAGATTTGTATTTTATCTGGATCAGTATTGATATATCTGGCTAATGTAAAGGTATTCAACATACATGGTACCTCGAGTTAGGTATCTTAAGATGACCATCACTTGACACATGCATTTAACAAATATTCAAACAAAAATATTGATTATCAAATACATTTGATTTTTTTCTATATACGCTTGTAAAGTGCGTTTCGATTATATCAAAATAAACATTTATATTTATTTATATTATATATTTATACTGCAATATAATTACAACATTTAATTTATTAAATAATACATCATATGTGATTATCGGCCATCTTAAGTTATCTAAATCGAGGCACCATGTATGTTGAAGATAAATCACGTGACCACCAATCTAGCTAAACTATAAATCTATATCGTATACGTATAAAGTTAGAGATAAAAACTATTTTCTCTCTAACTCTATGCGTATACGCATGACATATTAATAATGATAATTATTGGTTCAAGTGAACAAATATTAGTGAATTTACTACATTCTAGGTAGTGAAAACAACTATTGTGTGCATATTTATTTATTATTATTATTATTCCGCATAGAAAGTATGTTCAGCCCTTTTTTACATCTTGTTTTAAACAAAACCTCACATTATTCAGGCAATCCTACATCTTGTGTTAAACAAAACCTCACATTATTCAGGCAATCCTACATCTTGTGTTAAACAAAACCTCACATTATTCAGGCAATCCTACATCTTGTGTTAAACAAAACCTCACATTATTCAGGCAATCCTACATCTTGTGTTAAACAAAACCTCACATTATTCAGGCAATCCTACATCTTGTGTTCAACAAAACCTCACATTATTCAGGCAATCCTACATCTTGTGTTAAACAAAACCTCACATTATTCAGGCAATCCTACATCTTGTGGTAAACAAAACCTCACATTATTCAGGAAATCCTACATCGAACTTAAACAAAACCTCACATTATTCAGGCAATCCTACATCGAACTTAAACGAAACCTCACATTATTCAGGCAATCCGGTGACAACATATAGGCCAAACCAAGCTTCGAGTTATGGTTAGTAGCTATTGTTATTAACACAGTTACATTGTTGTATAAACTATATATTATTTAGCACATAATTCTATATGGCTTACGAACTGTTATTTAACGATTCAATAATTATATTTATATTGAATTATGGAATCCCAGTAAATTTGTGTGTACGAAAATTCGTGTATTACAGACCTTATTCTATTATAGTGATGAAATGTCCGTCTATTACACATCCATATGGATAGGATAGAACCAGCCCAGCAAAACATAACCGCATATTTAAATACTTATTAAAGAAGTTTATAAAACAATTTTAATCAGATTTTCGAACAATCTGATTTAAAATCTACTTTAATGTAAACGATTTAAACGTTTTTAAAACATATTTCTACTGCTTTAATAATTAATTATTAAAGTCTGATTTAATTCTGATTTAATAATCTCCGATATCGTAAGATATATTTTAATCTGTTTTAATAAGTATTTAAATGTGTCAACTTATATTACTTCTATTAAAAAGTCTGTAAATCTGTTATTATTGTTTGCTGGGAAAATATATATTATATGTGATTATTAAAGATCCTATGTGGAGATTATTAAATAATAAATAAATCAGGCTTTAATACTTAATTATTAAAGCAGTAGAAAGGTGTGTTAAAAACGTTTAAATCAGTTGAATTAAAGTAGATTTTAAATCAGAATGTTCGAAAATCTGATAAAATTGCTTTATAAACTACTTAAATAAGTATTTAAATCTGCTTTATGGTTTGCTGGGAATGTATTACACGGAAATGTTGTCAAAATAATATACGGATAGGTTATCTGTCTAAAACACGAACATTTAGTATATGAATTACACGACTAATACACACATTTTTTAATAATTTTTATTTTATTATATTTTATTAATTTAAATATTCTATAATAAATAGTAGAATTAATACTATTCTACAACCTATGTTAAATTAAACTATATTATTTATTTGTATATATAGTGATTTATGTCGGTGTAATAGACGGACAATGTCCGTCGGATATTTATCCATGTAAAACACGGATATTTATTCTGTATAAATCATGGACATTATTTACCTTAAAATTCATTAATATGTATATAAAACAATTACTTTTTTTTATAAAAAAAATGTAAATAAATTGTTATATCTAAATTAAGATTAATTTCTATATAATATATTAACTTATAATTTATGTTTTACATTTCTACTGCGTAAAATGTCAAAAATCGTATAAAATGTGGAGATTGTACTCGAGTTAAAATACGGACAAAAAATACATACATTTACTAGGATGATAGCATATATTTTATTTTTAAATTAATAGAGATACTTGATTTATACATGATTATTTATTATTTACAAAAGTAAAATTCACAATTAAAATAGCGTAATGCTATACAAGGTATAGAGGTTAAAGGTTGAAGTGCATTATTACACACGTGACTCTATTGCATGATTATTAGATGGTACGGGGCTTAACTGGGTTAACTATAGAGTCCGTTTATCTCCTATTTAGTTTTTCGATAACCTACCGCACAAATAGGGGGGGGGGTATGTTAAATATGCACCCTCCATTAAACCAAACAATTCTCGATGAACATAATCACAAATACGACTGGCTTATAAGGGTATTAAAGGGTTTAGGCCGGCGATAACAAAACAATTATATAATTAGCTCCATCCTGAACAATTCTATTTATAGCTCCACCTACAACAATTCTATTTATGGCTTCACTTAAAACAATTCTATGTATAGCTCCACCTAAACTTTAGGGATAAAAACTTAGACAAATGCACCATCGATATAATATATATTTTGTATTTATTAATAATATAACTATATATATATATATATATTAATATATCAATTGCGTATGCACATACTTACATGCACACATGACCAACACAGAAATAATGAAAATTTATATAATAAGTATTGTTGTAGTCTGCATTATGATCGTGGCAGTCAGCCTATACAAGATGTTCTGCTGCAGGTATGAATACAGCACACACGTGTGTGCGGTAATGCTTATGCAAGAGTGCTAACACTGCATCGCACACATCGCACACACACACATATATATATATGTTCCTTCCCCTCTGATCCTCTACCTTTCTACTTATATATTTCATATTATTAAAAGATGTAACGTCTGAAGTATAAATCGTATGTCCTTGCAATTTCCATCTAGTGTGTATACAAATATGCTATGTAAATATTTACTAATAATCTAATAATTCCAGGACCAGTGCCTCTCGAGATGTGTTAGTCATATTAGATATGTCATATCATATCGTTGTATTATATATATATATATATATATATATATATATGTATATACTATATATATATATATATATATGTATATACTATATATATATATATATATATATATATATATATATATATATATGTATATACTATATATATATATATATATATGTATATACTATATATATATATATATATATATATATATATATGTATATATATATATATATATATGTAGACGATAAATAATAGTCACATGTGTACACTGTACATTGTACGCCGTACATACATTACATTGTACTTTACTGTATGTATTAGATTAGAGAACAAAAAGTAAGAATAGGATTTATTATTTCTTATTTGGTCCACCAATCGGCTGCCAGCAAGTGTACAACTTTGTAATGGCCTGAGAAACATATAATATTTGAAATAAATATATATTTTATTAAAAATAATATTATATAAAAATCAATAAATATCATATATTATATTTAATAATTATTATATTATACAACTTTATACTATTAAAATGATAGTTAAATATTTATAACTTTTTTTTAAAAACTAATATTACTGATCTTTATTTATTAACTAAATGTTGATTCTTTAAACAAACACACATTCTTTAAACTTTAAACAACATAACTTATGATCTACTTGATAAATGTATATACAATTTTATAACTTAATCATAACTAATATATCTAAATATATATATTACGTATATACGTATACGTATATATTCATATATGAACTAAAAGAATACCTTAGTTACTGGAGATTCCTGGAAATTACTGGAAATTTTGTTATTTTAAAATTAGTGTTTTGTAGTTATCCTTCTCATCGTCTTATATTTATCATATAATTCTATAACTTAACCCTATATATTTATAGAACTACAATTAATTAATAAGATAACATTTTTAAATTATTCTCATATTTATTTTAGAAGTTATTTAACTTTAGTAAAAAAAATCTCCTATCTTCACTATGTAAATATTCATATGTTGGGCTGTCCCTTAAGGAGTTCTCCATTCTCATAATCTAAATGTTTAAATAAATTATAGAGTTTCTAATTATTCTCTTAGTTTATTCCATTTATTGACTCCTAGCTTGATAATTACGATTATTAATAGCAGTTAATTTTATTTATGATATCATATATTGTACTATTTCTTAAGTTATATTTTATATTACTATTGATATTTTATATATATATATTATAAATTAATAACTATACATTATATACTTATTATATTCTATCACCATTCTTAACTAACTTTTAAAAACTGGATTTCATCATACGACAAATACTTAGCTGCACACCCCAATACAATCACTAACACCCACTGATCAATCACTTACTATTACAATAAGTAATGCTAGATCACTTTCTGTTAATATCGATATCATAAAGCAATACATTACCCACACAACCATGAGATATACGTACTGACTGAACCCTGGCTAAATAAACTAGACGAATGAACCCCATCTGCTATTGAAGGACAAACATATAATCTCAACAGTCTTACCCGACTACATAGAAACACAGGTGGACACAGGCATAGCACTATCGTTGAAACATACAAATAGTATCTTCCGAATAACTAGCCTGTACGAAATCTGACATCTTACTAACTACACTTTTAATAAACAAATCACCCGCATATCATCCTCTGATACCACCATGCCAACAACCCTAACAGACTATTCTCAACTGAATTATCTGACAACATTCACAATTATCGTGATATAAACTTACTAATACTAGGCGATCTAACCGTTCACTACGACTCAATAACAACAAACACACTGTAATGTCCAACTAAAATTCACAGAACGAAACATAACTTAACATGTCACGTGTCCCACACATAAATACGAACATACGCTTGACCTTTTCCTTACAAAACCTGACCCTCGCCTTATCATTTCAACCTCGAGAAATACGATCTACTAACTAACATTAATGCTATCGCTGCCAAACTTAAACTTAATCTCGCCACATAATCCCATAGTCCCCAAATAATCTCGCATAGAATAATACAAACAATAAACTACATTTCTTATGAAAATTATCTTAAATTCTCTTCATACACGACTACCCATAACCTTGACACTTTTACCACCACGATAACTGTCATACTTGACAAGCATGCCCCACTTATCCACTCACAACTAAAAGCCACACTAATACAACATTGTTCCATTCAAATCTATATTCTTAAAAAAAGGACATGCAAACTTGGCCTACTTTTTAGAAAACTTCCAACCATATACAACTATAATACATTTTTCATTAAATGTAAACAAATACAGACAATACATGTATATTATTAAAGCGAACTACAAAAAGTCAGCAGAACTACTACATATTGGTGCTAGAAATGACTATAAAGAGCTCTATAAGATAAGCTCCCTACCTGATCGCCTATGTGGACGCACTTCTATACATATTCTCCATATCTCTAATAATATATTACTAGTGAAAACTTCGCTGACTTTCTCTGATAAAATACTTAAAATACACATTAGACTAATTACCCTAACACTAAACCCTAACACCAACCCCACTTAATGAAATATCTACCCAGAAACCACTGCTCCTGCACACTCTAACAATATCCCCATATCGTTAATATTGCAAAAACTTGTTTCTTAAATTATCCTCTTATTCTACATTTACGACCAATAATTCAATTTCTCTTGTAATATAATATATATATAAAATAGTCATATATAGTATACATAATAAATCATATATCGATTTAAACTATATGTATATGTGTGTGTGCGCGCGTGAGTTGTACATATCGTACGTTGCACGGTGTTCACACGATACCACTATAACAGACAACAGCCCCAGACTGAGGACTCGCCGAGTAATCTAGGTCCAATTCAATACATGTACGACTGGGATCAAGGCGGTGGAGTGAGGGACAGTATGTCCCTATACGATGAAATGATAGTCGCGTATCACGCTCGGACTAATCATGTCCTCGTACATCCACTCCACCGCTAATAAATATTAAAACGTCTTTTGTTAACTTATATTTTAGTTATATATTTTAATTATATATATATATATATATATATATATATTACAATTATACATTACTAATATATATTACAACTACTTATTTTACTTCCATTATTTTTACTATCGTTACAATATATTTTCATCATTTGTTAAATTATCTGTTTCACAAGAAGTTAAATCATTTTAGTCAATCTTAAATTATATAAAATCCACCTATAATTTATATAACGTATTAACTCCTATTTATACCCATTTCACCTATTATTATCTTGATAATATCTGTAATGAAGTTATCTTTAAATATAATTATATTTGTAAATTGTAAAAATATGTACAATAGTGTTATCTAAAATGTTTATTCATCTAAATATGGAATATTCCACAGTAATATATATATTATAATATATTAAGTATATATTACTAAATATTGGTTATCTGTATGTGTAGAATTCTAATAACGCAAATATTCGACATCCTTATCACAAATAACCATAGGTTGAAATCCGTCAAATGAAAATACTATTTAAATAATACAACATGCAGTAATATATTGTACTTTACATTACATATTACTCTATTAAGTATTACATTTATTTAAAGTAACGAACCACTTTACCATTGTTACGATGCTTTCATGTATTAAATAACCCACTTTAGTTATTATTACTTCTATTGTTTGTTATTTATCTTTTATTGTTAAGGTATGCTATTAAATCGTGCTTATATTCTTTATTAGATTAAGTTTCGTATTATTAGTTATTTTATTTCAATAACGTATGTTTCAACTTTACATTTTCATAATTCAAATGTGTAGGTATTCAATCGATCCATATTAATCTAAACATAAATAAAACTTACTTACTTTGATTAATACATTTTAATAGCTATTCTCTACGACTAGAATATATATATAATGTTAACATTAAATATAGGAGTTAAATATATCTAATTTTCTGTTAGAAAACATCAATAGATTATAAAATTATTGTAGTATATATTTGTAAATGATAACATATTAAATATGTAGGACAATTTAAATTATAAATTGAATTTATGATAAATAGAAATATATTATTTAGTAAATCATGTAGGGAGGTATTATTCATTATTAGGGTGTTGGTATTAGCATTAGTTATATGTATAAGAAGATTATAAACAATTTATATTACACATTATTTGTTATCTAATTATAATCAAACTAGAATATTAAATAATTCAAAAGTATCAATAAATATTATATAATCAAGCAGTAAAACAGATTTTAATTTGACGTCTTTAATGAGAATAAAAAACAAATTATATATATTTTTTCTGATTAATTTTCCCGAAATAAAAAATGTATATGCTTAGACTTACATTATTTACAATTCGTATATGTATATATATATATATATATATATATATATATATATGTTAATACTTATTTGTTTTCATTGAATAACTTCATTATGACGTGTATTATTTAAATATAAATAACATATATTAATAATATATATATATATATATATATATTATATTGAATTTAATTCAAATATTTTATTTACACATTAGATATTTATTTACAATATAATTTATGTTATCTTAACTTCGTATTTTGCCCACATGGCAGATCGACACAAGTTTTGCTTTTTGATATATGAACAATAATTGAAACACTACATACAAATCATTGCAAATATCGGTATTTCTACAATATATATATATATATATCATAAATAAATAATGGTAATAACAAAAGTAATATTCATATAAAATAATAAATTATATGAAACATCTGATATCATTAATAATAAAGTTTAGGGGGTTTTAAAATTGTGGAATTATAGAAACAAATGTATTCGTATATCATTAAGAATGTTTTTATAATACACTTGTATAATATACTGTAATATAATGTAATATATGATAATGTATACGATCGAAGCTATATAACACATTAATTATTAAAATATATTAGAAATATCAAGTATTTATTATTATGAGTTTAGACATTTATATAAAAGAAAATGATTTTAATATAATTAATTAATTGTGGCTTTCTTGTATTCACTAGAATCATGATAATCTATATACCATAGTAGCACACGCACAAATAGACACACATATTAACTTATTATACCTAGCTATTTGTAATTATATTATCTTTTCTATATATTTATTATCTCCTATAAGGAAAATATGTTTTCGGTTATCTTCATAATTCCATTGATTTATCTTTATCTTATATTTAAATGATGACGTATGTTGTTGAACTATTGTTTGTATATATTATCGAGGAAATGTATTATTATGCGCAGGAAGATATATGTTGTAATATTTGTTTTTAAAATAAAGATATATATATATACGAATTTATTTGGAAACGTAGAGACATATTATACATATTGATACCCTATTGGATCCTAGTCAATATATATATACCACCTACTGGTAACTATTTAGGTTAATTCTATTTTTAGATTATATTTGATTGCATATCAATTTGAAAAATATATTACTATTATAAATGAAAAGTTATGTACATTTATGAATACAATAACTATTTAATGTGTGTTTGTTTTAAAAATATAACCATTTTTCTTAAAATAAACAGCCATATTCGATAAATATAATATATAATATCCATTTTAAATGTAAAATTATATTTATTTTGTAAAATTCTTAGTATGTAACAATACTTTGACAATTCTCTATCATAATTATTTAAAACGAGAGTATTGCCACCTATATTTTAAACCATTCAACATTAAAATGTGTTTCACGTAAAGTAATACAAGTGACATATCTTTGCTTCACAAAATCATTGATGTGGTAGGATAACCTATAGATACCCTATAGTTATTAAGAATGAGATTTGTATATCTATGTTATTGTAATAAAATTAATATAACTGGAAAATTTATTAAATTATATAATAGAAGCCATATTTTAGTTCTTTCAAATTTGTATTAAAAAAAAGTTATAATAAAAAATGCGCTAATAACAAAATTATGATTCATGATTTATGAATTGATGTCATCATCTATATTACTATTCGCGTTAATAAAGTTTGTGATCTAGGGACTTCACCCCCTTATATGTCTATGAATATATTATATACTTAGGAGTATATTTATATATATATATATATATATATATAGGTATACCTATATATTTTATTAAGCAATACTTAATTAGGAAATAATTAAATATATTTAATTATGTTATGACATAATAATTAAATTTAAATAATTATTACGAAATAATAATTGTTTAGGAGTAGGTAATAAGAAATAAGTTTTTAGTGAATAATACATACTAATAATTTGTATGTATATATATACGTATACGTTATAGGTAGATATACCTACATTTGTTTGTATTATATTATAACTTATACACATTATAAATGGTTTCAAATTATAAAACTAATGTGAGATTAATGCCTTTTGAGATTAAGAGGGTTAACCTATTAATTACTGATATTTGTGAAATAATCGAATTAATATTATTTAATAAATAAACTATATTTATTTAAATATTTTCAATATATGTAACTTCATATGATTGGTTGTTTTGAAAAAACGTGACTCGAATGTGATTGGTCGATTAATATGTGAATATTGTGCGGCGTGCGTCCCGTAATCAAGGACATGTCCTTAGGCCATAACGCCGGCTGACTCGGCTCCGTCTCAAGCCACTCGTTCCGTCATCGCTAACGCCGATCTGTACGGCGAGCACCTCGAGCTATTCGTAGTTCTCATCGTTTCCGATAGGTGTTCTCCGCGATGGGCGTGTCGACTAGAGGAGGCCACGGTGGCGTCCACCCTAGCGACCGATTTATCGCTGTTTTTCTCGTAATGTGGCACTCGTCTGCCGTCGCCGCCGCTGTTGAACTTTAACCTCGAGAACAACAACCGGTCGTAGTGGTCGCGAAACTGGCGACTCAACAGGTACAACGCGAACGGATTCAGACACGAGTTGGTGTAGGACAAACACAGTGCGGCTATCTTGAAGATATGCCAGAACATGTTAAACTGGCCCGTGTCGTAGTGATACCACAGTATGTACACCTGTCTGTGCAACCAGCAGGCGACGAACACGGCTACGAAAGATATCACCGCCTGCAGGTGTGGTTATTAGTGGAGATAGAACACTGTAGTAAAGAGTTGGCCGTCACAGAGATCACGCGTTACTTTAAGTTCAACGAATAACTCTCATTAAATACATCTTATACGTACCGCTGCTCTACTATTATCTTCACATAAATTAACTATAATTAAATATAATTACTTTATACTTTATATATATATCAAAGATTTTTAAGGAAATATATAAAAATTACGCGAAATCTTTTACATGTAAATATTTTACATGACGAAGGCATGACACATATGGGGTCAATAAATCATATACAGATGTGAACAATACCGAGGTCAATTCAGGGGAAAAGACGCGATATATATACGTATAGATTAAATTACACATTATATTATATAATGAAACGATAAACATATGTTGGGCTAATTCCCAAATAAATGTGGTTGGGTATCAACTCCGTTCATGTAGATAAACAACATCACTCATCGTAGAACTGTTACCTTGGCAACTCGTTTCCTAGCAACCATTTGTTTTCTGAGTTGGATACTGGCTATACCTTCAATTTCGTCGGAGGCGCTGGATTCGGCATAGAATCCCTGGTGTCCCAAATGTGTAAAAATATTAACTTATTGTTGGTGCTACATCTACAACTGTGCACTATCTATATAAACGTATACACCATATAAAGCTGACATATTAGAGATAGGAGTATTATAAGTAGTGATATATGTATGCATAGGCGAAACTTTAGGGGGGGCGGGGAGATGTATCCCACCCTGAAAATATAGTGTGGGGGATATCCCCCTAACAAATTATTATTAAATAAATTATTATATATACACAAACCCCTATATACATAGTGTAGTGTGTGTATTACTCTATACATACACATAGAAAGATGGAAATGTTAATCAACTGATTAACATTTATTAGTAAATTCAAAATTGACTAATATTTATTTTATTTCAAAAATTTGACGAAACAAATTTAGTTTTATAATACTTGACTAAGTCTATTCATTACATGTTTGTTTACTAATCTCCCCAAACCAAGTTGTATTTTTGTTATCATTTTAATTCTAAGTAATCACTCTGATCAAATAAAATCACCTGGATAAAATATTCGCGATTCTTATTAAGAATTCTCATTAAATTCCAATAACGGCCATAAATTAATGAGTCAATACTAGTGATGTAAATGATGCTCAAATCTAAAGCATCGATGCAGTCTCAGTCTCGGTTACCTAAAGCATCGATGCAGTCTCATTCTCGGTTACCCAAAGCATCAATGCAGTATCAGTCTCAGTTACCTAAAGCATCGATGCAGTCTCAGTCTCAGTTACCTAAAGCATCGATGTAGTCTCAGTCTCGGTTACACAAAGCATCGATGCAGTCTCAGTCTCATTACCTAAAGCATCGATGCAGTCTCAGTCTCGGTTACCCAAAGCATCAATGCAGTATCAGTCTCAGTTACCTAAAGCATCGATGCAATCTCAATGTCAAAATCATCGTTAAATAGCCACCTATCGATACAAATAATTAATAATATGTCACATAATATGGAAACATTAATAAAAATATGGTCAAATATATAAAAATTATGTTTAAAATGTAACTTCAAAAAAGCATCATTTCGGTTCGATTATGTTTTGTAAGAGTCTCGTCTCGGCTCGGGCTCATTTTTACTAGAGCCTCGTCTCGGCTCGGGCTTGTTTGGTTAGAGTCTCGGCTCGACTCGGGCTCGTTTGGCTAGAATCTCGGCTCGGCTCGAGCTCGTTTTTTTACCGAAAATGAAAGGCTCGGCATCAAAAGCTCTAATTCATTTACATCACTAGTCAATAGACATGCAGCCACTCGAGTTAATATTATGTATAATCTAAATTAGTATAATCTAAATATGTAGAATACATACAAATACTATATACAAATATGTGTCTAAGGAAAGTTATAACCCACGCGATATCATGTAATTCAATGTTGTAAACAAAACATGAAGAGCGCCACCTACATAGAATCAATTTTCTGAAAAATGTGTTGTTTATAATGTAAATCGTATCAAACTAATAATATTCACTTTTAAAATGTAAAATAATGAAAACTAAATGTTCATTACTAATATATAATAAAGCGATAGGAAATGTTTTATATTTCACGTAATTTAGTTGAGCGTTGAAAACGTTGTTAAGGAAAATAGTTTTTATGAAATTTCATAATTTTTATAATATCACTTGTAATAATTAAAGGTTAATAAAATAGTTTCAAATTAATTGTATATAAATTATATAATATAATATACCTATATGTTTGTGTGTTAGGCATATTAGACGTTGAGCCTACGTACGGCAAGCTAACTTTAATCGAGGACTTGACGAGCACCCTTGCCATGAGGGCGTAGAAAACGGCTATGGCTGTGATGGGCGCGGCGAAGTACACTATGAACCGTATCATGCTGTGAACCCGCTTGTAGGACACGCCCAGTTCTGCGGGGTACACCTGGTCACGAGCGCGTGTCAATGTTGGGAGAACTGGGGTGTTTCGAGGAGGGAGGGGCGCGTCTAACGGATATAAGGGGAGAACTAGGACATGTAAACAATACGGGTAAAGGACACGTTATGATACAACTACAACTTCGGCCTAGTATATTTATTGATTTGGTTTGTAAAAACACTTTTAAAATAAACCAATACGATACCAATACTTATAGATTCATTTGGTTATTGGTTTTGACCCGTCATTGAAAGCTTAAAACCGGTTATGAGTTTTTTATGATGTATGTAGTTATGGGATGAGATTATTTTATATTGTTATGGGTTTCATACTTTATCTAATTATGGGTTTTATATAGTAATTATATATACCGTAATCGTGAATATTATTTATAATATCTAATTATAGACATTTCAGACTGGACTTATCGTTTTGTCTAGGGGAAAGTAACTGAATACGGACAGTGCCCGAATACGGATACTCTCGGTATCTCAGAAACCATAAATCCTACAAAAAATATTGAATGAATAAAATATTCATAATTATAATTATATATATAAATAAATATATATATAATAAATAAATATATATATATATATAAATAATCTAAAAAAGTATTTTTTTTTTTTAATTATTAAAAATATTGCTGATATATCCAATATACTGATTTTTTTATTTCGTTTTTAAATTTATAAAAAAAAATTTTAACTTAAAACCTTCTCAAGAATATAAAAATGTATCGATATAAAATATAACACTATATTATTAAAAAATAAAGCATTCTAAAAGTATATATATATATATAAATCCTATATTTATTATCAAATATTCATTAAGTTATAAGCATATATCCAGATGTCATATAAGTCTCTAATACGGACACTCTAGATGTCTTAATACGGACACCCTATAACCAATCAGCGCGCAGCGTATGAACTATTCTGATATTCATAAAAATCGCGTGCGTTATAATATTAATACCACCAATAAAGATAAATCTAAAACTTGTATTATTTAGATACTTAAATTGTATTATTAATTAAAAAATAATAAAAATAAATAAATTATTAACTAATTAAATTAGAATAAATTGTTCATAAAATTAATTATAAATAATGTAATTGTAATTTTTCTGATTGATTCATCAATACTATATAGTTTATCTAGTAGTATATAAGGTGTCCGTATTATAACATATGGTATCCGTATTTGGACATGGGTACCGAATACGGACACCCCCGTTATCTTTGGAATTAAAAGATTAAATAAAATTTTAAAATCACAATAATATCTATAATATTAATATATTGAATTGTTGAATAAAAATAGTGATTCATAAAATGTTAAGACCATTTATTGTTAAAGTATTCGTATTAGGTTACTTTCCCCTATATTATATTTCTGACTGATATCAAGATTAATTGTCTCTCATAACCAGTCACATTACATCCCTAATTATAGATATACTTATAATCTATCTTAACCTCACTGTGCTGTATTATTGTATGAATAACGTACAGGCCATTTCGACTGTTCACAAAACTCTCAAACAATGAATACATGACATGTTCATAACTATATGTGCACCCTACATTAATCATAACGTATGGGGTTCTGAGGTTTAATCCGATTGTGCTTACTTAATAATAACACTTCATAAGTATTTAACACGTTTCCCTTAAAACTTAATATTCATGAAAATAGATATATCACCATATATTTACTATTAATTATTTAATAATAAATATCTAGTTACAAAAATGTATAGTTTGAAAGTATAGTTATAATTATCATTTATTTAGCGATACTACTAGCATTATTATAATTTAAATAGACCAGTAGTATTGAACATTAATTTTCCGTTACAAACAATAATTATCTATTTATAGACTTAGCAGAATCATATCATGTATATTCATTATATTTATTAATTTCATAACATGGTAATTATAATAAATTAGATCTATGCTTAATACGATACATATAATATTATTATACTAAGCATCAATATACTAATACATATATAACTTATAATGTAATATTAATATGCTGTATTAGTATAAGACTTCTAAGTAGGGGAAAGTATCCGAATACTGACGGTTCCGGAATACGGATACTCTCGGTATCTCAGGAATAATGAATCCTACAACAAAATGTTTGATGAATAAAATATTCATAGTTATATAGTCTAAATAAATATTTTAATTTGTTTATTAATTAACATAATGCTATTATATCCAATAAATTGATTTTTATTTTGTATTATTTTTTTAAATATATGAAAAAAAAATCAAATTAAAACCTTCTCAAGCATATAACATATTTGTATTAATATAAAATATAATAATATATTATTGATAACTAAAGCATTCTAAACATTATATACAAAATTTCTATATTTGTTATCAAATATTAATTAAGTTAAGATCATATATCTAAATGTCATACAAATCCCTAATACGGACACTATTGATGTATTAACAGTGTCCGTCGGACACCCTATAACCAAGCATCGCACAGCGTGTGAACTTTTCTAATTTTCATAAAAATGTGTATAATATTAATAGCATATATTTATTAATATGTTTCATGATTATTATTTAGATATTTCTCTTGTAATTATTAATTAATAAAAATAATAAAAATGAATAAATGAATTACCAATTAAATTATATAAAATTATTCATACAATTAATTAAAAGTAATGTAATTTTAGTTAAACTGATTGATTCATCGATACTATATAGTTTATCTAGTATTATTTAGGATTTCCGTATTATAACACAGGGTGTCCGTATTCGGACACGGGTACCGAATACGGACACCCTTATTATCTATTGAATACAAATATTAAATACAATTTTATAATCACAATAATATCTATAATCATATAATATAAATATATCGTAATTTGTGAATACAAATATTGATGAATTAAATTGTAAGACCATATATTGTTAAAGTGTCCGTATTAGGTGTCCATTTTTCCCCTATAGCATATATATAATTATTCAACTACATATCGATTACCTGATATGGTATATATAAACTTGCTATTATAAAAATCCAGTATAATATATATGTACATTATATGATATATATATACAGTAAAACCTCTCTATAAGAAACCTCTTTATAAGAAAAACCTCTTTATAAGAAAATTGTTTACACATTTGGTTGGAATTCAACCTTTTCCACATTAAAAAACCTCTTTATAAGAAATTCTTATAAGAAAACTATAAGAAAAACCTCTTTATAAGAAACTTATTGTATACAAAATATAAAAAATAATTATATATAAATAGAAGCATTGTATATTGATAAAAATTATAGAAATTAATTATTATATAAGATATTGTTTTTTCTTACAAATATTTTATATTACATAAATAGCTCTAAATGAATTAAAAATTAATTAATAATTGTTATTGATTATCCATAAATGTATTAATATTTATTAAAATTAATTAATAAATGTTATTTTTAAATAAATAATATTTCTAAACTATTCTTTTGATTAATACTTTTAAATAAATAAATATACTATATATATACAACCTATAGGTTATATAATGCATTTTCAATTATAAATTAATTATTAAAATCAATGGAAAAGTAAAAACCTCTTTATAAGAAAACCTCTCTATAAGAAAAAAAGTACTGAAAAAAAATAGTTTCTTATAGAGAGGTTTTACTGTATATATATATATATATATATATATCAATTATAATAATATATAATATACAGTACATTATTTTATGAATCTAATATCAATATAAAATGTATTCGTAATCTTCTATATATATATATATATCTATAATTAAATATATGTTAACTATTTTATATATTGATATTGTAGATGTACTTGCAATACATGAAATAATATTAGCATCTCATATATTAAAGTTCACTATATTTTAGTATAAGCGGTGTGAGTATGCAATACAATGTATTGGTTTAACACACTTTTTTAAACTAATATTTGTTGTTATATAAGTATGTGAAAAGAAACGCTACACAAACCTGCCATCCTCTGTTATCTACATGTTATCTACCTGTTATCTAGCTGTTATCATGGGTATAGACACAGGTCAATGTTGAGCACTTCACTGTTAACAATAACCTTTACTACTATATTCTGAAAACCTCTAATGGTGTCTCCTATTTGTATGTTTTTGTGTTCCTTTACTATACCCTTTAACAAATTCTAAAGGTTTTCAGTTTGATTTTATTTAAAGGTTATTTTAACATTTACTACATTATAAATATTCAATAAAGATTTTCAGTTTGATTTTAAATAAAGGTTATTTTAACCTTTAATACATTACATATATTTAATAAAGGTTACCAGCTATATTTCATTTAAAGATTATTTTAACTGTTAATAGTATACATGTAAACTGTTATCACCAATATTGTTAGCGAGATGCTTATGTATAATATCTAATTATAGACTTTTCAGTACTGAATTGTCGTTTTGTCTATGTAATATTTCCAATTGATTGTGAGACTAATGTCGAGACTTATTTAAATCTAGCGTGAATATTCACTGAACAATAGTCAGGAATATATATTGATATACAACGATTCGCCACTTATATAACATTACGTCATTACATATATACACAATACTTACCGAACGAACTGAACTGCAACATACACGTGTACTCTAACATATTTCCAAACAATTAATTCTTATTATTATTATTTCATTTTATTTTTTAATATGGATGTCGACATAACTTAATATACCATTTCCGAAAAATGTATTTATCATTTTATGTGTGTGTCTAAATAAATGATACTGCTATAGTAGTAGATTAGTATACTACTACTACTACTACTACTACTACTACTACTACTACTACTACTACTACTACTACTACTACTACTACTACTACTACTACTACTACTACTACTACTACTACTACTACTACTACTACTACTACTACTACTACTACTACTACTACTACTACTACTACTACTACTACTACTACTACTACTACTACTACTACTACTACTACTACTACTACTACTACTACTACTACTACTACTACTACTACTACTACTACTACTACTACTACTACTACTACTACTACTACTACTACTACTACTACTACTACTACTACTACTACTACTACTACTACTACTACTACTACTACTACTACTACTACTACTACTACTACTACTACTACTACTACTACCTCTACTACTACTACTACTACTACTACTACTACTACTACTACTACTACTACTACTACTACTACTACTACTACTACTACTACTATTACTACTACTACTACTACTACTACTACTACTACTACTACTACTACTACTACTACTACTACTACTACTACAATGAAGTCAATAATAAAATACCATAACTAGGTACATACATAGATAAAAACGCATAACCACATTTCAATACTTCAATGATAACAAAATCATAATAAAATGTGTATATGGTATGCATTTTAGGTAGTAGCAAACGGATTATATCGGTTATAAGCATAGATGTATAGTTTACACTATAGATTTACTAGTGTAAACTATAAATCTATGGTTATAAGATATAGGTTTACTGCGCATTGTATTCTACGGTACACTAGTTTATTATTTATATAATAAAATAGATGTAAGGGGTATGTAAGCGATGCATTATATTCATCTATAGAAAGCATGGAGCTAGAAAGAATCTCTCTACGATAGAAAATATCAATTTAAACATATATATATATATATATATATATATATATGTATATATATATATGTATGTTGTATACGTAAATCGTGCACATACACTAGATATACACAGACACCCGACTCTATATTCGCTAATGTATAATCACTAAGAGTTAATGAGAATGCTTCTTCTAGTAAAGACGACACCACACCGGTCAGTATAGACCGCTACTATCACGAGCACCATTCGTATCGATTGTTACGTAATCAACACCGTATAATCTGACGCGTGTGTCAGGTGTCAGAGGTCAGGTGTTAGAGGTCAATTGTTACGTAGGCGATAATCTATGGCGGTGCCTTTTTAAGGATTTGAAAATGGGGGGAATTCCAAAAATAGGTATGTACACAAATTATATACAAAAAACTATTGAACGATATACTACGATCTGCTACTGATCTATATTATGTGAATAGGACTATATCCATATATGGTCTAATTGATTATGAAATATATGAGTTTGTGGTGGGTACATATTCAAAAATGGTGTGTAAAAATAATAGTAGGGGCAGTTGCCCACGAACTACCCTTCACAAAAGTACTGCACTGCAGAGGTCAGAGGTCAGTTGTTACGTAACCACTGTGGTCAGTATAACCTGGCAGAGTTTCAGCAGGCCTCCCCGTAGTGTCCGGTGTGTAGATTGGTCTGGAACAGGTCCGGAATAGCGAGCAGGGTGGACATTAGCCACATCGTACAGGTCAAGCATTACTTAGGCCAGCCTATAGGTTAAGTGTGCGATGAGTCACTGACATAACTATCGTGTGTATTGGTGCTGCGTCATGAACGGGTACAGGTGGCTATGTATATCTTAGTAGTTTTATTTTTATTTGTTTAGGTTTAGGTGTCAACAATTTGCATGGGGAAAAAATGATCTTTAAATATATAAATGTGTATTTTCCATAGAAATAATTAATGTATAAACATTATATTTGTAGGACGTTTGTAATATATGTATTTTATATCAATTTTATATCAAAGAGTAATGGAACTAATTATTTTTCTAACATTAATTAATTAATATCGATCATATTATATTATATATGATATATATATACATAATATTATCAAAGCCCTTATTAAGGTCTTTGATATTATTAAGGTAAACGTCATAATAGTATAATAACATAACACAATTATAGGTAGACTGTTGTATTACGAATTATAATGTAAATCAAAAAATGAATATTAGTATTTATTAATTATTAATTCTCTATATTCTGATTTTTTTTATAATTAAATCATAAAATGTACACTATTATTATATATATTTATAATAAAAAATAAAACAATTAGCCGAGTTGCCTAGAGAGGTGTGTTATCATATGATATAATATTCTATTTGTGGCTGAATGTATGTGTTCGACTCCCCATCGTGGAATATTTTTTTATCTTTTTATTATATATAATTATTTTTTTAATATATATATATTACTTTTTTCTGCCGAGCAAGCTTGACCTGGTAAGGTAATGCAAGGTATATTACTTTAATTAATTATTTAATATTACTTTGATTATTATTATATATAATAGGTAACCTATGTATTACTTCAATTATTATTATATATATATACAATTATATATAATTATATATTAATATTGATTACTATAATTATTATTTTATATATAAGAATAAATTATTATATACATATTATAGTTGCTTCTACTTGCAATTAAATAGTCTTTCAGAAACTATATACAACTCCTATGTACGTACAATATTCGCATTATAATTAATTAAGTTAAGTACATTTAGTACAACTCTTCCCCCACCCGTTCCATAACCCACGGTGTCCCCCAGGAATCTGTCCTTGGCCAACTCCTCTTCAATATTTACATCCTCCCCATGTTTGACATATTCACTGACTACCCCGATATCTCCTTCCATACTTATGTCGACGACCTTCAACTATTTCTTAACTGCACAGACTCCCCTACTTATGCCCTTTGCCGACTCGCCTCATGTATCAAGTCCATACACCAATGGCTTACCTCCAACTCCCTAAAACTTAACCCCACTAAAACGGAAGCTATTTTTCTCCACTTACCCCTACGCTCCTCCACCCTCCCTGGACCACCCCCATCTCACTCGACAACATATCACTCCCCTACTCTCAACACGTCCGAAACCATGGCTTCCATCTTGATACCACCCTTTCTCTTGACTCCCATCTTATACATATGCACAAATCCATCTACTACCAGTGGTAGTCTACCACCTACACTGCTTCCGCTTAATCCGACGTTCCATTCCCCTCCCCATCGCCATTGCCTCCTCCTACATCATCCCCCCGACTTTTGCAACTACCTACTTTTTACCTCCCTGAATACAAACTCTTCAAACTATATCGACTCCAAAACGCTGTAGTTTGCTGTGTCCATTTACTTCCCCGTCGTTCTTCTGACTCCATGACACCTCTCCTAAAACAACTACACTAGCTGCCAGTCCCCTACCGCATAAAGTACAAACTCACCCTGACTATCCACAAAGCTATTCACCACAACTCCCCTGACTACCTTGCCTCCCTCATACATCTACACACACCCATCACTCCACTCCAGACCCGTTCCTCCAACACCTTTATCCTTACCACTCCCCATCTACACAAACTCCACTCTTCCAATACACGCTCCTTTGTCCTCTCTGCCCCTTAACACTGGATCTCCCTACCCAATCACCTACGAACAAACACATCAAATCCCTCCTTTAAACGCCACATTAAGACTTATTACTCTCCATTGCCTTCCCTCCCACTCAATAATTCCCTCCTACGGACGGTCGATTGCTCACGCACTGATGCAGTCCATAAACAACAAAAAGTAAAAAAGTAAAGTAAAGTAAGTAATTTCAAACTTAATATTTATAATATTATTAAATTAATTTTAGGAAAATAACGTATGTCCATTACTCTAATAATTTACGTATCGTTGTGTTATATTACTATATACATATAATAAATGTCTTCTACTTGGAATTAAACAGTCTTTCAGAAACTATATAAAACGCCTACGTATATTCGCATCATAATTAAATAAATTCTAATTTAGAATAAATTAAAAACTAAAATGTTACTAAAACAAATTAATTTATAAAACATTATTATAACAGTTTTATTATCAAACATATATTATTCATACTTGACATTAAACAGGCTGTAAGTAACTCTATTGATATCGTATGTACTTATAACATATACATATATTTACATATACATAAATATATTTACATATACATATATATATATGTATACGTTATACTATAATCAAGGACTTATGTCCTTTCTATAATTTCCATTTATAAGTATACATTCATATATGATTCATATAATATGAATCTTAATTATAATTATGTATCAATGAATCGCGGGCATAATTTGCGCCAGTAGAAATTGCGTATGTTATGGCGTGTGTTGTTTTCAGCGCGTGTGTGCTCTTTTACGATGTTATTTTAGTGTGGCTTTTAGTTGTGAGTGGATAAGTGGGGCATGCTTGTCAAGTATGGCAGTTATTGTGGTGGTAAAAGTGTCAAGGTTATAGGTAGTTGTGTATGTAGAGAATGTAAGATAATGTTCATAATAAATGTAGTTTATTGTTTGTAGGATCCTATACGAGCACTGTTAAAAAATAACGTACACAATGATCTCTAATAACGTACAAAGCTTGTCCCCTCAGTGTACCTTATAACGTACAAATCACTTTTTTTATTTCAAATGAATTGTGTACGTTATTACAATATGCTGACTTTGTACGTTATTATAACACGGATTTGTACGTTATTTAAAACATATTTTGAACGTTATTGCAATACTGTATACAATATACAATACGGTATTGTATCTACATATGTTATTTAAAGATAGTTTTGGACTTTATAATAATACTATATTGTACATTATTTAAAGACTGTTTTGAACGTTATACAACATGCCTCCGATTGGATTCGAACCAGTGACCTTTGTATCAGGAACCCAACGCTTTGTCTATAGGGCTAATGCGCCATTATATATATGTATAGTAAACGCGCATCTATTGTATTGAGTTTACGTATAATTTCAAAATAATTATACGATAATATATAGATAATTTAACTTCTGAATCTATAACTACCCTCGGTTTCACTATAACATCTCACCTAGACTACTCTCCACATATTAATAATATGATTCGCACTGCCACCTATTTTCTATATAATATTAGAAAATCTCGTAATAAGCTTACCTTCGCCATGACGAAATGTTTAATTCACTCGCTAGTTTTCAGCAGACTTATATATTTCTGTTCATTATTATGTAATTTACCTGTCAACCTTATGTATAAACTTGAGCGTATTCAACGTCGTGCTATACGTGTATTATATAAACTAAACGTTGCTTCAATTGTTTCTATATCTGATTTAATGAGATCATTAGGCTGGCTTAAGTTTAGATATATATGTATACATAGGCTATTGTGTATTACACATAAGGCTATTCACCGTGGATTTCCTGAATATTTAGCTCAATCCATTAATATTCAGAGTTCGAACAGATTCAGTCGGAATTGCCACATCATGAAGTTGGTGCAACAATCTACATCGTTGGCATTCTCTGAATCTGCTTTCTCGGTTATTGCTCCGAAAAGCTGGAATTCTCTTCCTTACGATATTCGTTGTATTACATCAATTTCATTGTTTAAACGTAAACTGTATGTTCATTTTAAGTCATTGTAATTCGTTCTATTTTATATTATTATTCGTTCTCTATTTATTTTTGTTTTTGTTTTTTATTATCTATCGACATCTATAACCACACAGTGTTTTTGAAGTCAATAAACTATATATAAATAAATAAATAAAATAATTGCGTTATCGAGTAATACGCGTCATATGGATGTATTACGTTATACGTGTCACCAGTAGCCAGTATAAGCTGGATATATTATTATACGTTTAACGTGACGTTACCATTTAATTCTCAACATATAAACATATAAACATATCAGTTGTAATGTTATTAAAAATAACTTATTATATATAATTACCTATAAAT
This sequence comes from Osedax fenrisi, assembly GCA_964019155.1. NCBI lineage: Eukaryota > Metazoa > Annelida > Polychaeta > Sabellida > Siboglinidae > Osedax > Osedax fenrisi. The sequence continues at coordinate 67,338,628 of OZ025242.1, forward strand.
ATATATTATTAAATATATTATATGAAGTTATATACCAATATATGTGGTATATACCCGTAATGTTATTTGTATGTATAATAACTATGTATAATTATAAACTAACATACCATATGATATGTTAATATTGAGATTAAGACTGTTAACGTGTTGATATATAGGTATAGGTTGTTATGTATGTGAGTAGGCTTATGATGTATACTTTACTAATTATATATATAGGTATACTAGTATATATTTATTACCCCTTAACATACAAAGAACGTATAGAATTCATTTATATTGAATAATAAAATATATATGTATATATACATAAACAGTATACAATAATAACGTACAATATATAAATCATTATGTTTATAGACTTTGTAAGTTATTATTATAATAATAACGTACAAAGTTAGATATTACGTGTTTAAAGCTTTTTGTACGTTATTTTTGAGTTTGTACGTTATTTCAAGATGGTTTTGTACGTTATTTTTTAACAGTACCATATTGTTTAACCTTAGTTATTTGGGGACTATGGGATTATGTGGAGTGATTAAGTTTTGCAGCTATAGCATTAATGTTAGTTAGTAGATCGTATTTCTCGAGGTAGAAATGATAAGGCGAGGGTCAGGTATTGTAAGGAAATGGTCAAGCGTATGTTCGTATTTATGTGTGGGACACGTGACATGTTAAGTTATGTTTCGTTCTGTGCCTTGTAGTTGGACATTACAGTGTGTATGTTGTTATTGAGTCGTAGTGAAAGTTTAGATCGCATAGTATTAGTAAGTTTCTATCACGATAATTGTGAATGTTGTCAGATAATTCAGTTGAGAATAGGCTATGAGGGTTGTTGGCATTGTGGTATCAGAGGATGATATGTGGGTGATTTGTTTATTAAAAGTGTAGTCAGTAAGATATCAGATTCCGTACTGGCTAGTTATTCGGAAGATACTATTTGTATGTTTCAACGATAGTGCTACGCCTGTGACCACCTGTGTTTCTATGTAGTCGGGTAAGACTGTTGAGATTATATGTTTGTCCTTCAATAGCAGATGGGGTACATGTGTCTAGTTTATTTAGCCCAAGGTTCAGTCTGTGCGTATATGTCATGCTTGTGTGGGTAATGTATTGCTTTATGATATCGATATTAACAGAAAGTGATCTAGCATTAATTATTGTAATAGTAAGTGATTATAGCATATGAAATAATAATAATGCATATAATTATATTTGGTCATTTATTACCAAAGATTTTACGAATAAATATTCGAAACATTTTGATGTGAGCAAAGAATTTCTGAAGGATTCGTAGAATCGTTGATGTAACTAAGCAATATAAATATTAAAAACGACCTCGACTGGCCGGCTAAACATTGCATGTGTATGACTGGTTTCTAACAAAACTAGTCTAACATTTCTTATAGTAACAGAAATAAAACAGAGTCTTTTCTATCGAGCAGCAGCGATAGAAATAGTGGACGAGGCGGATGATCTAGTAAGGAAAACGGCAACTTCATATCTACTCGAGGGCGTTCTGGCAACCCCATTCACGGCTTCAATACTGCGCTGGAGAAAGCAACGGGAAACTACTCCAGTACAATTCCCACGAAAAAAACATGACAGCACAAATAGAAGTAAATGCAATAAGGCTAGAAAATGAGCCCTCTAGGTTGGACATCCTTTCAATTATTACTGGGTATGAGCGAAACTATCTTGTAAGTACAGTCGGTAAGAATGACGAGGCTATCTTAAATCCGTAAGGAAGGATTGTTTCTGCGAAAATCGTCTTGAAACACACAGATATTAATAGCTACCTACAATTTAAAAAATATATAAGTATAGCGACATGGAATGTCAGAACAATGAATAATGGAAATACAGAAATTATTACAAGGGAAATGGGAAGGAATGGGTTAAATTTAATGGGAATAAGTGAGACAAATGGAAGGGGATAGGACAAGTAAAATCCGATAACTATTCAGTATATTTTAGTGTAAACGATAAAATTGAAAGAAAAGGGGTGGCATTCATATGCACAGAAAAAAGAAAAAAATGTGTTCTTGAGTTCAATCCTATAAGTGACAGAATAATAACAATTCGTATCCAAGGTAAACCTATACATTTCACATTCATACAAGTATACGCTCCCACTTCAACAGCAGATGAAGAGGAGATGGAATATTTCTACGATGCCCTACAAAATGTGTATGTCATTGGCGATTGGAATGCTAAGGTGGGTAAACAAAATACAGCTGGGGTAACTGGTATATTTGGACTGGGGATTAGAAATGAAAGAGGTAATACCATGATAGATTTCTGCAGTCGAAATAGTCAATTTAGAATTTAAATTTAATTTTAATTACTTAGAATTTAAATATCGCGATATTCGCTAACCGTTATTATCACAACAAACGTTATTTTAAAATCGTAAGTAATCTTTTCACTCGAAAGTCTTCGAAACAACACTCTAGAAATATAAGACTCGTTCACCCAATACCGTATCTTATCATAGTGGCAAAGAAACTGCCCCAAACTGAACTATTAATATATAATACTGTATTACCAGAACCTCGGATAACTTCAGAACCACGATGTCACAACGATGCATATCTAAGCTATTTATCAGTATTCTTCTTAACTACATAACCATTGTAGATGGTAAGTTTTACACACACACACACACACATACACATACGCATACGCATAGACACACACACACACATACACATGCACATACGCACCCACATATACTTATACGTTCATACATTACACTAAACGCGCGTATGATATACACTAGCACATCGACGTAGCACATAACACTACAGTATGTACCTGCTGCCTAACCGTGCGTAATGCATTCTCTATTACGTAATAGTCACGTGATAGTCACGAGGTCACGTGTTAGCGCGTACTTCCGCTTCAAAGATTAACGCCACAGACTTCGAGAAGCGACTACAGATCCTTAGTAAACAGCTGTTCGCTAACACTTTACTAACACACTTAGGTTTATATTCTGCCCACAATCGAATAGTATAACTGCGATGTACACTCTCGAGTATCGTTCATCATTAAACGATAACTAATCAAATATAGTAAATAAAACATGCGCAATCACTATCGCCACCTCGAGTGCTTATTAAACTCGACCATTACGTCATCGCCAATACACTAACGCCACGTGGTATCCGAACTGTATGAGTCATACCGTATGACGTAACAACTACGGTACAGCTGTACTATATCTCCTTTCATAAACAACGCGCATGTCTTGAAACTGTTCACTTCCCTTCAGCTTCATTAAACATTATCGTAATACGTTTCATTATAATACACCTTTATATATATATGTATGTATATAGGTATGTATGTTCAAATCATAGATTTGTATTTTATCTGGATCAGTATTGATATATCTCGCTAATATAAAAGTATTCAACATGGTACCTCGAGTTAGGTATCTTAAGATGACCATCACTTGACACATGCATTTAACAAATATTCAAACAAAAATATTGATTATCAAATACATTTGATTTTTTTCTATATACGCTTATAAAGTGCGTTTCGATTATATCAAAATAAATATTTATATTTATTTATATTATATATTTATACTACAATATAATTAAAACATTTAATTTATTAAATAATACATCATATGTGATTATCGGCCATCTTAAGTTATCTAAATCGAGGCACCATGTATGTTGAAGATAAATCACGTGACCACCAATCTAGCAAAACTATAAATCTATATCGTATACGTATAAAGTTAGAGATAAAAACTATTTTCTCTCTAACTCTATGCGTATACGCATGCCATATTAATAACGATAATTATTGGTTCAAGTGAACAAATATTAGTGAATTTACTACATTCTAGGTAGTGAAAACAACTATTGTGTGCATATTTATTTATTATTATTATTATTCCGCATAGAAAGTATGTGCAGCCCTTTTTTACATCTTGTTTTAAACAAAACCTCACATTATTCAGGCAATCCTACATCTTGTGTTAAACAAAAACTCACATTATTCAGGTAATCCTACATCGAACTTAAACAAAACCTCACATTATTCAGGCAATCCTACATCTTGTGTTAAACAAAACCTCACATTATTCAGGCAATCCTACATCTTGTGTTAAACAAAACCTCACATTATTCAGGCAATCCTACATCTTGTGGTAAACAAAACCTCACATTATTCAGGAAATCCTACATCGAACTTAAACAAAACCTCACATTATTCAGGCAATCCTACATTGAACTTAAACGAAACCTCACATTATTCAGGCAATCCGGTGACAACATATAGGCCTACCCAAGCTTCGAGTTATGGTTAGTAGCTATTGTTATTAACACAGTTACATTGTTGTATAAACTATATATTATTTAGCACATAATTCTATATGGCTTACGAACTGTTATTTAACGATTCAATAATTATATTTATATTGAATTATGGAATCCCAGTAAATTTGTGTGTACGAAAATTCGTGTATTACAGACCTTAATCTATTATAGTTATGAAATGTCTGTCTATTACACATCCATATGGCTAGGATAGAACCAGCCCAGCAAACCATAACCGCATATTTAAATACTTATTAAAGAAGTTTATAACACAATTTTAATCAGATTTTCGAACAATCTGATTTAAAATCTACTTTAATGTAAACGATTTAAACGTTTTTAAAACATATTTCTACTGCTTTAATAATTAATTATTAAAGTCTGATTTAATTCTGATTTAATAATCTCCGATATCGTAAGATATATTTTAATCTGTTTTAATAAGTATTTAAATGTGTCAACTTATATTACTTCTATTAAAAAGTCTGTAAATCTGTTATTATTGTTTGCTGGGAAAATATATATTATATGAGATTATTAAAGATCCTATGTGGAGATTATTAAATAAGATTTAAATCAGGCTTTAATACTTAATTATTAAAGCAGTAGAAAGATGTGTTAAAAACGTTTAAATCAGTTGAATTAAAGCAGATTTTAAATCAGAATGTTCGAAAATCTGATAAAATTGCTTTATAAACTGCTTTACAAAGCATATAAGTATTATAATAAGTATTTACATATGCTGTTATGGTTTGCTGGGAGTGTATTACACGGAAATGTTGTCAAAATAATACACGGATATGTTAAACACGAACATTTAGTATGTGAATTACACGACTAATACACACCTTTTTTAAATAATTTGTATTTTATTATATTTTATTTATTTAAATATTCTATAATAAATAGTAGAATTAATACTATTCTACAACCTATGTTAAATTAAACTATATTATTTATTTGTATATATAGTGATTTATGTCGGTGTAATAGACGGACAATGTCCGTCGGATATTTATCCATGTAAAACACGGATATTTATTCTGTATAAATCATGGACATTATTTACCTTAAAATTCATTAATATGTATATAAAACAATTACTTTTTTTTATAAAAAAAATGTAAATAAATTGTTATATCTAAATGAAGATTAATTTCTATATAATATATTAACTTATAATTTATGTTTTAAATTTCTACTGCGTAAAATGTCAAAAATCGTATAAAATGTCGAGATTGTACTCGAGATAAAATACGGACAAAAAATACATACATTTACTAGGATGATAGCATATATTTTATTTTTAAATTAATAGAGATACTTGATTTATACATGATTATTTATTATTTACAAAAGTAAAATTCACAATTAAAATAGCGTAATGCTATACAAGGTATAGAGGTTAAAGGTTGAAGTGCATTATTACACACGTGACTCTATTGCATGATTATTAGATGGTACGGGGCTTAACTGGGTTAACTATAGAGTCCGTTTATCTCCTATTTAGTTTTTCGATAACCTACCGCACAAATAGGGGGGGGGTATGTTAAATATGCACCCTCCATTAAACCAAACAATTCTCGATGAACATAATCACAAATACGACTGGCTTATAAGGGTATTAAAGGGTTTAGGCCGGCGATAACAAAACAATTATATAATTAGCTCCACCCTGAACAATTCTATTTATAGCTCCACCTACAACAATTCTATTTATGGCTTCACTTAAAACAATTCTATGTATAGCTCCACCTAAACTTTAGGGATAAAAACTTAGACAAATGCACCATCGATATAATATATATTTTGTATTTATTAATAATATAACTATATATATATATATATATTAATATATCAATTGCGTATGCACATACTTACATGCACACATGACCAACACAGAAATAATGAAAATTTATATAATAAGTATTGTTGTAGTCTGCATTATGATCGTGGCAGTCAGCCTATACAAGATGTTCTGCTGCAGGTATGAATACAGCACACACGTGTGTGCGGTAATGCTTATGCAAGAGTGCTAACACTGCATCGCACACATCGCACACACACACATATATATATATATATATATATATGTTCCTTCCCCTCTGATCCTCTACCTTTCTACTTATATATTTCATATTATTAAAAGATGTAACGTCTGAAGTATAAATCGTATGTCCTTGCAATTTCCATCTAGTGTGTATACAAATATGCTATGTAAATATTTACTAATAATCTAATAATTCCAGGACCAGTGCCTCTCGAGATGTGTTAGTCATATTAGATATGTCATATCATATCGTTGTATTATATATATATATATATATATATATATATATATATATATATATATGTATATACTATATATATATATATATATATATATATATATATATATATATATGTATATATATATATATATATATATATATATATATATGTAGACGATAAATAATAGTCACATGTGTAGGCACATGTGTACACTGTACATTGTACGCCGTACATACATTACATTGTACTTTACTGTATGTATTAGATTAGAGAACAAAAAGTAAGAATAGGATTTATTATTTCTCATTTGGTCCACCAATCGGCTGCCAGCAAGTGTACAACTTTTTAATGGCCTGAGAAACATATAATTTTTGAAATAAATATATTTTTTATTAAAAATAATATTAAAAATCAATAAATATCATATATTATATTTAATAATTATTATATTATACAACTTTATACTATTAAAATGATAGTTAAATATTTATAACTTTTTTTTAAAAACTAATATTACTGATCTTTATTTTTTAACTAAATGTTGATTCTTTAAACAAACACACATTCTTTAAACTGTAAACAACATAACTTATGATCTACTTGATAAATGTATATAAAATTGTATAACTTAATCATAACAAATATATCTAAATATATATATTAAGTATGAACTAAAAGAATACCTTAGTTACTGGAGATTCCTGGAAATTACTGAAAATTTAGTTATTTTTAAATTAGTGTTTTGTAGGTATCCTTCTCACCGTCTTATATTTATCATATAATTCTATAACTTAACCCTATATATAGAACTACAATTAATTAATAAGATAACATTTTTAATTATTCTCTTATTTATTTTAGAAGTTATTTAACTTTAGTAAAAACAATCTCCTATATTCACTATGTAAATATTCATATGTTGGGCTGTCACTTAAGGAGTTCTCCATTCTCATAATCTAGATGTTTAAATAAATTATAGAGTTTCTAATTATTCTCTAAGTTTATTCCATTTATTGACTCCTAGGTTTATAATTACGATTATTAATATCAGTTATTTTATTTATGATATCATATATTGTACTATTTATTAAGTTATAATTTATATTACTATTAATATTTTTTATATATATATATATTATAAATTAATAACTATACATTATATACTTATTATATTCTATCACCATTCTTAACTAACTTTTAAAAACTGGACTTCATCATACGACAAATACTTAGCTGCACACCCCAATACAATCACTAACACCCACTTATCAACCACTTACTATTACAATAAGTAATGCTAGATCACTTTCAGCAACTGTCGATATCATAAAGCAATACATTACCCACACAAGCATGAGATATACGTACTGACTGAACCATGGGCTAAATAAACTAGACGCATGAACCCCATCTGCTATTGTAGGACAAACATATAATCTCAACAGTCTTACCCGACTACATAGAAACACAGGTGGACACAGGCGTAGCACTATTGTTGAAACATACAAATAGTATCTTCCGAATAACTAGCCAGTACGGAATCTGACATCTTACTGACTACACTTTTAATAAACAAATCACCCGCATATCATCCTCTGATACCACCATGCCAACAACCCTCACAGACTATTCCCAACTGAATTATCTGACAACATTCACACTTATCGTGATAGAAACTTACTAATACTAGGCGATCTAAACTTTCACTATGACTCAATAATAACATACACACTGTAATGTCCAACTACAATGCACAGAACGAAACATAACTTAACATGTCACGTTCCCCACACATAAATACGAACATACGCTTGACCTTTTCCTTACAAAACTTGACCCTCGCCTTATCATTTCTACCTCGAGAAACATGATCTAACATTAATGCTATCGCTGCCAAACTTAATCACGCCACATAATCCCATAGTCCCCAAATAATCTCGCATAGAATAATACAAACAATAAACTACATTTCTTATGAAAATTATCTTAAATTCTCTTCATACACGACTACCCATAACCTTGACACTTTTACCACCACAATAACTTCCATGCTTGACAAGCATGCCCCACTTACCCACTCACAACTAAAAGCCACACTAATACAACATTGTTTGATTCAGACCTATATTCTTAAAAAAAGGACATGCAAACTTGGCCTACTTTTTAGAAAACTTCAAACCACATACAACTATAATACATTTCTCATTAAATGTAAACAAATACAGACAATACATGTATATTACTAAAGCGAACTACAAAAAGTAAGCAGAACTACTACATATTGGTGCTAGAAATGACTATAAATAGCTCTATAAGATAAGCTCCCTACCTGATCGCCTATGTGGACGCACTTCTATACATATTCTCCATATCTCTAATAATATATTACTAGTTAAAACTTCGCTGACTTTCTCTGATAAAATACACATTAGACTAATTACCCTAACACTAAACCCTAACACCAACCCCACTTAATTAAATATCTACCCAGAAACCACTGCTCCTGCACACTCTAACAATATCCCCATATCGTTAATATTGCAAAAACTTGTTTCATTAATTATCCTCTTATCCTACATTTACTACTAATAATTCAATTTCTCTTGTAATATAATATATATATAAAATAGTCATATATAGTATACATAATAAATCATATATCGATTTAAACTATATGTATATGTGTGTGTGCGCGTGTGAGTTGTACATATCGTACGTTGCGTGGTGTTCACACGATACCACTATAACAGACAACAGCCCCAGACTGAGGAATCGCTGACATCTCTAGGTCCAATTCAATGCATGTACGACTGGGATCAAGGCGGTGGAGTGAGGGACAGTATGTCCCTGTACGAGGCCATGATTGCCTCGTACAAAGCTAGGATCAATCATGTCTTCGTACAGCCACTCCACCGCTAATAAATATTAAAAATGTCTTTTGTTAACTTATATTTTAGTTATATATTTTAATTATATATATATATATATATATTAAAATTATACATTACTAATACATATATTACAACTACTTATTTTACTTCCATTATTTTTACTATAGTTACAATATATTTTCATCATTTGTTTCAAATTATCTGTTTCACAAGAAGTTAAATCATTTTAGTCAATCTTAAATTATATAATATCCACCTATAATTTATATAACGTATTAACTCCTATTTATACCCATTTCACCTATTATTATCTTGATAATATCTGTAATGAAGTTATCTTTAAATATAATTATATTTGTAAATTGTGAAAATATGTACAATAGTGTTATCTAAAATGTATATTCATCTAAATATGGAATATTCCACAATATAATATATATTATAATATATTAAGTATATATTACTAAATGTTGGTTATCTGTATGTGTAGAATTCTAATAACGCAAATATTCGACAGCCTTATCACAAATAACCGATAATAGGTTAAAATCCGTCAAATGAAAATACTATTTAACAACATGCAGTAATATATTGTACTTTACATTACATGTTACTCTATTAAGTATTATATTTATTTAAAGTAACGAAAAACTTTTCCATTGTTACGATGCTTTCATGTATTAAATAACCCACTTTAGTTATTATTACTTCTATTTGTTGTTATTTATATTTTATTGTTAAGGTATGCTATTAAATCGTGCTTATATTCTTTATTAGATTAAGTTTCGTATTATTAGTTATTTTATTTCAATAACGTATGTTTCAACTTTACATTTTCATAATTCAAATGTGTAGGTATTCAATCGATCCATATTAATCTAAACATAAATAAAACTTACTTACTTTGATTAATACATTTTAATAGCTATTCTCTATGACTAGAATTAAATATAGGAGTTAAATATATCTAATTTTCTGTTAGCAAACATCAATAGATTATAAAATTATTGTAGTATATATTTGTAAATGATAACATATTAAATATGTAGGACAATTTAAATTATAAATTAAATTTATGATAAATAGAAATATATTATTTAGTAAATCATGTAGGGAGGTATTCTTCATTATTAGGGTGTTGGTATTAGCATTAGTTATATGTAGGCCTATAAGAAGATTATAAACAATTTATATTACACATTATTTGTTATCTAATTATAATCAAACTAGAATATTAAATAATTCAAGAGTATCAATAAATATTATATAATCAAGCAGTAAAACAGATTTTAATTTGACGTATTTAATGAGAATAAAAAACAAATTAGATATATTTTTTCTGATTAATTTTCCCGAAATAAAAAATGTATATGCTCAGACTTACATTATTTACAATTTATATATGTATATATGTATATATATATATATATATATATATATACTAATATATGAGTAAAACAATAATATATATATATATAAATATATTATTAATTTTATTAAAAATATTATAAGTAAATGTATAATTGTAATTAAGCAAACAATTAGTATATGTATATATATATGTATATATGATAATACTTATTTGTTTTCATTGAATAACTTCATTATGATGTGTATTATTTAAATATAAATAACATATAAATAACCTATTAATAATATATATATTATATTGAATTTAATTCAAATATTTTATTTACACATTAGATATTTATTTACAATATAATGTATGTTCTCTTAACTTCGTATTTTGCCCACATGGTAGATCGACACAAGTTTTGCTTTTTGATATATGAACAATAATTGAAACACTACATACAAATCATTGCAAATATTGGTATTTCTACAATATATATATATATATCATAAATAAATAATGGTAATAACAAAAGTAATATTCATATAAAATAATAAATTATATGAAACATCTGATAACATTAATAATAAAGTTTAGGGGGTTTTAAAATTGTGGAATTATAGAAATAAATGTATTCGTACATCATTAAGAATGCTTTTATAATACACTTGTATAATATACTGTAATATATAATAATGTATACGATCGAAGCTATATAACACATTAATTATTAAAATATATTAGAAATATCAAGTATTTATTATTATGCGTTTAGACATTTATATAAAAGAAAATGATTTTAATATAATTAATTAATTGTGGCTTTCTTGTATTCACTAGAATCATGATAATCTATATATTTACCATAGTAGCACACACACAAACAGACACACATATTAACTTATTATACCTAGTTATTTGTAATTATATTATCTTTTCTATATATTTATTATCTCCTATAAGGAAAATATGTTATCGGTAATCTTCATAATTCCATTGATTTATCTTTATCTAATATTTAAATGATGACGTATGTTGTTGAACTATTGTTTGTATATATTATCGAGGAAATGTATTATTATGCGCAGGAAGATATATTTTGTAATATTTGTTTTTAAAATAAAGATATATATACGAATTTATTTGGAAACGTAGAGACATATTATACATATTGATACCCTATTGGATCCTAGTCATTGACCTACTGGTAAATATTTAGGTTAATTCTATTTTTAGATTATATTTGATTGCATATCAATTTGAAAAATATATTACTATTATAAATGAAAAGTTATGTACATTTTGGAATACAATAACTATTTAATGTGTGTTTGTTTTAAAAATATAACCATTTTTCTTAAAATAAACAGCCATATTCGATAAATATAATATATAATATCCATTTTAAATGTAAAATTATATTTATTTTGTAAAATTCTTAGTATGTAACAATACTTTGACAATTCTCTATCATAATTATTTAAAACGAGAGTATTGCCACCTATATTTTAAACCATTCAACATTAAAATGTGTTTCACGTAAAGTAATACAAGTGACATATCTTTGCTTCACAAAATCATCGATGTGGTAGGATAACCTATAGATACCCTATAGTTATTAAGAATGAGATTTGTATATCTATGTTATTGTAATAAAATTAATATAACTGGAAAATTTATTAAATTATATAATAGAAGCCATATTTTAGTTCTTTCAAATTTGTATTAAAAAAAAGTTATAATCAGAAATGTGCTAATAACAAAATTAGGATTCATGATTTATGAAGTGATGTCAGCATCTATATTACTATTCGTGTTAATAAAGTTTGTGATCTAGGGACTTCACCCCCTTAGATATCTATGAATATATTATATACTTAGGAGTATATGTATATATATATATATATATATATATATATATATATATATATATATATAGGTATACCTATATATTTTATAGAGCAATACTTAATTAGGAAATAATTAAATATATTTAATTATGTTATGACATAATAATTAAATTTTAATAATTATTACGAAATAATAATTATTTAGGAGTATATAATAAAGAGGTTTTTAATGAATTATACATACTAATAATATATATACATTATAAGTAGATATACCTACATTTGTTTGTATTATATTATAACTTATACACATTATAAATGGTTTCAAATTATAAAACTAATGTGCGATTAATGCCTTTTGGGATTCAGAGGGTTAACCATTACTGATATTTGTGAAATAATCGAATTCATATTATTTAATAAATAAACTATATTTATTTAAATATTTTCAATATATGTAATTCATATGATTGGTTGTTTTGAAAAAACGTGACTCGAATGTGATTGGTCGATTAATATGTGAATATTGTGCGCCGTGCGACCCGTAATCAAGGACATGTCCTTAGGCCATAACGCCGGCTGACTCGGCTTCGTCTCAAGCCACTCGTTCCGTCATCGCTAACGCCGATCTGTACGGCGAGCACCTCGAGCTATTCGTAGTTCTCATCGTTTCCGATAGGTGTTCTCCGCGATGGGCGTGTCGACTAGAGGCCACGGCGGCGTCCACCCTAGCGACCGATTTAGCGCTGTTTTTCTCGTAATGTGGAACTCGTCTGCCGCCGCCGCCGCCGCTGTTGAACTTTAACCTCGAGAACAACAACCGGTCGTAGTGGTCGCGAAACTGGCGACTCAACAGGTACAACGCGAACGGATTCAGACACGAGTTGGTGTAGGACAAACACAGTGCGGCTATCTTGAAGATATGCCAGAACATGTTAAACTGGCCCGTGTCGTAGTGATACCACAGTATGTACACCTGTCTGGGCAACCAGCAGGCGACGAACACGGCTACGAAAGATATCACCATGTGGTTATTAGTGCAGATAGAACACTGTAGTAAAGAGTTGGCCGTCACAGAGATCACGCGTTACTTTAAGTTCAACGAATAACTCGCATTAAATACATCTTATACGTACCGCTGCTCTACTATTATCTTTACATAAATTAACTATAATTAAATATAATTACTTTATACTTTATATATATATCAAAGATTTTTAAGGAAATATATAAAAATTACGCGAAATCTTTTACATGTAAATATTTTACATGACGAAGGCATGACACATATGGGGTCAATAAATCATATACAGATGTGAACAATACCGAGGTCAATTCAGGGGAAAAGACGCGATATATATACGTATAGATTACATTACACATTATATTATATAATGAAACGATAAACATATGTTGGGCTAATTCCCAAATAAATGTGGTTGGGTATCAACTCCGTTCATGTAGATAAACAACATCACTCATCGTAGAACTGTTACCTTGGCAACTCGTTTCCTAGCAACCATTTGTTTTCTGAGTTGGATACTGGCTATACCTTCAATTTCGTCGGAGGCGCTGGATTCGGCATAGAATCCCTGGTGTCCCAAATGTGTAAAAATATTAACTTATTGTTGGTGCTACATCTACAACTGTGCACTATCTATATAAACGTATACACCATATAAAGCTGACATATTAGAGATAGGAGTATTATAAGTAGTGATATATGTATGCATAGGCGAAACTTTAGGGGGGGCGGGGGGATGTATCCCACCCTGAAAATATAGTGTGGGGGATATCCCCCTAACAAATTATTATTAAATAAATTATTATATATACACAAACCCCTATATACATAATGTAGTGTGTGTATTACTCTATACATACACATAGAAAGATGGAAATGTTAATCAACTGATTAACATTTATTAGTAAATTCAAAATTGACTAATATTTATTTTATTTCAAAAATTTGACGAAACAAATTTAGTTTTATAATACTTGACTAAGTCTATTCATTACATGTTTGTTTACTAATCTCCCCAAACCAAGTTGTATTTTTGTTATCATTTTAATTCTAAGTAATCACTCTGATCAAATCAAATCACCTGGATAAAATATTCGCGATTCTTATTAAGAATTCTCATTAAATTCCAATAACGGCCATAAATTAATTAGTCAATACTAGTGATGTAAATGATGCTCAAATCTAAAGCATCGATGCAGTCTCAGTCTCGGTTACCTAAAGCATCGATGCAGTCTCAGTCGCATTACCTAAAGCATCGATGCAGTCTCATTCTCGGTTACCCAAAGCATCAATGCAGTATCAGTCTCAGTTACCTAAAGCATCGATGCAGTCTCAGTCTCAGTTACCTAAAGCATCGATGCAGTCTCAGTCTCATTACCTAAAGCATCGATGCAGTCTCAGTCTCGGTTACCTAAAGCATCAATGCAGTATCAGTCTCAGTTACCTAAAGCATCGATGCAATCTCAATGTCAAAATCATCGTTAAATAGCCACCTATCGATACAAATAATTAATAATATGTCACATATTATGGAAACATTAATAAAAATATGGTCAAATATATAAAAATTATGTTTAAAATGTAACTTCAAAAAAGCATCATTTCGGTTCGATTATGTTTTGTAAGAGTCTCGTCTCGGCTCGGGCTCATTTTTACTAGAGCCTCGTCTCGGCTCGGGCTTGTTTGGTTAGAGTCTCGGCTCGACTCGGGCTCGTTTGGCTAGAATCTCGGCTCGGCTCGAGCTCGTTTTTTTACCGAAAATGAAAGGCTCGGCATCAAAAGCTCTAATTCATTTACATCACTAGTCAATAGACATGCAGCCACTCGAGTTAATATTATGTATAATCTAAATTAGTATAATCTAAATATGTAGAATACATACAAATACTATATACAAATATGTGTCTAAGGAAAGTTATAACCCACGCGATATCATGTAATTCAATGTTGTAAACAAAACATGAAGAGCGCCACCTACATAGAATCAATTTTCTGAAAAAGGTGTTGTTTATAATGTAAATCGTATCAAACTAATGATATTCACTTTTAAAATGTAAAATAATGAAAACTAAATGTTCATTACTAATATATAATAAAGCGATAGGAAATGTTTTATATTTCACGTAATTTAGTTGAGCGTTGAAAACGTTGTTAAGGAAAATAGTTTTTATGAAATTTCATAATTTTTATAATATCACTTGTAATAATTAAAGGTTAATAAAATAGTTTCAAATTAATTGTATATAAATTATATAATATAATATACCTATATGTTTGTGTGTTAGGCATATTAGACGTTGAGCCTACGTACGGCAAGCTAACTTTAGTCGAGGACTTGACGAGCACCCTTGCCATGAGGGCGTAGAAAACGGCTATGGCTGTGATGGGCGCGGCGAAGTACACTATGAACCGTATCATGCTGTGAACCCGCTTGTAGGACACGCCCAGTTCTGCGGGGTACACCTGGTCACGAGCGCGTGTCAATGTTGGGAGAACTGGGGTGTTTCGAGGAGGGAGGGGCGCGTCTAACGGATATAAGGGGAGAACTAGGACATGTAAACAATACGGGTAAAGGACACGTTATGATACAACTACAACTTCGGCCTAGTATATTTATTGATTTGGTTTGTAAAAACACTTTTAAAATAAACCAATACGATACCAATACTTATAGATTCATTTGGTTATTGGTTTTGACCCGTCATTGAAAGCTTAAAACCGGTTATGAGTTTTTTATGATGTATGTAGTTATGGGATGAGATTATTTTATATTGTTATGGGTTTCATACTTTATCTAATTATGGGTTTTATATAGTAATTATATATACCGTAATCGTGAATATTATTTATAATATCTAATTATAGACATTTCAGACTGGACTTATCGTTTTGTCTAGGGGAAAGTAACTGAATACGGACAGTGCCCGAATACGGATACTCTCGGTATCTCAGAAACCATAAATCCTACAAAAAAATATTGAATGAATAAAATATTCATAATTATAATTATATATATAAATAAATATATATATAATAAATAAATATATATATATATATATATAAATAATCTAAAAAAGTATTTTTTTTTTTTAATTATTAAAAATATTGCTGATATATCCAATATACAGATTTTTTTATTTCGTTTTTAAATTTATGAAAACAAATTTTAACTTAAAACCTTCTCAAGAATATAAAAATGTATCGATATAAAATATAACACTATATTATTAAAAAATAAAGCATTCTAAAAGTATATATATATATATAATTCCTATATTTATTATCAAATATTCATTAAGTTATAAGCATATATCTAGATGTCTATAAGTCTATAATACGGACACTCTAGATGTCTTAATACGGACACCCTATAACCAATCAGCGCGCAGCATATGAACTATTCTGATATTCATAAAAATCGCGTGCGTTATAATATTAATACCACCAATAAAGCTAAATCTAAAACTTGTATTATTTAGATACTTAAATTGTATTATTAATTAAAAAATAATAAAAATAAATAAATTATTAACTAATTAAATTAGAATAAATTGTTCATAAAATTAATTATAAATAATGTAATTGTAATTTTTCTGATTGATTCATCAATACTATATAGTTTATCTAGTAGTATATAAGGTGTCCGTATTATAACATATGGTATCCGTATTTGGACATGGGTACCGAATACGGACACCCCCGTTATCTTTGGAATTAAAAGATTAAATAAAATTTTAAAATCACAATAATATCTATAATATTAATATATTGAATTGTTGAATAAAAATAGTGATTCATAAAATGTTAAGACCATTTATTGTTAAAGTATTCGTATTAGGTTACTTTCCCCTATATTATATTTCTGACTGATATCAAGATTAATTGTCTCTCATAACCAGTCACATTACATCCTTAATTATAGATATACTTATAATCTATCTTAACCTCACTGTGCTGTATTATTGTATGAATAACGTACAGGCCATTTCGACTGTTCACAAAACTCTCAAACAATGAATACATGACATGTTCATAACTATATGTGCACCCTACCTTAATCATAACGTATGGGGTTCTGAGGTTTAATCCGATTTCGCTTACTTAATAATAACACTTCATAAGTATTTAACACGTTTCCCTTAAAACTTAATATTCATGAAAATAGATATATCACCATATATTTACTATTAATTATTTAATAATAAATATCTAGTTACAAAAATGTATAGTTTGAAAGTATAGTTATAATTATCATTTATTTAGCGATACTACTAGCATTATTATAATTTAAATAGACCAGTAGTATTGAACATTAATTTTCCGTTACAAACAATAATTATCTATTTATAGACTTAGCAGAATCATATCATGTATATTCATTATATTTATTAATTTCATAACATGGTAATTATAATAAATTAGATCTATGCTTAATACGATACATATAATATTATTATACTAAGCATCAATATACTAATACATATATAACTTATAATGTAATATTAATATGCTGTATTAGTATAAGACTTCTAAGTAGGGGAAAGTATCCGAATACTGACGGTTCCGGTATACGGACACTCTCGGTATCTCAGGAATAATGAATCCTACAACAAAATGTTTGATGAATAAAATATTCATAGTTATATAGTCTAAATAAATATTTTAATTTGTTTATTAATTAACATAATGCTATTATATCCAATAAATTGATTTTTATTTTGTATTATTTTTTTAAATATATAAAAAAAAATCAAATTAAAACCTTCTCAAGCATATAACATATTTGTATTAATATAAAATATAATAATATATTATTGATAACTAAAGCATTCTAAACATTATATACAAAATTTCTATATTTGTTATCAAATATTAATTAAGTTAAGATCATATATCTAAATGTCATACAAATCCCTAATACGGACACTATTGATGTATTAACAGTGTCCGTCGGACATCCTATAACCAAGCATCGCACAGCGTGTGAACTTTTCTAATTTTCATAAAAATGTGTATAATATTAATAGCATATATTTATTAATATGTTTCATGATTATTATTTAGATATTTCTCTTGTAATTATTAATTAATAAAAATAATAAAAATGAATAAATGAATTACCAATTAAATTATATAAAATTATTCATACAATTAATTAAAAGTAATGTAATTTTAGTTAAACTGATTGATTCATCGATACTATATTGTTTATCTAGTGTTATTTAGGATGTCCGTATTATAACACAGGGTGTCCGTATTCGGACACGGGTACCGAATACGGACACCCTTATTATCTATTGAATACAAATATTAAATACAATTTTAAAATCACAATAATATCTATAATCATATAATATAAATATATCGTAATTTGTGAATACAAATATTGATGAATTAAATTTTAAGACCATATATTGTTAAAGTGTCCGTATTAGGTGTCCATTTTCCCCTATAGCATATATATAATTATTCAACTACATATCGATTACCTGATATGGTATATATAAACTTGCTATTATAACAATCCAGTATAATATATATATGTACATTATATGATATATATATACAGTAAAACCTCTCTATAAGAAACCTCTTTATAAGAAAATTGTTTACACATTTGGTTGGAATTCAACCTTTTCCACATGTTTTTTAATGTGGAAAAGGTTGAATTCCAACCAAATGTGTAAACAATTTTCTTATAAAGAGGTTTTTCTTATAAAGAGGTTTCTTATAGAGAGGTTTTACTGTATATATATATCATATAATGTACATATATATTATACTGGATTGTTATAATAGCAAGTTTATATATACCATATCAGGTAATCGATATGTAGTTGAATAATTATATATATGCTATAGGGGAAAATGGACACCTAATACGGACACTTTAACAATATATGGTCTTACAATTTAATTCATCAATATTTGTATTCACAAATTACGATATATTTATATTATATGATTATAGATATTATTGTGATTATAAAATTGTATTTAATATTTGTATTCAATAGATAATAAGGGTGTCCGTATTCGGTACCCGTGTCCGAATACGGACACCCTGTGTTATAATACGGACATCCTAAATAACACTAGATAAACAATATAGTATCGATGAATCAATCAGTTTAACTAAAATTACATTACTTTTAATTAATTGTATGAATAATTTTATATAATTTAATTGGTAATTCATTTATTCATTTTTATTATTTTTATTAATTAATAATTACAAGAGAAATATCTAAATAATAATCATGAAACATATTAATAAATATATGCTATTAATATTATACACATTTTTATGAAAATTAGAAAAGTTCACACGCTGTGCGATGCTTGGTTATAGGGTGTCCGACGGACACTGTTAATACATCAATAGTGTCCGTATTAGGGATTTGTATGACATTTAGATATATGATCTTAACTTAATTAATATTTGATAACAAATATAGAAATTTTATATATAATGTTTAGAATGCTTTAGTTTAAGTTATCAATAATATATTATTATATTTTATATTAATACAAATATGTTATATGCTTGAGAAGGTTTTAATTTGAATTTTTTTTCATATATTTAAAAACATAATACAAAATAAAAATCAATTTATTGGATATAATAGCATTATGTTAATTAATAAACAAATTAAAATATTTATTTAGACTATATAACTATGAATATTTTATTCATCAAACATTTTGTTGTAGGATTCATTATTACTGAGATACTGAGAGTGTCCGTATTCCGGAACCTTTATAAGAAATTCTTATAAGAAAACTATAAGAAAAACCTCTTTATAAGAAACTTATTGTATACAAAATATAAAAAATAATTATATATAAATAGAAGCATTGTATATTGATAAAAATTATAGAAATTAATTATTATATAAGATATTGTTTTTTCTTACAAATATTTTATATTACATAAATAGCTCTAAATGAATTAAAAATTAATTAATAATTGTTATTGATTATCCATAAATGTATTAAACATAAACATTACATAAACATTTATTAAAATTAATTAATAAATGTTATTTTTAAATAAATAATATTTCTAAACTATTCTTTTGATTAATACTTTTAAATAAATAAATATACTATATATATACAACCTATAGGTTATATAATGCATTTTCAATTATAAATTAATTATTAAAATCAATGGAAAAGTAAAAACCTCTTTATAAGAAAACCTCTCTATAAGAAAAAAAGTACTGAAAAAAAATAGTTTCTTATAGAGAGGTTTTACTGTATATATATATATATATATATATATCAATTATAATAATATATAATATACAGTAAATTATTTTATGAATCTAATATCAATATAAAATGTATTCGTAATCTTCTATATATATATATATATATATATATATATATATATATATATCTATAATTAAATATATGTTAACTATTTTATATATTGATATTGTAGATGTACTTGCAATACATGAAATAATATTAGCATCTCATATATTAAAGTTCACTATATTTTAGTATAAGCGGTGTAAGTATGCAATACAATGTATTGGTTTAACACACTTTTTTAAACTAATATTTTGTGTTATATAAGTATGTGAAAAGAAACGCTACACAAACCTGCCATCCTCTGTTATCTGCATGTTATCTACCTGTTATCTAGCTGTTATCATGGGTATAGACACAGGTCAATGTTGAGCACTTCACTGTTAACAATAATCTTTACTACTATGTTCTGAAAAACTCCAATGGTGTCTCCTATTTGTATGTTTTTGTGTTCCTTTACTATACCCTTTAACAAATTCTAAAGGTTTTCAGTTTGATTTTATTTAAAGGTTATTTTAACATTTACTACATTATAAATATTCAATAAAGATTTTCAGTTTGATTTTAAATAAAGGTTATTTTAACCTTTAATACATTACATATATTTAATAAAGGTTACCAGCTATATTTCATTTAAAGATTATTTTAACTGTTAATAGTATACATGTAAACTGTTATCACCAATATTGTTAGCGAGATGCTTATGTATAATATCTAATTATAGACTTTTCAGTACTGAATTGTCGTTTTGTCTATGTAATATTTCCAATTGATTGTGAGACTAATGTCGAGACTTATTTCAATCTAGCGTGAATATTCACTGAACAATAGTCAGGAATATATATTGATATACAACGATTCGCCACTTATATAACATTACGTCATTACATATATACACAATACTTACCGAACGAACTGAACTGCAACATACACGTGTACTCTAACATATTTCCAAACAATTAATTCTTATTATTATTATTTCATTTTATTTTTTAATATGGATGTCGACATAACTTAATATACCATTTCCGAAAAATGTATTTATCATTTTATGTGTGTGTCTAAATAAATGATACTGCTATAGTAGTAGATTAGTATACTACTACTACTACTACTACTACTATTACTACTACTACTACTACTACAATGAAGTCAATAACACAATATCATAACTAGGTACATACATAGATAAAAACGCATAACCACATTTCAATACTTCAATGATAACAAAATCATAATAAAATGTGTATATGGTATGCATTTTAGGTAGTAGCAAACGGATTATATCGGTTATAAGCATAGATGTATAGTTTACACTATAGATTTACTAGTGTAAACTATAAATCTATGGTTATAAGATATAGGTTTACTGCGCATTGTATTCTACGGTACACTAGTTTATTATTTATATAATAAAATAGATGTAAGAGATATGTAAGCGATGCATTATATTCATCTATAGAAAGCATGCAGCTAGAAAGAATCTCTCTACGATAGAAAATATCAATTTAAACATATATATATATGTATGTTGTATACGTAAATCGTGCACATACACTAGATATACACAGACACCCGACTCTATATTCGCTAATGTATAATCACTAAGAGTTAATGAGAATGCTTCTTCTAGTAAAGACGACACCACACCGGTCAGTATAGACCGCTACTATCACGAGCACTATTCGTATCGATTGTTACGTAATCACCGTATAATCTGACGCGTGTGTCAGGTGTCAGAGGTCAGGTGTTAGAGGTCAATTGTTACGTAGGCGATAATCTATGGCGGTGCCTTTTTAAGGATTTGAAAATGGGGGGAATTCCAAAAATAGGTATGTACACAAATTATATACAAAAAACTATTGAACGATATACTACGATCTGCTACTGATCTATATTATGTGAATAGGACTATATCCATATATGGTCTAATTGATTATGAAATATATGAGTTTGTGGTGGGTACATATTCAAAAATGGTGTGTAAAAATAATAGTAGGGGCAGTTGCCCACGAACTACCCTTCACAAAAGTACTGCACTGCAGAGGTCAGAGGTCAGTTGTTACGTAACCACTGTGGTCAGTATAACCTGGCAGAGTTTCAGCAGGCCTCCCCGTAGTGTCCGGTGTGTAGATTGGTCTGGAACAGGTCCGGAATAGCGAGCAGGGTGGACATTAGCCACATCGTACAGGTCAAGCATTACTTAGACCAGCCTATAGGTTAAGTGTGCGATGAGTCACTGACATAACTATCGTGTGTATTGGTGCTGCGTCATGAACGGGTACAGGTGGCTATGTATATCTTAGTAGTTTTATTTTTATTTGTTTAGGTTTAGGTGTCAACAATTTGCATGGGGAAAAAATGATCTTTAAATATATAAATGTGTATTTTCCATAGAAATAATTAATGTATAAACATTATATTTGTAGGACGTTTGTAATATATGTATTTTATATCAATTTTATATCAAAGAGTAATGGAACTAATTATTTTTCTAACATTAATTAATTACTATCGATCATATTATATTATATATGATATATATATACATAATATTATCAAAGCCCTTATTAAGGTCTTTGATATTATTAAGGTAAACGTCATAATAGTATAATAACATAACACAATTATAGGTAGACTGTTGTATTACGAATTATAATGTAAATCAAAAATTGAATATTAGTATTTATTAATTATTAATTCTCTATATTCTGATTTTTTTTATAATTAAATCATAAAATGTACACTATTATTATATATATTTATAATAAAAAATAAAACAATTAGCCGAGTTGCCTAGAGAGGTGTGTTATCATATGATATAATATTCTATTTGTGGCTGAATGTATGTGTTCGACTCCCCATCGTGGAATATTTTTTTATCTTTTTATTATATATAATTATTTTTTTAATATATATATATTACTTTTTTCTGCCGAGCAAGCTTGACCTGGTAAGGTAATGCAAGGTATATTACTTTAATTAATTATTTAATATTACTTTGATTATTATTATATATAATAGGTAACCTATGTATTACTTCAATTATTATTATATATATGCAATTATATATAATTATATATTAATATTGATTACTATAATTATTATTATATATATAAGAATACATTATTATATACATATTATAGTTGCTTCTACTTGCAATTAAATAGTCTTTCAGAAACTATATACAACTCCTATGTACGTACAATATTCGCATTATAATTAATTAAGTTAAGTAAATTTAGTACAACTCTTCCCCCACCCGCTCCATAACCCACGGTGTCCCCCAGGAATCTGTCCTTGGCCAACTCCTCTTCAATATTTACATCCTCCCCATGTTTTACATATTCACTGACTACCCCGATATCTCCTTCCATACTTATGCCGACGACCTTCAACTATTTCTTAACTGCACAGACTCCCCTACTTATGCCCTTTGCCGACTCGCCTCCTGTATCAAGTCCATACACCAATGGCTTACCTCCAACTCCCTAAAACTTAACCCCACTAAAACGGAAGCTATTTTTCTCCACTTACCCCTACGCTCCTCCACCCTCCCTAGACCACCCCCATCTCACTCGACAACATATCACTCCCCTACTCTCAACACGTCCGAAACCATGGCTTCCATCATTAAGGCCATATACGCCACATTAAGACTTATTACTCTCCATTGCCTTCCCTCCCACTCAATAATTCCCTCCTACGGACGGTCGATTGCTCACGCACTGATGCAGTCCATAAACAACAAAAAGTAAAAAAGTAAAGTAAAGTAAGTAATTTCAAACTTAATATTTATAATATTATTAAATTAATTTTAGGAAAATAACGTATGTCCATTACTCTAATAATTTAAGTATCGTTGTGTTATATTACTATATACATATAATAAATGTCTTCTACTTGGAATTAAACAGTCTTTCAGAAACTATATAAAACGCCTACGTATATTCGCATTATAATTAAATAAATTCTAATTTAGAATAAATTAAAAACTAAAATGTTACTAAAACAAATTAATTTATAAAACATTATTATAACAGTTTTATTATCAAACATATATTATTCATACTTGACATTAAACAGGCTGTAAGTAACTCTATTGATATCGTATGTACTTATAACATATACATATATTTACATATACATAAATATATTTACATATACATATATATATATATATGTATACGTTATACTATAATCAAGGACTTATGTCCTTTCTATAATTTCCATTTATAAGTATACATTCATATATGATTCATATAATATGAATCTTAATTATAATTATGTATCAATGAATGCGCGGGCATAATTTGCGCCAGTAGAAATTTCGTATGTTATGGCGTGTGTTGTTTTCAGCGCGTGTGTGCTCTTTTACGATGTTATTTTAGTGTGGCTTTTAGTTGTGAGTGGATAAGTGGGGCATGCTTGTCAAGTATGGCAGTTATTGTGGTGGTAAAAGTGTCAAGGTTATAGGTAGTTGTGTATGTAGAGAATGTAAGATAATGTTCATAATAAATGTAGTTTATTGTTTGTAGGATCCTATACGAGCACTGTTAAAAAATAACGTACACAATGATCTCTAATAACGTACAAAGCTTGTCCACTCAGTGTACCTTATAACGTACAAATGACTTTTTTTATTTCAAATGAATTGTGTACGTTATTACAATATGCTGACTTTGTACGTTATTATAACACGGATTTGTACGTTATTTAAAACATATTTTGAACGTTATTGCAATACTGTATACAATATACAATACGGTATTGTATCTACATATGTTATTTAAAGATAGTTGTGGACTTTATAATAATACTATATTGTACATTATTTAAAGACTGTTTTGAACGTTATACAACATGCCTCCGATTGGATTCGAACCAGTGACCTTTGTATCAGGAACCCAACGCTTTGTCTATAGGGCTAATGCGCCATTATATATATGTATAGTAAACGCGCATCTATTGTATTGAGTTTACGTATAATTTCAAAATAATTATACGATAATATATAGATAATTTAACTTCTGAATCTATAACTACCCTCGGTTTCACTATAACATCTCACCTAGACTACTCTCCACATATTAATAATATGATTCGCACTGCCACCTATTTTCTATATAATATTAGAAAATCTCGTAATAAGCTTACCTTCGCCATGACGAAATGTTTAATTCACTCGCTAGTTTTCAGCAGACTTATATATTTCTGTTCATTATTGTGTAATTTACCTGTCAACCTTATGTACAAACTTGAGCGTATTCAACGTCGTGCTATACGTGTATTATATAAACTAAACTTTGCTTCAATTGTTTCTATATCTGATTTAATGAGATCATTAGGCTGGCTTAAGTTTAGATATATTTGTATACATAGGCTATTGTGTATTACACATAAGGCTATTCACCGTGGATTTCCTGAATATTTAGCTCAATCCATTACTATTCAGAGTTCGAACAGATTCAGTCGGAATTGCCACATCATGAAGTTGGTGCAACAATCTACATCGTTGGCATTCTCTGAATCTGCTTTCTCGGTTATTGCTCCGAAAAGCTGGAATTCTCTTCCTTACGATATTCGTTGTATTACATCAAGTTCATTGTTTAAACGTAAATTGTATGTTCATTTTAAGTCATTGTAATTCGTTCTATTTTATATTATTATTCGTTCTCTATTTATTTTTGTTTTTGTTTTTTATTATCTATCGACATCTATAACCACACAGTGTTTTTGAAGTCAATAAACTATATATAAATAAATAAATAAAATAATTGCGTTATCGAGTAATACGCGTCATATGGATGTATTACGTTATACGTGTCACCAGTAGCCAGTATAAGCTGGATATATTATTACACGTTTAACGTGACGTTACCATTTAATTCTCAACATATAAACATATAAACATATCAGTTGTAATGTTATTAAAAATAACTTATTATATATAATTACCTATAAATATATATTATTAAATATATTATATGAAGTTATATACCAATATATGTGGTATATACCCGTAATGTTATTTGTATGTATAATAACTATGTATATTTATAAACTAACATACCATATGATATGTTAATATTGAGATTAAGACTGTTAACGTGTTGATATATAGGTATAGGTTGTTGTGTATGTGAGTAGGCTTATGATGTATACTTTACTAATTATATATATAGGTATACTAGTATATATTTATTACCCCTTAACATACAAAGAACGTATAGAATTCATTTATATTGAATAATAAAATATATATGTATATATACATAAACAGTATACAATAATAACGTACAATATATAAATCATTATGTTTATAGACTTTGTAAGTTATTATTATAATAATAACGTACAAAGTTAGATATTACGTGTTTAAAGCTTTTTGTACGTTATTTTTGAGTTTGTACGTTATTTCAAGATGGTTTTGTACGTTATTTTTTAACAGTACCATATTGTTTAACCTTAGTTATTTGGGGACTATGGGATTATGTGGAGTGATTAAGTTTTGCAGCTATAGCATTAATGTTAGTTAGTAGATCGTATTTCTCGAGGTAGAAATGATAAGGCGAGGGTCAGGTATTGTAAGGAAATGGTCAAGCGTATGTTCGTATTTATGTGTGGGACACGTGACATGTTAAGTTATGTTTCGTTCTGTGCCTTGTAGTTGGACATTACAGTGTGTATGTTGTTATTGAGTCGTAGTGAAAGTTTAGATCGCATAGTATTAGTAAGTTTCTATCACGATAATTGTGAATGTTGTCAGATAATTCAGTTGAGAATAGGCTGTGAGGGTTGTTGGCATTGTGGTATCAGAGGATGATATGTGGGTGATTTGTTTATTAAAAGTGTAGTCAGTAAGATGTCAGATTTCGTACAGGCTAGTTATTCGGAAGATACTATTTGTATGTTTCAACAATAGTGATATGCCTGTGTCCACTTGTGTTTCTATGTAGTCGGGTAAGACTGTTGAGTTTATATGTTTGTCCTTCAATAGCAGATGGGGTTCATGCGTCTAGTTTATTTAGCCCAAGGTTCAGTCAGTGCGTATATATCATGCTTGTTTGGGTAATGTATTGCTTTATGATATCGATATTAACAGAAAGTGATCTAGCATTAATTATTGTAATAGTAAGTGATTATAGCATATGAAATAATAATAATGCATATAATTATAATTGGTCAGTATTTACCAAAGATTTTACGAATAAATATTCGAAACATTTTGATGTGAGCAAAGAATTTCAGAAGGATTCGTAGAATCGTTGATGTAACTAAGCAATATAAATATTAAAAACGACCTCGACTGGCCGGCTAAACATTACATGTGTATGACTGGCTTCTAACAAAACTAGTCTAACATTTCTTATAGTAACAGAAATAAAACAGAGTCTTTTCTATCGAGCAGCAGCGATAGAAATAGTGGACGAGGCGGATGATTTAGTAAGGAAAACGGCAACTTCATATCTACTCGAGGGCGTTCTGGCAACCCCATTCACGGCTTCAATACTGCGCTGGAGAAAGCAACGGGAAACTACTCCAGTACAATTCCCACGAAAAAAACATGACAGCACAAATAGAAGTAAATGCAATAAGGCTAGAAAATGAGCCCTCTAGGTTGGACATCCTTTCAATTATTACTGGGTATGAGCGAAACTATCGTGTAAGTAAAGTCGGTAAGAATGACGAGGCTATCTTAAATCCGTAAGGAAGGATTGTTTCTGCGAAAATCGTCTTGAAACACACAGATATTAATAGCTACCTACAATTTAAAAAAAATATAAGTATAGCGACATGGAATGTCAGAACAATGAATAATGGAAATACAGAAATTATTACAAGGGAAATGGGAAGGAATGGGTTAAATTTAATGGGAATAAGTGAGACAAATGGAAGGGGATAGGACAAGTAAAATCCGATAACTATTCAGTATATTTTAGTGTAAACGATAAAATTGAAAGAAAAGGGGTGGCATTCATATGCACAGAAAAAAGAAAAAAATGTGTTCTTGAGTTCAATCCTATAAGTGACA
Organism: Osedax fenrisi; assembly: GCA_964019155.1. Lineage (NCBI taxonomy): Eukaryota > Metazoa > Annelida > Polychaeta > Sabellida > Siboglinidae > Osedax > Osedax fenrisi. The sequence continues at coordinate 67,367,713 of OZ025242.1, forward strand.
GAATAATAACAATTCGTATCCAAGGTAAACCTATACATTTCACATTCATACAAGTATACGCTCCCACTTCAACAGCAGATGAAGAGGAGATGGAATATTTCTACGATGCCCTACAAAATGTGTATGTCATTGGCGATTGGAATGCTAAGGTGGGTAAACAAAATACAGCTGGGGTAACTGGTATATTTGGACTGGGGATTAGAAATGAAAGAGGTAATACCATGATAGATTTCTGCAGTCGAAATAGTCAATTTAGAATTTAAATTTAATTTTAATTACTTAGAATTTAAATATCGCGATATTCGCTAACCGTTATTATCACAACAAACGTTATTTTAAAATCGTAAGTAATCTTTTCACTCGAAAGTCTTCGAAACAACACTCTAGAAATATAAGACTCGTTCACCCAATACCGTATCTTATCATAGTGGCAAAGAAACTGCCCCAAACTGAACTATTAATATATAATACTGTATTACCAGAACCTCGGATAACTTCAGAACCACGATGTCACAACGATGCATATCTAAGCTATTTATCAGTATTCTTCTTAACTACATAACCATTGTAGATGGTAAGTTTTACACACACACACACATACGCATACGCATAGACACACACACATCGTACGGCCCCATAAACATGCACATACGCACCCACATATACCTATACGTTCATACATTACACTAAACGCGCGTATGATATACACTAGCACATCGACGTAGCACATAACACTACAGTATGTACCTGCTGCCTAACCGTGCGTAATGCATTCTCTATTACGTAATAGTCACGTGATAGTCACGAGGTCACGTGTTAGCGCGTACTTCCGCTTCAAAGATTAACGCCACAGACTTCGAGAAGCACCTACAGATCCTTAGTAAACAGCTGTTCGCTAACACTTTACTAACACACTTAGGTTTATATTCTGCCCACAATCGAATAGTATAACTGCGATGTACACTCTCGAGTATCGTTCATCATTAAACGATAACTAATCAAATATAGTAAATAAAACATGCGCAATCACTATCGCCACCTCGAGTGCTTATTAAACTCGACCATTACGTCATCGCCAATACACTAACGCCACGTGGTATCCGAACTGTATGAGTCATACCGTATGACGTAACAACTACGGTACAGCTGTACTATATCTCCTTTCATAAACAACGCGCATGTCTTGAAACTGTTCACTTCCCTTGAGCTTCATTAAACATTATCGTGCTACGTTTCATTATAATACACCTTTATATATATGTATGTATATATATATATATATATATATATATATATATATATATATATATGTATATAGGTATACCTGATACACATATATGTATGTTCAAATCATAGATTTGTATTTTATCTGGATCAGTATTGATATATCTGGCTAATGTAAAGGTATTCAACATACATGGTACCTCGAGTTAGGTATCTTAAGATGACCATCACTTGACACATGCATTTAACAAATATTCAAACAAAAATATTGATTATCAAATACATTTGATTTTTTTCTATATACGCTTGTAAAGTGCGTTTCGATTATATCAAAATAAACATTTATATTTATTTATATTATATATTTATACTGCAATATAATTACAACATTTAATTTGATTAAATAATACATCATATGTGATTATCGGCCATCTTAAGTTACCTAAATCGAGGCACCATGTATGTTGAAGAATAATCACGTGACCACCAATCTAGCTAAACTAAAAATCTATATCGTATACGTATAAAGTTAGAGATAAAAACTATTTTCTCTCTAACTCTATGCGTATACGCATGACATATTAATAATGATAATTATTGGTTCAAGTGAACAAATATTAGTGAATTTACTACATTCTAGGTAGTGAAAACAACTATTGTGTGCATATTTATTTATTATTATTATTATTCCGCATAGAAAGTATGTTCAGCCCTTTTTTACATCTTGTGTTAAACAAAACCTCACATTATTCAGGTAATCCTACATCGAACTTAAACAAAACCTCACATTATTCAGGCAATCCTACATCTTGTTTTAAACAAAACCTCACATTATTCAGGCAATCCTACATCTTGTGTTAAACAAAACCTCACATTATTCAGGCAATCCTACATCTTGTGTTAAACAAAACCTCACATTATTCAGGCAATCCTACATCTTGTGTTAAACAAAACCTCACATTATTCAGGCAATCCTACATCTTGTGTTCAACAAAACCTCACATTATTCAGGCAATCCTACATCTTGTGTTAAACAAAACCTCACATTATTCAGGTAATCCTACATCGAACTTAAACAAAACCTCACATTATTCAGGCAATCCTACATCTTGTGTTAAACAAAACCTCACATTATTCAGGCAATCCTACATCTTGTGTTAAACAAAACCTCACATTATTCAGGCAATCCTACATCTTGTTTTAAACAAAACCTCACATTATTCAGGCAATCCTACATCTTGTGTTCAACAAAACCTCACATTATTCAGGCAATCCTACATCTTGTGTTAAACAAAACCTCACATTATTCAGGCAATCATACATCTTGTGTTAAACAAAACCTCACATTATTCAGGCAATCCTACATCTTGTTTTAAACAAAACCTCACATTATTCAGGCAATCCTACATCTTGTGTTCAACAAAACCTCACATTATTCAGGCAATCCTACATCTTGTGTTAAACAAAACCTCACATTATTCAGGCAATCCTACATCTTGTGGTAAACAAAACCTCACATTATTCAGGAAATCCTACATCGAACTTAAACAAAACCTCACATTATTCAGGCAATCCTACATCGAACTTAAACGAAACCTCACATTATTCAGGCAATCCGGTGACAACATATAGGCCAAACCAAGCTTCGAGTTATGGTTAGTAGCTATTGTTATTAACACAGTTACATTGTTGTATAAACTATATATTATTTAGCACATAATTCTATATGGCTTACGAACTGTTATTTAACGATTCAATAATTATATTTATATTGAATTATGGAATCCCAGTAAATTTGTGTGTACGAAAATTCGTGTATTACAGACCTTATTCTATTATAGTGATGAAATGTCCGTCTATTACACATCCATATGGATAGGATAGAACCAGCCCAGCAAAACATAACCGCATATTTAAATACTTATTAAAGAAGTTTATAAAACAATTTTAATCAGATTTTCGAACAATCTGATTTAAAATCTACTTTAATGTAAACGATTTAAACGTTTTTAAAACATATTTCTACTGCTTTAATAATTAATTATTAAAGTCTGATTTAATTCTGATTTAATAATCTCCGATATCGTAAGATATATTTTAATCTGTTTTAATAAGTATTTAAATGTGTCAACTTATATTACTTCTATTAAAAAGTCTGTAAATCTGTTATTATTGTTTGCTGGGAAAATATATATTATATGTGATTATTAAAGATCCTATGTGGAGATTATTAAATAATAAATAAATCAGGCTTTAATACTTAATTATTAAAGCAGTAGAAAGGTGTGTTAAAAACGTTTAAATCAGTTGAATTGAAGTAGATTTTAAATCAGAATGTTCGAAAATCTGATAAAATTGCTTTATAAACTACTTAAATAAGTATTTAAATCTGCTTTATGGTTTGCTGGGAATGTATTACACGGAAATGTTGTCAAAATAATATACGGATAGGTTATCTGTCTAAAACACGAACATTTAGTATATGAATTACACGACTAATACACACATTTTTTAATAATTTTTATTTTATTATATTTTATTAATTTAAATATTCTATAATAAATAGTAGAATTAATACTATTCTACAACCTATGTTAAATTAAACTATATTATTTATTTGTATATATAGTGATTTATGTCGGTGTAATAGACGGACAATGTCCGTCGGATATTTATCCATATAAAACACGGATATTTATTCTGTATAAATCATGGACATTATTTACCTTAAAATTCATTAATATGTATATAAAACAATTACTTTTTTTTATAAAAAAAATGTAAATAAATTGTTATATCTAAATGAAGATTAATTTCTATATAATATATTAACTTATAATTTATGTTTTAAATTTCTACTGCGTAAAATGTCAAAAATCGTATAAAATGTCGAGATTGTACTCGAGTTAAAATACGGACAAAAAATACATACATTTACTAGGATGATAGCATATATTTTATTTTTAAATTAATAGAGATACTTGATTTATACATGATTATTTATTATTTACAAAAGTAAAATTCACAATTAAAATAGCGTAATGCTATACAAGGTATAGAGGTTAAAGGTTGAAGTGCATTATTACACACGTGACTCTATTGCATGATTATTAGATGGTACGGGGCTTAACTGGGTTAACTATAGAGTCCGTTTATCTCCTATTTAGTTTTTCGATAACCTACCGCACAAATAGGGGGGGGGTATGTTAAATATGCACCCTCCATTAAACCAAACAATTCTCGATGAACATAATCACAAATACGACTGGCTTATAAGGGTATTAAAGGGTTTAGGCCGGCGATAACAAAACAATTATATAATTAGCTCCATCCTGAACAATTCTATTTATAGCTCCACCTACAACAATTCTATTTATGGCTTCACTTAAAACAATTCTATGTATAGCTCCACCTAAACTTTAGGGATAAAAACTTAGACAAATGCACCATCGATATAATATATATTTTGTATTTATTAATAATATAACTATATATATATATATATATATTAATATATCAATTGCGTATGCACATACTTACATGCACACATGACCAACACAGAAATAATGAAAATTTATATAATAAGTATTGTTGTAGTCTGCATTATGATCGTGGCAGTCAGCCTATACAAGATGTTCTGCTGCAGGTATGAATACAGCACACACGTGTGTGCGGTAATGCTTATGCAAGAGTGCTAACACTGCATCGCACACATCGCACACACACACATATATATATATATGTTCCTTCCCCTCTGATCCTCTACCTTTCTACTTATATATTTCATATTATTAAAAGATGTAACGTCTGAAGTATAAATCGTATGTCCTTGCAATTTCCATCTAGTGTGTATACAAATATGCTATGTAAATATTTACTAATAATCTAATAATTCCAGGACCAGTGCCTCTCGAGATGTGTTAGTCATATTAGATATGTCATATCATATCGTTGTAATATATATATATATATATATATATATATATATATATATATATATATATGTATATACTATATATATATATATATATGTATATATATATATATATATATATATATATATATATATATGTAGACGATAAATAATAGTCACATGTGTAGGCACATGTGTACACTGTACATTGTACGCCGTACATACATTACATTGTACTTTACTGTATGTATTAGATTAGAGAACAAAAAGTAAGAATAGGATTTATTATTTCTCATTTGGTCCACCAATCGGCTGCCAGCAAGTGTACAACTTTTTAATGGCCTGAGAAACATATAATTTTTGAAATAAATATATTTTTTATTAAAAATAATATTAAAAATCAATAAATATCATATATTATATTTAATAATTATTATATTATACAACTTTATACTATTAAAATGATAGTTAAATATTTATAACTTTTTTTTAAAAACTAATATTACTGAACTTTATTTTTTAACTAAATGTTGATTCTTTAAACAAACACACATTCTTTAAACTGTAAACAACATAACTTATGATCTACTTGATAAATGTATATAAAATTGTATAACTTAATCATAACAAATATATCTAAATATATATATTAAGTATGAACTAAAAGAATACCTTAGTTACTGGAGATTCCTGGAAATTACTGAAAATTTAGTTATTTTTAAATTAGTGTTTTGTAGGTATCCTTCTCACCGTCTTATATTTATCATATAATTCTATAACTTAACCCTATATATAGAAGTACAATTAATTAATAAGATAACATTTTTAATTATTCTCTTATTTATTTTAGAAGTTATTTAACTTTAGTAAAAACAATCTCCTATATTCACTATGTAAATATTCATATGTTGGGCTGTCACTTAAGGAGTTCTCCATTCTCATAATCTAGATGTTTAAATAAATTATAGAGTTTCTAATTATTCTCTAAGTTTATTCCATTTATTGACTCCTAGGTCTATAATTACGATTATTAATATCAGTTATTTTATTTATGATATCATATATTGTACTATTTATTAAGTTATAATTTATATTACTATTAATATTTTTTATATATATATATTATAAATTAATAACTATACATTATATACTTATTATATTCTATCACCATTCTTAACTAACTTTTAAAAACTGGACTTCATCATACGACAAATACTTAGCTGCACACCCCAATACAATCACTAACACCCACTGATCAATCACTTACTATTACAATAAGTAATGCTAGATCACTTTCAGCAACTGTCGATATCATAAAGCAATACATTACCCACACAAGCATGAGATATACGTACTGACTGAACCATGGGTTAAATAAACTAGACGCATGAACCCCATCTGCTATTGTAGGACAAACATATAATCTCAACAGTCTTACCCGACTACATAGAAACACAGGTGGACACAGGCGTAGCACTATTGTTGAAACATACAAATAGTATCTTCCGAATAACTAGCCAGTACGGAATCTGACATCTTACTGACTACACTTTTAATAAACAAATCACCCGCATATCATCCTCTGATACCACCATGCCAACAACCCTCACAGACTATTCCCAACTGAATTATCTGACAACATTCACACTTATCGTGATAGAAACTTACTAATACTAGGCGATCTAAACTTTCACTATTACTCAATAATAACATACACACTGTAATGTCCAACTACAATGCACAGAACGAAACATAACTTAACATGTCACGTTCCCCACACATAAATACGAACATACGCTTGACCTTTTCCTTACAAAACCTGACCCTCGCCTTATCATTTCTACCTCGAGAAACATGATCTAACATTAATGCTATCGCTGCCAAACTTAATCACGCCACATAATCCCATAGTCCCCAAATAATCTCGCATAGAATAATACAAACAATACACTACATTTCTTATGAAAATTATCTTAAATTCTCTTCATACACGACTACCCATAACCTTGACACTTTTACCACCACAATAACTTCCATGCTTGACAAGCATGCCCCACTTACCCACTCACAACTAAAAGCCACACTAATACAACATTGTTCGATTCAGACCTATATTCTTAAAAAAAGGACATGCAAACTTGGCCTACTTTTTAGAAAACTTCAAACCACATACAACTATAATACATTTCTCATTAAATGTAAACAAATACAGACAATACATGTATATTACTAAAGCGAACTACAAAAAGTAAGCAGAACTACTACATATTGGTGCTAGAAATGACTATAAATAGCTCTATAAGATAAGCTCCCTACCTGATCGCCTATGTGGACGCACTTCTATACATATTCTCCATATATCTAATAATATATTACTAGTTAAAACTTCGCTGACTTTCTCTGATAAAATACACATTAGACTAATTACCCTAACACTAAACCCTAACACCAACCCCACTTAATGAAATATCTACCCAGAAACCACTGCTCCTGCACACTCTAACAATATCCCCATATCGTTAATATTGCAAAAACTTGTTTCATTAATTATCCTATTATCCTACATTTACTACTAATAATTCAATTTCTCTTGTAATATAATATATATATATAAAATAGTCATATATAGTATACATAATAAATCATATATCGATTTAAACTATATGTATATGTGTGTGTGCGCGCGTGAGTTGTACATATCGTACGTTGCGTGGTGTTCACAAGATACCACTATAACAGACAACAGCCCCAGACTGAGGAATCGCTGACATCTCTAGGTCCAATTCAATGCATGTACGACTGGGATCAAGGCGGTGGAGTGAGGGACAGTATGTCCCTGTACGAGGCCATGATTGCCTCGTACAAAGCTAGGACCAATCATGTCTTCGTACAGCCACTCCACCGCTAATAAATATTAAAAATGTCTTTTGTTAACTTATATTTTAGTTATATATTTTAATTATATATATATATATATTACAATTATACATTACTAATACATATATTACAACTACTTATTTTACTTCCATTATTTTTACTATCGTTACAATATATTTTCATCATTTGTTTCAAATTATCTGTTTCACAAGAAGTTAAATCATTTTAGTCAATCTTAAATTATATAATATCCACCTATAATTTATATAACGTATTAACTCCTATTTATACCCATTTCACCTATTATTATCTTGATAATATCTGTAATGAAGTTATCTTTAAATATAATTATATTTGTAAATTGTGAAAATTTGTACAATAGTGTTATCTAAAATGTATATTCATCTAAATATGGAATATTCCACAATATAATATATATTATAATATATTAAGTATATATTACTAAATGTTGGTTATCTGTATGTGTAGAATTCTAATAACGCAAATATTCGACAGCCTTATCACAAATAACCGATAATAGGTTAAAATCCGTCAAATGAAAATACTATTTAACAACATGCAGTAATATATTGTACTTTACATTACATGTTACTCTATTAAGTATTATATTTATTTAAAGTAACGAAAAACTTTTCCATTGTTACGATGCTTTCATGTATTAAATAACCCACTTTAGTTATTATTACTTCTATTTGTTGTTATTTATCTTTTATTGTTAAGGTATGCTATTAAATCGTGCTTATATTCTTTATTAGATTAAGTTTCGTATTATTAGTTATTTTATTTCAATAACGTATGTTTCAACTTTACATTTTCATAATTCAAATGTGTATGTATTCAATCGATCCATATTAATCTAAACATAAATAAAACTTACTTACTTTGATTAATACATTTTAATAGCTATTCTCTATGACTAGAATTAAATATAGGAGTTAAATATATCTAATTTTCTGTTAGAAAACATCAATAGATTATAAAATTATTATAGTATATATTTGTAAATGATAACATATTAAATATGTAGGACAATTTAAATTATAAATTAAATTTATGATAAATAGAAATATATTATTTAGTAAATCATGTAGGGAGGTATTCTTCATTATTAGGGTGTTGGTATTAGCATTAGTTATATGTAGGCCTATAAGAAGATTATAAACAATTTATATTACACATTATTTGTTATCTAATTATAATCAAACTAGAATATTAAATAATTCAAGAGTATCAATAAATATTATATAATCAAGCAGTAAAACAGATTTTAATTTGACGTATTTAATGAGAATAAAAAACAAATTAGATATATTTTTTCTGATTAATTTTCCCGAAATAAAAAATGTATATGCTCAGACTTACATTATTTACAATTTATATATGTATATATGTATATATATATATATATATATATATATATATATATATACTAATATATGAGTAAAACAATAATATATATATATATATAAATATATTATTAATTTTATTAAAAATATTATAAGTAAATGTATAATTGTAATTAAGCAAACAATTAGTATATGTATATATATATATATGTATATATGATAATACTTATTTGTTTTCATTGAATAACTTCATTATGATGTGTATTATTTAAATATAAATAACATATAAATAACCTATTAATAATATATATATTATATTGAATTTAATTCAAATATTTTATTTACACATTATATATTTATTTACAATATAATGTATGTTCTCTTAACTTCGTATTTTGCCCACATGGCAGATCGACACAAGTTTTGCTTTTTGATATATGAACAATAATTGAAACACTACATACAAATCATTGCAAATATTGGTATTTCTACAATATATATATATATATATATATATATATCATAAATAAATAATGGTAATAACAAAAGTAATATTCATATAAAATAATAAATTATATGAAACATCTGATAACATTAATAATAAAGTTTAGGGGGTTTTAAAATTGTGGAATTATAGAAATAAATGTATTCGTACATCATTAAGAATGCTTTTATAATACACTTGTATAATATACTGTAATATATAATAATGTATACGATCGAAGCTATATAACACATTAATTATTAAAATATATTAGAAATATCAAGTATTTATTATTATGAGTTTAGACATTTATATAAAAGAAAATGATTTTAATATAATTAATTAATTGTGGCTTTCTTGTATTCACTAGAATCATGATAATCTATATATTTACCATAGTAGCACACGCACAAACAGACACACATATTAACTTATTATATCTAGTTATTTGTAATTATATTATCTTTTCTATATATTTATTATCTCCTATAAGGAAAATATGTTATCGGTAATCTTCATAATTCCATTGATTTATCTTTATCTAATATTTAAATGATGACGTATGTTGTTGAACTATTGTTTGTATATATTATCGAGGAAATGTATTATTATGCGCAGGAAGATATATTTTGTAATATTTGTTTTTAAAATAAAGATATATATACGAATTTATTTGGAAACGTAGAGACATATTATACATATTGATACCCTATTGGATCCTAGTCATTGACCTACTGGTAAATATTTAGGTTAATTCTATTTTTAGATTATATTTGATTGCATATCAATTTGAAAAATATATTACTATTATAAATGAAAAGTTATGTACATTTTGGAATACAATAACTATTTAATGTGTGTTTGTTTTAAAAATATAACCATTTTTCTTAAAATAAACAGCCATATTCGATAAATATAATATATAATATCCATTTTAAATGTAAAATTATAATTATTTTGTAAAATTCTTAGTATGTAACAATACTTTGACAATTCTCTATCATAATTATTTAAAACGAGAGTATTGCCACCTATATTTTAAACCATTCAACATTAAAATGTGTTTCACGTAAAGTAATACAAGTGACATATCTTTGCTTCACAAAATCATCGATGTGGTAGGATAACCTATAGATACCCTATAGTTATTAAGAATGAGATTTTTATATCTATGTTATTGTAATAAAATTAATATAACTGGAAAATTTATTAAATTATATAATAGAAGCCATATTTTAGTTCTTTCAAATTTGTATTAAAAAAAAGTTATAATCAGAAATGTGCTAATAACAAAATTAGGATTCATGATTTATGAAGTGATGTCAGCATCTATATTACTATTCGTGTTAATAAAGTTTGTGATCTAGGGACTTCACCCCCTTAGATATCTATGAATATATTATATACTTAGGAGTATATGTATATATATATATATATATATATATATATATATATATATAGGTATACCTATATATTTTATTGAGCAATACTTAATTAGGACATAATTAAATATATTTAATTATGTTATGACATAATAATTAAATTTTAATAATTATTACGAAATAATAATTATTTAGAAGTATATAATAAAGAGGTTTTTAATGAATTATACATACTAATAATGTATATACATTATAAGTAGATATACCTACATTTGTTTGTATTATATTATAACTTATACACATTATAAATGGTTTCAAATTATAAAACTAATGTGCGATTAATGCCTTTTGGGATTCAGAGGGTTAACCATTACTGATATTTGTGAAATAATCGAATTCATATTATTTAATAAATAAACTATATTTATTTAAATATTTTCAATATATGTAATTCATATGATTGGTTGTTTTGAAAAAACGTGACTCGAATGTGATTGGTCGATTAATATGTGAATATTGTGCGCCGTGCGACCCGTAATCAAGGACATGTCCTTAGGCCATAACGCCGGCTGACTCGGCTCCGTCTCAAGCCACTCGTTCCGTCATCGCTAACGCCGATCTGTACGGCGAGCACCTCGAGCTATTCGTAGTTCTCATCGTTTCCGATAGGTGTTCTCCGCGATGGGCGTGTCGACTAGAGGCCACGGCGGCGTCCACCCTAGCGACCGATTTAGCGCTGTTTTTCTCGTAATGTGGAACTCGTCTGCCGCCGCCGCCGCCGCTGTTGAACTTTAACCTCGAGAACAACAACCGGTCGTAGTGGTCGCGAAACTGGCGACTCAACAGGTACAACGCGAACGGATTCAGACACGAGTTGGTGTAGGACAAACACAGTCCGGCTATCTTGAAGATATGCCAGAACATGTTAAACTGGCCCGTGTCGTAGTGATACCACAGTATGTACACCTGTCTGGGCAACCAGCAGGCGACGAACACGGCTACGAAAGATATCACCGCCTGCAGGTGTGGTTATTAGTGGAGATAGAACACTGTAGTAAAGAGTTGGCCGTCACAGAGATCACGCGTTACTTTAAGTTCAACGAATAACTCGCACTAAATACATCTTATACGTACCGCTGCTCTACTATTATCTTCACATAAATTAACTATAATTAAATATAATTACTTTATACTTTATATATATATATCAAAGATTTTTAAGGAAATATATAAAAATTACGCGAAATCTTTTACATGTAAATATTTTACATGACGAAGGCATGACACATATGGGGTCAATAAATCATATACAGATGTGAACAATACCGAGGTCAATTCAGGGGAAAAGACGCGATATATATACGTATATATTACATTACACATTATATTATATAATGAAACGATAAACATATGTTGGGCTAATTCCCAAATAAATGTGGTTGGGTATCAACTCCGTTCATGTAGATAAACAACATCACTCATCGTAGAACTGTTACCTTGGCAACTCGTTTCCTAGCAACCATTTGTTTTCTGAGTTGGATACTGGCCATACCTTCAATTTCGTCGGAGGCGCTGGATTCGGCATAGAATCCCTGGTGTCCCAAATGTGTATAAATATTAACTTATTGTTGGTGCTACATCTACAACTGTGCTCTATCATGGCCTCCTTTAGCTTCAGGCCGTGAGGCAGACTTTTTATTTTGTTCAATTTTAATTTAGAAGGGACGCTTTTTAATGACTTTTTCCATAAATTTATGATTGAATAAATTAAACAAAAATACACTAATTAATATCTGATAAAGATTATTTTATAATATTAACTATTAATTGATTAAATTAGCATTTATATTCATATCTTTTTACGTGAAATTAAAATAAAAAATAACATAAAATTAGTATAATCTTTGTTAAATATAATATTTTTTTTTTTAATATTTTAATTTAAAATAAATATAAGCTATACACAAAATGGTCATATAACAATGGTCAACAATTGCTGTGCACCCAATTGCAATGGGAATAATTTACGATTATATTCAAAATATAAACCAACTTTTAAAGTTAAAAAAAATTGGATAATTCCAAGAGAATTGAATATAACAGAGTATACAAGTATATGCATTGGAAATACGGTGGAATACTTTATCAAATTTGAATGGTAAACTTACAAAAGCTGCATACACTTCCTTTAGTCATAATGTAAGAACAATACCAATACTAATTGAACATTCTTTAAACACATTTGACTATATTCTACTTGGAAAATATCAAACTGATAATTTAGAGAGCAGATTTGGATTATATCGTCAACTTTCTGGTTAGAATAATTACTATTTAATTGTTTAATTATAATATAATAATATCATTAGGTGCAAATTATCTGATTTCAGTAAATGACGTTATAAATAGTGAGAGGAAGGTTAAAATGAATAGCATTTTAAATATATATACTAAAAAGTCAATAAGCATTCCAGTACAAGATTATCTGAAGGAATTTAGTACAGAACAATCCAAGTATGATGAAAACTTTGCTAAGGTTAGTTACAATATAATATGGCTGATCGAACCATATTAAATATTTATAATCTATTGTTTAAAAAATAAAATTTAATTATTTATAGGATTTTGATTATGACGATATCATATTAAATACTAATGACGATATGGCGGTACTATGCTATATATCTGGTTATGTTGCTAAGAAGGCGTACGGAACTAAGAAATGTGAAGAATGTAAAGCATTTGTAATGAGTGAAGATACTATTCAGCTAGAAATTGATGAAGAATGTTTAAAATATATTGACGACCTTAATCGTGGGGGATTATTATATCCATCTAATATTCTATTTAAAGTTATACAAATTGTTTATGATATATTTAATTTATGCGTATCTAAATATGAAATTAACTTTACTAAATGTACATATGAAAAGAATGTAATATTAGCAATTAGTATAGAATATATTAGTAAAAATGATGACGAATTAATGGAAATTTATGAAATCTGCACATATTGTCATAGCGATAATTATTCTATGATAAAAAAAGGATTATCGGTATTTATTAATATATTATTAAACAATTATAGAAAATTAAAATCAGATGTGAACAAAAAAAATATATATAAGCTTGCTAAATTTTAATATTATTGTTATTATTTTATTATATATTATATTTACTATTAAATTTAAAATTATTATAAATACCAAAACCCTGGCTTTGTTAATATTATGTATTTATTACTTTATATTAGATTACATTATTTAAAATTAAATAATAATTAATATTTGTATATATGAATTTTATTTATATAGCATCCACAAATTTGAAAATACTAAAATTATAAATATTATAACGACTTTATATTTTTTTTTATGGAATTCTATATTATAAATATTATGTTAAAAACACTGAATTAAATATATAATATGATAATATATTAAATATACATACTATAATAATTGTATCTATAAATTTAATAATTATAATATCAAAATATATTAAAGTAATTTTAAACATCATTTATTACAAATATTATATATTATATTTTAAAAACATTGAATTAAATATATAATATGATTAATTAAGTATGCATACCATAATCCATTAATAACTATTAATTATTAAATGTATATACTATACATATATATAAATTACGTATCTAAAAGTGTATTTAAATAACTTTAACTAGATAAACGTATTATAAATTATATTAAAAAAAATTACAATTTAAAATTATATTAAAAACATCGAATTAAATATATAATATGATTAATTAAGTATGGATACCATAATCCATTGATAACTATTAATTATTAAATGTATATACTATAAATATATATAAATTTACTTATCTAAAAGTGTATTTAAATAACTTTAACTAGATAAATGTATTATAAATTATATTAAAAAAAATTACAATTTAAAATTATTTTCAAAACATCGAATTAAATATATAATATGATTAATTAAGTATGCATACCATAATCCATTGATAAATATTAATTATTAAATGTATATACTATACATATATATACATTTACTTTCCTAAAAGTGTAATTAAATAACTTTAACTAGATAAAATATTTAAATTTTAAATATAATTATCAAAGATTTGACAATATTTAACAAAGATTATACTATTTAATTTTTATTTTATTAAATAAATACATGTAAAACTATGTGATATAATATGTTAATTTAATGAATTAATAGTTAATATTATAAAATAATCTTTATCAGATATTAATTAGTGTATTTTTCTTTAATTTATCCAATCATAAATTTATGGAAAAAGTCATTAAAAAGCGTCCCTTCTAAATTATTTCACGAAATCCTGCCTCACGGCCTGAAGCTAAAGGAGGCCATGACTCTATCGATATAGACGTATACACCATATAAAGCTGACATATTAGAAGTAGGAGTAATATAAGTAGTGATAGATGTATGCATGGGCGAAACTTTAGATGTATCCCACCCTGAAAATATAGTGTGGGGGATATCTCCCTAACAAATTATTATTAAATAAATTATTAAATATACACAAACCCCTATATACATAGTGTAGTGTGTGTATTACTCTATACATACACATAGAAAGATGGAAATGTTAATCAACTGATTAACATTTATTAGTAAATTCAAAATTGACTAATATTTATTTTATTTCAAAAATTTGACGAAACAAATTTAGTTTTATAATACTTGACTAAGTCTATTCATTACATGTTTGTTTACTAATCTCCCCAAACCAAGTTGTATTTTTGTTATCATTTTAATTCTAAGTAATCACTCTGATCAAATCAAATCACCTGGATAAAATATTCGCGATTCTTATTAAGAATTCTCATTAAATTCCAATAACGGCCATAAATTAATGAGTCAATACTAGTGATGTAAATGATGCTCAAATCTAAAGCATCGATGCAGTCTCAGTCTCGGTTACCCAAAGAATCAATGCAGTATCAGTCTCAGTTACCTAAAGCATCGATGCAGTCTCAGTCTCAGTTACCTAAAGCATCGATGCATTCTCAGTCTCGGTTACCCAAAGCATCGATGCAGTCTCAGTATCATTATCTAAAGCATCGATGCAGTCTCAGTCTCGGTTACCCAAAGCATCAATGCAGTATCAGTCTCAGTTACCTAAAGCATCGATGCAATCTCAATGTCAAAATCATCGTTAAATAGCCACCTATCGATACAAATAATTAATAATATGTCACATAACATGGAAACATTAATAAAAATATGGTCAAATATATAAAAATTATGTTTAAAATGTAACTTCCAAAAAGCATCATTTCGGTTCGATTATGTTTTGCAAGAGTCTCATCTCAGCTCGGGCTCATTTTTACTAGAGCCTCGTCTCGGCTCGGGCTTGTTTGGTTAGAGTCTCAGCTCGACTCGGGCTCGTTTGGCTAGAATCTCGGCTCGGCTCGGCTCGTTTTTTTACCGAAAATGAAAGGCTCGGTATCAAAAACCAAAAGTCTCGGCTCGGCATCAAAAGCTCTACATCATTTACATCACTAGTATAGCAATACACATGCAGCCACTCGAGTTAATAGTATGTATAATCTAAATTAGTATAATCTAAATATGTAGAATACATACAAATACTATACACAAATATTTGTCTAATGGAAGTTATAACTAGGGATGTAAATGATGCTGAGCTTTTGATGCCGAGCCGAGACTATTGGTTTTTGATGCCGAGCCGAGACTTTCATTTTTGGAAAAAAAATAGCCCATGCCGAGCCGAGACTCTAGCCAAACGAGCCCGAGACTTTAGCTAAACGAGCCCAAGCCGAGCCGATACTTTAGTCAAACGAGCCGAGACTCTAGTCAAACGATCCCGAGCCGAGATGAGACTCTTACAAAACATAATCGAGCCGAAATGATGCTTTTTGGAAGTTACATTTTAAACATAATTTTTATATATTTATCCATATTTTTATTAATGTTTCCTATTTCATGTGACATAATATTAATTATATGTATCGATAGTTGGCTATTTTGTTTATAATATACTCAAATGTTCGTTTAGTATACGAATATTTTAAAAATTACAAAATATAATTGTAAATCTATAATAAATATTATATAGTTTTATTTAATACAATGGAAAATAAAAAAGCAATTATAAATTAATTAGTTTTTAATAATGTCTTGAATGATGATGTTGATGCACGAGTTCTTAAATCAATATCGAGCTTGTTCCACTCGATAGGTGCCGCTATACTAAATTATCTGCTGTTGTGTACCGATTATTTTGTTGTGTTGCTTTTAATTTTATGTATATTATGTGTTCTCTGTACTCTATGACTTGAATATGGCTTTATTTATTTCGCGAGGTATGTGGGTGTCTTGTGATGATATGAAAATGTGTAGTTACCAGTAATTTGACGATCGAATTATTTTATGTAATGTCATTAACTGATAAGAAGGTAAATTAATTAAAAGTATGTTACAAATTGTAACTTACAATAAAGATTTGATTTATCAATGTACATGTATTACAATTTATATTTGTTCTTATAATTCAAATATTATGCAATTGATAGTTGGCTGATTTTACTTTTTGTGTTTATGAATATATTAAGATTCTTATCAATTAACACTCCTGGTAGTTATTTATGATAATTATCTGATAGTTTGTATTGTAATGAAATTTCGTTTGATATACAAAACAATGATTCTGGTAACTAACACTGAAACTATATTGAGCTTATGAAAACTGAGACTAACACTTGAATGATGCCTTTAATAAGCATGAGTTAATAGCAATGCATTTTATAGAGACTGAGACTGCATCGATGCTTTAGGTAACCCATTATGAGACTTAAACGATGCTATTGTTATTTACATTGAGACTGAATCGAAGCTTTAGGTATTGAGACTGAGACTGCATCGATGCTTTGGGTAACCGAGACTGAGACTGCATCGATGCTTTTGGTAACCGAGACTGAGACTGCATCGATGCTTTGGGTAATCGAGACTGAGACTGTATCATGCTTTAGATTTGAGCATCATTTACATCCCTAGTTATAATCCACGCGATATCATGTAATTCAATTTTGTAAACAAAACATGAAGAGCGCCACCTACATAGTATCAATTTTCTGAAAAATGTGTTGTTTATAATGTAAATCGTATCAAACTAATAATATTCACTTTTAAAATGTAAAATAATGAAAACTAAATGTTCATTACTAATAGATAATAAAGCGATAGGAAATGTTTTATATTGCACGTAATTTAGTTGAGCGTTGAAAACGTTGTTAAGGAAAATAGTTTTTATGAAATTTCATAATTTTTATAATATCACTTGTAATAATTAAAGGTTAATAAAGTAGTTTCAAATTAATTGTATATAAATTATATAATATAATATACCTATATGTTTGTGTGTTAGGCATATTAGACGTTGAGCCTACGTACGGCAAGCTAACTTTAGTCGAGGACTTGACGAGCACCCTTGCCATGAGGGCGTAGAAAACGGCTATGGCTGTGATGGGCGCGGCGAAGTACACTATGAACCGTATCATGCTGTGAACCCGCTTGTAGGACACGCCCAGTTCTGCAGGATACACCTGGTCACGAGCGCGTGTCAATGTTGGGAGAACTGGGGTGTTTCGAGGAGGGAGGGGCGCGTCTAACGGATATAAGGGGAGAACTAGGACATGTAAACAATACGGGTAAAGGACACGTTATGAAACAACTACAACTTCGGCCTAGTATATTTATTGATTTGGTTTGTAAAAACACTTTTAAAATAAACCAATACGATACCAATACTTATAGATTCATTTGGTTATTGGTTTTGACCCGTCATTGAAAGCTTAAAACCGGTTATGAGTTTGTTATGATGTATGTAGTTATAGGATGAGATTATTTTATATTGTTATGGGTTTCATACTTTATCTAATTATGGGTTTTATATAGTAATTATATATACCGTAATCGTGAATATTATTTATAATATCTAATTATAGACTTTTCAGACTTATCGTTTTGTCTAGGGGAAAGTAACTGAATACGGACAGTAAGGGTGCTGGTAAAATTTTTCAATAAGTTAGCCATGGTATATAATTTAAATTATATGTTTAAAATAAATATAAAAAAAAAAAAAACTGTTTTGGAGCAATATTCAGCCCTCGGAGCCCAAAACAAAATTATAAAATATTCATAAAATGCGTAGACACAGGCTAGAGGCGCCAAAAAATCTATGATTAATAGTTTAGTCGAAATCGGAGCGCGCGATTTCGGAGTTGAGACGCCCGCCTCTAGATATGGGCGTGTCATACTAGATAAACGCCGCCTCTAGATATACTACGGACAATGTCCGTCGGACATGTATGTCCTTAGTATATATTACGTGTACATGTAATATACATTACAGTGTAGTACACTGTGTATATATATATATATATATATATATATATATATATATATATATATATATATATACACACATGCATAATGTGCGTCGCACATATACACATATAGACTATATATATATATATATATATATATATATATATATATATATATATATATATATATATAAGGTATATATCTCTCTATATATATAAAGTATATATATTCTCTCTCTATATATATATATATATATATATAATTATAATATATTTAATATATATAATGGTTATACAATAACCTATATATATAATACATTATATATTAAATATATATAATAGTTTTACAATAACCTATATATATATATATATATATATAGGTTATTATATAGGTTATTATGGAACTATTATATATATTGAATATATATTTAATATATATATATATATATAATATATAATGTATTATATATATAGTTAAATTATATATATATAAATAGTATTTACCTGTTTTTTAACAAAGGAAATATGTATTATTATAGGTATTATGTATCTATAGTAACTGATATATATATATATATATATATATATAAATGGTATAAACTATAAAAGATAATTTGATAAAAGACAATGTATTATTATAGATATTATGTATCTATATGCATATGTATGTGTGTGTGTGTGTGTGTGTGTGTGTGTGTGTATGTGTGTGTATGTATGTGTGTGTATGTGTGTGTGTGTGTGTGTGTGTATACATTAATTATATGTTTTGAAAGAATATAAAATATAAATGATTATTATATAATTTGATCTGTATTTTAATTAAATCATGTAGATGTGTATACTTAATAAATAAATTAATCTCTAAAATCAAATTTTATGTTTATTAGCACTAAAATTATGTATTATATATATAGGTTATTTTATAACCATTATATATATTAAATATATATTTAATTAAATATATATATATATATATATATATATATATAATATATAATGTATTATATATATATATGTTATTATATAATCATTATATATATTTAATATATGTATATATATATATAATGTATTATATATATATATATATATATATATATAATGTATTATATATAGGTTATTTTATAAGCTTTTATAACCATTATATATATATAGGTTATTTTATAACCATTATATATATTAAATATATATTTAATTAAATATATATATATATATATATATATATATATATATATATATATATATATATATCAGTAATATGTGTACGCGTTGATTTAACAAATACGCATAGCTAAGCTATGACACGCCTATATCTAGATGCGGGCGTCTCAACTCCGAAATCGCGCGCTCCGATTTCGAATAATCTATTAGTCATAGATTTTTGGCGCCTCTGCCCTGCTATAACCATAAAATGTTCTTGAAAAAAAAATTTAATCTCGAAAATTTGCATAAATTTGAATATGACGCATGCGCAATACATTGTCTGCCATTCAAATTTCATATCTATTTACTATTATCTACTTACTATTTACTATTATCTACTTACTATTTACTATTATCTACTTACTATTTACTATTTACTATTATCTACTTACTATTTACTATTATTTACTTACTATTTACTATTATTTACTTACTATTTACTATTATTTACTTACTATTTACTATTATCTACTTACTATTATAATTTTATAAATTCAGCACTATATCATGAATCTACGTGATAAAGATAAATGTACGTTATTCTGTCCCAAAGAAATGAGTAGGTTGAGACTACCGAGATCTTATTTCGATATTTATCGCCATTATTCAACATTGCATAAAAAAAAATCTACCGTAATTCAAGAAACGGTAAAAGTAATAAGTGACATTTGGAATGCTGCATCAGTGCCATGTTACTCTGATGTATCAATATCTTTAAAGCTAAGAAGGTATTTTGATGCTGTACATATTTAAAAAAAGAAAACATCTACAAATTATTTTAAAAAATCATATGAACACCACGAAAAATTATATAACAATAAGTTATTTGATGTGTGTACCTGTCATTGTGCAGATTTAAAAAATTGTTCATGTCAAGGGAGAAAAACTAGAATACCGACGGCTGAGCATGAATTTATAATAGATCAACGAACAATACGAAAAAAAGTTCTTGAAAGTTGGAGGACTGTTCCAACATCATATCAAAGCCGCATTAGGCAGAGTACAGCTTCAGCTTCATCAACTACTCCTGAGGCCACAACATCATCTTCTACAATGTTAGTCACTAACTTAGTAATATATTTGTATTGAAAATATACTTAATAGTATTATTAGGTTCTGTATTATATGTATATAATATTATAAATATATATATATATATAAATATATATATATATATATATATAAATATTATAAATTTATATATAAATATATATAAATTTATATATAAATATATATTTTGCAAGGTTGTAATTTTATAGACGCATTAAAGCGTATATTTTTATGCCAGGGTGTAATTTTATAGACGCATTAAAGCGTATATTTTTATGCCAGGTTGTAATTTTATAGACGCATTAAAGCGTGTATTTTTTTGCAAGGTTGTAATTTTATAGATGCATTAAAGCGTATATTTTTTTGCAAGGTTGTAATTTTATATACGCATTAAAGCGTATATTTTTTTGCAAGGTTGTAATTTTATATACGCATTAAAGCGTATATTTTTTTGCAAGGTTGTAATTTTATAGACGCATTAAAGCGTATATTTTTATGCCAGGTTGTAATTTTATAGACGCATTAAAGCGTATATTTTTATGCCAGGTTGTAATTTTATAGACGCATTAAAGCGTGTATTTTTTTGCAAGGTTGTAATTTTATAGATGCATTAAAGCGTATATTTTTTTGCAAGGTTGTAATTTTATAGACGTATTAAAGCGTATATTTTTTTGCAAGGTTGTAATTTTATAGACGCATTAAAGCGTGTATTTTTTGGCAAGGTTGTAATTTTATAGACGTATTAAAGCGTATATTTTTTTGCAAGGTTGTAATTTTATTGACGCATTAAAGCGTATATTTTTTTGCAAGGTTGTAATTTTATAGATGCATTAAAGCGTATATTTTTTTGCAAGGTTGTAATTTTATAGACGTATTAAAGCGTATATTTTTTTGCAAGGTTGTAATTTTATAGACGCATTAAAGCGTGTATTTTTTGGCAAGGTTGTAATTTTATAGACGTATTAAAGCGTATATTTTTTTGCAAGGTTGTAATTTTATTGACGCATTAAAGCGTATATTTTTTTGCAAGGTTGTAATTTTATAGACGCATTAAAGCGTATATTTTTTTGCAAGGTTGTAATTTTATATACGCATTAAAGCGTATATTTTTTTGCAAGGTTGTAATTTTATATACGCATTAAAGCGTATATTTTTTTGCAAGGTTGTAATTTTATAGACGCATTAAAGCGTATATTTTTTTGCAAGGTTGTAATTTTATAGACGCATTAAAGCGTATATTTTTTTGTAAGGTTGTAATTTTATAGACGCATTAAAGCGTATATTTTTTTGCAAGGTTGTAATTTTATAGACGCATTAAAGCGTATATTTTTTTGCAAGGTTATAATTTTATAGACGCATTAAAGCGTATATTTTTTTGCAAGGTTGTAATTTTATATACGCATTAAAGCGTATATTTTTTTGCAAGGTTGTAATTTTATAGACGCATTAAAGCGTATATTTTTTTGCAAGGTTGTAATTTTATATACGCATTAAAGCGTATATTTTTTTGCAAGGTTGTAATTTTATAGACGCATTAAAGCGTATATTTTTTTGCAAGGTTGTAATTTTATAGACGCATTAAAGCGTATATTTTTTTGCAAGGTTATAATTTTATAGACGCATTAAAGCGTATATTTTTTTGCAAGGTTGTAATTTTATTGACGCATTAAAGCGTATATTTTTTTGCAAGGTTGTAATTTTATATACGCATTAAAGCGTATATTTTTTTGCAAGGTTGTAATTTTATATACGCATTAAAGCGTATATTTTTTTGCAAGGTTGTAATTTTATAGACGCATTAAAGCGTATATTTTTTTGCAAGGTTATAATTTTATAGACGCATTAAAGCGTATATTATTTTGCAAGGTTGTAATTTTATTGACGCATTAAAGCGTAATGAAAACGTTGTTAAGGAAAATAGTTTTTATGAAATTTCATAATTTTTATAATATCACTTGTAATAATTAAAGGTTAATAAAATAGTTTCAAATTAATTGTATATAAATTATATAATATAATATACCTATATGTTTGTGTGTTAGGCATATTAGACGTTGAGCCTACGTACGGCAAGCTAACTTTAGTCGAGGACTTGACGAGCACCCTTGCCATGAGGGCGTAGAAAACGGCTATGGCTGTGATGGGCGCGGCGAAGTACACTATGAACCGTATCATGCTGTGAACCCGCTTGTAGGACACGCCCAGTTCTGCGGGGTACACCTGGTCACGAGCGCGTGTCAATGTTGGGAGAACTGGGGTGTTTCGAGGAGGGAGGGGCGCGTCTAACGGATATAAGGGGAGAACTAGGACATGTAAACAATACGGGTAAAGGACACGTTATGATACAACTACAACTTCGGCCTAGTATATTTATTGATTTGGTTTGTAAAAACACTTTTAAAATAAACCAATACGATACCAATACTTATAGATTCATTTGGTTATTGGTTTTGACCCGTCATTGAAAGCTTAAAACCGGTTATGAGTTTTTTATGATGTATGTAGTTATGGGATGAGATTATTTTATATTGTTATGGGTTTCATACTTTATCTAATTATGGGTTTTATATAGTAATTATATATACCGTAATCGTGAATATTATTTATAATATCTAATTATAGACATTTCAGACTGGACTTATCGTTTTGTCTAGGGGAAAGTAACTGAATACGGACAGTGCCCGAATACGGATACTCTCGGTATCTCAGAAACCATAAATCCTACAAAAAAATATTGAATGAATAAAATATTCATAATTATAATTATATATATAAATAAATATATATATAATAAATAAATATATATATATATATATATAAATAATCTAAAAAAGTATTTTTTTTTTTTAATTATTAAAAATATTGCTGATATATCCAATATACAGATTTTTTTATTTCGTTTTTAAATTTATGAAAACAAATTTTAACTTAAAACCTTCTCAAGAATATAAAAATGTATCGATATAAAATATAACACTATATTATTAAAAAATAAAGCTTTTCTAAAATTATATATATATAAATCCTATATTTATTATCAAATATTCATTAAGTTATAAGCATATATCCAGATGTCATATAAGTCTCTAATACGGACACTCTAGATGTCTTAATACGGACACCCTATAACCAATCAGCGCGCAGCGTATGAACTATTCTGATATTCATAAAAATCGCGTGCGTTATAATATTAATACCACCAATAAAGCTAAATCTAAAACTTGTATTATTTAGATACTTAAATTGTATTATTAATTAAAAAATAATAAAAATAAATAAATTATTAACTAATTAAATTAGAATAAATTGTTCATAAAATTAATTATAAATAATGTAATTGTAATTTTTCTGATTGATTCATCAATACTATATAGTTTATCTAGTAGTATATAAGGTGTCCGTATTATAACATATGGTATCCGTATTTGGACATGGGTACCGAATACGGACACCCCCGTTATCTTTGGAATTAAAAGATTAAATAAAATTTTAAAATCACAATAATATCTATAATATTAATATATTGAATTGTTGAATAAAAATAGTGATTCATAAAATGTTAAGACCATTTATTGTTAAAGTGTTCGTATTAGGTTACTTTCCCCTATATTATATTTCCGACTGATATCAAGATTAATTGTCTCTCATAACCAGTCACATTACATCCCTAATTATAGATATACTTATAATCTATCTTAACCTCACCGTGCTGTATTATTGTATGAATAACGTACAGGCCATTTCGACTGTTCACAAAACTCTCAAACAATGAATACATAACATGTTCATAACTATATGTGCACCCTACCTTAATCATAACGTATGGGGTTCTGAGGTTTAATCCGATTTCGCTTACTTAATAATAACACTTCATAAGTATTTAACACGTTTCCCTTAAAACTTAATATTCATGAAAATAGATATATCACCATATATTTACTATTAATTATTTAATAATAAATATCTAGTTTAGTTTTGTATAGTTTGAAAGTATAGTTATAATTATCATTTATTTAGCGATACTACTAGCATTATTATAATTTAAATAGACCAGTAGTATTGAACATTAATTTATCGTTACAAACAATAATTATCTATTTATAGACTTACCAGAATCATATCATGTATATTCATTATATTTATTAATTTCATAACATGGTAATTATAATAAATTAGATCTATGCTTAATACGATACATATAATATTATTATACTAAGCATCAATATACTAATACATATATAACTTATAATGTAATATTAATATGCTGTATTAGTATAAGACTTCTAAGTAGGGGAAAGTATCCGAATACTGACGGTTCCGGAATACGGACACTCTCAGTATCTCAGTAATAATGAATCCTACAACAAAATGTTTGATGAATAAAATATTCATAGTTATATAGTCTAAATAAATATTTTAATTTGTTTATTAATTAACATAATGCTATTATATCCAATAAATTGATTTTTATTTTGTATTATGTTTTTAAATATATGAAAAAAAATTCAAATTAAAACCTTCTCAAGCATATAACATATTTGTATTAATATAAAATATAATAATATATTATTGATAACTTAAACTAAAGCATTCTAAACATTATATATAAAATTTCTATATTTGTTATCAAATATTAATTAAGTTAAGATCATATATCTAAATGTCATACAAATCCCTAATACGGACACTATTGATGTATTAACAGTGTCCGTCGGACACCCTATAACCAAGCATCGCACAGCGTGTGAACTTTTCTAATTTTCATAAAAATGTGTATAATATTAATAGCATATATTTATTAATATGTTTCATGATTATTATTTAGATATTTCTCTTGTAATTATTAATTAATAAAAATAATAAAAATGAATAAATGAATTACCAATTAAATTATATAAAATTATTCATACAATTAATTAAAAGTAATGTAATTTTAGTTAAACTGATTGATTCATCGATACTATATTGTTTATCTAGTGTTATTTAGGATGTCCGTATTATAACACAGGGTGTCCGTATTCGGACACGGGTACCGAAAACGGACACCCTTATTATCTATTGAATACAAATATTAAATACAATTTTATAATCACAATAATATCTATAATCATATAATATAAATATATCGTAATTTGTGAATACAAATATTGATGAATTAAATTGTAAGACCATATATTGTTAAAGTGTCCGTATTAGGTGTCCATTTTTCCCCTATAGCATATATATAATTATTCAACTACATATCGATTACCTGATATGGTATATATAAACTTGCTATTATAACAATCCAGTATAATATATATGTACATTATATGATATATATATACAGTAAAACCTCTCTATAAGAAACCTCTTTATAAGAAAAACCTCTTTATAAGAAAATTGTTTACACATTTGGTTGGAATTCAACCTTTTCCACATTAAAAAACCTCTTTATAAGAAATTCTTATAAGAAAACTATAAGAAAAACCTCTTTATAAGAAACTTATTGTATACAAAATATAAAAAATAATTATATATAAATAGAAGCATTGTATATTGATAAAAATTATAGAAATTAATTATTATATAAGATATTGTTTTTTCTTACAAATATTTTATATTACATAAATAGCTCTAAATGAATTAAAAATTAATTAATAATTGTTATTGATTATCCATAAATGTATTAAACATAAACATTACATAAACATTTATTAAAATTAATTAATAAATGTTATTTTTAAATAAATAATATTTCTAAACTATTCTTTTGATTAATACTTTTAAATAAATAAATATACTATATATATACAACCTATAGGTTATATAATGCATTTTCAATTATAAATTAATTATTAAAATCAATGGAAAAGTAAAAACCTCTTTATAAGAAAACCTCTCTATAAGAAAAAAAGTACTGAAAAAAAATAGTTTCTTATAGAGAGGTTTTACTGTATATATATATATATATATATATATATATATCAATTATAATAATATATAATATACAGTAAATTATTTTATGAATCTAATATCAATATAAAATGTATTCGTAATCTTCTATATATATATATATATATCTATAATTAAATATATGTTAACTATTTTATATATTGATATTGTAGATGTACTTGCAATACATGAAATAATATTAGCATCTCATATATTAAAGTTCACTATATTTTAGTATAAGCGGTGTGAGTATGCAATACAATGTATTGGTTTAACACACTTTTTTAAACTAATATTTTGTGTTATATAAGTATGTGAAAAGAAACGCTACACAAACCTGCCATCCTCTGTTATCTACATGTTATCTACCTGTTATCTAGCTGTTATCATGGGTATAGACACAGGTCAATGTTGATCACTTCACTGTTAACAATAACCTTTACTACTATATTCTGAAAACCTCTAATGGTGTCTCCTATTTGTATGTTTTTGTGTTCCTTTACTATACCCTTTAACAAATTCTAAAGGTTTTCAGTTTGATTTTATTTAAAGGTTATTTTAACATTTACTACATTATAAATATTCAATAAAGATTTTCAGTTTGATTTTAAATAAAGGTTATTTTAACCTTTAATACATTACATATATTTAATAAAGGTTACCAGCTATATTTCATTTAAAGATTATTTTAACTGTTAATAGTATACATGTAAACTGTTATCACCAATATTGTTAGCGAGATGCTTATGTATAATATCTAATTATAGACTTTTCAGTACTGAATTGTCGTTTTGTCTATGTAATATTTCCAATTGATTGTGAGACTAATGTCGAGACTTATTTAAATCTAGCGTGAATATTCACTGAACAATAGTCAGGAATATATATTGATATACAACGATTCGCCACTTATATAACATTACGTCATTACATATATACACAATACTTACCGAACGAACTGAACTGCAACATACACGTGTACTCTAACATATTTCCAAACAATTAATTCTTATTATTATTATTTCATTTTATTTTTTAATATGGATGTCGACATAACTTAATATACCATTTCCGAAAAATGTATTTATCATTTTATGTGTGTGTCTAAATAAATGATACTGCTATAGTAGTAGATTAGTATACTACTACTACTACTACTACTACTACTACTACTACTACAATGAAGTCAATAATAAAATACCATAACTAGGTACATACATTGATAAAAACCCATAACCACATTTCAATATTTCAATGATAACAAAATCATAATAAAATGTGTATATGGTATGAATTTTAGGTAGTAGCAAACGGATTATATCGGTTATAAGCATAGATGTATAGTTTACACTATAGATTTACTAGTGTAAACTATAAATCTATGGTTATAAGATATAGGTTTACTGCGCATTGTATTCTACGGTACACTAGTTTATTATTTATATAATAAAATAGATGTAAGAGATATGTAAGCGATGCATTATATTCATCTATAGAAAGCATGGAGCTAGAAAGAATCTCTCTACGATAGAAAATATCAATTTAAACATATATATATATGTATGTTGTATACGTAAATCGTGCACATACACTAGATATACACAGACACCCGACTCTATATTCGCTAATGTATAATCACTAAGAGTTAATGAGAATGCTTCTTCTAGTAAAGACGACACCACACCGGTCAGTATAGACCGCTACTATCACGAGCACCATTCGTATCGATTGTTACGTAATCAACACCGTATAATCTGACGCGTGTGTCAGGTGTCAGAGGTCAGGTGTTAGAGGTCAATTGTTACGTAGGCGATAATCTATGGCGGTGCCTTTTTAAGGATTTGAAAATGGGGGGAATTCCAAAAATAGGTATGTACACAAATTATATACAAAAAAACTATTGAACGATATACTACGATCTGCTACTGATCTATATTATGTGAATAGGACTATATCCATATATGGTCTAATTGATTATGAAATATATGAGTTTGTGGTGGGTACATATTCAAAAATGGTGTGTAAAAATAATAGTAGGGGCAGTTGCCCACGAACTACCCTTCACAAAAGTACTGCACTGCAGAGGTCAGAGGTCAGTTGTTACGTAACCACTGTGGTCAGTATAACCTGGCAGAGTTTCAGCAGGCCTCCACGTAGTGTCCGGTGTGTAGATTGGTCTGGAACAGGTCCGGAATAGCGAGCAGGGTGGACATTAGCCACATCGTATAGGTCAAGCATTACTTAGACCAGCCTATAGGTTAAGTGTGCGATGAGTCACTGACATAACTATCGTGTGTATTGGTGCTCGTCATGAACGGGTACAGGTGGCTATGTATATCTTAGTAGTTTTATTTTTATTTGTTTAGGTTTAGGTGTCAACAATTTGCATGGGGAAAAAATGATCTTTAAATATATAAATGTATATTTTCCATAGAAATAATTAATGTATAAACATTATATTTGTAGGACGTTTGTAATATATGTATTTTATATCAATTTTATATCAAAGAGTAATGGAACTAATTATTTTTCTAACATTAATTAATTACTATCGATCATATTATATTATATATGATATATATATACATAATATTATCAAAGCCCTTATTAAGGTCTTTGATATTATTAAGGTAAACGTCATAATAGTATAATAACATAACACAATTATAGGTATACTGTTGTATTACGAATTATAATGTAAATCAAAAAATGAATATTAGTATTTATTAATTATTAATTCTCTATATTCTGATTTTTTTTATAATTAAATCATAAAATGTACACTATTATTATATATATGTATAATAAAAAATAAAACAATTAGCCGAGTTGCCTAGAGAGGTGTGTTATCATATGATATAATATTCTATTTGTGGCTGAATGTATGTGTTCGACTCCCCATCGTGGAATATTTTTTTATCTTTTTATTATATATAATTATTTTTTTAATATATATATATTACTTTTTTCTGCCGAGCAAGCTTGACCTGGTAAGGTAATGCAAGGTATATTACTTTAATTAATTATTTAATATTACTTTGATTATTATTATATATAATAGGTAACCTATGTATTACTTCAATTATTATTATATATATATGCAATTATATATAATTATATATTAATATTGATTACTATAATTATTATTATATATATAAGAATACATTATTATATACATATTATAGTTGCTTCTACTTGCAATTAAATAGTCTTTCAGAAACTATATACAACTCCTATGTACGTACAATATTCGCATTATAATTAATTAAGTTAAGTACATTTAGTACAACTCTTCCCCCACCCGTTCCATAACCCACGGTGTCCCCCAGGAATCTGTCCTTGGCCAACTCCTCTTCAATATTTACATCCTCCCCATGTTTGACATATTCACTGACTACCCCGATATCTCCTTCCATACTTATGCCGACGACCTTCAACTATTTCTTAACTGCACAGACTCCCCTACTTATACCCTTTGCCGACTCGCCTCATGTATCAAGTCCATACACCAATGGCTTACCTCCAACTCCCTAAAACTTAACCCCACTAAAACGGAAGCTATTTTTCTCCACTTACCCCTACGCTCCTCCACCCTCCCTGGACCACCCCCATCTCACTCGACAACATATCACTCCGCTACTCTTAACACGTCTGAAACCTTGGCTTCCATCTTGATACCACCCTATCCCTTGACTCCCATCTTATACATATGCACAAATCCATCCACT
Organism: Osedax fenrisi; assembly: GCA_964019155.1. Taxonomy (NCBI): domain Eukaryota; kingdom Metazoa; phylum Annelida; class Polychaeta; order Sabellida; family Siboglinidae; genus Osedax; species Osedax fenrisi. Next base: position 67,399,244 of record OZ025242.1, read on the forward strand.
ACCAGTGGTAGTCTACCACCTACACTGCTTCCGCTTAATCCGACGTTCCATTCCCCTCCCCATCGCCATTGCCTCCTCCTACATCATCCCCCCGACTTTTGCAACTACCTACTTTTTAACCTCCCTGAATACAAACTCTTCAAACTATATCGACTCCAAAACGCTGTAGTTTGCTGTGTCCATTTACTTCCCCGTCGTTCTTCTGACTCCATGACACCTCTCCTAAAACAACTACACTAGCTGCCAGTCCCCTACCGCATAAAGTACAAACTCACCCTGACTATCCACAAAGCTATTCACCACAACTCCCCTGACTACCTTGCCTCCCTCATACATCTACACACACCCATCACTCCACTCCAGACCCGTTCCTCCAACACCTTTATCATTACCACTCCCCATCTACACAAACTCCACTCTTCCAATATACGCTCCTTTGTCCTCTCTGCCCCTTAACACTGGATCTCCCTACCCAATCACCTACGAACAAACACATCAAATCCCTCCTTAAAACGCCACATTAAGACTTATTACTCTCCATTGCCTTCCCTCCCACTCAATAATTCCCTCCTACGGACGGTCGATTGCTCACGCACTAATGCAGTCCATAAACAACAAAAAGTAAAAAAGTAAAGTAAAGTAAGTAATTTCAAACTTAATATTTATAATATTAATAAATTAATTTTAGGAAAATAACGTATGTCCATTACTCTAATAATTTACGTATCGTTGTGTTATATTACTATATACATATAATAAATGTCTTCTACTTGGAATTAAACAGTCTTTCAGAAACTATATAAAACGCCTACGTATATTCGCATTATAATTAAATAAATTCTAATTTAGAATAAATTAAAAACTAAAATGTTACTAAAACAAATTAATTTATAAAACATTATTATAACAGTTTTATTATCAAACATATATTATTCATACTTGACATTAAACAGGCTGTAAGTAACTCTATTGATATCGTATGTACTTATAACATATACATATATTTACATATACATAAATATATTTACATATACATATATATATATGTATACGTTATACTATAATCAAGGACTTATGTCCTTTCTATAATTTCCATTTATAAGTATACATTCATATATGATTCATATAATATGAATCTTAATTATAATTATGTATCAATGAATGCGCGGGCATAATTTGCGCCAGTAGAAATTGCGTATGTTATGGCGTGTGTTGTTTTCAGCGCGTGTGTGCTCTTTTACGATGTTATTTTAGTGTGGCTTTTAGTTGTGAGTGGATAAGTGGGGCATGCTTGTCAAGTATGGCAGTTATTGTGGTGGTAAAAGTGTCAAGGTTATAGGTAGTTGTGTATGTAGAGAATGTAAGATAATGTTCATAATAAATGTAGTTTATTGTTTGTAGGATCCTATACGAGCACTGTTAAAAAATAACGTACACAATGATCTCTAATAACGTACAAAGCTTGTCCACTCAGTGTACCTTATAACGTACAAATGACTTTTTTTATTTCAAATGAATTGTGTACGTTATTACAATATGCTGACTTTGTACGTTATTATAACACGGATTTGTACGTTATTTAAAACATATTTTGAACGTTATTGCAATACTGTATACAATATACAATACGGTATTGTATCTACATATGTTATTTAAAGATAGTTGTGGACTTTATAATAATACTATATTGTACATTATTTAAAGACTGTTTTGAACGTTATACAACATGCCTCCGATTGGATTCGAACCAGTGACCTTTGTATCAGGAACCCAACGCTTTGTCTATAGGGCTAATGCGCCATTATATATATGTATAGTAAACGCGCATCTATTGTATTGAGTTTACGTATAATTTCAAAATAATTATACGATAATATATAGATAATTTAACTTCTGAATCTATAACTACCCTCGGTTTCACTATAACATCTCACCTAGACTACTCTCCACATATTAATAATATGATTCGCACTGCCACCTATTTTCTATATAATATTAGAAAATCTCGTAATAAGCTTACCTTCGCCATGACGAAATGTTTAATTCACTCGCTAGTTTTCAGCAGACTTATATATTTCTGTTCATTATTATGTAATTTACCTGTCAACCTTATGTATAAACTTGAGCGTATTCAACGTCGTGCTATACGTGTATTATATAAACTAAACTTTGCTTCAATTGTTTCTATATCTGATTTAATGAGATCATTAGGCTGGCTTAAGTTTAGATATATTTGTATACATAGGCTATTGTGTATTACACATAAGGCTATTCACCGTGGATTTCCTGAATATTTAGCTCAATCCATTACTATTCAGAGTTCGAACAGATTCAGTCGGAATTGCCACATCATGAAGTTGGTGCAACAATCTACATCGTTGGCATTCTCTGAATCTGCTTTCTCGGTTATTGCTCCGAAAAGCTGGAATTCTCTTCCTTACGATATTCGTTGTATTACATCAATTTCATTGTTTAAACGTAAACTGTATGTTCATTTTATATCAGTCATTTATTTTAGTCATTGTAATTCGTTCTATTTTATATTATTATTCGTTCTCTATTTATTTTTGTTTTTGTTTTTTATTATCTATCGACATCTATAACCACACAGTGTTTTTGAAGTCAATAAACTATATATAAATAAATAAATAAAATAATTGCGTTATCGAGTAATACGCGTCATATGGATGTATTACGTTATACGTATCACCAGTAGCCAGTATAAGCTGGATATATTATTACACGTTTAACGTGACGTTACCATTTAATTCTCAACATATAAACATATAAACATATCAGTTGTAATGTTATTAAAAATAACTTATTATATATAAGTACCTATAAATATATATTATTAAATATATTATATGAAGTTATATACCAATATATGTGGTATATACCCGTAATGTTATTTGTATGTATAATAACTATGTATATTTATAAACTAACATACCATATGATATGTTAATATTGAGATTAAGACTGTTAACGTGTTGATATATAGGTATAGGTTGTTGTGTATGTGAGTAGGCTTATGATGTATACTTTACTAATTATATATATAGGTATACTAGTATATATTTATTACCCCTTAACATACAAAGAACGTATAGAATTCATTTATATTGAATAATAAAATATATATGTATATATACATAAACAGTATACAATAATAACGTACAATATATAAATCATTATGTTTATAGACTTTGTAAGTTATTATTATAATAATAACGTACAAAGTTAGATATTACGTGTTTAAAGCTTTTTGTACGTTATTTTTGAGTTTGTACGTAATTTCAAGATGGTTTTGTACGTTATTTTTTAACAGTACCATATTGTTTAACCTTAGTTATTTGGGGACTATGGGATTATGTGGAGTGATTAAGTTTTGCAGCTATAGCATTAATGTTAGTTAGTAGATCGTATTTCTCGAGGTAGAAATGATAAGGCGAGGGTCAGGTATTGTAAGGAAATGGTCAAGCGTATGTTCGTATTTATGTGTGGGACACGTGACATGTTAAGTTATGTTTCGTTCTGTGCCTTGTAGTTGGACATTACAGTGTGTATGTTGTTATTGTTTAGATCGCATAGTATTAGTAAGTTTCTATCACGATAATTGTGAATGTTGTCAGATAATTCAGTTGAGAATAGGCTGTGCGGGTTGTTGGCATTGTGTTATCAGAGGATGATATGTGGGTGATTTGTTTATTAAAAGTGTAGTCAGTAAGATGTCAGATTTCGTACAGGCTAGTTATTCGGAAGATACTATTTGTATGTTTCAACAATAGTGATATGCCTGTGTCCACTTGTGTTTCTATGTAGTCGGGTAAGACTGTTGAGGTTATTTGTTTGTCCTTCAATAGCAGATGGGGTTCATGCGTCTAGTTTATTTAGCCCAAGGTTCAGTCAGTGCGTATATATCATGCTTGTTTGGGTAATGTATTGCTTTATGATATCGATATTAACAGAAAGTGATCTAGCATTAATTATTGTAATAGTAAGTGATTATAGCATATGAAATAATAATAATGCATATAATTATAATTGGTCAGTATTTACCAAAGATTTTACGAATAAATATTCGAAACATTTTGATGTGAGCAAAGAATTTCAGAAGGATTCGTAGAATCGTTGATGTAACTAAGCAATATAAATATTAAAAACGACCTCGACTGGCCGGCTAAACATTGCATGTGTATGACTGGCTTCTAACAAAACTAGTCTAACATTTCTTATAGTAACAGAAATAAAACAGAGTCTTTTCTATCGAGCAGCAGCGATAGAAATAGTGGACGAGGCGGATGATCTAGTAAGGAAAACGGCAACTTCATATCTACTCGAGGGCGTTCTGGCAACCCCATTCACGGCTTCAATACTGCGCTGGAGAAAGCAACGGGAAACTACTCCAGTACAATTCCCACGAAAAAAACATGACAGCACAAATAGAAGTAAATGCAATAAGGCTAGAAAATGAGCCCTCTAGGTTGGACATCCTTTCAATTATTACTGGGTATGAGCGAAACTATCGTGTAAGTACAGTCGGTAAGAATGACGAGGCTATCTTAAATCCGTAAGGAAGGATTGTTTCTGCGAAAATCGTCTTGAAACACACAGATATTAATAGCTACCTACAATTTAAAAAAAATATAAGTATAGCGACATGGAATGTCAGAACAATGAATAATGGAAATACAGAAATTATTACAAGGGAAATGGGAAGGAATGGGTTAAATTTAATGGGAATAAGTGAGACAAATGGAAGGGGATAGGACAAGTAAAATCCGATAACTATTCAGTATATTTTAGTGTAAACGATAAAATTGAAAGAAAAGGGGTGGCATTCATATGCACAGAAAAAAGAAAAAAATGTGTTCTTGAGTTCAATCCTATAAGTGACAGAATAATAACAATTCGTATCCAAGGTAAACCTATACATTTCACATTCATACAAGTATACGCTCCCACTTCAACAGCAGATGAAGAGGAGATGGAATATTTCTACGATGCCCTACAAAATGTGTATGTCATTGGCGATTGGAATGCTAAGGTGGGTAAACAAAATACAGCTGGGGTAACTGGTATATTTGGACTGGGGATTAGAAATGAAAGAGGTAATACCATGATAGATTTCTGCAGTCGAAATAGTCAATTTAGAATTTAAATTTAATTTTAATTACTTAGAATTTAAATATCGCGATATTCGCTAACCGTTATTATCACAACAAACGTTATTTTAAAATCGTAAGTAATCTTTTCACTCGAAAGTCTTCGAAACAACACTCTAGAAATATAAGACTCGTTCACTCAATACCGTATCTTATCATAGTGGCAAAGAAACTGCCCCAAACTGAACTATTAATATATAATACTGTATTACCAGAACCTCGGATAACTTCAGAACCACGATGTCACAACGATGCATATCTAAGCTATTTATCAGTATTCTTCTTAACTACATAACCATTGTAGATGGTAAGTTTTACACACACACACACACACACATACGCATACGCATAGACACACACACACACACACATACACATGTACATACGCACCCACATATACTTATACGTTCATACATTACACTAAACGCGCGTATGATATACACTAGCACATCGACGTAGCACATAACACTAAAGTATGTACCTGCTGCCTAACCGTGCGTAATGCATTCTCTATTACGTAATAGTCACGTGATAGTCACGAGGTCACGTGTTAGCGCGTACTTCCGCTTCAAAGATTAACGCCACAGACTTCGAGAAGCGACTACAGATCCTTAGTAAACAGCTGTTCGCTAACACTTTACTAACACACTTAGGTTTATATTCTGCCCACAATCGAATAGTATAACTGCGATGTACACTCTCGAGTATCGTTCATCATTAAACGATAACTAATCAAATATAGTAAATAAAACATGCGCAATCACTATCGCCACCTCGAGTGCTTATTAAACTCGACCATTACGTCATCGCCAATACACTAACGCCACGTGGTATCCGAACTGTATGAGTCATACCGTATGACGTAACAACTACGGTACAGCTGTACTATATCTCCTTTCATAAACAACGCGCATGTCTTGAAACTGTTCACTTCCCTTGAGCTTCATTAAACATTATCATGCTACGTTTCATTATAATACACCTTTATATATATGTATGTATATATATATATATATATATATATATATATATATATATATATATGTATATAGGTATACCTGATACACATATATGTATGTTCAAATCATAGATTTGTATTTTATCTGGATCAGTATTGATATATCTGGCTAATGTAAAGGTATTCAACATACATGGTACCTCGAGTTAGGTATCTTAAGATGACCATCACTTGACACATGCATTTAACAAATATTCAAACAAAAATATTGATTATCAAATACATTTGATTTTTTTCTATATACGCTTGTAAAGTGCGTTTCGATTATATCAAAATAAACATTTATATTTATTTATATTATATATTTATACTGCAATATAATTACAACATTTAATTTATTAAATAATACATCATATGTGATTATCGGCCATCTTAAGTTATCTAAATCGAGGCACCATGTATGTTGAAGATAAATCACGTGACCACCAATCTAGCTAAACTATAAATCTATATCGTATACGTATAAAGTTAGAGATAAAAACTATTTTCTCTCTAACTCTATGCGTATACGCATGACATATTAATAATGATAATTATTGGTTCAAGTGAACAAATATTAGTGAATTTACTACATTCTAGGTAGTGAAAACAACTATTGTGTGCATATTTATTTATTATTATTATTATTCCGCATAGAAAGTATGTTCAGCCCTTTTTTACATCTTGTTTTAAACAAAACCTCACATTATTCAGGCAATCCTACATCTTGTGTTAAACAAAACCTCACATTATTCAGGCAATCCTACATCTTGTGTTAAACAAAACCTCACATTATTCAGGCAATCCTACATCTTGTGTTAAACAAAACCTCACATTATTCAGGCAATCCTACATCTTGTGTTAAACAAAACCTCACATTATTCAGGCAATCCTACATCTTGTGTTCAACAAAACCTCACATTATTCAGGCAATCCTACATCTTGTGTTAAACAAAACCTCACATTATTCAGGCAATCCTACATCTTGTGGTAAACAAAACCTCACATTATTCAGGAAATCCTACATCGAACTTAAACAAAACCTCACATTATTCAGGCAATCCTACATCGAACTTAAACGAAACCTCACATTATTCAGGAAATCCGGTGACAACATATAGGCCAAACCAAGCTTCGAGTTATGGTTAGTAGCTATTGTTATTAACACAGTTACATTGTTGTATAAACTATATATTATTTAGCACATAATTCTATATGGCTTACGAACTGTTATTTAACGATTCAATAATTATATTTATATTGAATTATGGAATCCCAGTAAATTTGTGTGTACGAAAATTCGTGTATTACAGACCTTATTCTATTATAGTGATGAAATGTCCGTCTATTACACATCCATATGGATAGGATAGAACCAGCCCAGCAAAACATAACCGCATATTTAAATACTTATTAAAGAAGTTTATAAAACAATTTTAATCAGATTTTTGAACAATCTGATTTAAAATCTACTTTAATGTAAACGATTTAAACGTTTTTAAAACATATTTCTACTGCTTTAATAATTAATTATTAAAGTCTGATTTAATTCTGATTTAATAATCTCCGATATCGTAAGATATATTTTAATCTGTTTTAATAAGTATTTAAATGTGTCAACTTATATTACTTCTATTAAAAAGTCTGTAAATCTGTTATTATTGTTTGCTGGGAAAATATATATTATATGTGATTATTAAAGATCCTATGTGGAGATTATTAAATAATAAATAAATCAGGCTTTAATACTTAATTATTAAAGCAGTAGAAAGGTGTGTTAAAAACGTTTAAATCAGTTGAATTAAAGTAGATTTTAAATCAGAATGTTCGAAAATCTGATAAAATTGCTTTATAAACTACTTAAATAAGTATTTAAATCTGCTTTATGGTTTGCTGGGAATGTATTACACGGAAATGTTGTCAAAATAATATACGGATAGGTTATCTGTCTAAAACACGAACATTTAGTATATGAATTACACGACTAATACACACATTTTTTAATAATTTTTATTTTATTATATTTTATTAATTTAAATATTCTATAATAAATAGTAGAATTAATACTATTCTACAACCTATGTTAAATTAAACTATATTATTTATTTGTATATATAGTGATTTATGTCGGTGTAATAGACGGACAATGTCCGTCGGATATTTATCCATGTAAAACACGGATATTTATTCTGTATAAATCATGGACATTATTTACCTTAAAATTCATTAATATGTATATAAAACAATTACTTTTTTTTATAAAAAAAATGTAAATAAATTGTTATATCTAAATTAAGATTAATTTCTATATAATATATTAACTTATAATTTATGTTTTAAATTTCTACTGCGTAAAATGTCAAAAATCGTATAAAATGTGGAGATTGTACTCGAGTTAAAATACGGACAAAAAATACATACATTTACTAGGATGATAGCATATATTTTATTTTTAAATTAATAGAGATACTTGATTTATACATGATTATTTATTATTTACAAAAGTAAAATTCACAATTAAAATAGCGTAATGCTATACAAGGTATAGAGGTTAAAGGTTGAAGTGCATTATTACACACGTGACTCTATTGCATGATTATTAGATGGTACGGGGCTTAACTGGGTTAACTATAGAGTCCGTTTATCTCCTATTTAGTTTTTCGATAACCTACCGCACAAATAGGGGGGGGTATGTTAAATATGCACCCTCCATTAAACCAAACAATTCTCGATGAACATAATCACAAATACGACTGGCTTATAAGGGTATTAAAGGGTTTAGGCCGGCGATAACAAAACAATTATATAATTAGCTCCACCCTGAACAATTCTATTTATAGCCCCACCTACAACAATTCTATTTATGGCTTCACTTAAAACAATTCTATGTATAGCTCCACCTAAACTTTAGGGATAAAAACTTAGACAAATGCACCATCGATATAATATATATTTTGTATTTATTAATAATATAACTATATATATATATATATTAATATATCAATTGCGTATGCACATACTTACATGCACACATGACCAACACAGAAATAATGAAAATTTATATAATAAGTATTGTTGTAGTCTGCATTATGATCGTGGCAGTCAGCCTATACAAGATGTTCTGCTGCAGGTATGAATACAGCACACACGTGTGTGCGGTAATGCTTATGCGAGAGTGCTAACACTGCATCGCACACATCGCACACACACACATATATATATATGTTCCTTCCCCTCTGATCCTCTACCTTTCTACTTATATATTTCATATTATTAAAAGATGTAACGTCTGAAGTATAAATCGTATGTCCTTGCAATTTCCATCTAGTGTGTATACAAATATGCTATGTAAATATTTACTAATAATCTAATAATTCCAGGACCAGTGCCTCTCGAGATGTGTTAGTCATATTAGATATGTCATATCATATCGTTGTATTATATATATATATATATATATATATATATATATATATATATATATATATATATGTATATACTATATATATATATATATATATATATATGTATATACTATATATATATATATATATATATATATGTATATATATATATATGTAGACGATAAATAATAGTCACATGTGTAGGCACATGTGTACACTGTACATTGTACGCCGTACATACATTACATTGTACTTTACTGTATGTATTAGATTAGAGAACAAAAAGTAAGAATAGGATTTATTATTTCTTATTTGGTCCACCAATCGGCTGCCAGCAAGTGTACAACTTTGTAATGGCCTGAGAAACATATAATATTTGAAATAAATATATATTTTATTAAAAATAATATTATATAAAAATCAATAAATATCATATATTATATTTAATAATTATTATATTATACAACTTTATACTATTAAAATGATAGTTAAATATTTATAACTTTTTTTTAAAAACTAATATTACTGATCTTTATTTATTAACTAAATGTTGATTCTTTAAACAAACACACATTCTTTAAACTTTAAACAACATAACTTATGATCTACTTGATAAATGTATATACAATTTTATAACTTAATCATAACTAATATATCTAAATATATATATTACGTATATACGTATACGTATATATTCATATATGAACTAAAAGAATACCTTAGTTACTGGAGATTCCTGGAAATTACTGGAAATTTTGTTATTTTAAAATTAGTGTTTTGTAGTTATCCTTCTCATCGTCTTATATTTATCATATAATTCTATAACTTAACCCTATATATTTATAGAACTACAATTAATTAATAAGATAACATTTTTAAATTATTCTCATATTTATTTTAGAAGTTATTTAACTTTAGTAAAAAAAATCTCCTATCTTCACTATGTAAATATTCATATGTTGGGCTGTCCCTTAAGGAGTTCTCCATTCTCATAATCTAAATGTTTAAATAAATTATAGAGTATCTAATTATTCTCTTAGTTTATTCCATTTATTGACTCCTAGCTTGATAATTACGATTATTAATAGCAGTTAATTTTATTTATGATATCATATATTGTACTATTTCTTAAGTTATATTTTATATTACTATTGATATTTTATATATATATATTATAAATTAATAACTATACATTATATACTTATTATATTCTATCACCATTCTTAACTAACTTTTAAAAACTGGATTTCATCATACGACAAATACTTAGCTGCACACCCCAATACAATCACTAACACCCACTGATCAATCACTTACTATTACAATAAGTAATGCTAGATCACTTTCAGCAACTGTCGATATCATAAAGCAATACATTACCCACACAACCATGAGATATACGTACTGACTGAACCCTGGCTAAATAAACTAGACGAATGAACCCCATCTGCTATTGAAGGACAAACATATAATCTCAACAGTCTTACCCGACTACATAGAAACACAGGTGGACACAGGCATAGCACTATCGTTGAAACATACAAATAGTATCTTCCGAATAACTAGCCTGTACGAAATCTGACATCTTACTGACTACACTTTTAATAAACAAATCACCCGCATATCATCCTCTGATACCACCATGCCAACAACCCTAACAGACTATTCTCAACTGAATTATCTGACAACATTCACAATTATCGTGATATAAACTTACTAATACTAGGCGATCTAACCGTTCACTACGACTCAATAACAACAAACACACTGTAATGTCCAACTAAAATTCACAGAACGAAACATAACTTAACATGTCACGTGTCCCACACATAAATACGAACATACGCTTGACCTTTTCCTTACAAAACCTGACCCTCGCCTTATCATTTCAACCTCGAGAAATACGATCTACTAACTAACATTAATGCTATCGCTGCCAAACTTAAACTTAATCTCGCCACATAATCCCATAGTCCCCAAATAATCTCGCATAGAATAATACAAACAATAAACTACATTTCTTATGAAAATTATCTTAAATTCTCTTCATACACGACTACCCATAACCTTGACACTTTTACCACCACGATAACTGTCATACTTGACAAGCATGCCCCACTTATCCACTCACAACTAAAAGCCACACTAATACAACATTGTTCCATTCAAATCTATATTCTTAAAAAAAGGACATGCAAACTTGGCCTACTTTTTAGAAAACTTCCAACCATATACAACTATAATACATTTTTCATTAAATGTAAACAAATACAGACAATACATGTATATTATTAAAGCGAACTACAAAAAGTCAGCAGAACTACTACATATTGGTGCTAGAAATGACTATAAAGAGCTCTATAAGATAAGCTCCCTACCTGATCGCCTATGTGGACGCACTTCTATACATATTCTCCATATCTCTAATAATATATTACTAGTGAAAACTTCGCTGACTTTCTCTGATAAAATACTTAAAATACACATTAGACTAATTACCCTAACACTAAACCCTAACACCAACCCCACTTAATGAAATATCTACCCAGAAACCACTGCTCCTGCACACTCTAACAATATCCCCATATCGTTAATATTGCAAAAACTTGTTTCTTAAATTATCCTCTTATTCTACATTTACGACCAATAATTCAATTTCTCTTGTAATATAATATATATATAAAATAGTCATATATAGTATACATAATAAATCATATATCGATTTAAACTATATGTATATGTGTGTGCGCGCGCGTGAGTTGTACATATCGTACGTTGCACGGTGTTCACACGATACCACTATAACAGACAACAGCCCCAGACTGAGGACTCGCCGAGTAATCTAGGTCCAATTCAATACATGTACGACTGGGATCAAGGCGGTGGAGTGAGGGACAGTATGTCCCTATACGATGAAATGATAGTCGCGTATCACGCTCGGACTAATCATGTCCTCGTACATCCACTCCACCGCTAATAAATATTAAAACGTCTTTTGTTAACTTATATTTTAGTTATATATTTTAATTATATATATATATATATATATATATATATTACAATTATACATTACTAATATATATTACAACTACTTATTTTACTTCCATTATTTTTACTATCGTTACAATATATTTTCATCATTTGTTAAATTATCTGTTTCACAAGAAGTTAAATCATTTTAGTCAATCTTAAATTATATAAAATCCACCTATAATTTATATAACGTATTAACTCCTATTTATACCCATTTCACCTATTATTATCTTGATAATATCTGTAATGAAGTTATCTTTAAATATAATTATATTTGTAAATTGTAAAAATATGTACAATAGTGTTATCTAAAATGTTTATTCATCTAAATATGGAATATTCCACAGTAATATATATATTATAATATATTAAGTATATATTACTAAATATTGGTTATCTGTATGTGTAGAATTCTAATAACGCAAATATTCGACATCCTTATCACAAATAACCATAGGTTGAAATCCGTCAAATGAAAATACTATTTAAATAATACAACATGCAGTAATATATTGTACTTTACATTACATATTACTCTATTAAGTATTAAATTTATTTAAAGTAACGAACCACTTTACCATTGTTACGATGCTTTCATGTATTAAATAACCCACTTTAGTTATTATTACTTCTATTGTTTGTTATTTATCTTTTATTGTTAAGGTATGCTATTAAATCGTGCTTATATTCTTTATTAGATTAAGTTTCGTATTATTAGTTATTTTATTTCAATAACGTATGTTTCAACTTTACATTTTCATAATTCAAATGTGTAGGTATTCAATCGATCCATATTAATCTAAACATAAATAAAACTTACTTACTTTGATTAATACATTTTAATAGCTATTCTCTACGACTAGAATATATATATAATGTTAACATTAAATATAGGAGTTAAATATATCTAATTTTCTGTTAGAAAACATCAATAGATTATAAAATTATTGTAGTATATATTTGTAAATGATAACATATTAAATATGTAGGACAATTTAAATTATAAATTGAATTTATGATAAATAGAAATATATTATTTAGTAAATCATGTAGGGAGGTATTATTCATTATTAGGGTGTTGGTATTAGCATTAGTTATATGTATAAGAAGATTATAAACAATTTATATTACACATTATTTGTTATCTAATTATAATCAAACTAGAATATTAAATAATTCAAAAGTATCAATAAATATTATATAATCAAGCAGTAAAACAGATTTTAATTTGACGTCTTTAATGAGAATAAAAAACAAATTATATATATTTTTTCTGATTAATTTTCCCGAAATAAAAAATGTATATGCTCAGACTTACATTATTTACAATTTATATATGTATATGTGTATATATATATATATATATATATATATATATATATATATATACTAATATATGAGTAAAACAATAATATATATATATATATAAATATATTATTAATTTTATTAAAAATATTATAAGTAAATGTATAATTGTAATTAAGCAAACAATTAGTATATGTATATATATATATATGTATATATGATAATACTTATTTGTTTTCATTGAATAACTTCATTGTGATGTGTATTATTTAAATATAAATAACATATAAATAACCTATTAATAATATATATATTATATTGAATTTAATTCAAATATTTTATTTACACATTAGATATTTATTTACAATATAATGTATGTTCTCTTAACTTCGTATTTTGCCCACATGGCAGATCGACACAAGTTTTGCTTTTTGATATATGAACAATAATTGAAACACTACATACAAATCATTGCAAATATTGGTATTTCTACAATATATATATATATATATATATATATATCATAAATAAATAATGGTAATAACAAAAGTAATATTCATATAAAATAATAAATTATATGAAACATCTGATAACATTAATAATAAAGTTTAGGGGGTTTTAAAATTGTGGAATTATAGAAACAAATGTATTCGTATATCATTAAGAATGTTTTTATAATACACTTGTATAATATACTGTAATATAATGTAATATATGATAATGTATACGATCGAAGCTATATAACACATTAATTATTAAAATATATTAGAAATATCAAGTATTTATTATTATGAGTTTAGACATTTATATAAAAGAAAATGATTTTAATATAATTAATTAATTGTGGCTTTCTTGTATTCACTAGAATCATGATAATCTATATACCATAGTAGCACACGCACAAATAGACACACATATTAACTTATTATACCTAGCTATTTGTAATTATATTATCTTTTCTATATATTTATTATCTCCTATAAGGAAAATATGTTTTCGGTTATCTTCATAATTCCATTGATTTATCTTTATCTTATATTTAAATGATGACGTATGTTGTTGAACTATTGTTTGTATATATTATCGAGGAAATGTATTATTATGCGCAGGAAGATATATGTTGTAATATTTGTTTTTAAAATAAAGATATATATATACGAATTTATTTGGAAACGTAGAGACATATTATACATATTGATACCCTATTGGATCCTAGTCAATATATATATACCACCTACTGGTAACTATTTAGGTTAATTCTATTTTTAGATTATATTTGATTGCATATCAATTTGAAAAATATATTACTATTATAAATGAAAAGTTATGTACATTTTGGAATACAATAACTATTTAATGTGTGTTTGTTTTAAAAATATAACCATTTTTCTTAAAATAAACAGCCATATTCGATAAATATAATATATAATATCCATTTTAAATGTAAAATTATATTTATTTTGTAAAATTCTTAGTATGTAACAATACTTTGACAATTCTCTATCATAATTATTTAAAACGAGAGTATTGCCACCTATATTTTAAACCATTCAACATTAAAATGTGTTTCACGTAAAGTAATACAAGTGACATATCTTTGCTTCACAAAATCATTGATGTGGTAGGATAACCTATAGATACCCTATAGTTATTAAGAATGAGATTTGTATATCTATGTTATTGTAATAAAATTAATATAACTGGAAAATTTATTAAATTATATAATAGAAGCCATATTTTAGTTCTTTCAAATTTGTATTAAAAAAAAGTTATAATAAAAAATGCGCTAATAACAAAATTATGATTCATGATTTATGAATTGATGTCATCATCTATATTACTATTCGCGTTAATAAAGTTTGTGATCTAGGGACTTCACCCCCTTATATGTCTATGAATATATTATATACTTAGGAGTATATTTATATATATATATATATATATATATATAGGTATACCTATATATTTTATTAAGCAATACTTAATTAGGAAATAATTAAATATATTTAATTATGTTATGACATAATAATTAAATTTAAATAATTATTACGAAATAATAATTGTTTAGGAGTAGGTAATAAGAAATAAGTTTTTAGTGAATAATACATACTAATAATTTGTATGTATATATATACGTATACGTTATAGGTAGATATACCTACATTTGTTTGTATTATATTATAACTTATACACATTATAAATGGTTTCAAATTATAAAACTAATGTGAGATTAATGCCTTTTGAGATTAAGAGGGTTAACCTATTAATTACTGATATTTGTGAAATAATCGAATTAATATTATTTAATAAATAAACTATATTTATTTAAATATTTTCAATATATGTAACTTCATATGATTGGTTGTTTTGAAAAAACGTGACTCGAATGTGATTGGTCGATTAATATGTGAATATTGTGCGGCGTGCGTCCCGTAATCAAGGACATGTCCTTAGGCCATAACGCCGGCTGACTCGGCTCCGTCTCAAGCCACTCGTTCCGTCATCGCTAACGCCGATCTGTACGGCGAGCACCTCGAGCTATTCGTAGTTCTCATCGTTTCCGATAGGTGTTCTCCGCGATGGGCGTGTCGACTAGAGGCCACGGCGGCGTCCACCCTAGCGACCGATTTAGCGCTGTTTTTCTCGTAATATGGCACTCGTCTGCCGTCGCCGCCGCTGTTGAACTTTAACCTCGAGAACAACAACCGGTCGTAGTGGTCGCGAAACTGGCGACTCAACAGGTACAACGCGAACGGATTCAGACACGAGTTGGTGTAGGACAAACACAGTCCGGCTATCTTGAAGATATGCCAGAACATGTTAAACTGGCCCGTGTCGTAGTGATACCACAGTATGTACACCTGTCTGGGCAACCAGCAGGCGACGAACACGGCTACGAAAGATATCACCATGTGGTTATTAGTGCAGATAGAACACTGTAGTAAAGAGTTGGCCGTCACAGAGATCACGCGTTACTTTAAGTTCAACGAATAACTCGCATTAAATACATCTTATACGTACCGCTGCTCTACTATTATCTTCACATAAATTAACTATAATTAAATATAATTACTTTATACTTTATATATATATCAAAGATTTTTAAGGAAATATATAAAAATTACGCGAAATCTTTTACATGTAAATATTTTACATGACGAAGGCATGACACATATGGGGTCAATAAATCATATACAGATGTGAACAATACCGAGGTCAATTCAGGGGAAAAGACGCGATATATATACGTATAGATTACATTACACATTATATTATATAATGAAACGATAAACATATGTTGGGCTAATTCCCAAATAAATGTGGTTGGGTATCAACTCCGTTCATGTAGATAAACAACATCACTCATCGTAGAACTGTTACCTTGGCAACTCGTTTCCTAGCAACCATTTGTTTTCTGAGTTGGATACTGGCTATACCTTCAATTTCGTCGGAGGCGCTGGATTCGGCATAGAATCCCTGGTGTCCCAAATGTGTATAAATATTAACTTATTGTTGGTGCTACATCTACAACTGTGCTCTATCATGGCCTCCTTTAGCTTCAGGCCGTGAGGCAGACTTTTTATTTTGTTCAATTTTAATTTAGAAGGGACGCTTTTTAATGACTTTTTCCATAAATTTATGATTGAATAAATTAAACAAAAATACACTAATTAATATCTGATAAAGATTATTTTATAATATTAACTATTAATTGATTAAATTAGCATTTATATTCATATCTTTTTACGTGAAATTAAAATAAAAAATAACATAAAATTAGTATAATCTTTGTTAAATATAATATTTTTTTTTTTAATATTTTAATTTAAAATAAATATAAGCTATATAAAACAATGGTCAACAATTGCTGTGCACCCAATTGCAATGGGAATAATTTACGATTATATTCAAAATATAAACCAACTTTTAAAGTTAA
This sequence comes from Osedax fenrisi, assembly GCA_964019155.1. NCBI lineage: Eukaryota > Metazoa > Annelida > Polychaeta > Sabellida > Siboglinidae > Osedax > Osedax fenrisi. The sequence goes on from OZ025242.1 coordinate 67,417,088, forward strand.
AAAAAATTGGATAATTCCAAGAGAATTGAATATAACAGAGTATACAAGTATATGCATCGATCATTTTGAGAATAAGTATTTAAATACTCATTCAACGAAAAATGGAAAGCTTGTTTGTATCTATCATATACTTATTTATAATTATTAATATTATTTATAATTATTACTATAATATAATTAAATATTGATTCGTTTTATGATATTTGCAATTCTTATCTCACGAGTAAGATAATAATAATTATGGATGGTACGGACGATAGGCAACAATTAAATAACTATAAATAATAAAGTTCACGCGTAGCTCGCGAGGAGTGCGACGCACGCCGTGCGTCGGGTGAATACATCAACTGTAGTTACTAATAACTCTGTATAGGCTTAGGGATATTGCTAAAAAACAGAAGAATAAAACTAAACCAAATAAATCAAACAACACAAAAATATCAATTTCGTGTGCATTAGAGCGTATAATGAATTCGCGCAACATACGGCGTGCGTCACACGCCTTTCCCGCCACGCGTGAACTTTGCTATTTATAGTTATTTAATGTTGTCCATAATTATCACACTTTGATAAATATGATATTGTTGATTCACATGATTTGTATAGGTTTATTATTTTATTATTTTTATAATTATAATATTGATTAAATATCATATTATATTTTAATTATTTCTAATAATATTTCATTACATTTTAATATTATTTTACTTATTTCATTCTAGAATTTTCTATATATTTATATATAAATATATTTTTGATTCAAATTAATGATATATGTTTATTATTTCATTATTTTAATAATAATAATGATTAATATTAATTAATATATATATATATTTAGAAATCTAAATTTGTATTTTATTCATATATAACATATAATTCTGTGATAGTAATTTTAGATATTTTCCATAGTAGCTATTTATTAATTTATTATTCAGGTTAAAAGAAAAAGAATCACGCTAACGAAAGATGCCCATCCCACAATTTTTCCAAACTGCCCAGCACATTTAACCAAACTTTCTAATGACCGATTAACAAATCCCGATATAAGACGAGAACGGGTACAGATAAGAGAGAATGAAGAAGCGCGTATGAAAGAGAGTAAAGATATGATACGTTCTTTTAATGACTTTAAGGGGCTAGTTAAAAGCAAATCTGATGGATAATCGATAGTAATGACGAAGTTATTCGTATAATAAAAATAAGTCCAATAAATATAAATATGGCAGCAAAGATTATAATTACAATATATATTGATGTAAATATGAATTTACAATTATATAACGATAATATATTAATTAATATATCTAAATATCTTAATAATAATATACTAGATATATGGAGTAACTGGGAAAATATATTACATGATTGTTCAATAATTCATGTTCCAGAATATAAAGATGTATGTTTTACGATTTCTAAAATGGTAAAAATGAATTTGAAAATACGGCCTGAGAATACAGATATTGGAAACTTTTTTGGCGAGCAAATTGAATTACTTGGAACATCACCTAACCATCGAAGATACTCTCCTCAATGTATAATATTTGCATATACAATCTTAAATCGATCACGGTCATCATATAAACTTGTTCGAAATGTTATAACCTCATTACCGAGCCTTCGGTTTCTAATAGATTTAAGTTCTAATCTAAGCTCAAATGAAACGGTATTTTATGATTATATTAAAACCAAAGCAAAATATCTAAATCAGGATGAAATGTTAATAAATATACAACTAGATGAAATATACGTAAAACCAAAAATAACATTTCAAACTAATAAATTATTAGGATTTTCTACTAACACCGAAGAAGTCAAATTGGCCAGTAGGTAAGATTATTATATGATATTATATATATATATATATATTAATATATTTTTTACTTTGTAGGTTGCAATGTTTTCTAATAAATTCGATCAAATCATCAAATAAAGATATGGTATCAATTGTACCGGTAACTAATTTAACGTGCAATAATTTGTTTGATATGACAGAAAGGGTAGTTCAAAACTTGACAAAAGCAGGATTTATTATACAATCAATTATAAGCGATAACAATATAGTAAATAGAAAAATGTTTATGAAATTATGTGGTGGGGATTTACATCCATATTACATTAACATAATTAATAATACTAAAATATTTTTGCTATTTGATAATGTACATATAATAAAATCGATAAGAAATAATTGGCTTAATTTAAAAAATATTGATAAAACTTTCACGTATCCTAATTTTAATGATGAGAATTGTACAGAAATATGTTATGCTAAATTTAACGACTTGGAGAAATTATATAACTATGAATTAAGTTCTATAGTAAAGAAAGCACCATCCTTAACATATAAATCACTTCACCCTCACTCTCTCGAACGACAAAGTGTATCACTTGCTCTCAAAATTTTCGATGAGAAAACAATAACGGGACTTAAGATGTTCATGCCCGTCTCGAATACACACGAGTTCATGAAAATAATTAACACATATTGGAATATTGTAAATGTTAAGACGATATTTAAAGGAGAGCATAAACGAGATGACTATCAATCTCCAATCAATAATATCAATCATATATCGATGAAGTTTTGAAGAGATTAGATAATTGGCTAATACGGTGGAATACTTTATCAAATTTGAATGGTAAACTTACAAAAGCTACATACACTTCCTTTAGTCATAATGTAAGAACAATACCAATACTAATTGAACATTCTTTAAACACATTTGACTATATTCTACTTGGAAAATATCAAACTGATAATTTAGAGAGCAGATTTGGATTATATCGTCAACTTTCTGGTTAGAATAATTACTATTTAATTGTTTAATTATAATATAATAATATCATTAGGTGCAAATTATCTGATTTCAGTAAATGACGTTATAAATAGTGAGAGGAAGGTTAAAATGAATAGCATTTTAAATATATATACTAAAAAGTCAATAAGCATTCTAGTACAAGATTATCTGAAGGAATTTAGTACAGAACAATCCAAGTATGATGAAAACTTTGCTAAGGTTAGTTACAATATAATATGGCTGATCGAACCATATTAAATATTTATAATCTATTGTTTAAAAAATAAAATTTAATTATTTATAGGATTTTGATTATGACGATATCATGTTAAATACTAATGACGATATGGCGGTACTATGCTATATATCTGGTTATGTTGCTAAGAAGGCGTACGGAACTAAGAAATGTGAAGAATGTAAAGCATTTGTAATGAGTGAAGATACTATTCAGCTAGAAATTGATGAAGAATGTTTAAAATATATTGACGACCTTAATCGTGGGGGATTATTATATCCATCTAATATTCTATTTAAAGTTATACAAATGGTTTATGATATATTTAATTTATGCGTATCTAAATATGAAATTAACTTTACTAAATGTACATATGAAAAGAATGTAATATTAGAAATTAGTATAGAATATATTAGTAAAAATGATGACGAATTAATGGAAATTTATGAAATCTGCACATATTGTCATAGCGATAATTATTCTATGATAAAAAAAGGATTATCGGTATTTATTAATATATTATTAAACAATTATAGAAAATTAAAATCAGATGTGAACAAAAAAAATATATATAAGCTTGCTAAATTTTAATATTATTGTTATTATTTTATTATATATTATATTTACTATTAAATTTAAAATTATTATAAATACCAAAACCCTGGCTTTGATAATATTATGTATTTATTACTTTATTTTAAATTACATTATTTAAAATTAAATAATAATTAATATTTGTATATATGAATTTTATTTATATAGCATCCACAAATTTGAAAATACTAAAATTATAAATATTATAACGACTTTATATTTTTTTAAATGGAATTCTATATTATAAATATTATGTTAAAAACACTGAATTAAATATATAATATGATAATATATTAAATATACATACTATAATAATTGTATCTATAAATTTAATAATTATAATATCAAAATATATTAAAGTAATTTTAAACATCATTTATTACAAATATTATATATTATATTTTAAAAACATTGAATTAAATATATAATATGAGTAATTAAGTATGCATACCATAATCCATTAATAACTATTAATTATTAAATGTATATACTATACATATATATAAATTACGTATCTAAAAGTGTATTTAAATAACTTTAACTAGATAAACGTATTATAAATTATATTAAAAAAAATTACAATTTAAAATTATATTAAAAACATCGAATTTAATATATAATATGATTAATTAAGTATGGATACCATAATCCATTGATAACTATTAATTATTAAATGTATATACTATAAATATATATAAATTTACTTATCTAAAAGTGTATTTAAATAACTTTAACTAGATAAACGTATTATAAATTATATTAAAAAAAATTACAATTTAAAATTATTTTCAAAACATCGAATTAAATATATAATATGATTAATTAAGTATGCATACCATAATCCATTGATAAATATTAATTATTAAATGTATATACTATACATATATATACATTTACTTTCCTAAAAGTGTAATTAAATAACTTTAACTAGATAAAATATTTAAATTTTAAATATAATTATCAAAGATTTGACAATATTTAACAAAGATTATTTTATTTTATTTTTATTTTATTAAATAAATACATGTAAAACTATGTGATATAATATGTTAATTTAATGAATTAATAGTTAATATTATAAAATAATCTTTATCAGATATTAATTAGTGTATTTTTCTTTAATTTATCCAATCATAAATTTATGGAAAAAGTCATTAAAAAGCGTCCCTTCTAAATTATTTCACGAAATCCTGCCTCACGGCCTGAAGCCTAAGGAGGCCATGACTCTATCGATATAGACGTATATACCATATAAAGCTGACATATTAGAAGTAGGAGTAATATAAGTAGTGATAGATGTATGCATGGGCGAAACTTTAGATGTATCCCACCCTGAAAATATAGTGTGGGGGATATCCCCCTAACAAATTATTATTAAATAAATTATTATATATACACAAACCCCTATATACATAGTGTAGTGTGTGTATTACTCTATACATACACATAGAAAGATGGAAATGTTAATCAACTGATTAACATTTATTAGTAAATTCAAAATTGACTAATATTTATTTTATTTCAAAAATTTGACGAAACAAATTTAGTTTTATAATACTTGACTAAGTCTATTCATTACATGTTTGTTTACTAATCTCCCCAAACCAAGTTGTATTTTTGTTATCATTTTAATTCTAAGTAATCACTCTGATCAAATCAAATCACCTGGATAAAATATTCGCGATTCTTATTAAGAATTCTCATTAAATTCCAATAACGGCCATAAATTAATGAGTCAATACTAGTGATGTAAATGATGCTCAAATCTAAAGCATCGATGCAGTCTCAGTCTCGGTTACCCAAAGAATCAATGCAGTATCAGTCTCAGTTACCTAAAGCATCGATGCAGTCTCAGTCTCAGTTACCTAAAGCATCGATGCATTCTCAGTCTCGGTTACCCAAAGCATCGATGCAGTCTCAGTCTCATTATCTAAAGCATCGATGCAGTCTCAGTCTCGGTTACCCAAAGCATCAATGCAGTATCAGTCTCAGTTACCTAAAGCATCGATGCAATCTCAATGTCAAAATCATCGTTAAATAGCCACCTATCGATACAAATAATTAATAATATGTCACATAACATGGAAACATTAATAAAAATATGGTCAAATATATAAAAATTATGTTTAAAATGTAACTTCCAAAAAGCATCATTTCGGTTCGATTATGTTTTGCAAGAGTCTCATCTCAGCTCGGGCTCATTTTTACTAGAGCCTCGTCTCGGCTCGGGCTTGTTTGGTTAGAGTCTCAGCTCGACTCGGGCTCGTTTGGCTAGAATCTCGGCTCGGCTCGGCTCGTTTTTTTACCGAAAATGAAAGGCTCGGTATCAAAAACCAAAAGTCTCGGCTCGGCATCAAAAGCTCTACATCATTTACATCACTAGTATAGCAATACACATGCAGCCACTCGAGTTAATAGTATGTATAACCTAAATTAGTATAATCTAAATATGTAGAATACATACAAATACTATACACAAATATTTGTCTAATGGAAGTTATAACTAGGGATGTAAATGATGCTGAGCTTTTGATGCCGAGCCGAGACTATTGGTTTTTGATGCCGAGCCGAGACTTTCATTTTTGGAAAAAAAAAAGAGCCCATGCCGAGCCGAGACTCTAGCCAAACGAGCCCGAGACTTTAGCTAAACGAGCCCAAGCCGAGCCGAGACTTTAGTCAAACGAGCCGAAACTCTAGTCAAACGATCCCGAGCCGAGATGAGACTCTTACAAAACATAATCGAGCCGAAATGATGCTTTTTGGAAGTTACATTTTAAACATAATTTTTATATATTTATCCATATTTTTATTAATGTTTCCTATTTCATGTGACATAATATTAATTATATGTATCGATAGTTGGCTATTTTGTTTATAATATACTCAAATGTTCGTTTAGTATACGAATATTTTAAAAATTACAAAATATAATTGTAAATCTATAATAAATATTATATAGTTTTATTTAATACAATGGAAAATAAAAAAGCAATTATAAATTAATTAGTTTTTAATAATGTCTTGAATGATGATGTTGATGCACGAGTTCTTAAATCAATATCGAGCTTGTTCCACTCGATAGGTGCCGCTATACTAAATTATCTGCTGTTGTGTACCGATTATTTTGTTGTGTTGCTTTTAATTTTATGTATATTATGTGTTCTCTGTACTCTATGACTTGAATATGGCTTTATTTATTTCGCGAGGTATGTGGGTGTCTTGTGATGATATGAAAATGTGTAGTTACCAGTAATTTGACGATCGAATTATGTTATGTAATGTCATTAACTGATAAGAAGGTAAATTAATTAAAAGTATGTTACAAATTGTAACTTACAATAAAGATTTGATTTATCAATGTACATGTATTACAATTTATATTTGTTCTTATAATTCAAATATTATGCAATTGATAGTTGGCTGATTTTACTTTTTGTGTTTATGAATATATTAAGATTCTTATCAATTAACACTCCTGGTAGTTATTTATGATAATTATCTGATAGTTTGTATTGTAATGAAATTTCGTTTGATATACAAAACAATGATTCTGGTAACTAACACTGAAACTATATTGAGCTTATGAAAACTGAGACTAACACTTGAATGATGCCTTTAATAAGCATGAGTTAATAGCAATGCATTTTATAGAGACTGAGACTGCATCGATGCTTTAGGTAACCCATTATGAGACTTAAACGATGCTATTGTTATTTACATTGAGACTGAATCGAAGCTTTAGGTATTGAGACTGAGACTGCATCGATGCTTTGGGTAACCGAGACTGAGACTGCATCGATGCTTTTGGTAACCGAGACTGAGACTGCATCGATGCTTTGGGTAATCGAGACTGAGACTGCATCGATGCTTTAGGTAACCCATTCTGAGACTTAAACGATGCTATTGTTATTTACATTGAGACTGAATCGAAGCTTTAGGTATTGAGACTGAGACTGCATCGATGCTTTGGGTAACCGAGACTGAGACTGCATCGATGCTTTTGGTAACCGAGACTGAGACTGCATCGATGCTTTGGGTAATCGAGACTGAGACTGTATCATGCTTTAGATTTGAGCATCATTTACATCCCTAGTTATAACCCACGCGATATCACGTAATTCAATGTTGTAAACAAAACATGAAGAGCGCCACCTACATAGTATCAATTTTCTGAAAAATGTGTTGTTTATAATGTAAATCGTATCAAACTAATAATATTCACTTTTAAAATGTAAAATAATGAAAACTAAATGTTCATTACTAATATATAATAAAGCGATAGGAAATGTTTTATATTGCACGTAATTTAGTTGAGCGTTGAAAACGTTGTTAAGGAAAATAGTTTTTATGAAATTTCATAATTTTTATAATATCACTTGTAATAATTAAAGGTTAATAAAGTAGTTTCAAATTAATTGTATATAAATTATATAATATAATATACCTATATGTTTGTGTGTTAGGCATATTAGACGTTGAGCCTACGTACGGCAAGCTAACTTTAGTCGAGGACTTGACGAGCACCCTTGCCATGAGGGCGTAGAAAACGGCTATGGCTGTGATGGGCGCGGCGAAGTACACTATGAACCGTATCATGCTGTGAACCCGCTTGTAGGACACGCCCAGTTCTGCAGGGTACACCTGGTCACGAGCGCGTGTCAATGTTGGGAGAAATGGGGTGTTTCGAGGAGGGAGGGGCGCGTCTAACGGATATAAGGGGAGAACTAGGACATGTAAACAATACGGGTAAAGGACACGTTATGAAACAACTACAACTTCGGCCTAGTATATTTATTGATTTGGTTTGTAAAAACACTTTTAAAATAAACCAATACGATACCAATACTTATAGATTCATTTGGTTATTGGTTTTGACCCGTCATTGAAAGCTTAAAACCGGTTATGAGTTTGTTATGATGTATGTAGTTATAGGATGAGATTATTTTATATTGTTATGGGTTTCATACTTTATCTAATTATGGGTTTTATATAGTAATTATATATATACCGTAATCGTGAATATTATTTATAATATCTAATTATAGACTTTTCAGACTTATCGTTTTGTCTAGGGGAAAGTAACTGAATACGGACAGTGCCCGAATACGGATACTCTCGGTATCTCACAAACCATAAATCCTACAAAAAAATATTGAATGAATAAAATATTCATAATTATAATTATATATATAAATAAATATATATATAATAAATAAATATATATATATATATATAAATAATCTAAAAAAGTATTTTTTTTTTTTAATTATAAAAAATATTGCTGATATATCCAATATACAGATTTTTTTATTTCGTTTTTAAATTTATGAAAACAAATTTTAACGTAAAACCTTCTCAAGAATATAAAAATGTATCGATATAAAATATAACACTATATTATTAAAAAATAAAGCTTTTCTAAAATTATATATATATAAATCCTATATTTATTATCAAATATTCATTAAGTTATAAGCATATATCCAGATGTCATATAAGTCTCTAATACGGACACTCTAGATGTCTTAATACGGACACCCTATAACCAATCAGCGCGCAGCGTATGAACTATTCTGATATTCATAAAAATCGCGTGCGTTATAATATTAATACCACCAATAAAGCTAAATCTAAAACTTGTATTATTTAGATACTTAAATTGTATTATTAATTAAAAAATAATAAAAATAAATAAATTATTAACTAATTAAATTAGAATAAATTGTTCATAAAATTAATTATAAATAATGTAATTGTAATTTTTCTGATTGATTCATCAATACTATATAGTTTATCTAGTAGTATATAAGGTGTCCGTATTATAACATATGGTATCCGTATTTGGACATGGGTACCGAATACGGACACCCCCGTTATCTTTGGAATTAAAAGATTAAATAAAATTTTAAAATCACAATAATATCTATAATATTAATATATTGAATTGTTGAATAAAAATAGTGATTCATAAAATGTTAAGACCATTTATTGTTAAAGTGTTCGTATTAGGTTACTTTCCCCTATATTATATTTCCGACTGATATCAAGATTAATTGTCTCTCATAACCAGTCACATTACATCCCTAATTATAGATATACTTATAATCTATCTTAACCTCACCGTGCTGTATTATTGTATGAATAACGTACAGGCCATTTCGACTGTTCACAAAACTCTCAACCAATGAATACATGACATGTTCATAACTATATGTGCACCCTACCTTAATCATAACGTATGGGGTTCTGAGGTTTAATCCGATTTCGCTTACTTAATAATAACACTTCATAAGTATTTAACACGTTTCCCTTAAAACTTAATATTCATGAAAATAGATATATCACCATATATTTACTATTAATTATTTAATAATAAATATCTAGTTTAGTTTTGTATAGTTTGAAAGTATAGTTATAATTATAATTTATTTAGCGATACTACTAGCATTATTATAATTTAAATAGACCAGTAGTATTGAACATTAATTTATCGTTACAAACAATAATTATCTATTTATAGACTTACCAGAATCATATCATGTATATTCATTATATTTATTAATTTCATAACATGGTAATTATAATAAATTAGATCTATGCTTAATACGATACATATAATATTATTATACTAAGCATCAATATACTAATACATATATAACTTATAATGTAATATTAATATGCTGTATTAGTATAAGACTTCTAAGTAGGGGAAAGTATCCGAATACTGACGGTTCCGGAATACGGACACTCTCAGTATCTCAGGAATAATGAATCCTACAACAAAATGTTTGATGAATAAAATATTCATAGTTATATAGTCTAAATAAATATTTTAATTTGTTTATTAATTAACATAATGCTATTATATCCAATAAATTGATTTTTATTTTGTATTATGTTTTTAAATATATGAAAAAAAATTCAAATTAAAACCTTCTCAAGCATATAACATATTTGTATTAATATAAAATATAATAATATATTATTGATAACTAAAGCATTCTAAACATTATATACAAAATTTCTATATTTGTTATCAAATATTAATTAAGTTAAAATCATATATCTAAATTTCATACAAATCCCTAATACGGACACTATTGATGTATTAACAGTGTCCGTCGGACACCCTATAACCAAGCATCGCACAGCGTGTGAACTTTTCTAATGTTCATAAAAATGTGTATAATATTAATAGCATATATTTATTAATATGTTTCATGATTATTATTTAGATATTTCTCTTGTAATTATTAATTAATAAAAATAATAAAAATTAATAAATGAATTACCAATTAAATTATATAAAATTATTCATACAATTAATTAAAAGTAATGTAATTTTAGTTAAACTGATTGATTCATCGATACTATATAGTTTATCTAGTATTATTTAGGATTTCCGTATTATAACACAGGGTGTCCGTATTCGGACACGGGTACCGAATACGGACACCCTTATTATCTATTGAATACAAATATTAAATACAATTTTATAATCACAATAATATCTATAATCATATAATATAAATATATCGTAATTTGTGAATACAAATATTGATGAATTAAATGGTAAGACCATATATTGTTAAAGTTTCCGTATTAGGTGTCCATTTTTCCCCTATAGCATATATATAATTATTCAACTACATATCGATTACCTGATATGGTATATATAAACTTGCTATTATAACAATCCAGTATAATATATATGTACATTATATGATATATATATACAGTAAAACCTCTCTATAAGAAACCTCTTTATAAGAAAAACCTCTTTATAAGAAAATTGTTTACACATTTGGTTGGAATTCAACCTTTTCCACATTAAAAAACCTCTTTATAAGAAATTCTTATAAGAAAACTATAAGAAAAACCTCTTTATAAGAAACTTATTGTATAAAAAATATAAAAAATAATTATATATAAATAGAAGTATTGTATATTGATAAAAATTATAGAAATTAATTATTATATAAGATATTGTTTTTTCTTACAAATATTTTATATTACATAAATAGCTCTAAATGAATTAAAAATTAATTAATAATTGTTATTGATTATCCATAAATGTATTAATATTTATTAAAATTAATTAATAAATGTTATTTTTAAATAAATCATATTTCTAAACTATTCTTTTGATTAATACTTTTAAATAAATAAATATACTATATATATACAACCTATAGGTTATATAATGCATTTTCAATTATAAATTAATTATTAAAATCAATGGAAAAGTAAAAACCTCTTTATAAGAAAACCTCTCTATAAGAAAAAAAGTACTGAAAAAAAATAGTTTCTTATAGAGAGGTTTTACTGTATATATATATATATATATATATCAATTATAATAATATATAATATACAGTACATTATTTTATGAATCTAATATCAATATAAAATGTATTCGTAATCTTCTATATATATATATATCTATAATTAAATATATGTTAACTATTTTATATATTGATATTGTAGATGTACTTGCAATACATGAAATAATATTAGCATCTCATATATTAAAGTTCACTATATTTTAGTATAAGCGGTGTAAGTATGCAATACAATGTATTGGTTTAACACACTTTTTTAAACTAATATTTTGTGTTATATAAGTATGTGAAAAGAAACGCTACACAAACCTGCCATCCTCTGTTATCTGCATGTTATCTACCTGTTATCTAGCTGTTATCATGGGTATAGACACAGGTCAATGTTGAGCACTTCACTGTTAACAATAATCTTTACTACTATGTTCTGAAAAACTCCAATGGTGTCTCCTATTTGTATGTTTTTGTGTTCCTTTACTATACCCTTTAACAAATTCTAAAGGTTTTCAGTTTGATTTTATTTAAAGGTTATTTTAACATTTACTACATTATAAATATTCAATAAAGATTTTCAGTTTGATTTTAAATAAAGGTTATTTTAACCTTTAATACATTACATATATTTAATAAAGGTTACCAGCTATATTTCATTTAAAGATTATTTTAACTGTTAATAGTATACATGTAAACTGTTATCACCAATATTGTTAGCGAGATGCTTATGTATAATATCTAATTATAGACTTTTCAGTACTGAATTGTCGTTTTGTCTATGTAATATTTCCAATTGATTGTGAGACTAATGTCGAGACTTATTTCAATCTAGCGTGAATATTCACTGAACAATAGTCAGGAATATATATTGATATACAACGATTCGCCACTTATATAACATTACGTCATTACATATATACACAATACTTACCGAACGAACTGAACTGCAACATACACGTGTATTCTAACATATTTCCAAACAATTAATTCTTATTATTATTATTTCATTTTATTTTTTAATATGGATGTCGACATAACTTAATATACCATTTCCGAAAAATGTATTTATCATTTTATGTGTGTGTCTAAATAAATGATACTGCTATAGTAGTAGATTAGTATACTACTACTACTACTACTACTACTACTACTACTACTACTACTACTACTACTACTACTACTACTACTACTACTACTTCTACTACTACTACTACTACTACCACTACTACTACTACTACTACTACTACTACTACTACTACTACTACTACTACTACTACTACTACTACTACTACTACTACTACTACTACTACTACTACTACTACTACTACTACTACTACTACTACTACTACTACTACTACTACTACTACTACTACTACTACTACTACTACTACTACTACTACTACTACTACTACTACTACTACTACTACTACTACTACTACTACTACTACTACTACTACTACTACTACTACTACTACTACTACTACTACTACTACTACTACTACTACTACTACTACTACTACTACTACTACTACTACTACTACTACTACTACTACTACTACTACTACTACTACTACTACTACTACTACTACTACTACTACTACTACTACTACTACTACTACTACTACTACTACAATGAAGTCAATAACACAATATCATAACTAGGTACATACATAGATAAAAACGCATAACCACATTTCAATACTTCAATGATAACAAAATCATAATAAAATGTGTATATGGTATGCATTTTAGGTAGTAGCAAACGGATTATATCGGTTATAAGCATAGATGTATAGTTTACACTATAGATTTACTAGTGTAAACTATAAATCTATGGTTATAAGATATAGGTTTACTGCGCATTGTATTCTACGGTACACTAGTTTATTATTTATATAATAAAATAGATGTAAGAGATATGTAAGCGATGCATTATATTCATCTATAGAAAGCATGCAGCTAGAAAGAATCTCTCTACGATAGAAAATATCAATTTAAACATATATATATATGTATGTTGTATACGTAAATCGTGCACATACACTAGATATACACAGACACCCGACTCTATATTCGCTAATGTATAATCACTAAGAGTTAATGAGAATGCTTCTTCTAGTAAAGACGACACCACACCGGTCAGTATAGACCGCTACTATCACGAGCACCATTCGTATCGATTGTTACGTAATCAACACCGTATAATCTGACGCGTGTGTCAGGTGTCAGAGGTCAGGTGTTAGAGGTCAATTGTTACGTAGGCGATAATCTATGGCGGTGCCTTTTTAAGGATTTGAAAATGGGGGGAATTCCAAAAATAGGTATGTACACAAATTATATACAAAAAACTATTGAACGATATACTACGATCTGCTACTGATCTATATTATGTGAATAGGACTATATCCATATATGGTCTAATTGATTATGAAATATATGAGTTTGTGGTGGGTACATATTCAAAAATGGTGTGTAAAAATAATAGTAGGGGCAGTTGCCCACGAACTACCCTTCACAAAAGTACTGCACTGCAGAGGTCAGAGGTCAGTTGTTACGTAACCACTGTGGTCAGTATAACCTGGCAGAGTTTCAGCAGGCCTCCCCGTAGTGTCCGGTGTGTAGATTGGTCTGGAACAGGTCCGGAATAGCGAGCAGGGTGGACATTAGCCACATCGTACAGGTCAAGCATTACTTAGACCAGCCTATAGGTTAAGTGTGCGATGAGTCACTGACATAACTATCGTGTGTATTGGTGCTGCGTCATGAACGGGTACAGGTGGCTATGTATATCTTAGTAGTTTTATTTTTATTTGTTTAGGTTTAGGTGTCAACAATTTGCATGGGGAAAAAATGATCTTTAAATATATAAATGTGTATTTTCCATAGAAATAATTAATGTATAAACATTATATTTGTAGGACGTTTGTAATATATGTATTTTATATCAATTTTATATCAAAGAGTAATGGAACTAATTATTTTTCTAACATTAATTAATTACTATCGATCATATTATATTATATATGATATATATATACATAATATTATCAAAGCCCTTATTAAGGTCTTTGATATTATTAAGGTAAACGTCATAATAGTATAATAACATAACACAATTATAGGTAGACTGTTGTATTACGAATTATAATGTAAATCAAAAATTGAATATTAGTATTTATTAATTATTAATTCTCTATATTCTGATTTTTTTTATAATTAAATCATAAAATGTACACTATTATTATATATATTTATAATAAAAAATAAAACAATTAGCCGAGTTGCCTAGAGAGGTGTGTTATCATATGATATAATATTCTATTTGTGGCTGAATGTATGTGTTCGACTCCCCATCGTGGAATATTTTTTTATCTTTTTATTATATATAATTATTTTTTTAATATATATATATTACTTTTTTCTGCCGAGCAAGCTTGACCTGGTAAGGTAATGCAAGGTATATTACTTTAATTAATTATTTAATATTACTTTGATTATTATTATATATAATAGGTAACCTATGTATTACTTCAATTATTATTATATATATGCAATTATATATAATTATATATTAATATTGATTACTATAATTATTATTATATATATAAGAATACATTATTATATACATATTATAGTTGCTTCTACTTGCAATTAAATAGTCTTTCAGAAACTATATACAACTCCTATGTACGTACAATATTCGCATTATAATTAATTAAGTTAAGTAAATTTAGTACAACTCTTCCCCCACCCGCTCCATAACCCACGGTGTCCCCCAGGAATCTGTCCTTGGCCAACTCCTCTTCAATATTTACATCCTCCCCATGTTTTACATATTCACTGACTACCCCGATATCTCCTTCCATACTTATGCCGACGACCTTCAACTATTTCTTAACTGCACAGACTCCCCTACTTATGCCCTTTGCCGACTCGCCTCCTGTATCAAGTCCATACACCAATGGCTTACCTCCAACTCCCTAAAACTTAACCCCACTAAAACGGAAGCTATTTTTCTCCACTTACCCCTACGCTCCTCCACCCTCCCTAGACCACCCCCATCTCACTCGACAACATATCACTCCCCTACTCTCAACACGTCCGAAACCATGGCTTCCATCATTAAGGCCATATACGCCACATTAAGACTTATTACTCTCCATTGCCTTCCCTCCCACTCAATAATTCCCTCCTACGGACGGTCGATTGCTCACGCACTGATGCAGTCCATAAACAACAAAAAGTAAAAAAGTAAAGTAAAGTAAGTAATTTCAAACTTAATATTTATAATATTATTAAATTAATTTTAGGAAAATAACGTATGTCCATTACTCTAATAATTTAAGTATCGTTGTGTTATATTACTATATACATATAATAAATGTCTTCTACTTGGAATTAAACAGTCTTTCAGAAACTATATAAAACGCCTACGTATATTCGCATTATAATTAAATAAATTCTAATTTAGAATAAATTAAAAACTAAAATGTTACTAAAACAAATTAATTTATAAAACATTATTATAACAGTTTTATTATCAAACATATATTATTCATACTTGACATTAAACAGGCTGTAAGTAACTCTATTGATATCGTATGTACTTATAACATATACATATATTTACATATACATAAATATATTTACATATACATATATATATATATATATGTATACGTTATACTATAATCAAGGACTTATGTCCTTTCTATAATTTCCATTTATAAGTATACATTCATATATGATTCATATAATATGAATCTTAATTATAATTATGTATCAATGAATGCGCGGGCATAATTTGCGCCAGTAGAAATTTCGTATGTTATGGCGTGTGTTGTTTTCAGCGCGTGTGTGCTCTTTTACGATGTTATTTTAGTGTGGCTTTTAGTTGTGAGTGGATAAGTGGGGCATGCTTGTCAAGTATGGCAGTTATTGTGGTGGTAAAAGTGTCAAGGTTATAGGTAGTTGTGTATGTAGAGAATGTAAGATAATGTTCATAATAAATGTAGTTTATTGTTTGTAGGATCCTATACGAGCACTGTTAAAACATAACGTACACAATGATCTCTAATAACGTACAAAGCTTGTCCCCTCAGTGTACCTTATAACGTACAAATCACTTTTTTTATGTCAAATGAATTGTGTACGTTATTACAATATGCTGACTTTGTACGTTATTATAACACGGATTTGTACGTTATTTAAAACATATTTTGAACGTTATTGCAATACTGTATACAATATACATTACGGTATTGTATCTACATATGTTATTTAAAGATAGTTTTGGACTTTATAATAATACTATATTGTACATTATTTAAAGACTGTTTTGAACGTTATACAACATGCCTCCGATTGGATTCGAACCAGTGACCTTTGTATCAGGAACCCAACGCTTTGTCTATAGGGCTAATGCGCCATTATATATATATGTATAGTAAACGCGCATCTATTGTATTGAGTTTACGTATAATTTCAAAATAATTATACGATAATATATAGATAATTTAACTTCTGAATCTATAACTACCCTCGGTTTCACTATAACATCTCACCTAGACTACTCTCCACATATTAATAATATGATTCGCACTGCCACCTATTTTCTATATAATATTAGAAAATCTCGTAATAAGCTTACCTTCGCCATGACGAAATGTTTAATTCACTCGCTAGTTTTCAGCAGACTTATATATTTCTGTTCATTATTATGTAATTTACCTGTCAACCTTATGTACAAACTTGAGCGTATTCAACGTCGTGCTATACGTGTATTATATAAACTAAACTTTGCTTCAATTGTTTCTATATCTGATTTAATGAGATCATTAGGCTGGCTTAAGTTTAGATATATTTGTATACATAGGCTATTGTGTATTACACATAAGGCTATTCACCGTGGATTTCCTGAATATTTAGCTCAATCCATTACTATTCAGAGTTCGAACAGATTCAGTCGGAATTGCCACATCATGAAGTTGGTGCAACAATCTACATCGTTGGCATTCTCTGAATCTGCTTTCTCGGTTATTGCTCCGAAAAGCTGGAATTCTCTTCCTTACGATATTCGTTGTATTACATCAATTTCATTGTTTAAACGTAAACTGTATGTTCATTTTATATCAGTCATTTATTTTAGTCATTGTAATTCGTTCTATTTTATATTATTATTCGTTCTCTATTTATTTTTGTTTTTGTTTTTTATTATCTATCGACATCTATAACCACACAGTGTTTTTGAAGTCAATAAACTATATATAAATAAATAAATAAAATAATTGCGTTATCGAGTAATACGCGTCATATGGATGTATTACGTTATACGTGTCACCAGTAGCCAGTATAAGCTGGATATATTATTACACGTTTAACGTGACGTTACCATTTAATTCTCAACATATAAACATATAAACATATCAGTTGTAATGTTATTAAAAATAACTTATTATATATAATTACCTATAAATATATATTATTAAATATATTATATGAAGTTATATACCAATATATGTGGTATATACCCGTAATGTTATTTGTATGTATAATAACTATGTATATTTATAAACTAACATACCATATGATATGTTAATATTGAGATTAAGACTGTTAACGTGTTGATATATAGGTATAGGTTGTTATGTATGTGAGTAGGCTTATGATGTATACTTTACTAATTATATATATAGGTATACTAGTATATATTTATTACCCCTTAACATACAAAGAACGTATAGAATTCATTTATATTGAATAATAAAATATATATGTATATATACATAAACAGTATACAATAATAACGTACAATATATAAATCATTATGTTTATAGACTTTGTAAGTTATTATTATAATAATAACGTACAAAGTTAGATATTACGTGTTTAAAGCTTTTTGTACGTTATTTTTGAGTTTGTACGTTATTTCAAGATGGTTTTGTACGTTATTTTTTAACAGTACCATATTGTTTAACCTTAGTTATTTGGGGACTATGGGATTATGTGGAGTGATTAAGTTTTGCAGCTATAGCATTAATGTTAGTTAGTAGATCGTATTTCTCGAGGTAGAAATGATAAGGCGAGGGTCAGGTATTGTAAGGAAATGGTCAAGCGTATGTTCGTATTTATGTGTGGGACACGTGACATGTTAAGTTATGTTTCGTTCTGTGCCTTGTAGTTGGACATTACAGTGTGTATGTTGTTATTGAGTCGTAGTGAAAGTTTAGATCGCATAGTATTAGTAAGTTTCTATCACGATAATTGTGAATGTTGTCAGATAATTCAGTTGAGAATAGGCTGTGAGGGTTGTTGGCATTGTGGTATCAGAGGATGATATGTGGGTGATTTGTTTATTAAAAGTGTAGTCAGTAAGATGTCAGATTTCGTACAGGCTAGTTATTCGGAAGATACTATTTGTATGTTTCAACAATAGTGATATGCCTGTGTCCACTTGTGTTTCTATGTAGTCGGGTAAGACTGTTGAGGTTATATGTTTGTCCTTCAATAGCAGATGGGGTTCATGCGTCTAGTTTATTTAGCCCAAGGTTCAGTCAGTGCGTATATATCATGCTTGTTTGGGTAATGTATTGCTTTATGATATCGATATTAACAGAAAGTGATCTAGCATTAATTATTGTAATAGTAAGTGATTATAGCATATAAATAATAATAATGCATATAATTATAATTGGTCAGTATTTACCAAAGATTTTACGAATAAATATTCGAAACATTTTGATGTGAGCAAAGAATTTCAGAAGAATTCGTAGAATCGTTGATGTAACTAAGCAATATAAATATTAAAAACGACCTCGACTGGCCGGCTAAACATTGCATGTGTATGACTGGCTTCTAACAAAACTAGTCTAACATTTCTTATAGTAACAGAAATAAAACAGAGTCTTTTCTATCGAGCAGCAGCGATAGAAATAGTGGACGAGGCGGATGATCTAGTAAGGAAAACGGCAACTTCATATCTACTCGAGGGCGTTCTGGTAACCCCATTCACGGCTTCAATACTGCGCTGGAGAAAGCAACGGGAAACTACTCCAGTACAATTCCCACGAAAAAAACATGACAGCACAAATAGAAGTAAATGCAATAAGGCTAGAAAATGAGCCCTCTAGGTTGGACATCCTTTCAATTATTACTGGGTATGAGCGAAACTATCGTGTAAGTACAGTCGGTAAGAATGACGAGGCTATCTTAAATCCGTAAGGAAGGATTGTTTCTGCGAAAATCGTCTTGAAACACACAGATATTAATAGCTACCTACAATTTAAAAAAAATATAAGTATAGCGACATGGAATGTCAGAACAATGAATAATGGAAATACAGAAATTATTACAAGGGAAATGGGAAGGAATGGGTAAAATTTAATGGGAATAAGTGAGACAAAATGGAAGGGGATAGGACAAGTAAAATCCGATAACTATTCAGTATATTTTAGTGTAAACGATAAAATTGAAAGAAAAGGGGTGGCATTCATATGCACAGAAAAAAGAAAAAAATGTGTTCTTGAGTTCAATCCTATAAGTGACAGAATAATAACAATTCGTATCCAAGGTAAACCTATACATTTCACATTCATACAAGTATACGCTCCCACTTCAACAGCAGATGAAGAGGAGATGGAATATTTCTACGATGCCCTACAAAATGTGTATGTCATTGGCGATTGGAATGCTAAGGTGGGTAAACAAAATACAGCTGGGGTAACTGGTATATTTGGACTGGGGATTAGAAATGAAAGAGGTAATACCATGATAGATTTCTGCAGTCGAAATAGTCAATTTAGAATTTAAATTTAATTTTAATTACTTAGAATTTAAATATCGCGATATTCGCTAACCGTTATTATCACAACAAACGTTATTTTAAAATCGTAAGTTATCTTTTCACTCGAAAGTCTTCGAAACAACACTCTAGAAATATAAGACTCGTTCACCCAATACCGTATCTTATCATAGTGGCAAAGAAACTGCCCCAAACTGAACTATTAATATATAATACTGTATTACCAGAACCTCGGATAACTTCAGAACCACGATGTCACAACGATGCATATCTAACCTATTTATCAGTATTCTTCTTAACTACATAACCATTGTAGATGGTAAGTTTTACACACACACACACACACACATACGCATACGCATAGACACACACACACACATATACATGCACATACGCACCCACATATACTTATACGTTCATACATTACACTAAACGCGCGTATGATATACACTAGCACATCGACGTAGCACATAACACTACAGTATGTACCTGCTGCCTAACCGTGCGTAATGCATTCTCTATTACGTAATAGTCACGTGATAGTCACGAGGTCACGTGTTAGCGCGTACTTCCGCTTCAAAGATTAACGCCACAGACTTCGAGAAGCGACTACAGATCCTTAGTAAACAGCTGTTCGCTAACACTTTACTAACACACTTAGGTTTATATTCTGCCCACAATCGAATAGTATAACTGCGATGTACACTCTCGAGTATCGTTCATCATTAAACGATAACTAATCAAATATAGTAAATAAAACATGCGCAATCACTATCGCCACCTCGAGTGCTTATTAAACTCGACCATTACGTCATCGCCAATACACTAACGCCACGTGGTATCCGAACTGTATGAGTCATACCGTATGACGTAACAACTACGGTACAGCTGTACTATATCTCCTTTCATAAACAACGCGCATGTCTTGAAACTGTTCACTTCCCTTGAGCTTCATTAAACATTATCGTGCTACGTTTCATTATAATACACCTTTATATATATGTATGTATATATATATATATATATATATATATGTATATAGGTATACCTGATACACATATATGTATGTTCAAATCATAGATTTGTATTTTATCTGGCTCAGTATTGATATATCTGGCTAATGTAAAGGTATTCAACATACATGGTACCTCGAGTTAGGTATCTTAAGATGACCATCACTTGACACATGCATTTAACAAATATTCAAACAAAAATATTGATTATCAAATACATTTGATTTTTTTCTATATACGCTTGTAAAGTGCGTTTCGATTATATCAAAATAAACATTTATATTTATTTATATTATATATTTATACTGCAATATAATTACAACATTTAATTTGATTATATAATACATCATATGTGATTATCTGCCATCTTAAGTTACCTAAATCGAGGCACCATGTATGTTGAAGAATAATCACGTGACCACCAATCTAGCTAAACTATAAATCTATATCGTATACGTATAAAGTTAGAGATAAAAACTATTTTCTCTCTAACTCTATGCGTATACGAATGCCATATTAATAATGATAATTATTGGTTCAAGTGAACAAATATTAGTGAATTTACTACATTCTAGGTAGTGAAAACAACTATTGTGTGCATATTTATTTATTATTATTATTATTCCGCATAGAAAGTATGTTCAGCCCTTTTTTACATCTTGTGTTAAACAAAACCTCACATTATTCAGGCAATCCTACATCTTGTGTTCAACAAAAACTCACATTATTCAGGCAATCCTACATCTTGTGTTAAACAAAACCTCACATTATTCAGGCAATCCTACATCTTGTGGTAAACAAAACCTCACATTATTCAGGAAATCCTACATCGAACTTAAACAAAACCTCACATTATTCAGGCAATCCTACATCGAACTTAAACGAAACCTCACATTATTCAGGCAATCCGGTGACAACATATAGGCCAAACCAAGCTTCGAGTTATGGTTAGTAGCTATTGTTATTAACACAGTTACATTGTTGTATAAACTATATATTATTTAGCACATAATTCTATATGGCTTACGAACTGTTATTTAACGATTCAATAATTATATTTATATTGAATTATGGAATCCCAGTAAATTTGTGTGTACGAAAATTCGTGTATTACAGACCTTATTCTATTATAGTGATGAAATGTCCGTCTATTACACATCCATATGGATAGGATAGAACCAGCCCAGCAAAACATAACCGCATATTTAAATACTTATTAAAGAAGTTTATAAAACAATTTTAATCAGATTTTCGAACAATCTGATTTAAAATCTACTTTAATGTAAACGATTTAAACGTTTTTAAAACATATTTCTACTGCTTTAATAATTAATTATTAAAGTCTGATTTAATTCTGATTTAATAATCTCCGATATCGTAAGATATATTTTAATCTGTTTTAATAAGTATTTAAATGTGTCAACTTATATTACTTCTATTAAAAAGTCTGTAAATCTGTTATTATTGTTTGCTGGGAAAATATATATTATATGTGATTATTAAAGATCCTATGTGGAGATTATTAAATAATAAATAAATCAGGCTTTAATACTTAATTATTAAAGCAGTAGAAAGGTGTGTTAAAAACGTTTAAATCAGTTGAATTAAAGTAGATTTTAAATCACAATGTTCGAAAATCTGATAAAATTGCTTTATAAACTACTTAAATAAGTATTTAAATCTGCTTTATGGTTTGCTGGGAATGTATTACACGGAAATGTTGTCAAAATAATATACGGATAGGTTATCTGTCTAAAACACGAACATTTAGTATATGAATTACACGACTAATACACACATTTTTTAATAATTTTTATTTTATTATATTTTATTAATTTAAATATTCTATAATAAATAGTAGAATTAATACTATTCTACAACCTATGTTAAATTAAACTATATTATTTATTTGTATATATAGTGATTTATGTCGGTGTAATAGACGGACAATGTCCGTCGGATATTTATCCATGGAAAACACGGATATTTATTCTGTATAAATCATGGACATTATTTACCTTAAAATTCATTAATATGTATATAAAACAATTACTTTTTTTTATAAAAAAAATGTAAATAAATTGTTATATCTAAATGAAGATTAATTTCTATATAATATATTAACTTATAATTTATGTTTTAAATTTCTACTGCGTAAAATGTCAAAAATCGTATAAAATGTCGAGATTGTACTCGAGTTAAAATACGGACAAAAAATACATACATTTACTAGGATGATAGCATATATTTTATTTTTAAATTAATAGAGATACTTGATTTATACATGATTATTTATTATTTACAAAAGTAAAATTCACAATTAAAATAGCGTAATGCTATACAAGGTATAGAGGTTAAAGGTTGAAGTGCATTATTACACACGTGACTCTATTGCATGATTATTAGATGGTACGGGGCTTAACTGGGTTAACTATAGAGTCCGTTTATCTCCTATTTAGTTTTTCGATAACCTACCGCACAAATAGGGGGGGGGTATGTTAAATATGCACCCTCCATTAAACCAAACAATTCTCGATGAACATAATCACAAATACGACTGGCTTATAAGGGTATTAAAGGGTTTAGGCCGGTGATAACAAAACAATTATATAATTAGCTCCATCCTGAACAATTCTATTTATAGCTCCACCTACAACAATTCTATTTATGGCTTCACTTAAAACAATTCTATGTATAGCTCCACCTAAACTTTAGGGATAAAAACTTAGACAAATGCACCATCGATATAATATATATTTTGTATTTATTAATAATATAACTATATATATATATATATATATATTAATATATCAATTGCGTATGCACATACTTACATGCACACATGACCAACACAGAAATAATGAAAATTTATATAATAAGTATTGTTGTAGTCTGCATTATGATCGTGGCAGTCAGCCTATACAAGATGTTCTGCTGCAGGTATGAATACAGCACACACGTGTGTGCGGTAATGCTTATGCAAGAGTGCTAACACTGCATCGCACACATCGCACACACACACATATATATATATATATATATATAGATATGTTCCTTCCCCTCTGATCCTCTACCTTTCTACTTATATATTTCATATTATTAAAAGATGTAACGTCTGAAGTATAAATCGTATGTCCTTGCAATTTCCATCTAGTGTGTATACAAATATGCTATGTAAATATTTACTAATAATCTAATAATTCCAGGACCAGTGCCTCTCGAGATGTGTTAGTCATATTAGATATGTCATATCATATCGTTGTATTATATATATATATATATATATATATATATATATATATATATATATATATATGTATATACTATATATATATATATATATATGTATATATATGTATATATATATATATATGTAGACGATAAATAATAGTCACATGTGTAGGCACATGTGTACACTGTACATTGTACGCCGTACATACATTACATTGTACTTTACTGTATGTATTAGATTAGAGAACAAAAAGTAAGAATAGGATTTATTATTTCTCATTTGGTCCACCAATCGGCTGCCAGCAAGTGTACAACTTTTTAATGGCCTGAGAAACATATAATTTTTGAAATAAATATATTTTTTATTAAAAATAATATTAAAAATCAATAAATATCATATATTATATTTAATAATTATTATATTATACAACTTTATACTATTAAAATGATAGGTCACTTAACTTAACATGTCACGTTCCCCACACATAAATACGAACATACGCTTGACCTTTTCCTTACAAAACCTAACCCTCGCCTTATCATTTCTACCTCGAGAAACATGATCTAACATTAATGCTATCGCTGCCAAACTTAATCACGCCACATAATCCCATAGTCCCCAAATAATCTCGCATAGAATAATACAAACAATACACTACATTTCTTATGAAAATTATCTTAAATTCTCTTCATACACGACTACCCATAACCTTGACACTTTTACCACCACAATAACTTCCATGCTTGACAAGCATGCCCCACTTATCCACTCACAACTAAAAGCCACACTAATACAACATTGTTCCATTCAAATCTATATTCTTAAAAAAAGGACATGCAAACTTGGCCTACTTTTTAGAAAACTTCCAACCACATACAACTATAATACATTTTTCATTAAATGTAAACAAATACAGACAATACATGTATATTACTAAAGCGAACTACAAAAAGTAAGCAGAACTACTACATATTGGTGCTAGAAATGACTATAAAGAGCTCTATAAGATAAGCTCCCTACCTGATCGCCTATGTGGACGCACTTCTATACATATTCTCCATATCTCTAATAATATATTACTAGTGAAAACTTCGCTGACTTTCTCTGATAAAATACTTAAAATACACATTAGACTAATTACCCTAACACTAAACCCTAACACCAACCCCACTTAATGAAATATCTACCCAGAAACCACTGCTCCTGCACACTCTAACAATATCCCCATATCGTTAATATTGCAAAAACTTGTTTCTTAAATTATCCTCTTATTCTACATTTACGACCAATAATTCAATTTCTCTTGTAATATAATATATATATAAAATAGTCATATATAGTATACATAATAAATCATATATCGATTTAAACTATATGTATATGTGTGTGTGCGCGCGTGAGTTGTACATATCGTACGTTGCATGGTGTTCACACGATACCACTATAACAGACAACAGCCCCAGACTGAGGACTCGCCGAGTAATCTAGGTCCAATTCAATACATGTACGACTGGGATCAAGGCGGTGGAGTGAGGGACAGTATGTCCCTGTACGAGGCCATGATTGCCTCGTACAAAGCTAGGACCAATCATGTCTTCGTACAGCCACTCCACCGCTAATAAATATTAAAAATGTCTTTTGTTAACTTATATTTTAGTTATATATTTTAATTATATATATATATATATATATATTACAATTATACATTACTAATATATATTACAACTACTTATTTTACTTCCATTATTTTTACTATCGTTACAATATATTTTCATCATTTGTTAAATTATCTGTTTCACAAGAAGTTAAATCATTTTAGTCAATCTTAAATTATATAATATCCACCTATAATTTATATAACGTATTAACTCCTATTTATACCCATTTCACCTATTATTATCTCGATAATATCTGTAATGAAGTTATCTTTAAATATAATTATATTTGTAAATTGTAAAAATATGTACAATAGTGTTATCTAAAATGTTTATTCATCTAAATATGGAATATTCCACAATATAATATATATATATTATAATATATTAAGTATATATTACTAAATGTTGGTTATATGTATGTGTAGAATTCTAATAACGCAAATATTCGACATCCTTATCACAAATAACCATAGGTTGAAATCCGTCAAATGAAAATACTATTTAAATAATACAACATGCAGTAATATATTGTACTTTACATTACATATTACTCTATTAAGTATTACATTTATTTAAAGTAACGAACCACTTTACCATTGTTACGATGCTTTCATGTATTAAATAACCCACTTTAGTTATTATTACTTCTATTGTTTGTTATTTATCTTTTATTGTTAAGGTATGCTATTAAATCGTGCTTATATTCTTTATTAGATTAAGTTTCGTATTATTAGTTATTTTATTTCAATAACGTATGTTTCAACTTTACATTTTCATAATTCAAATGTGTAGGTATTCAATCGATCCATATTAATCTAAACATAAATAAAACTTACTTACTTTGATTAATACATTTTAATAGCTATTCTCTACGACTAGAATATATATAATGTTAACATTAAATATAGGAGTTAAATATATCTAATTTTCTGTTAGAAAACATCAATAGATAATAAAATTATTGTAGTATATATTTGTAAATGATAACATATTAAATATGTAGGACAATTTAAATTATAAATTGAATTTATGATAAATAGAAATATATTATTTAGTAAATCATGTAGGGAGGTATTATTCATTATTAGGGTGTTGGTATTAGCATTAGTTATATATATAAGAAGATTATAAACAATTTATATTACACATTATTTGTTATCTAATTATAATCAAACTAGAATATTAAATAATTCAAAAGTATCAATAAATATTATATAATCAAGCAGTAAAACAGATTTTAATTTGACGTCTTTAATGGGAATAAAAAACAAATTATATATATTTTTTCTGATTAATTTTCCCGAAATAAAAAATGTATATGCTTAGACTTACATTATTTACAATTCGTATATGTATATATATATATAT
This sequence comes from Osedax fenrisi, assembly GCA_964019155.1. Lineage (NCBI taxonomy): Eukaryota > Metazoa > Annelida > Polychaeta > Sabellida > Siboglinidae > Osedax > Osedax fenrisi. The sequence continues at coordinate 67,445,125 of OZ025242.1, forward strand.
ATATATATGTTAATACTTATTTGTTTTCATTGAATAACTTCATTATGACGTGTATTATTTAAATATAAATAATATATATTAATAATATATATATATATATATATATATATATATATTATATTGAATTTAATTCAAATATTTTATTTACACATTAGATATTTATTTACAATATAATTTATGTTATCTTAACTTCGTATTTTGCCCACATGGCAGATCGACACAAGTTTTGCTTTTTGATATATGAACAATAATTGAAACACTACATACAAATCATTGCAAATATCGGTATTTCTACAATATATATATATATATATCATAAATAAATAATGGTAATAACAAAAGTAATATTCATATAAAATAATAAATTATATGAAACATCTGATATCATTAATAATAAAGTTTAGGGGGTTTTAAAATTGTGGAATTATAGAAACAAATGTATTCGTACATCATTAAGAATGTTTTTATAATACACTTGTATAATATACTGTAATATAATGTAATATATGATAATGTATACGATCGAAGCTATATAACACATTAATTATTAAAATATATTAGAAATATCAAGTATTTATTATTATGAGTTTAGACATTTATATAAAAGAAAATGATTTTAATATAATTAATTAATTGTGGCTTTCTTGTATTCACTAGAATCATGATAATCTATATACCATAGTAGCACACGCACAAATAGACACACATATTAACTTATTATACCTAGCTATTTGTAATTATATTATCTTTTCTATATATTTATTATCTCCTATAAGGAAAATATGTTATCGGTTATCTTCATAATTCCATTGATTTATCTTTATCTTATATTTAAATGATGACGTATGTTGTTGAACTATTGTTTGTATATATTATCGAGGAAATGTATTATTATGCGCAGGAAGATATATGTTGTAATATTTGTTTTTAAAATAAAGATATATATATACGAATTTATTTGGAAACGTAGAGACATATTATACATATTGATACCCTATTGGATCCTAGTCAATATATATATATATACCACCTACTGGTAACTATTTAGGTTAATTCTATTTTTAGATTATATTTGATTGCATATCAATTTGAAAAATATATTACTATTATAAATGAAAAGTTATGTACATTTTGGAATACAATAACTATTTAATGTGTGTTTGTTTTAAAAATATAACCATTTTTCTTAAAATAAACAGCCATATTCGATAAATATAATATATAATATCCATTTTAAATGTAAAATTATATTTATTTTGTAAAATTCTTAGTATGTAACAATACTTTGACAATTCTCTATCATAATTATTTAAAACGAGAGTATTGCCACCTATATTTTAAACCATTCAACATTAAAATGTGTTTCACGTAAAGTAATACAAGTGACATATCTTTGCTTCACAAAATCATTGATGTGGTAGGATAACCTATAGATACCCTATAGTTATTAAGAATGAGATTTGTATATCTATGTTATTGTAATAAAAATAATATAACTGGAAAATTTATTAAATTATATAATAGAAGCCATATTTTAGTTCTTTCAAATTTGTATTAAAAAAAAGTTATAATCAAAAATGCGCTAATAACAAAATTATGATTCATGATTTATGAATTGATGTCATCATCTATATTACTATTCGCGTTAATAAAGTTTGTGATCTAGGGACTTCACCCCCTTATATGTCTATGAATATATTATATACTTAGGAGTATATTTATATATATATATATATATATATATATATAGGTATACCTATATATTTTATTAAGCAATACTTAATTAGGAAATAATTAAATATATTTAATTATGTTATGACATAATAATTAAATTTAAATAATTATTACGAAATAATAATTGTTTAGGAGTAGGTAATAAGAAATAAGTTTTTAGTGAATAATACATACTAATAATTTGTATGTATATATATACGTATACGTTATAGGTAGATATACCTACATTTGTTTGTATTATATTATAACTTATACACATTATAAATGGTTTCAAATTATAAAACTAATGTGAGATTAATGCCTTTTGAGATTAAGAGGGTTAACCTATTAATTACTGATATTTGTGAAATAATCGAATTAATATTATTTAATAAATAAACTATATTTATTTAAATATTTTCAATATATGTAACTTCATATGATTGGTTGTTTTGAAAAAACGTGACTCGAATGTGATTGGTCGATTAATATGTGAATATTGTGCGGCGTGCGTCCCGTAATCAAGGACATGTCCTTAGGCCATAACGCCGGCTGACTCGGCTCCGTCTCAAGCCACTCGTTCCGTCATCGCTAACGCCGATCTGTACGGCGAGCACCTCGAGCTATTCGTAGTTCTCATCGTTTCCGATATGTGTTCTCCGCGATGGGCGTGTCGACTAGAGGCCACGGCGGCGTCCACCCTAGCGACCGATTTAGCGCTGTTTTTCTCGTAATGTGGAACTCGTCTGCCGTCGCCGCCGCTGTTGAACTTTAACCTCGAGAACAACAACCGGTCGTAGTGGTCGCGAAACTGGCGACTCAACAGGTACAACGCGAACGGATTCAGACACGAGTTGGTGTAGGACAAACACAGTGCGGCTATCTTGAAGATATGCCAGAACATGTTAAACTGGCCCGTGTCGTAGTGATACCACAGTATGTACACCTGTCTGTGCAACCAGCAGGCGACGAACACGGCTACGAAAGATATCACCGCCTGCAGGTGTGCTTATTAGTGCAGATAGAACACTGTAGTAAAGAGTTGGCCGTCACAGAGATCACGCGTTACTTTAAGTTCAACGAATAACTCGCATTAAATACATCTTATACGTACCGCTGCTCTACTATTATCTTCACATAAATTAACTATAATTAAATATAATTACTTTATACTTTATATATATATCAAAGATTTTTAAGGAAATATATAAAAATTACGCGAAATCTTTTACATGTAAATATTTTACATGACGAAGGCATGACACATATGGGGTCAATAAATCATATACAGATGTGAACAATACCGAGGTCAATTCAGGGGAAAAGACGCGATATATATACGTATAGATTACATTACACATTATATTATATAATGAAACGATAAACATATGTTGGGCTAATTCCCAAATAAATGTGGTTGGGTATCAACTCCGTTCATGTAGATAAACAACATCACTCATCGTAGAACTGTTACCTTGGCAACTCGTTTCCTAGCAACCATTTGTTTTCTGAGTTGGATACTGGCTATACCTTCAATTTCGTCGGAGGCGCTGGATTCGGCATAGAATCCCTGGTGTCCCAAATGTGTAAAAATATTAACTTATTGTTGGTGCTACATCTACAACTGTGCACTATCTATATAAACGTATACACCATATAAAGCTGACATATTAGAGATAGGAGTATTATAAGTAGTGATATATGTATGCATAGGCGAAACTTTAGGGGGGGCGGGGGGATGTATCCCACCCTGAAAATATAGTGTGGGGGATATCCCCCTAACAAATTATTATTAAATAAATTATTATATATACACAAACCCCTATATACATAGTGTAGTGTGTGTATTACTCTATACATACACATAGAAAGATGGAAATGTTAATCAACTGATTAACATTTATTAGTAAATTCAAAATTGACTAATATTTATTTTATTTCAAAAATTTGACGAAACAAATTTAGTTTTATAATACTTGACTAAGTCTATTCATTACATGTTTGTTTACTAATCTCCCCAAACCAAGTTGTATTTTTGTTATCATTTTAATTCTAAGTAATCACTCTGATCAAATCAAATCACCTGGATAAAATATTCGCGATTCTTATTAAGAATTCTCATTAAATTCCAATAACGGCCATAAATTAATTAGTCAATACTAGTGATGTAAATGATGCTCAAATCTAAAGCATCGATGCAGTCTCAGTCTCGGTTACCTAAAGCATCGATGCAGTCTCAGTCGCATTACCTAAAGCATCGATGCAGTCTCATTCTCGGTTACCCAAAGCATCAATGCAGTATCAGTCTCAGTTACCTAAAGCATCGATGCAGTCTCAGTCTCAGTTACCTAAAGCATCGATGCAGTCTCAGTCTCATTACCTAAAGCATCGATGCAGTCTCAGTCTCGGTTACCTAAAGCATCAATGCAGTATCAGTCTCAGTTACCTAAAGCATCGATGCAATCTCAATGTCAAAATCATCGTTAAATAGCCACCTATCGATACAAATAATTAATAATATGTCACATATTATGGAAACATTAATAAAAATATGGTCAAATATATAAAAATTATGTTTAAAATGTAACTTCAAAAAAGCATCATTTCGGTTCGATTATGTTTTGTAAGAGTCTCGTCTCGGCTCGGGCTCATTTTTACTAGAGCCTCGTCTCGGCTCGGGCTTGTTTGGTTAGAGTCTCGGCTCGACTCGGGCTCGTTTGGCTAGAATCTCGGCTCGGCTCGAGCTCGTTTTTTTACCGAAAATGAAAGGCTCGGCATCAAAAGCTCTAATTCATTTACATCACTAGTCAATAGACATGCAGCCACTCGAGTTAATATTATGTATAATCTAAATTAGTATAATCTAAATATGTAGAATACATACAAATACTATATACAAATATGTGTCTAAGGAAAGTTATAACCCACGCGATATCATGTAATTCAATGTTGTAAACAAAACATGAAGAGCGCCACCTACATAGAATCAATTTTCTGATAAAGGTGTTGTTTATAATGTAAATCGTATCAAACTAATAATATTCACTTTTAAAATGTAAAATAATGAAAACTAAATGTTCATTACTAATATATAATAAAGCGATAGGAAATGTTTTATATTTCACGTAATTTAGTTGAGCGTTGAAAACGTTGTTAAGGAAAATAGTTTTTATGAAATTTCATAATTTTTATAATATCACTTGTAATAATTAAAGGTTAATAAAATAGTTTCAAATTAATTGTATATAAATTATATAATATAATATACCTATATGTTTGTGTGTTAGGCATATTAGACGTTGAGCCTACGTACGGCAAGCTAACTTTAGTCGAGGACTTGACGAGCACCCTTGCCATGAGGGCGTAGAAAACGGCTATGGCTGTGATGGGCGCGGCGAAGTACACTATGAACCGTATCATGCTGTGAACCCGCTTGTAGGACACGCCCAGTTCTGCGGGGTACACCTGGTCACGAGCGCGTGTCAATGTTGGGAGAACTGGGGTGTTTCGAGGAGGGAGGGGCGCGTCTAACGGATATAAGGGGAGAACTAGGACATGTAAACAATACGGGTAAAGGACACGTTATGATACAACTACAACTTCGGCCTAGTATATTTATTGATTTGGTTTGTAAAAACACTTTTAAAATAAACCAATACGATACCAATACTTATAGATTCATTTGGTTATTGGTTTTGACCCGTCATTGAAAGCTTAAAACCGGTTATGAGTTTTTTATGATGTATGTAGTTATGGGATGAGATTATTTTATATTGTTATGGGTTTCATACTTTATCTAATTATGGGTTTTATATAGTAATTATATATACCGTAATCGTGAATATTATTTATAATATCTAATTATAGACATTTCAGACTGGACTTATCGTTTTGTCTAGGGGAAAGTAACTGAATACGGACAGTGATCGAATACGGATACTCTCGGTATCTCAGAAACCATAAATCCTACAAAAAAATATTGAATGAATAAAATATTCATAATTATAATTATATATATAAATAAATATATATATAATAAATAAATATATATATATATATATATATAAATAATCTAAAAAAGTATTTTTTTTTTTTAATTATTAAAAATATTGCTGATATGTCCAATATACTGATTTTTTTATTTCGTTTTTAAATTTATGAAAACAAATTTTAACGTAAAACCTTCTCAAGAATATAAAAATGTATCGATATAAAATATAACACTATATTATTAAAAAATAAAGCATTCTAAAAGTATATATATATATATAATTCCTATATTTATTATCAAATATTCATTAAGTTATAAGCATATATCTAGATGTCATATAAGTCTATAATACGGACACTCTAGATGTCTTAATACGGACACCCTATAACCAATCAGCGCGCAGCGTATGAACTATTCTGATATTCATAAAAATCGCGTGCGTTATAATATTAATACCACCAATAAAGCTAAATCTAAAACTTGTATTATTTAGATACTTAAATTGTATTATTAATTAAAAAATAATAAAAATAAATAAATTATTAACTAATTAAATTAGAATAAATTGTTCATAAAATTAATTATAAATAATGTAATTGTAATTTTTCTGATTGATTCATCAATACTATATAGTTTATCTAGTAGTATATAAGGTGTCCGTATTATAACATATGGTATCCGTATTTGGACATGGGTACCGAATACGGACACCCCCGTTATCTTTGGAATTAAAAGATTAAATAAAATTTTAAAATCACAATAATATCTATAATATTAATATATTGAATTGTTGAATAAAAATAGTGATTCATAAAATGTTAAGACCATTTATTGTTAAAGTGTTCGTATTAGGTTACTTTCCCCTATATTATATTTCCGACTGATATCAAGATTAATTGTCTCTCATAACCAGTCACATTACATCCCTAATTATAGATATACTTATAATCTATCTTAACCTCACCGTGCTGTATTATTGTATGAATAACGTACAGGCCATTTCGACTGTTCACAAAACTCTCAAACAATGAATACATGACATGTTCATAACTATATGTGCACCCTACCTTAATCATAACGTATGGGGTTCTGAGGTTTAATCCGATTTCGCTTACTTAATAATAACACTTCATAAGTATTTAACACGTTTCCCTTAAAACTTAATATTCATGAAAATAGATATATCACCATATATTTACTATTAATTATTTAATAATAAATATCTAGTTTAGTTTTGTATAGTTTGAAAGTATAGTTATAATTATCATTTATTTAGCGATACTACTAGCATTATTATAATTTAAATAGACCAGTAGTATTGAACATTAATTTATCGTTACAAACAATAATTATCTATTTATAGACTTACCAGAATCATATCATGTATATTCATTATATTTATTAATTTCATAACATGGTAATTATAATAAATTAGATCTATGCTTAATACGATACATATAATATTATTATACTAAGCATCAATATACTAATACATATATAACTTATAATGTAATATTAATATGCTGTATTAGTATAAGACTTCTAAGTAGGGGAAAGTATCCGAATACTGACGGTTCCGGAATACGGACACTCTCAGTATCTCAGGAATAATGAATCCTACAACAAAATGTTTGATGAATAAAATATTCATAGTTATATAGTCTAAATAAATATTTTAATTTGTTTATTAATTAACATAATGCTATTATATCCAATAAATTGATTTTTATTTTGTATTATGTTTTTAAATATATGAAAAAAAATTCAAATTAAAACCTTCTCAAGCATATAACATATTTGTATTAATATAAAATATAATAATATATTATTGATAACTAAAGCATTCTAAACATTATATACAAAATTTCTATATTTGTTATCAAATATTAATTAAGTTAAAATCATATATCTAAATGTTATACAAATCCCTAATACGGACACTATTGATGTATTAACAGTGTCCGTCGGACACCCTATAACCAGGCATCGCACAGCGTGTGAACTTTTCTAATGTTCATAAAAATGTGTATAATATTAATAGCATATATTTATTAATATGTTTCATGATTATTATTTAGATATTTCTCTTGTAATTATTAATTAATAAAAATAATAAAAATTAATAAATGAATTACCAATTAAATTATATAAAATTATTCATACAATTAATTAAAAGTAATGTAATTTTAGTTAAACTGATTGATTCATCGATACTATATAGTTTATCTAGTATTATTTAGGATTTCCGTATTATAACACAGGGTGTCCGTATTCGGACACGGGTACCGAATACGGACACCCTTATTATCTATTGAATACAAATATTAAATACAATTTTATAATCACAATAATATCTATAATCATATAATATAAATATATCGTAATTTGTGAATACAAATATTGATGAATTAAATTGTAAGACCATATATTGTTAAAGTGTCCGTATTAGGTGTCCATTTTCCCCTATAGCATATATATAATTATTCAACTACATATCGATTACCTGATATGGTATATATAAACTTGCTATTATAACAATCCAGTATAATATATATGTACATTATATGATATATATATACAGTAAAACCTCTCTATAAGAAACCTCTTTATAAGAAAAACCTCTTTATAAGAAAATTGTTTACACATTTGGTTGGAATTCAACCTTTTCCACATTAAAAAACCTCTTTATAAGAAATTCTTATAAGAAAACTATAAGAAAAACCTCTTTATAAGAAACTTATTGTATACAAAATATAAAAAATAATTATATATAAATAGAAGCATTGTATATTGATAAAAATTATAGAAATTAATTATTATATAAGATATTGTTTTTTCTTACAAATATTTTATATTACATAAATAGCTCTAAATGAATTAAAAATTAATTAATAATTGTTATTGATTATCCATAAATGTATTAATATTTATTAAAATTAATTAATAAATGTTATTTTTAAATAAATAATATTTCTAAACTATTCTTTTGATTAATACTTTTAAATAAATAAATATACTATATATATACAACCTATAGGTTATATAATGCATTTTCAATTATAAATTAATTATTAAAATCAATGGAAAAGTAAAAACCTCTTTATAAGAAAACCTCTCTATAAGAAAAAAAGTACTGAAAAAAAATAGTTTCTTATAGAGAGGTTTTACTGTATATATATATATATATATATATCAATTATAATAATATATAATATACAGTACATTATTTTATGAATCTAATATCAATATAAAATGTATTCGTAATCTTCTATATATATATATATATATATATATATATATATCTATAATTAAATATATGTTAACTATTTTATATATTGATATTGTAGATGTACTTGCAATACATGAAATAATATTAGCATCTCATATATTAAAGTTCACTATATTTTAGTATAAGCGGTGTAAGTATGCAATACAATGTATTGGTTTAACACACTTTTTTAAACTAATATTTTGTGTTATATAAGTATGTGAAAAGAAACGCTACACAAACCTGCCATCCTCTGTTATCTGCATGTTATCTACCTGTTATCTAGCTGTTATCATGGGTATAGACACAGGTCAATGTTGAGCACTTCACTGTTAACAATAATCTTTACTACTATGTTCTGAAAAACTCCAATGGTGTCTCCTATTTGTATGTTTTTGTGTTCCTTTACTATACCCTTTAACAAATTCTAAAGGTTTTCAGTTTGATTTTATTTAAAGGTTATTTTAACATTTACTACATTATAAATATTCAATAAAGATTTTCAGTTTGATTTTAAATAAAGGTTATTTTAACCTTTAATACATTACATATATTTAATAAAGGTTACCAGCTATATTTCATTTAAAGATTATTTTAACTGTTAATAGTATACATGTAAACTGTTATCACCAATATTGTTAGCGAGATGCTTATGTATAATATCTAATTATAGACTTTTCAGTACTGAATTGTCGTTTTGTCTATGTAATATTTCCAATTGATTGTGAGACTAATGTCGAGACTTATTTCAATCTAGCGTGAATATTCACTGAACAATAGTCAGGAATATATATTGATATACAACGATTCGCCACTTATATAACATTACGTCATTACATATATACACAATACTTACCGAACGAACTGAACTGCAACATACACGTGTACTCTAACATATTTCCAAACAATTAATTCTTATTATTATTATTTCATTTTATTTTTTAATATGGATGTCGACATAACTTAATATACCATTTCCGAAAAATGTATTTATCATTTTATGTGTGTGTCTAAATAAATGATACTGCTATAGTAGTAGATTAGTATACTACTACTACTACTACTACTACTACTACTACTACTACTACTACTACTACTACTACTACTACTACTACTACTACTTCTACTACTACTACTACTACTACCACTACTACTACTACTACTACTACTACTACTACTACTACTACTACTACTACTACTACTACTACTACTATACTACTACTACTACTACTACTACTACTACTACTACTACTACTACTACTACTACTACTACTACTACTACTACTACTACTACTACTACTACTACTACTACTACTACTACTACTACTACTACTACTACTACTACTACTACTACTACTACTACTACTACTACTACTACTACTACTACTACTACTACTACTACTACTACTACTACTACTACTACTACTACTACTACTACTACTACTACTACTACTACTACTACTACTACTACTACTACTACTACTACTACTACTACTACTACTACTACTACTACTACTACTACTACTACTACTACAATGAAGTCAATAACACAATATCATAACTAGGTACATACATAGATAAAAACGCATAACCACATTTCAATACTTCAATGATAACAAAATCATAATAAAATGTGTATATGGTATGCATTTTAGGTAGTAGCAAACGGTTATATCGGTTATAAGCATAGATGTATAGTTTACACTATAGATTTACTAGTGTAAACTATAAATCTATGGTTATAAGATATAGGTTTACTGCGCATTGTATTCTACGGTACACTAGTTTATTATTTATATAATAAAATAGATGTAAGAGATATGTAAGCGATGCATTATATTCATCTATAGAAAGCATGGAGCTAGAAAGAATCTCTCTACGATAGAAAATATCAATTTAAACATATATATATGTATGTTGTATACGTAAATCGTGCACATACACTAGATATACACAGACACCCGACTCTATATTCGCTAATGTATAATCACTAAGAGTTAATGAGAATGCTTCTTCTAGTAAAGACGACACCACACCGGTCAGTATAGACCGCTACTATCACGAGCACCATTCGTATCGATTGTTACGTAATCAACACCGTATAATCTGACGCGTGTGTCAGGTGTCAGAGGTCAGGTGTTAGAGGTCAATTGTTACGTAGGCGATAATCTATGGCGGTGCCTTTTTAAGGATTTGAAAATGGGGGGAATTCCAAAAATAGGTATGTACACAAATTATATACAAAAAACTATTGAACGATATACTACGATCTGCTACTGATCTATATTATGTGAATAGGACTATATCCATATATGGTCTAATTGATTATGAAATATATGAGTTTGTGGTGGGTACATATTCAAAAATGGTGTGTAAAAATAATAGTAGGGGCAGTTGCCCACGAACTACCCTTCACAAAAGTACTGCACTGCAGAGGTCAGAGGTCAGTTGTTACGTAACCACTGTGGTCAGTATAACCTGGCAGAGTTTCAGCAGGCCTCCCCGTAGTGTCCGGTGTGTAGATTGGTCTGGAACAGGTCCGGAATAGCGAGCAGGGTGGACATTAGCCACATCGTACAGGTCAAGCATTACTTAGACCAGCCTATAGGTTAAGTGTGCGATGAGTCACTGACATAACTATCGTGTGTATTTGGTGCTGCGTCATGAACGGGTACAGGTGGCTATGTATATCTTAGTAGTTTTATTTTTATTTGTTTAGGTTTAGGTGTCAACAATTTGCATGGGGAAAAAATGATCTTTAAATATATAAATGTGTATTTTCCATAGAAATAATTAATGTATAAACATTATATTTGTAGGACGTTTGTAATATATGTATTTTATATCAATTTTATATCAAAGAGTAATGGAACTAATTATTTTCTAACATTAATTAATTACTATCGATCATATTATATTATATATGATATATATATACATAATATTATCAAAGCCCTTATTAAGGTCTTTGATATTATTAAGGTAAACGTCATAATAGTATAATAACATAACACAATTATAGGTAGACTGTTGTATTACGAATTATAATGTAAATCAAAAAATGAATATTAGTATTTATTAATTATTAATTCTCTATATTCTGATTTTTTTTATAATTAAATCATAAAATGTACACTATTATTATATATATTTATAATAAAAAATAAAACAATTAGCCGAGTTGCCTAGAGAGGTGTGTTATCATATGATATAATATTCTATTTGTGGCTGAATGTATGTGTTCGACTCCCCATCGTGGAATATTTTTTTATCTTTTTATTATATATAATTATTTTTTTAATATATATATATTACTTTTTTCTGCCGAGCAAGCTTGACCTGGTAAGGTAATGCAAGGTATATTACTTTAATTAATTATTTAATATTACTTTGATTATTATTATATATAATAGGTAACCTATGTATTACTTCAATTATTATTATATATATATGCAATTATATATAATTATATATTAATATTGATTACTATAATTATTATTATATATATAAGAATAAATTATTATATACATATTATAGTTGCTTCTACTTGCAATTAAATAGTCTTTCAGAAACTATATACAACTCCTATGTACGTACAATATTCGCATTATAATTAATTAAGTTAAGTAAATTTAGTACAACTCTTCCCCCACCCGCTCCATAACCCACGGTGTCCCCCAGGAATCTGTCCTTGGCCAACTCCTCTTCAATATTTACATCCTCCCCATGTTTTACATATTCACTGACTACCCCGATATCTCCTTCCATACTTATGCCGACGACCTTCAACTATTTCTTAACTGCACAGACTCCCCTACTTATGCCCTTTGCCGACTCGCCTCCTGTATCAAGTCCATACACCAATGGCTTACCTCCAACTCCCTAAAACTTAACCCCACTAAAACGGAAGCTATTTTTCTCCACTTACCCCTACGCTCCTCCACCCTCCCTGGACCACCCCCATCTCACTCGACAACATATCACTCCCCTACTCTCAACACGTCCGAAACCATGGCTTCCATCTTGATACCACCCTTTCTCTTGACTCCCATCTTATACATATGCACAAATCCATCCACTACCAGTGGTAGTCTACCACCTACACTGCTTCCGCTTAATCCGACGTTCCATTCCCCTCCCCATCGCCATTGCCTCCTCCTACATCATCCCCCCGACTTTTGCAACTACCTACTTTTTAACCTCCCTGAATACAAACTCTTCAAACTATATCGACTCCAAAACGCTGTAGTTTGCTGTGTCCATTTACTTCCCCGTCGTTCTTCTGACTCCATGACACCTCTCCTAAAACAACTACACTAGCTGCCAGTCCCCTACCGCATAAAGTACAAACTCACCCTGACTATCCACAAAGCTATTCACCACAACTCCCCTGACTACCTTGCCTCCCTCATACATCTACACACACCCATCACTCCACTCCAGACCCGTTCCTCCAACACCTTTATCCTTACCACTCCCCATCTACACAAACTTCACTCTTCCAATATACGCTCCTTTGTCCTCTCTGCCCCTTAACACTGGATCTCCCTACCCAATCACCTACGAACAAACACATCAAATCCCTCCTTTAAACGCCACATTAAGACTTATTACTTCTCCCTTGCCTTCCCTCCAACTCAATAATTCCCTCCTACGGACGGTCGATTGCTCATGCACTAATGCAGTCCATAAACAACAAAAAGTAAAAAAGTAAAGTAAAGTAAGTAATTTCAAACTTAATATTTATAATATTATTAAATTAATTTTAGGAAAATAACGTATGTCCATTACTCTAATAATTTACGTATCGTTGTGTTATATTACTATATACATATAATAAATGTCTTCTACTTGGAATTAAACAGTCTTTCAGAAACTATATAAAACGCCTACGTATATTCGCATTATAATTAAATAAATTCTAATTTAGAATAAATTAAAAACTAAAATGTTACTAAAACAAATTAATTTATAAAACATTATTATAACAGTTTTATTATCAAACATATATTATTCATACTTGACATTAAACAGGCTGTAAGTAACTCTATTGATATCGTATGTACTTATAACATATACATATATTTACATATACATAAATATATTTACATATACATATATATATATGTATACGTTATACTATAATCAAGGACTTATGTCCTTTCTATAATTTCCATTTATAAGTATACATTCATATATGATTCATATAATATGAATCTTAATTATAATTATGTATCAATGAATGCGCGGGCATAATTTGCGCCAGTAGAAATTGCGTATGTTATGGCGTGTGTTGTTTTCAGCGCGTGTGTGCTCTTTTACGATGTTATTTTAGTGTGGCTTTTAGTTGTGAGTGGATAAGTGGGGCATGCTTGTCAAGTATGGCAGTTATTGTGGTGGTAAAAGTGTCAAGGTTATGGGTAGTTGTGTATGTAGAGAATGTAAGATAATGTTCATAATAAATGTAGTTTATTGTTTGTAGGATCCTATACGAGCACTGTTAAAAAATAACGTACACAATGATCTCTAATAACGTACAAAGCTTGTCCCCTCAGTGTACCTTATAACGTACAAATCACTTTTTTTATTTCAAATGAATTGTGTACGTTATTACAGTATGCTGACTTTGTACGTTATTATAACACGGATTTGTACGTTATTTAAAACATATTTTGAACGTTATTGCAATACTGTATACAATATACATTACGGTATTGTATCTACATATGTTATTTAAAGATAGTTTTGGACTTTATAATAATACTATATTGTACATTATTTAAAGACTGTTTTGAACGTTATACAACATGCCTCCGATTGGATTCGAACCAGTGACCTTTGTATCAGGAACCCAACGCTTTGTCTATAGGGCTAATGCGCCATTATATATATATGTATAGTAAACGCGCATCTATTGTATTGAGTTTACGTATAATTTCAAAATAATTATACGATAATATATAGATAATTTAACTTCTGAATCTATAACTACCCTCGGTTTCACTATAACATCTCACCTAGACTACTCTCCACATATTAATAATATGATTCGCACTGCCACCTATTTTCTATATAATATTAGAAAATCTCGTAATAAGCTTACCTTCGCCATGACGAAATGTTTAATTCACTCGCTAGTTTTCAGCAGACTTATATATTTCTGTTCATTATTATGTAATTTACCTGTCAACCTTATGTACAAACTTGAGCGTATTCAACGTCGTGCTATACGTGTATTATATAAACTAAACTTTGCTTCAATTGTTTCTATATCTGATTTAATGAGATCATTAGGCTGGCTTAAGTTTAGATATATTTGTATACATAGGCTATTGTGTATTACACATAAGGCTATTCACCGTGGATTTCCTGAATATTTAGCTCAATCCATTACTATTCAGAGTTCGAACAGATTCAGTCGGAATTGCCACATCATGAAGTTGGTGCAACAATCTACATCGTTGGCATTCTCTGAATCTGCTTTCTCGGTTATTGCTCCGAAAAGCTGGAATTCTCTTCCTTACGATATTCGTTGTATTACATCAATTTCATTGTTTAAACGTAAACTGTATGTTCATTTTAAGTCATTGTAATTCGTTCTATTTTATATTATTATTCGTTCTCTATTTATTTTTGTTTTTGTTTTTTATTATCTATCGACATCTATAACCACACAGTGTTTTTGAAGTCAATAAACTATATATAAATAAATAAATAAAATAATTGCGTTATCGAGTAATACGCGTCATATGGATGTATTACGTTATACGTGTCACCAGTAGCCAGTATAAGCTGGATATAGTATTACACGTTTAACGTGACGTTACCATTTAATTCTCAACATATAAACATATAAACATATCAGTTGTAATGTTATTAAAAATAACTTATTATATATAATTACCTATAAATATATATTATTAAATATATTATATGAAGTTATATACCAATATATGTGGTATATACCCGTAATGTTATTTGTATGTATAATAACTATGTATATTTATAAACTAACATACCATATGATATGTTAATATTGAGATTAAGACTGTTAACGTGTTGATATATAGGTATAGGTTGTTGTGTATGTGAGTAGGCTTATGATGTATACTTTACTAATTATATATATAGGTATACTAGTATATATTTATTACCCCTTAACATACAAAGAACGTATAGAATTCATTTATATTGAATAATAAAATATATATGTATATATACATAAACAGTATACAATAATAACGTACAATATATAAATCATTATGTTTATAGACTTTGTAAGTTATTATTATAATAATAACGTACAAAGTTAGATATTACGTGTTTAAAGCTTTTTGTACGTTATTTTTGAGTTTGTACGTTATTTCAAGATGGTTTTGTACGTTATTTTTTAACAGTACCATATTGTTTAACCTTAGTTATTTGGGGACTATGGGATTATGTGGAGTGATTAAGTTTTGCAGCTATAGCATTAATGTTAGTTAGTAGATCGTATTTCTCGAGGTAGAAATGATAAGGCGAGGGTCAGGTATTGTAAGGAAATGGTCAAGCGTATGTTCGTATTTATGTGTGGGACACGTGACATGTTAAGTTATGTTTCGTTCTGTGCCTTGTAGTTGGACATTACAGTGTGTATGTTGTTATTGAGTCGTAGTGAAAGTTTAGATCGTCTAGTATTAGTAAGTTTCTATCACGATAATTGTGAATGTTGTCAGATAATTCAGTTGAGAATAGTCTGTGAGGGTTGTTGGAAAGGTGGTATCAGAGGATGATATGCGGGTGATTTGTTTATTAAAAGTGTAGTCAGTAAGATGTCAGATTCCGTACTGGCTAGTTATTCGGAAGATACTATTTGTATGTTTCAACGATAGTGCTACGCCTGTGACCACCTGTGTTTCTATGTAGTCGGGTAAGACTGTTGAGATTATATGTTTGTCCTTCAATAGCAGATGGGGTACATGTGTCTAGTTTATTTAGCCCAAGGTTCAGTCTGTGCGTATATGTCATGCTTGTGTGGGTAATGTATTGCTTTATGATATCGATATTAACAGAAAGTGATCTAGCATTAATTATTGTAATAGTAAGTGATTATAGCATATGAAATAATAATAATGCATATAATTATATTTGGTCATTTATTACCAAAGATTTTACGAATAAATATTCGAAACATTTTGATGTGAGCAAAGAATTTCTGAAGGATTCGTAGAATCGTTGATGTAACTAAGCAATATAAATATTAAAAACGACCTCGACTGGCCGGCTAAACATTGCATGTGTATGACTGGTTTCTAACAAAACTAGTCTAACATTTCTTATAGTAACAGAAATAAAACAGAGTCTTTTCTATCGAGCAGCAGCGATAGAAATAGTGGACGAGGCGGATGATCTAGTAAGGAAAACGGCAACTTCATATCTACTCGAGGGCGTTCTGGCAACCCCATTCACGGCTTCAATACTGCGCTGGAGAAAGCAACGGGAAACTACTCCAGTACAATTCCCACGAAAAAAACATGACAGCACAAATAGAAGTAAATGCAATAAGGCTAGAAAATGAGCCCTCTAGGTTGGACATCCTTTCAATTATTACTGGGTATGAGCGAAACTATCTTGTAAGTACAGTCAGTAAGAATGACGAGGCTATCTTAAATCCGTAAGGAAGGATTGTTTCTGCGAAAATCGTCTTGAAACACACAGATATTAATAGCTACCTACAATTTAAAAAAAATATAAGTATAGCGACATGGAATGTCAGAACAATGAATAATGGAAATACAGAAATTATTACAAGGGAAATGGGAAGGAATGGGTTAAATTTAATGGGAATAAGTGAGACAAATGGAAGGGGATAGGACAAGTAAAATCCGATAACTATTCAGTATATTTTAGTGTAAACGATAAAATTGAAAGAAAAGGGGTGGCATTCATATGCACAGAAAAAAGAAAAAAATGTGTTCTTGAGTTCAATCCTATAAGTGACAGAATAATAACAATTCGTATCCAAGGTAAACCTATACATTTCACATTCATACAAGTATACGCTCCCACTTCAACAGCAGATGAAGAGGAGATGGAATATTTCTACGATGCCCTACAAAATGTGTATGTCATTGGCGATTGGAATGCTAAGGTGGGTAAACAAAATACAGCTGGGGTAACTGGTATATTTGGACTGGGGATTAGAAATGAAAGAGGTAATACCATGATAGATTTCTGCAGTTGAAATAGTCAATTTAGAATTTTAATTTAATTTTAATTACTTAGAATTTAAATATCGCGATATTCGCTAACCGTTATTATCACAACAAACGTTATTTTAAAATCGTAAGTAATCTTTTCACTCGAAAGTCTTCGAAACAACACTCTAGAAATATAAGACTCGTTCACCCAATACCGTATCTTATCATAGTGGCAAAGAAACTGCCCCAAACTGAACTATTAATATATAATACTGTATTACCAGAACCTCGGATAACTTCAGAACCACGATGTCACAACGATGCATATCTAAGCTATTTATCAGTATTCTTCTTAACTACATAACCATTGTAGATGGTAAGTTTTACACACACACACACACACATACGCATACGCACCCACATATACTTATACGTTCATACATTACACTAAACGCGCGTATGATATACACTAGCACATCGACGTAGCACATAACACTACAGTATGTACCTGCTGCCTAACCGTGCGTAATGCATTCTCTATTACGTAATAGTCACGTGATAGTCACGAGGTCACGTGTTAGCGCGTACTTCCGCTTCAAATATTAACGCCACAGACTTCGAGAAGCGACTACAGATCCTTAGTAAACAGCTGTTCGCTAACACTTTACTAACACACTTAGGTTTATATTCTGCCCACAATCGAATAGTATAACTGCGATGTACACTCTCGAGTATCGTTCATCATTAAACGATAACTAATCAAATATAGTAAATAAAACATTCGCAATCACTATCGCCACCTCGAGTGCTTATTAAACTCGACATTACGTCATCGCCAATACACTAACGCCACGTGGTATCCGAACTGTATGAGTCATACCGTATGACGTAACAACTACGGTACAGCTGTACTATATCTCCTTTCATAAACAACGCGCATGTCTTGAAACTGTTCACTTCCCTTGAGCTTCATTAAACATTATCATTGCTACGTTTCATTATAATACACCTTTATATATATGTATGTATATATATATATATATATATATATATATATATATATATATGTATATAGGTATACCTGATACACATATATGTATGTTCAAATCATAGATTTGTATTTTATCTGGATCAGTATTGATATATCTGGCTAATGTAAAGGTATTCAACATACATGGTACCTCGAGTTAGGTATCTTAAGATGACCATCACTTGACACATGCATTTAACAAATATTCAAACAAAAATATTGATTATCAAATACATTTGATTTTTTTCTATATACGCTTGTAAAGTGCGTTTCGATTATATCAAAATAAACATTTATATTTATTTATATTATATATTTATACTGCAATATAATTACAACATTTAATTTATTAAATAATACATCATATGTGATTATCGGCCATCTTAAGTTATCTAAATCGAGGCACCATGTATGTTGAAGATAAATCACGTGACCACCAATCTAGCTAAACTATAAATCTATATCGTATACGTATAAAGTTAGAGATAAAAACTATTTTCTCTCTAACTCTATGCGTATACGCATGACATATTAATAATGATAATTATTGGTTCAAGTGAACAAATATTAGTGAATTTACTACATTCTAGGTAGTGAAAACAACTATTGTGTGCATATTTATTTATTATTATTATTATTCCGCATAGAAAGTATGTTCAGCCCTTTTTTACATCTTGTTTTAAACAAAACCTCACATTATTCAGGCAATCCTACATCTTGTGTTAAACAAAACCTCACATTATTCAGGCAATCCTACATCTTGTGTTAAACAAAACCTCACATTATTCAGGCAATCCTACATCTTGTGTTAAACAAAACCTCACATTATTCAGGCAATCCTACATCTTGTGTTAAACAAAACCTCACATTATTCAGGAAATCCTACATCTTGTGTTCAACAAAACCTCACATTATTCAGGCAATCCTACATCTTGTGTTAAACAAAACCTCACATTATTCAGGCAATCCTACATCTTGTGGTAAACAAAACCTCACATTATTCAGGAAATCCTACATCGAACTTAAACAAAACCTCACATTATTCAGGCAATCCTACATCGAACTTAAACGAAACCTCACATTATTCAGGCAATCCGGTGACAACATATAGGCCAAACCAAGCTTCGAGTTATGGTTAGTAGCTATTGTTATTAACACAGTTACATTGTTGTATAAACTATATATTATTTAGCACATAATTCTATATGGCTTACGAACTGTTATTTAACGATTCAATAATTATATTTATATTGAATTATGGAATCCCAGTAAATTTGTGTGTACGAAAATTCGTGTATTACAGACCTTATTCTATTATAGTGATGAAATGTCCGTCTATTACACATCCATATGGATAGGATAGAACCAGCCCAGCAAAACATAACCGCATATTTAAATACTTATTAAAGAAGTTTATAAAACAATTTTAATCAGATTTTCGAACAATCTGATTTAAAATCTACTTTAATGTAAACGATTTAAACGTTTTTAAAACATATTTCTACTGCTTTAATAATTAATTATTAAAGTCTGATTTAATTCTGATTTAATAATCTCCGATATCGTAAGATATATTTTAATCTGTTTTAATAAGTATTTAAATGTGTCAACTTATATTACTTCTATTAAAAAGTCTGTAAATCTGTTATTATTGTTTGCTGGGAAAATATATATTATATGTGATTATTAAAGATCCTATGTGGAGATTATTAAATAATAAATAAATCAGGCTTTAATACTTAATTATTAAAGCAGTAGAAAGGTGTGTTAAAAACGTTTAAATCAGTTGAATTAAAGTAGATTTTAAATCAGAATGTTCGAAAATCTGATAAAATTGCTTTATAAACTACTTAAATAAGTATTTAAATCTGCTTTATGGTTTGCTGGGAATGTATTACACGGAAATGTTGTCAAAATAATATACGGATAGGTTATCTGTCTAAAACACGAACATTTAGTATATGAATTACACGACTAATACACACATTTTTTAATAATTTTTATTTTATTATATTTTATTAATTTAAATATTCTATAATAAATAGTAGAATTAATACTATTCTACAACCTATGTTAAATTAAACTATATTATTTATTTGTATATATAGTGATTTATGTCGGTGTAATAGACGGACAATGTCCGTCGGATATTTATCCATGTAAAACACGGATATTTATTCTGTATAAATCATGGACATTATTTACCTTAAAATTCATTAATATGTATATAAAACAATTACTTTTTTTTATAAAAAAAATGTAAATAAATTGTTATATCTAAATTAAGATTAATTTCTATATAATATATTAACTTATAATTTATGTTTTAAATTTCTACTGCGTAAAATGTCAAAAATCGTATAAAATGTGGAGATTGTACTCGAGTTAAAATACGGACAAAAAATACATACATTTACTAGGATGATAGCATATATTTTATTTTTAAATTAATAGAGATACTTGATTTATACATGATTATTTATTATTTACAAAAGTAAAATTCACAATTAAAATAGCGTAATGCTATACAAGGTATAGAGGTTAAAGGTTGAAGTGCATTATTACACACGTGACTCTATTGCATGATTATTAGATGGTACGGGGCTTAACTAGGTTAACTATAGAGTCCGTTTATCTCCTATTTAGTTTTTCGATAACCTACCGCACAAATAGGGGGGGGGTATGTTAAATATGCACCCTCCATTAAACCAAACAATTCTCGATGAACATAATCACAAATACGACTGGCTTATAAGGGTATTAAAGGGTTTAGGCCGGCGATAACAAAACAATTATATAATTAGCTCCACCCTGAACAATTCTATTTATAGCTCCACCTACAACAATTCTATTTATGGCTTCACTTAAAACAATTCTATGTATAGCTCCACCTAAACTTTAGGGATAAAAACTTAGACAAATGCACCATCGATATAATATATATTTTGTATTTATTAATAATATAACTATATATATATATATATATATTAATATATCAATTGCGTATGCACATACTTACATGCACATATGACCAACACAGAAATAATGAAAATTTATATAATAAGTATTGTTGTAGTCTGCATTATGATCGTGGCAGTCAGCCTATACAAGATGTTCTGCTGCAGGTATGAATACAGCACACACGTGTGTGCGGTAATGCTTATGCAAGAGTGCTAACACTGCATCGCACACATCGCACACACACATATATATATATATATATATATATATATATATATATATATATATATATATATATATGTTCCTTCCCCTCTGATCCTCTACCTTTCTACTTATATATTTCATATTATTAAAAGATGTAACGTCTGAAGTATAAATCGTATGTCCTTGCAATTTCCATCTAGTGTGTATACAAATATGCTATGTAAATATTTACTAATAATCTAATAATTCCAGGACCAGTGCCTCTCGAGATGTGTTAGTCATATTAGATATGTCATATCATATCGTTGTATTATATATATATATATATATATATATATATATATATATATATATATATATATATATGTATATACTATATATATATATATATATATATGTATATATATATATATATATATATATATGTAGACGATAAATAATAGTCACATGTGTAGGCACATGTGTACACTGTACATTGTACGCCGTACATACATTACATTGTACTTTACTGTATGTATTAGATTAGAGAACAAAAAGTAAGAATAGGATTTATTATTTCTCATTTGGTCCACCAATCGGCTGCCAGCAAGTGTACAACTTTTTAATGGCCTGAGAAACATATAATTTTTGAAATAAATATATTTTTTATTAAAAATAATATTAAAAATCAATAAATATCATATATTATATTTAATAATTATTATATTATACAACTTTATACTATTAAAATGATAGTTAAATATTTATAACTTTTTTTTAAAAACTAATATTACTGATCTTTATTTTTTAACTAAATGTTGATTCTTTAAACAAACACACATTCTTTAAACTGTAAACAACATAACTTATGATCTACTTGATAAATGTATATAAAATTGTATAACTTAATCATAACAAATATATCTAAATATATATATTAAGTATGAACTAAAAGAATACCTTAGTTACTGGAGATTCCTGGAAATTACTGAAAATTTAGTTATTTTTAAATTAGTGTTTTGTAGGTATCCTTCTCACCGTCTTATATTTATCATATAATTCTATAACTTAACCCTATATATAGAACTACAATTAATTAATAAGATAACATTTTTAATTATTCTCTTATTTATTTTAGAAGTTATTTAACTTTAGTAAAAACAATCTCCTATATTCACTATGTAAATATTCATATGTTGGGCTGTCACTTAAGGAGTTCTCCATTCTCATAATCTAGATGTTTAAATAAATTATAGAGTTTCTAATTATTCTCTAAGTTTATTCCATTTATTGACTCCTAGGTTTATAATTACGATTATTAATATCAGTTATTTTATTTATGATATCATATATTGTACTATTTATTAAGTTATAATTTATATTACTATTAATATTTTTTATATATATATATATTATAAATTAATAACTATACATTATATACTTATTATATTCTATCACCATTCTTAACTAACTTTTAAAAACTGGACTTCATCATACGACAAATACTTAGCTGCACACCCCAATACAATCACTAACACCCACTGATCAATCACTTACTATTACAATAAGTAATGCTAGATCACTTTCAGCAACTGTCGATATCATAAAGCAATACATTACCCACACAAGCATGAGATATACGTACTGACTGAACCATGGGCTAAATAAACTAGACGCATGAACCCCATCTGCTATTGTAGGACAAACATATAATCTCAACAGTCTTACCCGACTACATAGAAACACAGGTGGACACAGGCGTAGCACTATTGTTGAAACATACAAATAGTATCTTCCGAATAACTAGCCAGTACGGAATCTGACATCTTACTGACTACACTTTTAATAAACAAATCACCCGCATATCATCCTCTGATACCACCATGCCAACAACCCTCACAGACTATTCCCAACTGAATTATCTGACAACATTCACACTTATCGTGATAGAAACTTACTAATACTAGGCGATCTAAACTTTCACTATGACTCAATAATAACATACACACTGTAATGTCCAACTACAATGCACAGAACGAAACATAACTTAACATGTCACGTTCCCCACACATAAATACGAACATACGCTTGACCTTTTCCTTACAAAACCTGACCCTCGCCTTATCATTTCTACCTCGAGAAACATGATCTAACATTAATGCTATCGCTGCCAAACTTAATCACGCCACATAATCCCATAGTCCCCAAATAATCTCGCATAGAATAATACAAACAATACACTACATTTCTTATGAAAATTATCTTAAATTCTCTTCATACACGACTACCCATAACCTTGACACTTTTACCACCACAATAACTTCCATGCTTGACAAGCATGCCCCACTTACCCACTCACAACTAAAAGCCACACTAATACAACATTGTTCGATTCAGACCTATATTCTTAAAAAAAGGACATGCAAACTTGGCCTACTTTTTAGAAAACTTCAAACCACATACAACTATAATACATTTCTCATTAAATGTAAACAAATACAGACAATACATGTATATTACTAAAGCGAACTACAAAAAGTAAGCAGAACTACTACATATTGGTGCTAGAAATGACTATAAATAGCTCTATAAGATAAGCTCCCTACCTGATCGCCTATGTGGACGCACTTCTATACATATTCTCCATATCTCTAATAATATATTACTAGTTAAAACTTCGCTGACTTTCTCTGATAAAATACACATTAGACTAATTACCCTAACACTAAACCCTAACACCAACCCCACTTAATTAAATATCTACCCAGAAACCACTGCTCCTGCACACTCTAACAATATCCCCATATCGTTAATATTGCAAAAACTTGTTTCATTAATTATCCTCTTATCCTACATTTACTACTAATAATTCAATTTCTCTTGTAATATAATATATATATAAAATAGTCATATATAGTACACATAATAAATCATATATCGATTTAAACTATATGTATATGTGTGTGTGCGCGCGTGAGTTGTACATATCGTACGTTGCGTGGTGTTCACAAGATACCACTATAACAGACAACAGCCCCAGACTGAGGAATCGCTGACATCTCTAGGTCCAATTCAATGCATGTACGACTGGGATCAAGGCGGTGGAGTGAGGGACAGTATGTCCCTGTACGAGGCCATGATTGCCTCGTACAAAGCTAGGACCAATCATGTCTTCGTACAGCCACTCCACCGCTAATAAATATTAAAAATGTCTTTTGTTAACTTATATTTTAGTTATATATTTTAATTATATATATATATATATATATATTACAATTATACATTACTAATACATATATTACAACTACTTATTTTACTTCCATTATTTTTACTATAGTTACAATATATTTTCATCATTTGTTTCAAATTATCTGTTTCACAAGAAGTTAAATCATTTTAGTCAATCTTAAATTATATAATATCCACCTATAATTTATATAACGTATTAACTCCTATTTATACCCATTTCACCTATTATTATCTTGATAATATCTGTAATGAAGTTATCTTTAAATATAATTATATTTGTAAATTGTGAAAATATGTACAATAGTGTTATCTAAAATGTATATTCATCTAAATATGGAATATTCCACAATATAATATATATTATAATATATTAAGTATATATTACTAAATGTTGGTTATCTGTATGTGTAGAATTCTAATAACGCAAATATTCGATTGCCTTATCACAAATAACCGATAATAGGTTAAAATCCGTCAAATGAAAATACTATTTAACAACATGCAGTAATATATTGTACTTTACATTACATGTTACTCTATTAAGTATTATATTTATTTAAAGTAACGAAAAACTTTTCCATTGTTACGATGCTTTCATGTATTAAATAACCCACTTTAGTTATTATTACTTCTATTTGTTGTTATTTATCTTTTATTGTTAAGGTATGCTATTAAATCGTGCTTATATTCTTTATTAGATTAAGTTTCGTATTATTAGTTATTTTATTTCAATAACGTATGTTTCAACTTTACATTTTCATAATTCAAATGTGTAGGTATTCAATCGATCCATATTAATCTAAACATAAATAAAACTTACTTACTTTGATTAATACATTTTAATAGCTATTCTCTATGACTAGAATTAAATATAGGAGTTAAATATATCTAATTTTCTGTTAGAAAACATCAATAGATTATAAAATTATTGTAGTATATATTTGTAAATGATAACATATTAAATATGTAGGACAATTTAAATTATAAATTAAATTTATGATAAATAGAAATATATTATTTAGTAAATCATGTAGGGAGGTATTCTTCATTATTAGGGTGTTGGTATTAGCATTAGTTATATGTAGGCCTATAAGAAGATTATAAACAATTTATATTACACATTATTTGTTATCTAATTATAATAAAACTAGAATATTAAATAATTCAAGAGTATCAATAAATATTATATAATCAAGCAGTAAAACAGATTTTAATTTGACGTATTTAATGAGAATAAAAAACAAATTAGATATATTTTTTCTGATTAATTTTCCCGAAATAAAAAATGTATATGCTCAGACTTACATTATTTACAATTTATATATGTATATATTTATATATATATATATATATATATATATATATATATATATATATATATATATATATATATATATATATATATATATATATATATATATACTAATATATGAGTAAAACAATAATATATATATATAAATATATTATTAATTTTATTAAAAATATTATAAGTAAATGTATAATTGTAATTAAGCAAACAATTAGTATATGTATATATATATATGTATATATGATAATACTTATTTGTTTTCATTGAATAACTTCATTATGATGTGTATTATTTAAATATAAATAACATATAAATAACCTATTAATAATATATATATTATATTGAATTTAATTCAAATATTTTATTTACACATTAGATATTTATTTACAATATAATGTATGTTCTCTTAACTTCGTATTTTGCCCACATTTTGCCCGGCAGATCGACACAAGTTTTGCTTTTTGATATATGAACAATAATTGAAACACTACATACAAATCATTGCAAATATTGGTATTTCTACAATATATATATATATATATATATATCATAAATAAATAATGGTAATAACAAAAGTAATATTCATATAAAATAATAAATTATATGAAACATCTGATAACATTAATAATAAAGTTTAGGGGGTTTTAAAATTGTGGAATTATAGAAATAAATGTATTCGTACATCATTAAGAATGCTTTTATAATACACTTGTATAATATACTGTAATATATAATAATGTATACGATCGAAGCTATATAACACATTAATTAATAAAATATATTAGAAATATCAAGTATTTATTATTATGAGTTTAGACATTTATATAAAAGAAAATGATTTTAATATAATTAATTAATTGTGGCTTTCTTGTATTCACTAGAATCATGATAATCTATATATTTACCATAGTAGCACACACACAAACAGACACACATATTAACTTATTATACCTAGTTATTTGTAATTATATTATCTTTTCTATATATTTATTATCTCCTATAAGGAAAATATGTTATCGGTAATCTTCATAATTCCATTGATTTATCTTTATCTAATATTTAAATGATGACGTATGTTGTTGAACTATTGTTTGTATATATTATCGAGGAAATGTATTATTATGCGCAGGAAGATATATTTTGTAATATTTGTTTTTAAAATAAAGATATATATACGAATTTATTTGGAAACGTAGAGACATATTATACATATTGATACCCTATTGGATCCTAGTCATTGACCTACTGGTAAATATTTAGGTTAATTCTATTTTTAGATTATATTTGATTGCATATCAATTTGAAAAATATATTACTATTATAAATGAAAAGTTATGTACATTTTGGAATACAATAACTATTTAATGTGTGTTTGTTTTAAAAATATAACCATTTTTCTTAAAATAAACAGCCATATTCGATAAATATAATATATAATATCCATTTTAAATGTAAAATTATAATTATTTTGTAAAATTCTTAGTATGTAACAATACTTTGACAATTCTCTATCATAATTATTTAAAACGAGAGTATTGCCACCTATATTTTAAACCATTCAACATTAAAATGTGTTTCACGTAAAGTAATACAAGTGACATATCTTTGCTTCACAAAATCATCGATGTGGTAGGATAACCTATAGATACCCTATAGTTATTAAGAATGAGATTTTTATATCTATGTTATTGTAATAAAATTAATATAACTGGAAAATTTATTAAATTATATAATAGAAGCCATATTTTAGTTCTTTCAAATTTGTATTAAAAAAAAGTTATAATCAGAAATGTGCTAATAACAAAATTAGGATTCATGATTTATGAAGTGATGTCAGCATCTATATTACTATTCGTGTTAATAAAGTTTGTGATCTAGGGACTTCACCCCCTTAGATATCTATGAATATATTATATACTTAGGAGTATATGTATATATATATATATATATATATATATATATATATATATATATATATATATATATATAGGTATACCTATATATTTTATTGAGCAATACTTAATTAGGAAATAATTAAATATATTTAATTATGTTATGACATAATAATTAAATTTTAATAATTATTACGAAATAATAATTATTTAGAAGTATATAATAAAGAGGTTTTTAATGAATTATACATACTAATAATGTATATACATTATAAGTAGATATACCTACATTTGTTTGTATTATATTATAACTTATACACATTATAAATGGTTTCAAATTATAAAACTAATGTGCGATTAATGCCTTTTGGGATTCAGAGGGTTAACCATTACTGATATTTGTGAAATAATCGAATTCATATTATTTAATAAATAAACTATATTTATTTAAATATTTTCAATATATGTAATTCATATGATTGGTTGTTTTGAAAAAACGTGACTCGAATGTGATTGGTCGATTAATATGTGAATATTGTGCGCCGTGCGACCCGTAATCAAGGACATGTCCTTAGGCCATAACGCCGGCTGACTCGGCTCCGTCTCAGGCCACTCGTTCCGTCATCGCTAACGCCGATCTGTACGGCGAGCACCTCGAGCTATTCGTAGTTCTCATCGTTTCCGATAGGTGTTCTCCGCGATGGGCGTGTCGACTAGAGGCCACGGCGGCGTCCACCCTAGCGACCGATTTAGCGCTGTTTTTCTCGTAATGTGGAACTCGTCTGCCGCCGCCGCCGCTGTTGAACTTTAACCTCGAGAACAACAACCGGTCGTAGTGGTCGCGAAACTGGCGACTCAACAGGTACAACGCGAACGGATTCAGACACGAGTTGGTGTAGGACAAACACAGTCCGGCTATCTTGAAGATATGCCAGAACATGTTAAACTGGCCCGTGTCGTAGTGATACCACAGTATGTACACCTGTCTGGGCAACCAGCAGGCGACGAACACGGCTACGAAAGATATCACCGCCTGCAGGTGTGGTTATTAGTGGAGATAGAACACTGTAGTAAAGAGTTGGCCGTCACAGAGATCACGCGTTACTTTAAGTTCAACGAATAACTCGCATTAAATACATCTTATACGTACCGCTGCTCTACTATTATCTTCACATAAATTAACTATAATTAAATATAATTACTTTATACTTTATATATATATCAAAGATTTTTAAGGAAATATATAAAAATTACGCGAAATCTTTTACATGTAAATATTTTACATGACGAAGGCATGACACATATGGGGTCAATAAATCATATACAGATGTGAACAATACCGAGGTCAATTCAGGGGAAAAGACGCGATATATATACGTATAGATTACATTACACATTATATTATATAATGAAACGATAAACATATGTTGGGCTAATTCCCAAATAAATGTGGTTGGGTATCAACTCCGTTCATGTAGATAAACAACATCACTCATCGTAGAACTGTTACCTTGGCAACTCGTTTCCTAGCAACCATTTGTTTTCTGAGTTGGATACTGGCTATACCTTCAATTTCGTCGGAGGCGCTGGATTCGGCATAGAATCCCTGGTGTCCCAAATGTGTATAAATATTAACTTATTGTTGGTGCTACATCTACAACTGTGCTCTATCATGGCCTCCTTTAGCTTCAGGCCGTGAGGCAGACTTTTTATTTTGTTCAATTTTAATTTAGAAGGGACGCTTTTTAATGACTTTTTCCATAAATTTATGATTGAATAAATTAAACAAAAATACACTAATTAATATCTGATAAAGATTATTTTATAATATTAACTATTAATTGATTAAATTAGCATTTATATTCATATCTTTTTACGTGAAATTAAAATAAAAAATAACATAAAATTAGTATAATCTTTGTTAAATATAATATTTTTTTTTTTAATATTTTAATTTAAAATAAATATAAGCTATATAAAACAATGGTCAACAATTGCTGTGCACCCAATTGCAATGGGAATAATTTACGATTATATTCAAAATATAAACCA
Organism: Osedax fenrisi; assembly: GCA_964019155.1. Classification (NCBI taxonomy): domain Eukaryota; kingdom Metazoa; phylum Annelida; class Polychaeta; order Sabellida; family Siboglinidae; genus Osedax; species Osedax fenrisi. The sequence goes on from OZ025242.1 coordinate 67,475,952, forward strand.
ACTTTTAAAGTTAAAAAAAAGTGGATAATTCCAAGATAATTGAATATAACAGAGTATACAAGTATATGCATCGATCATTTTGAGAATAAGTATTTAAATACTCATTCAACGAAAAATGGAAAGCTTGTTTGTATCTATCATATACTTATTTATAATTATTAATATTATTTATAATTATTACTATAATATAATTAAATATTGATTCGTTTTATGATATTTGCAATTCTTATCTCACGAGTAAGATAATAATAATTATGGATGGTACGGACGATAGGCAACAATTAAATAACTATAAATAATAAAGTTCACGCGTAGCTCGCGAGGAGTGCGACGCACGCCGTGCGTCGGGTGAATACATCAACTGTAGTTACTAATAACTCTGTATAGGCTTAGGGATATTGCTAAAAAACAGAAGAATAAAACTAAACCAAATAAATCAAACAACACAAAAATATCAATTTCGTGTGCATTAGAGCGTATAATGAATTCGCGCAACGTACGGCTTGCCCGCCACGCGTGAACTTTGCTATTTATAGTTATTTAATGTTGTCCATAATTATCACACTTTGATAAATATGATATTGTTGATTCACATGATTTGTATAGGTTTATTATTTTATTATTTTTATAATTATAATATTGATTAAATATCATATTATATTTTAATTATTTCTAATAATATTTCATTACATTTTAATATTATTTTACTTATTTCATTCTAGAATTTTCTATATATTTATATATAAATATATTTTTGATTCAAATTAATGATATATGTTTATTATTTCATTATTTTAATAATAATAATGATTAATATTAATTAATATATATATATATTTAGAAATCTAAATTTGTATTTTATGCATATATAACATATAATTCTGTGATAGTAATTTTAGATATTTTCCATAGTAGCTATTTATTAATTTATTATTCAGGTTAAAAGAAAAAGAATCACGCTAACGAAAGATGCCCATCCCACAATTTTTCCAAACTGCCCAGCACATTTAACCAAACTTTCTAATGACCGATTAACAAATCCCAATATAAGACGAGAACGGGTACAGATAAGAGAGAATGAAGAAGCGCGTATGAAAGAGAGTAAAGATATGATACGTTCTTTTAATGACTTTAAGGCGCTAGTTAAAAGCAAATCTGATGGATGGATAATCGATAGTAATGACGAAGTTATTCGTATAATAAAAATAAGTCCAATAAATATAAATATGGCAGCAAAGATTATAATTACAATATATATTGATGTAAATATGAATTTACAATTATATAACGATAATATATTAATTAATATATCTAAATATCTTAATAATAATATACTAGATAGATGGAGTAACTGGGAAAATATATTACATGATTGTTCAATAATTCATGTTCCAGAATATAAAGATGTATGTTTTACGATTTCTAAAATGGTAAAAATGAATTTGAAAATACGGCCTGAGAATACAGATATTGGAAACTTTTTTGGCGAGCAAATTGAATTACTTGGAACATCACCTAACCATCGAAGATACTCTCCTCAATGTATAATATTTGCATATACAATCTTAAATCGATCACGGTCATCATATAAACTTGTTCGAAATGTTATAACCTCATTACCGAGCCTTCGGTTTCTAATAGATTTAAGTTCTAATCTAAGCTCGAATGAAACGGTATTTTATGATTATATTAAAACCAAAGCAAAATATCTAAATCAGGATGAAATGTTAATAAATATACAACTAGATGAAATATACGTAAAACCAAAAATAACATTTCAAACTAATAAATTATTAGGATTTTCTACTAACACCGAAGAAGTCAAATTGGCCAGTAGGTAAGATTATTATATGATATTATATATATATATATATATATTAATATATTTTTTACTTTGTAGGTTGCAATGTTTTCTAATAAATTCGATCAAATCATCAAATAAAGATATGGTATCAATTGTACCGGTAACTAATTTAACGTGCAATAATGTGTTTGATATGACAGAAAGGGTAGTTCAAAACTTGACAAAAGCAGGATTTATTATACAATCAATTATAAGCGATAACAATATAGTAAATAGAAAAATGTTTATGAAATTATGTGGTGGGGATTTACATCCATATTACATTAACATAATTAATAATACTAAAATATTTTTGCTCTTTGATAATGTACATATAATAAAATCGATAAGAAATAATTGGCTTAATTTAAAAAATATTGATAAAACTTTCACGTATCCTAATTTTAATGATGAGAATTGTACAGAAATATGTTATGCTAAATTTAACGACTTGGAGAAATTATATAACTATGAATTAAGTTCTATAGTAAAGAAAGCACCATCCTTAACATATAAATCACTTCACCCTCACTCTCTCGAACGACAAAGTGTATCACTTGCTCTCAAAATTTTCGATGAGAAAACAATAACGGGACTTAAGATGTTCATGCCCGTCTCGAATACACACGAGTTCATGAAAATAATTAACACATATTGGAATATTGTAAATGTTAAGACGATATTTAAAGGAGAGCATAAACGAGATGACTATCAATCTCCAATCAATAATATCAATCATATATCGATGAAGTTTTTAAGAGATTAGATAATTGGCTAATACGGTGGAATACTTTATCAAATTTGAATGGTAAACTTACAAAAGCTACATACACTTCCTTTAGTCATAATGTAAGAACAATACCAATACTAATTGAACATTCTTTAAACACATTTGACTATATTCTACTTGGAAAATATCAAACTGATAATTTAGAGAGCAGATTTGGATTATATCGTCAACTTTCTGGTTAGAATAATTACTATTTAATTGTTTAATTATAATATAATAATATCATTAGGTGCAAATTATCTGATTTCAGTAAATGACGTTATAAATAGTGAGAGGAAGGTTAAAATGAATAGCATTTTAAATATATATACTAAAAAGTCAATAAGCATTCCAGTACAAGATTATCTGAAGGAATTTAGTACAGAACAATCCAAGTATGATGAAAACTTTGCTAAGGTTAGTTACAATATAATATGGCTGATCGAACCATATTAAATATTTATAATCTATTGTTTAAAAAATAAAATTTAATTATTTATAGGATTTTGATTATGACGATATCATGTTAAATACTAATGACGATATGGCTGTACTATGCTATATATCTGGTTATGTTGCTAAGAAGGCGTACGGAACTAAGAAATGTGAAGAATGTAAAGCATTTGTAATGAGTGAAGATACTATTCAGCTAGAAATTGATGAAGAATGTTTAAAATATATTGACGACCTTAATCGTGGGGGATTATTATATCCATCTAATATTCTATTTAAAGTTATACAAATTGTTTATGATATATTTAATTTATGCGTATCTAAATATGAAATTAACTTTACTAAATGTACATATGAAAAGAATGTAATATTAGCAATTAGTATAGAATATATTAGTAAAAATGATGACGAATTAATGGAAATTTATGAAATCTGCACATATTGTCATAGCGATAATTATTCTATGATAAAAAAAGGATTATCGGTATTTATTAATATATTATTAAACAATTATAGAAAATTAAAATCAGATGTGAACAAAAAAAATATATATAAGCTTGCTAAATTTTAATATTATTGTTATTATTTTATTATATATTATATTTACTATTAAATTTAAAATTATTATAAATAACAAAACCCTGGCTTTGTTAATATTATGTATTTATTACTTTATATTAAATTACATTATTTAAAATTAAATAATAATTAATATTTGTATATATGAATTTTATTTATATAGCATCCACAAATTTGAAAATACTAAAATTATAAATATTATAACGACTTTATATTTTTTTAAATGGAATTCTATATTATAAATATTATGTTAAAAACACTGAATTAAATATATAATATGATAATATATTAAATATACATACTATAATAATTGTATCTATAAATTTAATAATTATAATATCAAAATATATTAAAGTAATTTTAAACATCATTTATTACAAATATTATATATTATATTTTAAAAACATTGAATTAAATATATAATATGATTAATTAAGTATGCATACCATAATCCATTAATAACTATTAATTATTAAATGTATATACTATACATATATATAAATTACGTATCTAAAAGTGTATTTAAATAACTTTAACTAGATAAACGTATTATAAATTATATTAACAAAAATTACAATTTAAAATTATATTAAAAACATCGAATTAAATATATAATATGATTAATTAAGTATGGATACCATAATCCATTGATAACTATTAATTATTAAATGTATATACTATAAATATATATAAATTTACTTATCTAAAAGTGTATTTAAATAACTTTAACTAGATAAACGTATTATAAATTATATTAAAAAAAATTACAATTTAAAATTATTTTCAAAACATCGAATTAAATATATAATATGATTAATTAAGTATGCATACCATAATCCATTGATAAATATTAATTATTAAATGTATATACTATACATATATATACATTTACTTTCCTAAAAGTGTAATTAAATAACTTTAACTAGATAAAATATTTAAATTTTAAATATAATTATCAAAGATTTGACAATATTTAACAAAGATTATACTATTTAATTTTTATTTTATTAAATAAATACATGTAAAACGATGTGATATAATATGTTAATTTAATGAATTAATAGTTAATATTATAAAATAATCTTTATCAGATATTAATTAGTGTATTTTTCTTTAATTTATCCAATCATAAATTTATGGAAAAAGTCATTAAAAAGCGTCCCTTCTAAATTATTTCACGAAATCCTGCCTCACGGCCTGCAGCTAAAGGAGGCCATGACTCTATCGATATAGACGTATACACCATATAAAGCTGACATATTAGAAGTAGTAGTAATATAAGTAGTGATAGATGTATGCATGGGCGAAACTTTAGATGTATCCCACCCTGAAAATATAGTGTGGGGGATATCCCCCTAACAAATTATTATTAAATAAATTATTATATATACACAAACCCCTATATACATAGTGTAGTGTGTGTATTACTCTATACATACACATAGAAAGATGGAAATGTTAATCAACTGATTAACATTTATTAGTAAATTCAAAATTGACTAATATTTATTTTATTTCAAAAATTTGACGAAACAAATTTAGTTTTATAATACTTGACTAAGTCTATTCATTACATGTTTGTTTACTAATCTCCCCAAACCAAGTTGTATTTTTGTTATCATTTTAATTCTAAGTAATCACTCTGATCAAATCAAATCACCTGGATAAAATATTCGCGATTCTTATTAAGAATTCTCATTAAATTCCAATAACGGCCATAAATTAATGAGTCAATACTAGTGATGTAAATGATGCTCAAATCTAAAGCATCGATGCAGTCTCAGTCTCGGTTACCCAAAGAATCAATGCAGTATCAGTCTCAGTTACCTAAAGCATCGATGCAGTCTCAGTCTCAGTTACCTAAAGCATCGACGCATTCTCAGTCTCGGTTACCCAAAGCATCGATGCAGTCTCAGTCTCATTATCTAAAGCATCGATGCAGTCTCAGTCTCGGTTACCCAAAGCATCAATGCAGTATCAGTCTCAGTTACCTAAAGCATCGATGCAATCTCAATGTCAAAATCATCGTTAAATAGCCACCTATCGATACAAATAATTAATAATATGTCACATAACATGGAAACATTAATAAAAATATGGTCAAATATATAAAAATTATGTTTAAAATGTAACTTCCAAAAAGCATCATTTCGGTTCGATTATGTTTTGCAAGAGTCTCATCTCAGCTCGGGCTCATTTTTACTAGAGCCTCGTCTCGGCTCGGGCTTGTTTGGTTAGAGTCTCAGCTCGACTCGGGCTCGTTTGGCTAGAATCTCGGCTCGGCTCGGCTCGTTTTTTTACCGAAAATGAAAGGCTCGGTATCAAAAACCAAAAGTCTCGGCTCGGCATCAAAAGCTCTACATCATTTACATCACTAGTATAGCAATACACATGCAGCCACTCGAGTTAATAGTATGTATAATCTAAATTAGTATAATCTAAATATGTAGAATACATACAAATACTATACACAAATATTTGTCTAATGGAAGTTATAACTAGGGATGTAAATGATGCTGAGCTTTTGATGCCGAGCCGAGACTATTGGTTTTTGATGCCGAGCCGAGACTTTCATTTTTGGAAAAAAAAGAGCCCATGCCGAGCCGAGACTCTAGCCAAACGAGCCCGAGACTTTAGCTAAACGAGCCCAAGCCGAGCCGAGACTTTAGTCAAACGAGCCGAGACTCTAGTCAAACGATTCCGAGCCGAGATGACTCTTACAAAACATAATCGAGCCGAAATGATGCTTTTTGGAAGTTACATTTTAAACATAATTTTTATATATTTATCCATATTTTTATTAATGTTTCCTATTTCATGTGACATAATATTAATTATATGTATCGATAGTTGGCTATTTTGTTTATAATATACTCAAATGTTCGTTTAGTATACGAATATTTTAAAAATTACAAAATATAATTGTAAATCTATAATAAATATTATATAGTTTTATTTAATACAATGGAAAATAAAAAAGCAATTATAAATTAATTAGTTTTTAATAATGTCTTGAATGATGATGTTGATGCACGAGTTCTTAAATCAATATCGAGCTTGTTCCACTCGATAGGTGCCGCTATACTAAATTATCTGCTGTTGTGTACCGATTATTTTGTTGTGTTGCTTTTAATGTTATGTATATTATGTGTTCTCTGTACTCTATGACTTGAATATGGCTTTATTTATTTCGCGAGGTATGTGGGTGTCTTGTGATGATATGAAAATGTGTAGTTACCAGTAATTTGACAATCGAATTATTTTATGTAATGTCATTAACTGATAAGAAGGTAAATTAATTAAAAGTATGTTACAAATTGTAACTTACAATAAAGATTTGATTTATCAATGTACATGTATTACAATTTATATTTGTTCTTATAATTCAAATATTATGCAATTGATAGTTGGCTGATTTTACTTTTTGTGTTTATGAATATATTAAGATTCTTATCAATTAACACTCCTGGTAGTTATTTATGATAATTATCTGATAGTTTGTATTGTAATGAAATTTCGTTTGATATACAAAACAATGATTCTGGTAACTAACACTGAAACTATATTTAGCTTATGAAAACTGAGACTAACACTTGAATGATGCCTTTAATAAGCATGAGTTAATAGCAATGCATTTTATAGAGACTGAGACTGCATCGATGCTTTAGGTAACCCATTCTGAGACTTAAACGATGCTATTGTTATTTACATTGAGACTGAATCGAAGCTTTAGGTATTGAGACTGAGACTGCATCGATGCTTTGGGTAACCGAGACTGAGACTGCATCGATGCTTTTGGTAACCGAGACTGAGACAGCATCGATGCTTTGGGTAATCGAGACTGAGACTGTATCATGCTTTAGATTTGAGCATAATTTACATCCCTAGTTATAATCCACGCGATATCATGTAATTCAATGTTGTAAACAAAACATGAAGAGCGCCACCTACATAGGATCAATTTTCTGAAAAATGTGTTGTTTATAATGTAAATCGTATCAAACTAATAATATTCACTTTTAAAATGTAAAATAATGAAAACTAAATGTTCATTACTAATAGATAATAAAGCGATAGGAAATGTTTTATATTGCACGTAATTTAGTTGAGCGTTGAAAACGTTGTTAAGGAAAATAGTTTTTATGAAATTTCATAATTTTTATAATATCACTTGTAATAATTAAAGGTTAATAAAGTAGTTTCAAATTAATTGTATATAAATTATATAATATAATATACCTATATGTTTGTGTGTTAGGCATATTAGACGTTGAGCCTACGTACGGCAAGCTAACTTTAGTCGAGGACTTGACGAGCACCCTTGCCATGAGGGCGTAGAAAACGGCTATGGCTGTGATGGGCGCGGCGAAGTACACTATGAACCGTATCATGCTGTGAACCCGCTTGTAGGACACGCCCAGTTCTGCAGGGTACACCTGGTCACGAGCGCGTGTCAATTTTGGAAGAACTGGGGTGTTTCGAGGAGGGAGGGGCGCGTCTAACGGATATAAGGGGAGAACTAGGACATGTAAACAATACGGGTAAAGGACACGTTATGAAACAACTACAACTTCGGCCTAGTATATTTATTGATTTGGTTTGTAAAAACACTTTTAAAATAAACCAATACGATACCAATACTTATAGATTCATTTGGTTATTGGTTTTGACCCGTCATTGAAAGCTTAAAACCGGTTATGAGTTTGTTATGATGTATGTAGTTATAGGATGAGATTATTTTATATTGTTATGGGTTTCATACTTTATCTAATTATGGGTTTTATATAGTAATTATATATACCGTAATCGTGAATATTATTTATAATATCTAATTATAGACTTTTCAGACTTATCGTTTTGTCTAGGGGAAAGTAACTGAATACGGACAGTGCCCGAATACGGATACTCTCGGTATCTCACAAACCATAAATCCTACAAAAAAATATTGAATGAATAAAATATTCATAATTATAATTATATATATAAATAAATATATATATAATAAATAAATATATATATATATATATAAATAATCTAAAAAAGTATTTTTTTTTTTTAATTATTAAAAATATTGCTGATATATCCAATATACAGATTTTTTTATTTCGTTTTTAAATTTATGAAAACAAATTTTAACTTAAAACATTCTCAAGAATATAAAAATGTATCGATATAAAATATAACACTATATTATTAAAAAATAAAGCTTTTCTAAAATTATATATATATAAATCCTATATTTATTATCAAATATTCATTAAGTTATAAGCATATATCCAGATGTCATATAAGTCTCTAATACGGACACTCTAGATGTCTTAATACGGACACCCTATAACCAATCAGCGCGCAGCGTATGAACTATTCTGATATTCATAAAAATCGCGTGCGTTATAATATTAATACCACCAATAAAGCTAAATCTAAAACTTGTATTATTTAGATACTTAAATTGTATTATTAATTAAAAAATAATAAAAATAAATAAATTATTAACTAATTAAATTAGAATAAATTGTTCATAAAATTAATTATAAATAATGTAATTGTAATTTTTCTGATTGATTCATCAATACTATATAGTTTATCTAGTAGTATATAAGGTGTCCGTATTATAACATATGGTATCCGTATTTGGACATGGGTACCGAATACGGACACCCCCGTTATCTTTGGAATTAAAAGATTAAATAAAATTTTAAAATCACAATAATATCTATAATATTAATATATTGAATTGTTGAATAAAAATAGTGATTCATAAAATGTTAAGACCATTTATTGTTAAAGTGTTCGTATTAGGTTACTTTCCCCTATATTATATTTCCGACTGATATCAAGATTAATTGTCTCTCATAACCAGTCACATTACATCCCTAATTATAGATATACTTATAATCTATCTTAACCTCACCGTGCTGTATTATTGTATGAATAACGTACAGGCCATTTCGACTGTTCACAAAACTCTCAAACAATGAATACATAACATGTTCATAACTATATGTGCACCCTACCTTAATCATAACGTATGGGGTTCTGAGGTTTAATCCGATTTCGCTTACTTAATAATAACACTTCATAAGTATTTAACACGTTTCCCTTAAAACTTAATATTCATGAAAATAGATATATCACCATATATTTACTATTAATTATTTAATAATAAATATCTAGTTTAGTTTTGTATAGTTTGAAAGTATAGTTATAATTATCATTTATTTAGCGATACTACTAGCATTATTATAATTTAAATAGACCAGTAGTATTGAACATTAATTTATCGTTACAAACAATAATTATCTATTTATAGACTTACCAGAATCATATCATGTATATTCATTATATTTATTAATTTCATAACATGGTAATTATAATAAATTAGATCTATACTTAATACGATACATATAATATTATTATACTAAGCATCAATATACTAATACATATATAACTTATAATGTAATATTAATATGCTGTATTAGTATAAGACTTCTAAGTAGGGGAAAGTATCCGAATACTGACGGTTCCGGAATACGGACACTCTCAGTATCTCAGGAATAATGAATCCTACAACAAAATGTTTGATGAATAAAATATTCATAGTTATATAGTCTAAATAAATATTTTAATTTGTTTATTAATTAACATAATGCTATTATATCCAATAAATTGATTTTTATTTTGTATTATGTTTTTAAATATATGAAAAAAAATTCAAATAAAACCTTCTCAAGCATATAACATATTTGTATTAATATAAAATATAATAATATATTATTGATAACTAAAGCATTCTAAACATTATATACAAAATTTCTATATTTGTTATCAAATATTAATTAAGTTAAGATCATATATCTAAATGTCATACAAATCCCTAATACGGACACTATTGATGTATTAACAGTGTCCGTCGGACACCCTATAACCAAGCATCGCACAGCGTGTGAACTTTTCTAATTTTCATAAAAATGTGTATAATATTAATAGCATATATTTATTAATATGTTTCATGATTATTATTTAGATATTTCTCTTGTAATTATTAATTAATAAAAATAATAAAAATGAATAAATGAATTACCAATTAAATTATATAAAATTATTCATACAATTAATTAAAAGTAATGTAATTTTAGTTAAACTGATTGATTCATCGATACTATATTGTTTATCTAGTGTTATTTAGGATGTCCGTATTATAACACAGGGTGTCCGTATTCGGACACGGGTACCGAATACGGACACCCTTATTATCTATTGAATACAAATATTAAATACAATTTTATAATCACAATAATATCTATAATCATATATTATAAATATATCGTAATTTGTGAATACAAATATTGATGAATTAAATTGTAAGACCATATATTGTTAAAGTGTCCGTATTAGGTGTCCATTTTTCCCCTATAGCATATATATAATTATTCAACTACATATCGATTACCTGATATGGTATATATAAACTTGCTATTATAACAATCCAGTATAATATATATGTACATTATATGATATATATATACAGTAAAACCTCTCTATAAGAAACCTCTTTATAAGAAAAACCTCTTTATAAGAAAATTGTTTACACATTTGGTTGGAATTCAACCTTTTCCACATTAAAAAACCTCTTTATAAGAAATTCTTATAAGAAAACTATAAGAAAAACCTCTTTATAAGAAACTTATTGTATACAAAATATAAAAAATAATTATATATAAATAGAAGCATTGTATATTGATAAAAATTATAGAAATTAATTATTATATAAGATATTGTTTTTTCTTACAAATATTTTATATTACATAAATAGCTCTAAATGAATTAAAAATTAATTAATAATTGTTATTGATTATCCATAAATGTATTAAACATAAACATTACATAAACATTTATTAAAATTAATTAATAAATGTTATTTTTAAATAAATAATATTTCTAAACTATTCTTTTGATTAATACTTTTAAATAAATAAATATACTATATATATACAACCTATAGGTTATATAATGCATTTTCAATTATAAATTAATTATTAAAATCAATGGAAAAGTAAAAACCTCTTTATAAGAAAACCTCTCTATAAGAAAAAAAGTACTGAAAAAAAATAGTTTCTTATAGAGAGGTTTTACTGTATATATATATATATATATATATATATATCAATTATAATAATATATAATATACAGTAAATTATTTTATGAATCTAATATCAATATAAAATGTATTCGTAATCTTCTATATATATATATATATCTATAATTAAATATATGTTAACTATTTTATATATTGATATTGTAGATGTACTTGCAATACATGAAATAATATTAGCATCTCATATATTAAAGTTCACTATATTTTAGTATAAGCGGTGTGAGTATGCAATACAATGTATTGGTTTAACACAATTTTTTAAACTAATATTTGTTGTTATATAAGTATGTGAAAAGAAACGCTACACAAACCTGCCATCCTCTGTTATCTACATGTTATCTACCTGTTATCTAGCTGTTATCATGGGTATAGACACAGGTCAATGTTGATCACTTCACTGTTAACAATAACCTTTACTACTATATTCTGAAAACCTCTAATGGTGTCTCCTATTTGTATGTTTTTGTGTTCCTTTACTATACCCTTTAACAAATTCTAAAGGTTTTCAGTTTGATTTTATTTAAAGGTTATTTTAACATTTACTACATTATAAATATTCAATAAAGATTTTCAGTTTGATTTTAAATAAAGGTTATTTTAACCTTTAATACATTACATATATTTAATAAAGGTTACAAGCTATATTTCATTTAAAGATTATTTTAACTGTTAATAGTATACATGTAAACTGTTATCACCAATATTGTTAGCGAGATGCTTATGTATAATATCTAATTATAGACTTTTCAGTACTGAATTGTCGTTTTGTCTATGTAATATTTCCAATTGATTGTGAGACTAATGTCGAGACTTATTTCAATCTAGCGTGAATATTCACTGAACAATAGTCAGGAATATATATTGATATACAACGATTCGCCACTTATATAACATTACGTCATTACATATATACACAATACTTACCGAACGAACTGAACTGCAACATACACGTGTACTCTAACATATTTCCAAACAATTAATTCTTATTATTATTATTTCATTTTATTTTTTAATATGGATGTCGACATAACTTAATATACCATTTCCGAAAAATGTATTTATCATTTTATGTGTGTGTCTAAATAAATGATACTGCTATAGTAGTAGATTAGTATACTACTACTACTACTACTACTACTACTACTACTACTACTACTACTACTACTACTACTACTACTACTACTACTACTACTACTACTACTACTACTACTACTACTACTATAACTACTACTACTACTACTACTACTACTACTACTACTACTACTACTACTACTACTACTACTACTACTACTACTACTACTACTACTACTACTACTACTACTACTACAATGAAGTCAATAACACAATATCATAACTAGGTACATACATAGATAAAAACGCATAACCACATTTCAATACTTCAATGATAACAAAATCATAATAAAATGTGTATATGGTATGCATTTTAGGTAGTAGCAAACGGATTATATCGGTTATAAGCATAGATGTATAGTTTACACTATAGATTTACTAGTGTAAACTATAAATCTATGGTTATAAGATATAGGTTTACTGCGCATTGTATTCTACGGTACACTAGTTTATTATTTATATAATAAAATAGATGTAAGGGATATGTAAGCGATGCATTATATTCATCTATAGAAAGCATGCAGCTAGAAAGAATCTCTCTACGATAGAAAATATCAATTTAAATATATATATATATATATATATATATATATATATATATATATATATGTTGTATACGTAAATCGTGCACATACACTAGATATACACAGACACCCGACTCTATATTCGCTAATGTATAATCACTAAGAGTTAATGAGAATGCTTCTTCTAGTAAAGACGACACCACACCGGTCAGTATAGACCGCTACTATCACGAGCACCATTCGTATCGATTGTTACGTAATCAACACCGTATAATCTGACGCGTGTGTCAGGTGTCAGAGGTCAGGTGTTAGAGGTCAATTGTTACGTAGGCGATAATCTATGGCGGTGCCTTTTTAAGGATTTAAAATGGGGGGGAATTCCAAAAATAGGTATGTACACAAATTATATACAAAAAACTATTGAACGATATACTACGATCTGCTACTGATCTATATTATGTGAATAGGACTATATCCATATATGGTCTAATTGATTATGAAATATATGAGTTTGTGGTGGGTACAAATTCAAAAATGGTGTGTATAAATAATAGTAGGGGCAGTTGCTCACGAACTACCCTTCACAAAAGTACTGCACTACAGAGGTCAGAGGTCAGTTGTTACGTAACCACTGTGGTCAGTATAACCTGGCAGAGTTTCAGCAGGTGTCCGGCCTCCCCGTAGTGTCCGGTGTGTAGATTGGTCTGGAACAGGTCCGGAATAGCGAGCAGGGTGGACATTAGCCACACCGTACAGGTCACGCGCAACGTGCGTTTACTTAGACCAGCCTATAGGTTAAGTGTGCGATGAATCACTGACGATACATAACTATCGTATAAATTGTTGCTGCGTCATGAACGGGTACAGGTGGCTATGTATATCATAGTAGTTTTATTTTTATTTTTATAGGTTTAGGTGTCAAAAATTTGCATGGGAAAAAATGATATTTAAATCATATAAATGTGTATTATCCATAGAAATAATTAATGTATATACATTATATTTGTAGGACGTTTGAAATATATGTATTTTATATCAATTATACCATTAGGTTGTATTTTTTTTCATATTCTATGATTTTTTTTTAATATCCATGAATTTTTTCATCAACAAAATGTGAAGGTCGCCTAAGTTTTTTTTTCAATAATATTATATTCTGACAATGTAATAAATATGATAAACAAATGTTTAATTATAAGTTATAATTTATAACTTTATGTGGGTACATTTATTTTTTTAAATAAATTCTATGAAATATCGTTGATTTTATCAAAAATTCATGAATGGCGAATAAATTTATCGAGATCATATAACAAAAAAGTATTATTTTTGTTGTTTACATAATCATAATTAATCTCAATAAGTTTCCGTTTATCATGTTAATCATATTTTTTTTAATACATAATTTACTTCAATGTTGATAACTTATAGTGATCTAATTTTAGATACAAAATAACATTTCCTATAATTATATAAATAGTTAGTAAAAAAATCCTAGAATATTTTGTAGAATAATCTAATGATAAATTTCATATAAACTATATGTATTACAGACGTTCTCAATAATATAATGCTTGTAACTTAATGATCTCCTCGGAAATATACATTTATATAATTTAATACTAATTTCTCTTTATTTTCCCATGGAAATTGTTAACACCAGACGGTTAGCCAATAAACCTCCAAATTAAAAAAATGTTAAAGTATGATATTCATACCCATAGTTACTCAAATATTAAGTTACAAAAATCTCCATAATAGACACATTACTTATCATTAGTAATGATTCATCACTCTTGGTGCGCATCATTCGTTATTAATTTATGTTCATAATTCATAATGTATTATACCCTTTTTAAACATAAAAAGCTAAATTAAAATGCACAAAAACAAAAACAAAATTACATACTTAATTTAATCACCATATCTATTAAATATACAATGTTGCAATTAAATTTAAAATTATCATCACTCCTAGCTTAGATTATCATGGTGCAACAATATATATTACGTATAAGAATAATAAGAAACATACCATCATTATATAGCAGACATTATAATCTTCATGCAGACATTTTATTTATATTTATTATTTGAAATATAAATATTATATTTGATCTTCAAGAAATCATATAATCAAAAGTAAAAAGATGAAATAAAATCATTTTCATCGTCATAACTAGTATTATAACTATTACACACAAGCATCAGGACACGAGTTCAATCCCCGTCTGGACCAACAAAATATGTCTTAAAATAATATTTAAAAGTGATCTTACATAAATAAACGATCGTCTCTCGTTAAAACCGTGGATTTCTTAATTTGAGCTCTAGAGCGTCTTCGAAGGGACAATAGAGCCATATTGTTATAAGAGAAACTTCATCTAAGTTCCTGGATTGGATGAAATGACTCCACCAAAATATCAATAACAATAACTAATATGGATACAGCCGGAAGTGGATTCACTCAGGCTGCGACTTCTAACCTTGTGAGCGATAATCGGTTTAGCGATAACGGAGTAGCGGTCAGCACTTAGAGCCGTCAAGGTGAACACAGATATACCTGTCAATCAAATATACCAAATGATATGGTAATAGTATGTTAGTGTGTGTGATAATTGATTCATTGTTGATTTGTAAAACTCGAAGATCTATTGTATTCCGAGTACAGGTTTATTGTAGTTAGGGCATAGGTTATATTGTGGTTAGAGTATAGGTTATATTGCAGTTAGGGTATAGGTTATATTGTGGTTAGGTGTAGGTTATATTGTGGTTATGGTATAGGTTATATTGTGGTTAGGGTACATGTTATATTTTAGTTAGGGTATAGGTTATATTATAGTTAGGTTATAGGTTATATTGTGGTTATTATGTAGGTTATATTGTAGTTAGGGTATATGCTATATTGTGGTTAGGGTGTAGGTTATATTTTAGGTTATATTGTAGTTAGGGTATATGTTATATTGTGGTTAGGGTGTAGGATATATTTTGTTATGGTATATGTTATATTGTGGTTAGGGTATAGGTTATATTGTAGTTAGGGTATAGGTTATATTGTAGTTATGGTATATGTTATATTATGGTTAGGGTATAGGTTAGATTGTGGTTAGGATATAGACTATATTTTGGTTAGGGTATTTGTTATATTGTGGTTAGGATATAGGTTATATTATGGTTAGGGTATATGTTATATTGTGGTTAGGATATAGGTTATGTTGTGGTTAGGGTATATTTTATATTGTGGTTATGATATAGGTTATATTATAGTTAGGTTATAGGTTATATTGTGGTTAAGGTATAGGTTATATTATAGTTAGGGTATAGGTTATATTGTGGTTAAGGTATAGGTTATATTGTAGTTAGGGTATAGGTTATATTGTATTTAGTGTATAGGTTATATTGTGGTTAGGGTATAGTTTAAATTGTAGTTAGGTTATAGGTTATATTGTGGTTAGGGTATAGGTTATATTATAGTTAGGTTATAGGGAATATTGTGGTTAAGGTATAGGTTATATTGTAGTTAGTGTATAGGTTATATTGTGGTTAGGGTATAGTTCAAATTGTAGTTAGGTTATAGGTTATATTGTGGTTAGGGTATAGGTTATATTATAGTTAGGTTATAGGGAATATTGTGGTTAAGGTATATGTTATATTGTAGTTAGGGTACAGGTTATAGTGTGGTTATGGTATAGGTTATATTATAGTTAAGGCATATGTTATATTATATTTAGGGTATAGGTTCAATGTACGTTATTTTAAATAATAGAAGTCGTAGTATTATTGCGCATAGTAATAAGTTGAATAATAATAGCTATATATAGCTACCATAGTATACAGTAATACTACTATAGCATAACCAAATCCCTGTGATTTGGTTATACTATGGTATGGCATATATGGTCTTATTTTATTATTTAACTTAGTCATCACAATATCCATGTTATTTAAAATAAGTCACTACATTTTTTATTTTATAATATATGTATTTAATATATCTTTTATATTTTATATATATATATAATATATATATATATTCATTAGTCCAAAATGAAAATTTCCTGGCCTCGCATACGTTATATATATATACATATATATATATATATATATATATATATATATATATATATATATATATATCTATCTATAAGTATATATATATATATATATATATCTATAAGTATAATATCCTGTATATACATGTGTGTGCGTATGATATACAGTATATCACAAAGTATTGCGTAATATGATGTGTATGGAGTAGGCTTGCAATTACATGTATTCGTACGAATATGTACAATAAGATAATGAATTAATAGAGTATACTAATTATACTGCTATATCAGTATATGATACTATATCCCCAGTATAATTCTGGGTATAGGATCCCGCATTGCATAATACTGACTATATGCACTGTATAATATACAGTGTATATTGTATTAGCTGTTTTATGAGCACCTTTATAAGTACTACTGACTATCTCATTCACTAAATTAAAATGTATCGGAACAGTCTCTTAAGTACTTTGATAAGTAGCAGTTATTAACGGTTATTTTCCCTAAACATATGTTTAATATAATATCATATATAAATATGTGAACGCAAGCAAAAATAGTTATCACATAAATTAAATCATATATATAAAAAATAGTAAACAAATCTAAATATTTATATACTGATATATCAGTTATTTTATAATAGAAATAAGATGATAACGTAGTGATTATTTGTTTATATATATATATATATATATATATATGTGCATGTATATGTGTGTGCGTATTTATATGTGTGCGTATATGCTACTAACCAAGTGACATGGTTTGCAGGAACTCGTTGACCTTGCACATTGTAGCCCCGAAAGGCCACTCCGACAGGGTGTATATAGTGGAGGTTATCGGCACTGACACGGTTAACAGAAGTAGGTCACCGGCCGCCAGACTCACCAGGTAGAGGTTGGGGGTGTTGCGCATGCCCTGCGTGGGGTGCCGGGTGGTGGTGGTAGGGTGGTGGTGATGATGATAATGATGATGATAACCTTATACCGCGACACGATATAGATGAGGGTTCCATTACCCAGAATTCCGATCACGAAGATGACGGCGAATATGCAAGGTACGATGACCGCTTCCGGTCTGAGGCTAGCCCAGTGTGTCCGGTTGAAGAGACCACGTGCATCTTCCTCTCGCATCACACTCGTGTTCTGGTTCAGCATCGAGTCTATAATGCAGGATATAAGCGATGTGGTGTGTGTGGTGTGTGTGTGTTGTGTTCGGTGAGTGCGGTGTGTGTGGTGTGTGTGGTGTATGTGTGGTTTGTGCAGTGTGGTGTGTGTGTGGTGTGTGATTATTCCGCAGGTATGAGTATACGTAATATACATTATATAAGCGTATACGTTATATATATATATATATATATATATATAATATATATATATATATATATATATATATATTTATTTAATACGTTACACATACTGATATTTTATATTTGGTTTATTGTTGTGTTTACCCTAATATAATTTACCCTAATATATATATACCCTAATATAATATAACATGTCGTATAACATGCCTAAGTATGCTTATAAGAGTTTGCGATTAGAAAAAACTGGTATAGGCTCACTTCGGGATGTAATGCAGCTAATAAACAGGAAAACCAAACAAGACCAAACCAACATAAAATATCAATATATGCATGTATATATATATATATATATATATATGTGTGTGTGTATGTGTGTGTGTTTGTGTGTGTGTGTATGTTATAAAGTGAATTCAATTCAATTCGCTTGTTACGTAATATAATAGATATATTTTCATACAAGATTTATGTTATAACAGCCTATAGGCTTCACGCTCGGTTTATTGCATGGCCTATTCATATGTCATTATATTTTCGTATTTATGTTTTATCGTCGAAGAGGAACACCGCTCGGTGAGATCTACACACACTTAGTTATGCGTCTCGTTAGGTTGGTATAAATTAGTATTATATTTTAATTACATACAAGTTACATATGCTATTATTTAGTGACTAGAATTGTATATTAGCAATGACAGGACGACGTATGTTATCGCATAGTTTGTGAAACCTTTTATTTTCCAAGTGATTTTATCGTATTACATCATGGTCCATAAGTATACATTTGAATTTTATACAAAATCAATGTAAAACTCGTTTTTAAATCAATGATTTCAATATGATTTTATTAAATTCATAATCTACTTTAATACACATTATATTAGTTGGAATGTCGACATAAATAATATAAAAAAAACACCGATCAATTCAAACATAATTTATAAATATCGTATCTTTTAATAAAATATATATACAGTAAAACCTCTCTATAAGAAACCTCTTTATAAGAACATTTTTCGCACATTTGGTTGGAATTCAACCTTTTCCACATTAAAAAACCTCTTTATAAGAAAATCTTATAAGAAAAATATAAGAAAAACCTCTTTATAAGAAACTTATTGTATACAAAATAATTATATATAAATAGAAGTATTGTATATTGATAACAATTATAGAAATTAATTATTATATAAGATATTTTTTTTTCTTATAAATATTATATTACATAAATAGCTCAAATGAATTAAAATTAATTAATAATTGTTATTGTATATCCATAAATTTATTAAAATTAATTAATAAATGTTATTTTTATCCTTGAATTTATTCAAATTAAATAATAAATGATATTGTATATACATAAATTTATTAAAATTAATTAATAAATGTTATTATATCCTTAAAATGTATTGATGATACAATTTATTATATTATACAATTAATTGTTAAATAATAGATTATTATAATATTCATTATATTATATTCATCAATGATGATTCATAATTTATAATTTCTAATGTAAATCTAATAAAATTTCATTATGTATTAACATGTCTAAGCCAAAACAATATAGTATACATTTAAAACAGTATACAAAATAAATATACTATATACATGTATAACCTATAGATTATATAATGCATTTTCAATTATAAATTAATTCTTAAAATCATTGGAAAAGTAAAAACCTCTCTATAAGAAAAAAAGTACTGAAAAAAAATAGTTTCTTATAGAGAGGTTTTACTGTATATATATATATATATATATATATATATATATATATATATATATATATATATATTATATACAGTAAAACCTCTTTATAAGAAATTCTTATAAGAAAAATATAAGAAAAACGTCTTTATAACAAAATTATTGTATACAAAATATAAAAAATAATTATATATAATATGAAGTATTGTATATTGATAACAATTATAGAAATTAATTATTATATAAGATATTTTTTTTTCTTATAAATATTTTATATTACATAAATAGCTCTAAATTAATTAAAATTAATTAATGATTGTTATTGTATATCATAGATTTATAGTTTGTAAACTATAAATCTATGTTGTATATCCATAAATTTATTACAATTAATTAATAAATGTTATTATATCCTTAAAATGTATTGATGATACAATGTATTATATTGTCAAATAATAGATTATTATAATATTCATTATATTATATTCATCAATGGTGATTCATAATTTATAATTGCTAATGTAAATATATCCTTAAAATGTATTGATGATACAATGTATTATACTGTCAAATAATAGATTATTATAATATGCATTATATTATATTCATCAATGATGATTCATAATTTATAATTGCTAATGTAAATATAATAAAATTTCATTAACATGTCTAAGCGCAAACAATACAGTTTACATTTTAAATCTAATATAATTAAAGAAGTTGATGGATTTACTGAACAATCAAGAATTATATAAATATAATATATATATATATATATATATATATATATATATATATATATATATATATAACCTATATATACCTATATATACCTATAGGTATATAATACATTTTCAATTATAAATTAATTCTTAAAATCATTGGAAAAAACCTCTTTATAAGAAAATCTCTCTATAAGAAAAAAAGTACTGACAAAAAATAGTTTCTTATAGAGAGGTTTTACTGTGTAAATATATATATATATATATATATATATATATATATAAATATAATAATGAGTGGCCGAAATAAGTGTTGGCAATATAACACCACTCAAAATGATAGAGGACCGTTGTATATAAATTACTCTTTATTAACAATTAAAACAAAAACTATACACTAATGCTGTTATATATATACAACATTACAATATAGAATAGTACAATATAATGTTTTACAAACCTCCATGTGTCAAGGCATAATCATAAAGGAAATAATATTATTAAATCTAATATAATTCAGATTATATTAATTCTACGGACAGTTCATTGGTCGAACCAATTATATTTAAATAAACTATAGTTTATAAATAACACTAAATAAAAAACACAAAAATCGATATACACGAAATCAACATTTATATATTATAATTATTCCATAACCCAAAACAAAAATATAACTAACTAAAAATATATAATAAACTAAATAACATTAACTAAAAAAACACAAAAATCAATATATACGAAATCAACATTTATAATTATTACATAATACACAACAACAAAATAACTAATTTAAATATATAATATAAACTTAAAATAAACTATGTTAAACATATAGAGGACGTTGTATATATATATATATATTTATATATATAGTTATACATATTAAAATCTATCATGAATATATATGATTAAAATAGTATATTTGTGAGAGTTTATAAGTATATTTACAGAACAGATATATCTGAAGAGATGAGTCATTATTTATTTAATTTATATATATATATAATTAAATTTAATAATAAAATGTAAATAATTATACAAATGAGACAAGTAATATATACAAATACGTTATGTTAACATACAAATATATTGGTATTACTATTATTGTAATCTTTTAAGTATTGATTAAGTGCAAAAACCATAGATATAGAGTACCTATATGGTACTCTAATAGTGCTGTAAAATTTCAAATACTTGGTTGTTCTCGAGAACTTCAAATCTTAAAATTGTTGTTCTCGAGAACTTCAAATCTTTTAAAAAATATCAGGTTCTCGAGAACTTCAAATCTCTCATATTTAGGCATGTTCTCGAGAACTTCAAATCTTTTGATAAATAATTTAACGAATTAAAAAATAAAATAATGTTTAATAATTTATTTTAAATTTTGATTTAAATACACAAGCATATCAACTATATCATCTAATCCGTCCAATTGCGTAAGAATATTTTTGTATTAAATACTATCTGAATTGAGGCTGCATTCACTAATGGCTATTAAATGTAATAATATATGAATTATATAGAATAATACATTTTTATAAAATATTAAATTTCTAATACTAAATGCGGGATCTTGGACATTCTGATAATGTCGACTATACCTCCATGTGTTTTGATTATGATTACTAAGGTCACATTTTTAATATTTTACATTTATATCTATATAATTTATAATCATAATAACTAATACATCTTATTACATATGAAAATACTTAAATTAGTTTACCATGTTCTCTAGATGGCGCCGACAGTCATAATGAATATTTTAAATTTGAACTCTTAAACCCTTATTTTACAAATATAAATCAACTTTGAAATGTGTAGTAGGAATTATGCATGTTTTAATTTATTTAATATATTTATTAGAACATAAATCATTTTAAATTTATTTCTTTTATCAACAATTTAAATTTGTTTAAGCCTTAAATACTATAAGTTGTATTTTTGTTTTTTAAATTTATAAAAGATAAAAGTTTATTATATGTATTAATAGTAAATAATAATATTTAATGATTTATACACAATTTCAATAATTTTTTAAATCTTACTTTATTTATTATTTTTAATAAAATTATAAATATAATATAAAACAGATTTCAATAGTACATAATGAATACACTTTATTTTAAACATTACATGCATATTCAATATATTAATTACAATCATAGATTATTAATTTTTTTTCCATTTTCTTTAGGCATTAAGATTTCCACGTATAATCCAGCTATAATAAATAATAAATTAATAATGTATTCTTACATGTAAATTTAATTTAAAATTAAATATACTAAACTTGAATCAATCCTGTTTAATCAATTTCACTTTTCTTTAGTTGTCAAGATACACCAATAATAACTTCACTATAAAAAATGTATAAATTAATTATTATATGAATAATACATATATAAATATTTATCAAAAACAGTTGTGTATTTTATTGATAAATCATAAATGTATTTAATTTATTTGTATTTGTTAGTGTTAACATTACATATATATTTGTTTGATCAAATACACTATCATAATTATATTAAATATTATATTATTTATATTTTTAATTTAATTACAACTAATTTCAATCCTTATTTTTTTATAAAAATATCATAATAGTTAGATAGTTATGATAAATGTTAGTTAGATAACCCATACTTTTTCAATAGATCATCCAAGCATTCAGATACTAGCAGCAGGCCGCAATATGTAACTGTAACTGCAGTTTGATCCATTACCTGTAAAAATACAGAAGATATAGAAAATTAATAAGGGAAAACAAATATATTTATAAGAGAAGAATAGTAAGAAGAATAGTAAGAAATATTTGCAAAATAATTATGAATAATTTATTTTTAAATTTGAAATACAAACTTTATTTAAAATATTAATACATATAATATATTTATAATCTAGAAATAATTGATTACATTAAAATAAAATATTCATCCCATATATTTTTTTTTTTAATAAAATGACAATTTTGAATGGTTATGATATATATATATATATATATATGTGTGTGTTATAGTGAATATTTTATATATTTCATTTTAAGAAATTATTTTAAAAATTGTCAACAAAAAATCTTATTTTTTAATTTTTTTTTCATCATTTCAGAAGTTATTTCTTTTTTTAAATACATATTTACATTAGTGTATGACTATTATCATACATAGATTTGTACGTCTATTAGATAATTATGATAAATGTTAGTTAGATAACCCATTATTGTTCAATAGATAAGCCTCCAAGCATTCAGATACTAGCAGTAAGCCGCAATATGTAACTGTAGCTGCAATTTGATCCATTACCTGTAAAAATACAGAAGATATAGAAAATTAATAAGGGAAAACAAATATATTTATAAGAGAAGAATAGTAAGAAGTATAGTAAGAAATATTTGCAAAATAATTATGAATAATTTATTTTTAAATTTGAAATACAAACTTTATTTAAAATATTTATATATATAATATATTTATAATCTAGAAATATTGTATTTCATTAAAATAAAATATTCACCCCATATATTTTTTTTTTAATAAAATGACAATTTTGAATGGTTATGATATATATATATATATATGTGTGTGTGCGTTATAGTAAATATTTTATATATATCATTTTAAGAAATTATTTTAAAAATTAAAAAAAAAAAATATTAATTTTTTTTTTTCATCATTTCAGAAGTTATTTCTTTTTTTAAATACATATTTACATTAGTGTATGACTATTATCATACATAGATGTGTACGTCTATTAGATAATTATGATAAATGTTAGTTAGATAACCCATTATTTGTCAATAGATAAGCCTCCAAGCATTCAGATACTAGAAGCAAGCCGCAATATGTAACTGTAGCTGCAATTTGATCCATTACCTATAAAAATACAGAAGATATAGAAAATTAATAAGGGCAAATAAATAAATAAAATATAACAACAATAATTCATAATGTATAGTGATGGGGGTGGGAGAAACATCTGTTTTATAAATATATTTGTGTATGTGTATATATATATATATGTGTATGTGAAAAATATATATTCATTATAAATATTTGTAGTCATTCATAATATTTATCAATATAATATTAAACACAATGAATAATATTAAATTGTTATATAATATCATTATATCATTTATAAGTTTATAATAAATAAGTCTTTATAGTATTATAATTTATAGAAAATATATCAAATTTATTAATTAAATACAATATTATTAATATTTTCAATTACAGAGAACAATAAATGTATCTATTGATTTTATCAATTGAATTAAAATACATAAAGTATCTTACTAGGGATATACTAGAACCCTGTTTTATCCGGTTTGAATATAAGAATTGATAAATAACATGTTTATTGTTGATTATAACTACTAATATCACTTATACATATTAATATGAATATATTAAATATTATAATAGAGTTTAATGTGAAAATAATCATATAAAGCTGTTTAATACAAATTATTCAAACCGGGTAGAAATTGTAAATAATATGATTAATGTGTATAATATGCTGGAAATTGATTATTTTCACCAAACTCTATTATAATATTTAATATATACATATTAATATGTATAAGTGATATTAGTAGTTATAATCAACAATAAACATGTTATTTATCAATTCTTATATTCAAACCGGATAAAACCGTATTCAAACCGTATAAAACCGGGTTCTAGTATATCCCATTTACTAATATATAAATGATATTTTATAATAATTTCAATTAATGTATTGTATTATTAAAATAAGTCTATATGTATAGTAAGACATATTTTCAAAATAATTATGAATAATTAACTTTTAAATTTAAATTTAAAATACAAACTTTATTTAAAATATTAATACATATAATATATAATATATAAATAATCATATAAATAATTTATCACATTATTAAAATAAAAATATTGACCCCATACATTTTTTAATGTTAATTTTGTTAAGTTTTAAAATGACTATTTCGTATGGTTAAAATTGAATTATATATAATTTCAATATATTATTATAAAGATCCAAATTATTCTACTAATTTTTAACAAAAAAAAACATTTATTAATTCATTTTTTTAATCATTTTAGAGGTCGCCCACATCTTAAAACAATACATATTTACATTATTATATGATTTATTACATATATAGATTTAATGTCTATTAGATATTTATAATAAATGTTATATTTAAACCCATAATTTTTCAATAGATAATCAGCCAATCATTCAGACACCTGCAGGAAGCAATATGTAACTAGCTGCATTTTTATTCATTACCTATATAAATTGAGATATATATATTAATGTATAGATAAGATGGTATTATAAATAAAATTGGTTGGATGCCATATATGAATCATACAATGGTAATATTAACATGTGATTATTATTTAATAATACGAATACATATATATCATAAATATATTTATAATTTATTTTTGACATAATTTATTATAAAAATATACATGAGAAATATATAATGGATATAAATATAATTAATAAGCTGACTTGTGAATCATAGAGTTGTAAAATAAATGTATATGCTGTAGAGCATTACAGCATCTCCACTTATGCAAACAAACAATATATTTAGCCATATTATATACATTATTAATATAGATTACTAGTAGTAATTAATAAAGTAGTAATTTACCATATAATTCTTTATATACAAATTAATAATGGGTGGCTTAAGCCTGTAAAATTATACTAGTGGGTGGATTACACCTTAAATTATATATAAAGTATCATTTCATTTATGTATTTATCTAAGTATATCAATATTAATTTTGACTCAAATAAGTTGACTCAACTTTAATTCTGTAAATTGGTGGACATCTCAACAAATAGATGATTATTTTAAGAATATAATAATATCTTATTGATGACAGCTTCATCGGCATCAATTGATAGCATATTTAGTACATTTGAATTACTAATTTTTTAAATATATAAGTGTCTAGTACTTAATAAAGTTCAAAAACTTGTTTTTATTTACAGAACATTAAGATAACTATGTTATGATATATGGAAATTTATTTTAATATAAAATTATTAATAAATATACAATAAAATATTTATTTGTTCATATATTTATATATATTTAAATAAATAAATATGACAAGATCAAAGTATAAAATTATAAAAATGAATTGCACATAGTATCATTGGTTTTTACCATAAATATACATGGAAACGTTTTTGCTATTTTTTAAGAAAATAGATAAACTCTAAAATATATTATTATTTAAAAATAGATAATATAATAATATATTATGATTATAATATTAAAAAACAAAATTGTAAGAATTAATAAAAGTATAGTTCATATAAAAAATATAAAAAATTAATAAATATTGTTATATGAAATATACATATTTTAATATGTATTATAATATAATGTATATATAATAGCATATTTAATTATTATAATAATATGTAGTGTTGTTAAAAAACTCATTTTTTATTAAAGCTTGTTTATAACATGTTTTTTCGTTTTTAATACCCAATATTCTTTTACAAAAATAAAATTATTTAAATAAAGTAGATAAATTGTTGTTAAATAATAAACTAATAATAAAGTATAAATATTATGTGAATAATCATTATTAATTCGAATAATATGCTCTCTGTATTATTAGCATCATTAAATCATATTGTCATACTATACATTAGTATGAAAATTATCATTATTGTAATATTTATTTTGTTACAATATAACATGAAATGAGTATTTCTGTATTATTTAATGTTAGTTATAGATGTTAGTTATAGAGAAAAAGGAGATTGTATCACAATCTATATATAATATAAACTGTATTTGTATATAATTAATATTATAAAAACTGTATGAACTTTCATATTTCTTTTATAATAAATTATTATAAATAATAAAGTAAAATTAGATTTCTTTTATGTTTTGATATAATAAATTGTATAATAATTAAAAATGAATGATTATTTAATAAATTTAAAAATATAATATTATTATTAATATAATAAAGTTAAATAAATATATAATTTATATAAAAGAAATATGAAAGTTAATAGTTTTTGTTATATAGTATTAAATATAATATTATACAATTTATTATATCAAAACATAAAAGAAATCTAATTTTACTTTATTATTATAATCTTTAAAGCACTGTACACACCGCTAGCATCAAGCACAGCATCAAGTGCAGTAACAAGTCGCCAGCCTAAAATCTATCAAAAGTTCTATTTTCGAGTAACAAGTCGCCGGTGATTGATGCTCGCTATGTGAACATCTATTTGCGCGGTACCAAGCGCAGTAACAAGTCGCCGAGCTCTGGTAACAAGTCGCCAGCCTCTAGTAACAAGTCGCCGTCAAATTCAACTCGTTCAATTTTTTTAAATATACCCAGTAACAAGTCGCCGGCCTCTAGTAACAAGTCGCCACACATGCGGTACTTGATGCTCGCTATCTGGACACACATAATAATTTATACCTAGCATCAAGTGCAGTAACAAGCATAGTAACAAATCGCCGTGCTTGATGCTAGCGGTGTGTACAAGGCTTTAGGATTATAATAATAATATTATATTTTTACATTTATTTTATATATTTAATCATTCATTTTTCAATTATTATATAATTTGTATATCAAAACTTAAAATAAATCTAATGTTACTAATATAATAATATTATATTTTTATAATATTATATTATATAATTCTTATATTAAATAATCATTCATTTTTCAATTATAATGTTAGCAGAAAATATATAAATTTTTGTTTTTTTCTATTTTTGTTCTTTTTGTTTTTTTATTCTTTATTTAAAAACTCTGTTTAAATTAACATGTTTTTTATTAACTCACAACACTAACAATATATATGAGCTACTATTCTATGTTATGACAATGTTTTTATAATTGAAAAAACTGAATCCACATAGAAATTATAATTTTAAATTTAATAATTATTAAAATTAGAATTACGGTATTTGAATTATTAAACAGAAATATATTTGTATTTTCTGTAGTATTTTGATTTGAATACGACATTACACATGAATAATTTATCATAATTAGTATTTTAATAATTATCAAAATCAGATATAGAATATTTTGAATTATATTTGAATAAAACATATAAATATTTATAATTGATCAAATGCATTATAAAAATTAGTAATTTAATAATGATAAAAATCAGATTTGCTTTATTTGTATTTCAAAGTTTATTTTTGTTTGTATTTACAAGTGTACATCAATATTTGTATTTGATAGTATACATAAATATATGTATTTATATTTAATTGATTCAGAAAAAATTTGTATTTGTTGTATTTTCAAAATCCAGTATACTATTTTGTTATATTCTTGTTTGTATGTTAGATTATATTTATATTTGATCAAATTAAAAACAATTATTGATAAATAAAACAATTATTTTATAAATAATTTAATAATTATATTTAATATTGGATTATCATCGAAAGTGAAAAGTAAAAGTAATAAAGGAAAAATGAAAGTATGTATTATATTATTTATGTTCTTATTTGTATTTGAATCGAATATATTTATCAAATTCACTGGATAGGGTTTAAACGTAAAATAATATATACGTAAAATAAATTAATATCAAGCATTATATAATTTAGTAACTTAAACGGTTAAATGATTCCATGATCCAACGGTTAAGTGATATTTATCAAGTTCACTGGATTATATATGTTCAACTCTTACTTACATTTTATCCCGTGAATCATGAAGCGTAGGGGAAATTTCTCACTATCTTCAACAACAAATCATCTCAGGTCGCAGACTCTCTCCATAACCATGTCGAGTAGTTTACTGGTGTTCAGACATCCACTAATTGATATTAAACATATAGTTTATATATAATGGCTGATATTAATGAATAGATTTTGAGCTATGAAAAATAGTAGATAATAGATAATTAAAAAAATAGTATATATTAATTATTATAATAAATATATAACATTAAATAGTAATATGAAGATAACCAAATATAATGACCGGCATAGATCTACATTATTTAGCTGTAGTAGAACAGGTGGTGGTGGTGGGATATAGATTTTGTAATACGAAATTAATTGATAATTATATATATTTATATACATAACACTAACTTTACCTTACCAAGTCGATCCTTTTCGGCATTCCATGATATGCATTCTCCGATCACCTCTAACATTTATCACATGTATTAGATCATCAGACATGTAAATCTATAGCGTCCATAAGTTGTTGTATATAGGTCTTTATTGGAGACCCAATTGACGTCACTTATGCGATAACATCTCACCAGTTTCTCTTTATTGCTCCAACACGGTACTGAAAATTGCATTTAGACAATTATATCAATGTATTAAGATAGATAAGTTAAACTGGGTTTATAAATATAATTACTTATTGAACAAGATGATTCATACATTAATTTATGCATACAACTGATTAGATTAATAATGAAAACAACTCTTGATTATTATGTAATCATAGTACAACATATTTATTTAGTTACTCATATGATACACATATCAATTGACATGTTGATACCAACTTTACAAATACACTACCCTCCGTACTATAACAAGCTCATATTTAGATGGGCGACAGTTATTCATATAAACAAAATAATAATTAAATCTAATTAATACTAAAAATTTAGTAAAATATAAGTTATTAAATCATACTATAATTATGTTCACTTTTAAATTTACGATCAGCGGAAAAATCTACGGACACCGATGTCCGTTTAATTTGTCCCTTGATCGTAAAGTTATCTTGATCCGAATTATCTTATTTAAAATTAAATTATAATCAAATAATTATCTAAAATTATTTATAGCTTACAAGTAATATAGTAAATAATATTTACTAATTTACACAATATAGTATGTATATTAATAATATTATATATTTATATAAATTGTTATTATACAAATACAATACGTTCGAAAATATCATTATGTATGTTACATACAGTATGTATATCAATCATTAAAGTAATTATTTATCAAGTTGGAAATATTATCATAATAGTTTTAGTGTCCAGTCAATGCTTTAGGTGGGTTCACAACATTAATTTATAGCGCATTTATGACTTAACAATTATAATAAACTATAATTAGTATTATAAAATAATTAAATATGAGTACTATACTAAATAGTAATATTACATGTTTAATTGGCTATAATTTATAGTATAAATAATGTTTAGATAATTATTTTATAATAATTTTTAAGTCACAATGCGCTATAAATTAATTTTGTGAACCCACCTAAGTATTGACACGACACTTTAAAACTACTACGATAATATTTCAAACTGATGACGAATATGATATTAATCATAATATTGGTACTTGGTCAAAAGCTTCGCGATTGGTGCGCAATTTGAATGCCCGCAAAATTGTTTTTTCGAAATAGTGAATTTATAATAGCATGATTGTTTGTACAAACATTAATATTTTTAGTTTTAGTTTTTTTAGCTGCATTACATCCCACATGAGCTATAAAACTATAAAACACAAACATATATAAATATATGGTAATGATAAACCGTTGTATGTATGATAGTCTATACATACTCTAATTAAAATGGCCAATCATAAGCTATTGTAAAATCACTAGTTCGAATAAACAAGTTTGCGGGTGTTCAATTCGCGAAGCTTTTGACCATAATCCATAATAATTATATATGTATATTAATTGTTATTATATATTTATAAGTATTAAGTCAAGCATTAAGTAAATGATTTATTAAGTTGATATTGAATATTATTAGTTAACAAATTATTTTTTCATATACTTTATATACGTTTTAATAGATTTAATCTAAGATTATCATTTTGAAAATAATTTTCAATCAATAATTATTATAATAGATTTTGTCACCTTTAAAAATGTTCGCTCTCATATGGAGTTATTATAAATTATATATATATTTATTATATTATATATGTTATATATTATAATAATATATGTAAGGTAAATTTTGTACAAGGAAATTGATGATCAACGGACAAATTCGACGGAAATCGATCATTAAGTGCACTTTATTATATTTTATTATTTGTACAGATGTCAGTCGATCGTAAATTTAATCGTATGTGCTAAAATTTAATAAAATCAAGTTAACTTTACTATCGAATGACATCGATGTTCGTCGAATAATTCGACGAATTTGTCCGTTGATCGTAATAAAGTTCATTTTATCCGTAACTTTTATAGATAACACGTTAATAGTGGGCTAAATTAATAATGTAATAAATTATAATATTATATTAAATATTATTTTAAAACATAAGTATGTAAGAAATCGGATTTCAATAATTAAAATCATTTTAAATAATGATTTTAAAATCATTTTAAAAATGTATTTTTAAAAAATATAGAATTACACGGTTTTAGAAAATAATATGTTGCTATATATATAGTAAATAATCTGTACTACATATTTAATAACCTCTAATTCCGATCGAGAAACCATTTAATCGTCTTCTGATGAAATTGTGATAGTAACAGGTGAATTTATTTTTATTTAATTTGTAATTAATAATTCAAACAAATTATCCTGATAAAATTCTATATTTATAAATATTTATAATATAGGTGGCTAAATATAGTTTGATGAACAGTTATGCCACCTATAGTATTAAATATTTATTAATAACAATTATACAAATTTAAAAATAGTAAGTTGGCAACTTACTAATTAATTGTATATATCGAACCGATACCCGAACCGATACCCGAACCAATACCCGAACCGATACCCGAACCTATACCCGAAGTGATACCCGAACCGAAGCTAAATTAAAAATAAAGATTTTAGACCATCAAATCTTTACAAATACCCGAAAATTAGAGATTTGAACCGAACCGAAAAAAAAAGATTTGAGATTTGATATTTGAGATTTGAAATTTTACAGCACTATACTCTAAGTCTATGGCAAAAACACACATTTCGGTTCCATATAAATAAATATACATATATATATAACAATATTGTAGATACTCTAATGTCAATGGAATATCGATTAACATTAAATGGCCAACAATATATTGTTCATATACGAACATTACGGTAGTATTACTGTAATACAATAATATATTATATAGTATAGCAATCCATTATCATAATATATTATATTTTATATATAATTTTATAATTATGCATTACATTTTATGCTTATATGCAAACATTTGTGTTTGATATTTATAAATAATTATTTAAATAATACAATATTGTTATATATGTATATTTATTTATATGGAACCGAAATGTGTGTTTTTGCACTTAATCAATACTTAAAAGATTACAATAATAATACCAATATATTTGTAGCTTATCTAGATGCATCTAAAGTTTTTGATAATCTTAATCACAATATTTATTTCATAGATTAAAGGATAATAATGTTTCATCTTATATAATACATTTTTTAAATTATTGGTACAGAAATCAGAGAATATATATTAAGTGGGGTGATAACCAGGGCAGGCTTATGCATACTATGGGCCCCGGGCAAAAAAAACGTATGGGCCCCATAATAATTGAATAACATATTAAATGGGCCAATTTAGCAAAAACTAATATTTATAACTCTTCAATTTTATCATATGTTATCATTATACTAATTATTTTGTAATTTGTTTGTATAGGTATAGGTATAACCTACTTTAATCAACTCCTCATAATAATTTCTTTTCTCGCATATATATTTAGAGCAGTGGTTCCCAACCTTTTTTCACCGTGACCATTTTTTATAATTCTTAATTAAAAAATATACCATGACCCAATGACAAATTTTATTTTGTTATTATTGTACTTTAATCATAAAATAATCATATAAACATTAATATACATATATTTAAATATATATTTCCATCTTAAATTGTTCTCGTCCATAAATCCAATTTGCATATAAAAGCATTTATATTATTTTTTAGAAATTGGCTCATGACCTACAAAAATACTCAATGACCCATAGGTTGGGAACCACTGATTTATAGAGTGCATAAATATTTGTATTACCGCTATTATATCAATGTAATCTAATTTCAATACTTTTCTGATCGACTTTATTCTACAAAGTAATTAGATTAACGGTTTTCATGATATTGAAGTCTCAAATTCTTGCATTTTATTGAATAAATACGTTGACTCTATAGAGTAATGTAATTACTATAGTAATGTAATTTACGTTATATTTTAACATATATAATATCAGATATAAATTATGTAATTATAAGACGTCCACAAGAGAGTGCACTAACAGAATCTGCTGGCGATCACCATTTTATATTCGATAATGCTTTTAATAAAAAATATTATATTCTTCTTTAATCTAGATGTTAATATATTCTTTATATAGTTTGGCTAAATAAATGATATTGATTTGGGATGAAGTCAAAGAATATTGCTACACTTGTCGAAGATTTAACGGCATTTTGCCCAACCAGATTTAAGGAATACACAGTGTAGATATGTGGATCCATATTGACCATAGTCCATTAATGGACTATGGTATATTATAATATATTTAATGTCGTTGAATTTTCCAGAGATATTGCTGGCATTTTCATAACTTTGAGCTCTATAATCTATTATAATTATATTATTATTTAAAAAAATGCTAATAGATCGATAGCTAAATATTGATCGATGTGATAAATTATCAGTGATAATGAATCTCAACGTACAATCGTACGTCGTAAATCAATAAATACTTATATAATAATAGTACCTAACTTGATATAAATAACGATAATTGTTACCTACCTACATCATGTGATATATCTGGAATTGTATACACTGATATATAATATAATATTTTGAATTTTGTATTTCTTCAATTATGTAGTTATCAGTGATAACTTATCACCTATTCTCCAATAAGAATATATCCATTGTGTGTATTTAGTTTTTTTTTCGATGGCTAGATAAAATGTGCGGTCGCCACTCCATACACATTTGCGTAACCCTGCGTGGGTGGCTAACAGGTACTATGCCTTGCCAAAGGGCAACCAGGATTTTGTCCGGCACTGCTAATTGATTATTCGCAGCTAACCATTATATCTAATGGCCGTTCCCCTATCCGCAACCTGGGGAGCCGAGCTGGCTCGACCTGGTAAGGTAGGTAAGTGTATTTAGTTGTAAATAGATAGATGAGGGTGATGTCAATCTAACATTCATTTGTAAGTAATAGGTGGATAAATGCAAAAATGCCTTTAGTATTATATTTATGTTATATATATATATATATTTATAAATAATATCTGTCAATAAATATAATCTCTTTCTGTAATAATAGTATGTTGAAAAAGATAATCATTTTATGTACATAATTCCCTTTCATCAATAGACATTATTAAAAATACTATAGGAATAACCTAAAGCAGAATAATCCTATTTAAATTAAAACTATTATATATATATATATATATATATATATATTATGTGTACTAATACAACTATAATAATATATTATACTATGAGAATATACACATTTTATTAATACGAGCATAAGATAGAGAAAATTAATTATTTTGAAAATATCCATTTTTTTAATTACTATAACAATTATAAATCTATATAGAATATCGTTTTTTCGTAATTTATAATCAATATAATCATTTACAAATATCAGAAATCATCGTTAAAATATATGTTAATATATACATCATATTTAATTTTAATAAAAAAAAGTCTAATTTTTGTTTTGTAAACTAATTATAGAATTATAAATTGTTAAGATCCAACTATGGTTAATAATCCTATGGTTAATAATCCCTTAATACGTTTATCATTTATCACCTTCTAGTTTATCAAACAATTATTTATCAATCCGTTTCATACTATTTTATCTGACAATCAGAGATTTGTGAGAAGATCTATGTTATAACTATTAGCATGTGCTCCAAAATCTTCATGTAGCTGTTTCCACCATATCTTCGTGTGCATTTTTGTCAAATTCACTCTTCAAATCGGCCTAAATGACTCATATTTAATTAATTCATTATATTATTTTTATTTTTTGAATTAGAATTAATAATATATAAGAAAAATAATTAAGAATTTTTTTTTTTTCATATAAATAGTAAAAAAAAAATGTCTCAAATAATTCATGGGCCCCCAAAAATCTGGGGCCCCGGGCAATTGCACGATTTGCCCCCCCCCTTAAGCCGGCCCTGGTGATAACACATCAGATAGCGTCCCAGTTTCAAATGGTGTCCGTCAAGGAGGAATCTTTTCACCTTTGATATTAAATATTTATACCAATATTTATACTCCTATGATTGTGAAATTAAATTAAATAAAGTCAGGATATTGTTTAAATTGGAATATAATTAATAAGCTATGCTATTCTGACGATACAGCTTTATTTTCACCATCACTGAAGGGTCTGCAATTATTAATAAATTGTTGTGAATAGTTTGATAGCCATAACTTCATAACATATAACATTGATAAATCTGTTATTTTCATTATATAGTTCATCTAGACATAAACCAGTAAAGTTATACATAGGTACAAATAAACTTTTAACTGTTGTTAAAGCGTATAAATATATTGGACATTGGATATCAGAGGACTTGTCTGGTGATATTAATATATATATATATATATATATATATATATATATATATATATATATAGTAATATCAAATAGTTATACAAACAAAGCTATGTATAGCGAATAATGTTAGCCATTGCTCTAAAGCTACTAAGATTATTCTATTTAAATCGTGTATTTCAAATATCTACCTTAGTAGTATTTGGTTACCGAATAGAACCAACATGCGAAAAATTAAGGTAGTATATAATAACGCTTATCGTATAGTAATGAAAGATAAGCGTCGAAATAGCGCGTCATTGATGTTTTTATATGATAATGTTAATAATTTAACAATTAAATTACGTAAATCTTATGATTCACTTTATCAACAGATACGAAATTATCGTAATTCGCTAATTGTTCAACTGTATTATTGTAATGTCTTGTGCCCTTCACAACTATTTACCATATATGGTATAAATCTTTATTTATATAATACTTTATATTTCGTTTTCATTTAATTGTTAATCGTCTTAATTATTGTATACCCCATGGACCTCTGTTATGCATGTCTGATTCAAATTAAATAAATAAATATATATTAAATAATTTAATATATATATACAGTCAACTCTCGGTAAGTCGGACTACGGATAAGTCGGAATTCTCGATAAGTCGGAATTCTCGATAAGTCGGACACATATAATTGGTTTGGTTGGATTTGTATCTAGTTCCATGTTAAATTAATCGGATAAGTCGGATAAGTTGGTTGGATAAGTCGGACTTTTCTATAAGTCGGACACATATTATAGTCATTTTTATGATTTTTATACTGGATAAGTCGGACTTTTTATAAATTGTCAGAAATGTTTACTATAAATAATGTATATTATAATTTTAGTAAGTAATATTAATGAATAAAACATTTTATGTTGTTGATTGTTGCACAATTCCACATTTCGGTAACCATTTAGCGCATTTCATGTCTTATTTGCATGATATTCTGAATCTCGGATAAGTCGGACATCTCGCTAAGTCGGACACTTTTCCCGGTCCCTTGCGAGTCCGACTTATCGGGAGTTGACTGTATATATATATATATATATATATATATATATATATATATATATATATATATTTATCTCTACAATTGCTTTATAGATAATTAAATATACTAAATTATATATAGATTATATCACGATTATAATAATTATGGATAGTATATATATATACTATTATATATAATAGATGTTGATTCAATCAACGTTTTCATATAATAACGCACGTAATTTTATCAATATATAAAACTATTTATTTCAGATCATCTTTAAATGCAAATGGTTAATATGATTGGCTTAAATCATCGTGAACTGGCCACATTACCCGCTCAAAGGTGGCAGTATTACCCGAGTCTATTGACTATATAGGTATCACGCTATATTAACCATACAATATTATTCATTTATAAAGTAGAATATTTTATAATTAAATAGTTATTTAATATTCAAGTTAAATTTTCAATTTATATTACATATTAGTGATTTAATATATGTTTTACTAAAGTTATATTTAAATTTTTTTTTAATTTAATCGATTTTTTTGTTTTTTCTTCATAGTTATTTTTTGTTAATAGATATATAATTATGTTTACTTATTTGAATATTGATTACCAATGTATACATTTTATTTTGATTGTATACAATGAGTGGGCTTATAATTTATGAGATACACGTGGTGGCTGTATTACCCATATTTAGGTACTTATTATATTGTATTTATTACTTATTATAAATATCAGTATTATCATCAATACCATCATAATCTCCACCACCATCATCAGCATCATCATCAACATCATCATCATTATCATCATCATCAACATCACCATCATTATCATTATCATCATTATCGCGATAAAATATAAATAATATAAGATCAAAGTTCAACATGCTGATACTATCAGTATAGTAGATGGTAATACGTAACTGTCGTATGATACGTTCACTTATAGGTGATCATCACTATTTAGTTACGCGTAGAAATAAGATATAGGTAATTGGGTGCGTCAGTATCACTCCGCCGGTGTCACATTCACTAATGAAAAACAATAACTTCATACTACGTAATAATATCTATAATATGATCCCCGTGTAGATAGATAAGTATCAGTCACCGTTCTTTATTGATAGGTAATGAATTAATAATAATAATAATAATAATAATAATAATAATAATAATAATAATAAAAATAATAATAATAATAATAATAATAATAATAATAATAATAATAATAATAATAATAATAATAATAATAATAATAATAATAATAATATATCCATCAACATATTGCGAATTTGAAAATAGTCTATGTCAAAACTCACTCATTCAATTAATTACTTTTCCAACTCGTAATAATAATTTGCTGGATTTATTACTAACCAATAATCCTATGATTATTTCGAAAATTAATGAATGTCCCCCTTTTGGATTTGGTAAATATATTAGTGACCATATATCATTTACATTTTCTCTACCTTTTCAAGCTAATTTAAAAATAAATCAAAAAGTTTGGCTAAATTTTAGAAAGTCTAATTTATATAGTATACATCAATCCCTTTCTTCTATTGATTGGAATTTATTATTATCTAATTCAACAGATATTAATAATATGTTTAATATTTTTTATAATACTTTATATAATATTATTAATGATAATGTTCCAGCTTATAAACATATCAAAAATAAAAAAACGTATCCAAAATATATTCTACGTTTAAAAGTAAAATGTTTAAAATATTATAAAACTAGATTAGATTCACATAATAATTTTATAAATTGGAAAAATATTAAAAAATTATTAGATTATAACATTACAAAATTAACTATCGATAGAGAAAAATTAATTCTATCATCTAATGACAAATCACGATTTTATAATTATATTAATTCAAGATGTTCCTCTTTTTCCACTATAGGTCCCATTAAATCTGACGATAATACATATATTTTTTCAGATACAGTTAAATCTAATATACTCAATAATCAATTTTCTTCTGTATTTATTAATGATAATGATAATATTCCTCATTTATCTCCACCTAAACATAATTCAACTATAAATAACTTTTTATTCTATAGGCATAACATAAGAAAGCATCTAATAAATCTCTCACTATCATGTACATTGCCACCAGATAATATCCCTTCAATATTTTTCAAACAATTCTCATATGAACTATCTATTCCACTTACGATATTATTTAATAAAACTTTATCAGCTGGTATATGTCCTGACATGTGGAAAGTAAGTTATATAGTTCCGATATTCAAAAAAGGTGACCCTTCAAATAGAGAAAACTATAGGCCGATTTCAATTACCTCAATTATGTCTAGAGTATTCGAGCGTATATTAGTTGAGGAAATTAATTTTTATCTAGAACGTAACTCATTAATTTCTGATTCTCAATTTGGATTCCGTCATAAAAAATCTGTTGAACTGCAACTATTAAATTGTTATACTAAATGGATTACTGCAATTGATAAAGGCAGTTTTATTGATATCATATATCTTGACTATGCTAAAGCTTTTGATAAGGTCTCTCATAGTAAATTACTTGTCAAATTAACTAATTTAGGTATATGTGGTAACATACATTCTTGGATAAGTAGTTTTCTATCTGGTAGATCTCAAAGAGTAAGAGTTAACAATCAAATGTCTGATACAGTTAAAATAATATCTGGTGTTCCACAAGGATCTGTAATAGGGCCTTTACTCTTTCTAATATATATCAATGATTTAGTCGAAGTGATTGATAAAGATATATCCATTAATCTTTTCGCGGATGACAATAAATTGAGTTTTATATCTAATGACATAGATCATAGATATAAATTACAACATAATATTGATAAATTTTATGAATGGTCTAATTCTTGGCAATTAGAAAACGCTGCAAAAAACCAGCTGCTCTTACATTAGGTAATACTAATAAACCATTGTATACTATAAATAATGTTTCAATAGTAAACTGTAGATCGTATCGTGATCTTGGTATCAAATGTGATCCATCATTACATTTCTCTGAACATATTGGTGTGTGCTGTACAAGTGCATATTGTGTTATCAATCGTATATTTCGCTTTTTCATTACTAATAATATTCCAGCTATTAGAAAAGCATATATATCATATGCTAGACCCCACCTTGAATATACGTCGACAGTCTGGAATCCGGGATTAGATGCCAGGACATTCAAAGGACTGAAGATAAAACTAGAGAAGGTCCAAAAATTCTTTACGAGAAGATTAATCGAGAGATGCGGTTTACCTTATAAACCTTATAATGAAAGATTAATATACCTAATTCTAGATTCTCTAGAAATCAGAAGAACTAGATTTGATCTTGTTATGGTATACAAGCTATTTAACGGATTGGTATCTATTAATACATCATCTATTATTAATATCAAAAAGACCAACTACAATACCAGAGGCCATTCTCTTCAAATTAGTATGAATACATGTAAACTAAATGTAACAAAAAATCTACTAAATAATCGAATAGATAACATTTGGAATTGTCTTGATGAACATATTGTATTAGCAAATAGTTTATATACATTTAAAAATCATATTAAAAAAATTATAACTTAATATTTATTTATACATATATATATATATATATATGTATATATATATATAATTTTATAAATTATTAATTATAATTATTAATTGTTTTTATCACCGGCACATGTGATACGTTTCTAATTTACTATTGTTATTTTTATATGTGTACTATCTACGTTTTGTTGTCGTTTTGTGAATTTATCACTACATATTGTTAATTATTACTAAATCGAACTTGAAAAATTCATAATAAATATTCATTCAATTCAATTCAATTCAATTCAATAATAATAATAATAATAATAATAATAATAATAATAATAATAATAATAATAATAATAATAATAATAATAATAATAATAATAATAATAATAATAATAATAATAATAATAATAATAATAATAATAATAATAATAATAATAATAATAATAATAATAATAATAATAATAATAATAAGACGACTCCTCAGACGACATATGTCGATAGTGTTTACATATTTCGAATATTTCAAAATGGCGATATTAATTTTATTAGGTAGACATTTCCAATCAAAATTCCTAATAGTTATCATAATTCCTGAATGTTCCGATGTGCTTAGTATGTTCCTAGTAGTTTCTATTAATTCCTAGTATTATAATACTTATATATGTAATAGCTCATTGTAGTTATAATTATAATATATTAGTAATTGTGTTATGAGTTATAGTAATTCATAATAGTGTATGGTCTTTGCTAGTATTTCCTAGTAGTTCATAGTAGTTATAGTAGTAGGTATACCCACTATATATACTATATATATATATATATATATATATATATATATATATATATATTATCTATTATCTAATATATCTAACATATCTAGTAATCCCGAGTAATAGCACATTGTAATTCCTATTAGATCCTATATATGTACTATATTAGTTCATATTATTTTATAAAAGTTTCCTGAAGTAATTAGTATACTAATAATATAACTAATAACTATAGTCTTTAATAACTATATTATGATATTAACTAATTTTGCTATTTTAAATTGTTGATATAATTGTATTTACAACAATAAACTGGGGAGTCGGTAATTGAATACATGTTCGTAATACCGACCCCTTCTCTAATTACCGTCCACCTAAAATACGAGTGCTAGACATAAATGTGGTATTATAACTTATAAGTATAGCGAGGAGTGTGGTTTTATGAATATATGTATCGCATGAGCCATCTGAGATTATTCTTTTTAGTATTCCGTCAACTATAGGTGCGATATTAGCGGAAATGATTGTTATTATTTAAATAGAGATCATTAAAATGGTATCAACATTTAATATAAAATACAATTAAAAGTTTCATACAAGGTGAATACCATTACAACATGTTTAATAATCATTTGATATTATTTCATGTTATATATATATTATGTTCATATATATAATTAGTTAATATTCATAGAAAATTAATTTAAAATGTAATACATAACTATTATAATTTTATTAAATAAAAACAATATTTGAATTGGAGTTAAATGAACCACCAAAAACTGGTTTATATGAATACTGTTCATATAAACTAGAATAATATTTATCTTGTATTATATGCACCGAAATTATTGATGATGACACTGAAGATTCATTCCAAAGCATCCACTGTTTACAATGTTTGCACTCTATTTGCAGATTACTCAATTAATGTTAAGCTTTGTGATTTTTGTAATAATTAACTATTATTATTAAATAAATAGTATGTAATAATCAGTGTCGTAATAGTAATTGTTATGTACCAATCAACTAAATATCGTATTACTATTATAATTCAGTCAATCTTCAAATTTATTAATTATAATTAATCTATAGATTATGTAATAATTAACTATTATTATTAAATAAATAGTATGTAATAATCAGTGTCGTAATAGTAATTGTTATGTACCAATCAACTAAATATCGTATTACTATTATAATTCAGTCAATCTTCAAATTTATTAATTATAATAATCTATAGATTGTGTTGACAATATGTATAAGTTCATTCAACCCCATCTATGGGGTGGAATGAACTTTACAAAATAAAAGTTGTATTGAAATTACGTAACCTTATAATATATATATATATATATATAATAAAGTGATAAAGTGAATGTATCAGACGACATCTATGTATCCACGCTACAATGGTGGTATCGGCATATTGAACTTTTAACTTATATTCCGGTATATTTCATCGCTATAATAATGATGATGATGTTGATGTTGTTGATGATGATGATGATGATGATGATGATGATGATATTGGAGTGATGAGCATAATGATGACATTGATGATAATAAATATACTGATAATGTTGATAATTAAATGTCAATTATTATAATACATATTAATATCGAATATTGGAAATTACATAAATATAGGTTTGATTACGTGCAATAAATAAAAGTATATTATATATATATATATATATATATATATATATATATATATATATAAAATAAATAATACTATTTTTATAATAACAGGAATAATATATAATATTAGTACAATAATAATATCATTTAGATACAAGTCATATATGACTCATATATGAGATCGTATACGATGTACAAGTCATATATATATATATATATATGTGTGTGTGTGTGTACGACTTATACGTCGTACACTGTACGTATATATTATACGTGTATATTCGTATATGTATATGTTTATGTATAAATGGATATACTCGTGTATGGTAATACGTATGTATAAGTACGCCTCTTATACACATGCAATCACATTATACGGAGACATATTCTGTACGATATCATGATCAGGCTCCTCCCCCTCGTCCGCCTCCTTCTCACATCTGAACCGCCCACTATTAATTGGCTCGATTTGAAACTAGATCTCTAATCAGAATAGCCGGTGGTCATGCCCTTTGTAATACCTTTACTATGCCGTATAGGTAGCACACTAGTAACACGGTCACCTTTCATTGTGACATCACTATATATATAATGTATATATATATAATGTATATAGCCAAACCTATTTAATTCTGACTTTTTCCTGACCGAATAAACAGTCAGGTTTAGAAGATTAGGTTTCGCGATTAAATTAAACATACTTACAAAATGATAAAATCATTATGTAAAGTTAAAAGTAAAAGTAAAAATATAGTTTATAGAGTATACGAAATACACAGATAAACATGTATATTAAAATAAATACATATATTAATATTAACGAGATGGTTACAAAAGAAGGGTAATGCGGTCAGGATAGTAATACTGCCACCACGCGTATCTCATAAACTATAAGTCCCATCAAATATATATATATATATATATATATATATATATATATATATATATATATATGCGCCT
This sequence comes from Osedax fenrisi, assembly GCA_964019155.1. NCBI lineage: Eukaryota > Metazoa > Annelida > Polychaeta > Sabellida > Siboglinidae > Osedax > Osedax fenrisi. The sequence continues at coordinate 67,520,755 of OZ025242.1, forward strand.
TATTAAGTTGTTTTCAAATAATTTGTATATCTATTAACAAAATAATATATGAAAAAAAAATTGGATATACTTTTATAAAACATATATTAAATCTCTAATATATAATATAAATTGAAAATTAAAGTTGGATATTAAGAACTATTTAATTATAACAAAGTGTGTAATATATATATATATATATATATATATATATATATATATATATATATATATATTAGTTAATATGGTAATCATTATTCATTATTCCTGCTATTCATTATTATATAGTGTATATAATAATTAATGGAATACTCTAGAGAATATGTTAATACCGACAGTTTTGAGCGGGTAATGCGGTCAGATCATTATGTATTTAAGCTAATTATATTAAGGATATGATCTCAAATAGATATTTATGATATAAGTCTAAAATTACGTGCGTAATTATACGAAACATTGGTATAATCAACACCTATTACATCATAATCAGATATATATATATATATAATATATATATATATATATACATATATATATATATACATATATATATATATATATATATATATATATATATATATATATATATATATATATATATATATATATATATATATATATATAGGGGCGTCGGAACAGGGGGGCGAGGGGTATCGGACCCCCCCCCCCATTCAAAAACATGGGGGTAGCTAAGTATGTTTTGCCCCCCCCATGAAATGTGTATTAATAAATTTTATATATATTAAATCTAGTATATTGTCTTTGTTAATAAAAAAATTTTCTAAAGAATTTTATCAAACATATGAGGTGGCTAAGTATTGTTTCCCCCCCCCCCCCATCCATGAAATATGATAATATTCATGAGAGAATCTATGAGAAATACTTGTTATCTGGCGATATTAAGAATGAAATTATTCAACTATATAAATTTAAATTATTAAATATTTGATTATAAGATATTAATGTAAGTTTCTCAATTCAATGTGATGGAATTCAAGATATATCCGGAAGTGAGCAGGACATTTTGGTGGTTCGATAATTGACATAAAAACTATAAATTAAAGAAATATGCATATTAATATGCAATATGACTGAGGATACAACTTACATATAGCAAATTTAATGATATCTGAACTTTAACATCTTAACTTGCCTATTTCTAAATTAAGAGAACAGTCATATGATGGTGCACTAATATGTCTATAATAATATAAAGACTATAATAATGAATAGACAGCCATTCACTTTTTATTCATAATGTGGAGTTCATCGCACAAACTTAATAGAATAATCATTAGATAATAATATAAATATAAGAAAAGCCTTGAGAGTGGTTCATGATGTGGGATTATTATATGAACAAACGATCAAATTCCGGATTATATATAATACTAATAATAACAAATCAAATACATTGAAACCAATATGCCCAACAAGATGGACTGAGAAAATCGTGTACTAAAACAACATTATATCAATATAGGTGGTTTAATCGATGCACTGAAATAATATAAAGAATTAGATTATATTACCAATGACCACAAATATATTGCAAATTTATTATTAAAAAATATGAATAAGTCAAATATTTTTTCTATGAATATTTAAAGTTTGATATTTGAAAGCTTGTATATGAAGGTGAAAGCTTTCATGATACCAACAAATACTATTGAAGGTAACATTTATAAAAAATATACTTGAAAGCATATATGATTATAATTATATATAATCATAATAAAAATCAATAATAAATAAACATAAAGGATCAGATAATAGTAAAGATGATTCTAATTAAATTGAATAATGATAGGAATAATTTGCACACATTCATTGAAGATATAGAAACAAAAGTATTTTATATTTTATATATACAAGTTTTTATATTAATTCAAGGTTAATAACATACTTTTATAATAACATATTATATAAAACATTTTATAAAATACAAAATAGCTTATAATAAATGTTTATAATAAAATATTATAATAACTTATTTTTATTTTAAATATATCTAATTTAATTTTCTAAGTATATCTAATTCTGAGAATAATAAAGACATATAGTATAAATTATTATAAATATGTATGAGATGAATAGTAATTAAAGTTTAAAAGACTATGTAAGGTACCTCATATTGATAAAATAATATAACATTGTTAATGTTATGTTAATATAAGAATGTGATTAGATATTATCAGATAATATGTTAATATACTTTATCATTAGTAGTTACAGAATAAAATATACTGAGTTGTTTGATTCCATAATGATGAAAATTATAACCAAATTTTATACTAAGAAAATATTATTTTACAAATGTTATTAAAAAATGTATGAAGAATTAACGATCGAAAGATCGAATTTCCATATGTTCAAATCAATCAATATGTTCAATACCGATAAACATATACATGATGGAACAATATCTTAAAATTCAAAAAATATTTTCTGGCATAAGATATTTGATCAAATTGTATTGGTTTACCCCTCAAGTTCTGTGTCATGTTAGCGTAGATTTAGTAAGCTACGAATAATAAATACGTTGTTACGATCTACTATGCTATATAGTAGATTAAATGCATTAGTATTGGCAAATATCAATCAAAAAATAATGCACACAATTGAGATGTGTATATTTATAAATAAAAATCTATATTTATATAATAATAAATTATGTTATGTTTATTATTTATTTTCTAATATATTCCTACTCATTGTTATACAAATTAAATATTATTAATTGCATATTAAAGGGTTAACATAGACTAAAGAGGTATACGTATACCAATCGTACGATATTAATAAGATATAGTTAGTAATTATATTAGTAATACATAATAGGATATATTATATAACATAGAAATAAATAGCCCCCCCCCATAACAAATATCGTTCCGACGCCCCTATATATATATATATATATATATATATATATATATATAGTTTAATTAATGGTAGTCATTTTTTAAATTAAATAATAAATTATTAATATATCAAAATTACATTTGTTATTTTAGATTATTCTTCCTGTGATATTATTGGACACAACTTTATATAGGGTAATGCCATCTAGTGGAGTAATTCATGGCGGTATTACCCTCGAATGGCGGAATTACCCTCAATGCAGGGTAATATAGCCACCCTAATGATTCCTATTAAATCAGCTAAATTAAAAAAATGACTCGGGAGTCTTATAATATAATAAGATATATCTATATTGAAAAATTGAGTCATAATTTATGACAAATATTTGTAAAGTTATACAACATTATCTAAAACTGGTGGTATTATCTATGCATATTCACCCTGTTGTATCCTACACACGTATAGATAAATGTATAATTGATGTTATCGGTATTACAAACACGTGTTATGTAGTAATGCTTATGTAAACAATGAGTTGCTGATAATCGCTCCTACATCTTTATAGATTTCACATGGGGAAAATAATAATTATTTAAATTATGTTTGAATTAGTAATATAAATAATAAACTTTAAATAAATATCACATATATATATATCCATGGGTTATAAATAAACAATATTAAATAACATTAATAAATCTACTTAATTATAATATATTGTAGAGTATTTGATAATAGTTACCTTTCATGAGTGTATTCTATGCATGTATAACTAACAAGCGCAATGCGGTAGAATTCCTCACATTAAAGCCATTCGTGTGTTACGCTTCATATTATGATATATATTATGATTCGTATTATTAATATATCGAGAACACGTGGCGACGCCTATAAATAAACACGGAATTATTTCCAAATTATATTTTATAAGTCGACGTAGACATAATAGATACTAGCTTCGTACATATACGATATACATCCTGATATGAATTACACCTAAGTCGACATTCTACTATTGACCTTTAAATCTGAACTACTTCCCCGGAATATTATGTGTATGTCCTACTGATCATTTTAATATTCTATATACGAAAAAACTACTCCCCAAACACCGGACGAACCACATATAAATTATTCGCAAGACGATCCAAGTATATCGATATTTGATAGATTATCAAAACGTTATGCAATATTAGAGAGTGAATGTACTATGCGCATGTCTACAGGAATACGGGCCAGTCTGATGGTCATGTTGATGGCTCTATTACAAAGAGGTTAGCTATCAATACGCGTCACTATAGTGTCGAATATAGCTAACCTTATCTTGCTTATTCAGGGTCGTATCGCACTATTCCCAGAATGCACTAGTAGAAGTAGGCATTTTTATGTTCTACACGTATATTACATATTATATTATGTATTACAAATATAGATTTATCAATATATATATATATATATATATATATATATATATATATATATATATAAACTATTATATAGTGTTACTATATGTATACTATTCGATATTTATTTATTAATACATATAATTATACACACACAAATTATAAAAAATACCGTTTATTTCACTTCAAAAATTTCATAAATGTATAGTCTTGACATAAAATTCAGTTTTTTGTTTATAATTAAATATATATATATTACCTTACCAGGTCGAGCTTGCTCGGCATAGCATGACACGTTTTCTCCATCATCTCTGTCTCCCATCGCCGACTTCAGTTCATCTGTAGTGCATCCGATGTCGTCTCTAAGTTGTGAAGTATACGTCTTCTGCGGCAGTCCATGTTTTAGTTACCCATGTAGAGGTTCCCACAGAAGCACTTCGTTGATCTGTTCTTCTCTTCTTCGCCAACAATGTCCAGAGAAACGCATCCTATGTTCTCTAATTGTAATCGTTATCTTCGGGATATTTCCATTCCAATTAAATATTAGACGTATATATATATATATATATATATATATATATATATATATATATATATACTTATATGAATTATATTTATATTAATTAACATTTCCTAAATTAATTATTTTTTGATTATAATTATATGTTATATCTATGGTGTCAGTATTATAATACTGAACTTATAATGAACGTATACGTTCATGTCAGTATTACAATATCTATAATGAACGTTCCCTTAGTTACTTATATATTAGTTACTTATATATATATATATATATATATATATATTTAGTTAGTTTAATAACCTATAGATAACCTATGATCTATAATGCCAGTGATTAATAGAAAACGTAATAGATTCGACATCCCTATAAATCAATCAATAATGCAAAAATTATTGATTATTGATTTATTAAAATTAAAATTATCCTAATATTTTATAATTTTCATATGTTTTTCTGTATGACCAATCTATATTAAGATATAACCTATGAAGTGTGGGTAATTAGTAATTACTAATTACCCACGAAGTATGTATAGTTTCCCCTATAAGTCGAGTAGACAAAATAGAGTGTTTATAAGTTATACAGTATAACACACTATAGTGTAGTGTGGATGTTAAGTATTTTGTCAAAGAAAAGTTAAAGAAGAGTACTACAAAGTAAATGATCAGATATATCATAGAGAATGTGTGAGTGCAATTAGGCGAGAGTTATTATGTATTTATTGTTATGATGTATACTATACACTATACATTTTATAATGCTAGTAACCATAATCATTGTATTGATAGAACTCAAGAACTTAGATGAAGTTTTTACTTATAACTAAATTGCTTTAATTTCCTATAAATGTATGCATGTATGTATGTGTATATGTATATATGTATGTATTTATTTATGTGTGTGCGTATGTGTATGTGAATGTATATGTATATGCATATATAATTATATTTCATGGGACAAAATAAAAAAGTTTGTATTCAATCATATTATATACAAAATATAGAAATTGACGTATTGTTTAAAAACGTAAAATTATCATCAGATTTTTGTATTTAATATATACGTAGGATAATATATAAAAGTATATACCCTATAAAGGTTATATACATTATAAAACTCTATAAAGTACATAATAGAATGTTTATGAAATGAATAATGTTAAATAGGTACCTATCCTCCACTATCCCTTAACTTTTATTAGATCAATAATTTATTAAATTATAAACAAATATATATTTTTTAGTAAACTCATACTTAAAGTAAACGTATATATATATTTTACCTACTTTTAAAAGTAATTAATATATTGATTTATTTAGTAAATTAAAGTATATTATATGTCATTCAAATAAAATCACATATTCATATTAATTATTTTTATATTATTAAATAATTATTTACAAATATATCTATTATAATAGATATATTTGTAATACCTATATTTTTAATTTAAATATAATTGTATATAAATTTTATTTTATTTCTCTATTGTATATATTTATATATAACTCAGAAGGTGTAGCGAACTACTGGGTAGAAGAAAAAAATCACATCGTATCTAGTTATATCAGGTTAATTATTCGAGAATGGAAAATAATGATACACATATATATATATAATAAAAAATAATAGGCAATTAATAAACCTTTTTACAAAACTAAAAAATAATTAAAAATATGCAACTTCTTTTGAAAAATATTATTTAAATAATATAATGAGTAGGTACATATATAAATATATTTATAATATTATAATAACGCTATTTTTTATAATGGTATTATTGAATATTAGTCTATATTAAATATTATTTATTATATATAGGAATACCTAATAATAAACCTGGAATAAACCTAATAATAATCCATAACTATAATTACCATACAACCTATAATAAACAGTATGTATTCAATACTATATGTTAAAAGTAATCAGTAATTACCAATAACTATCATTATATAATACAATATATGATTTGAATATGATATCTTCATATAAAATATTGTACTTGTATATATTTGCCTATATTATCCCTTACTCGTCACTGCTGTTATTTCTGTGTGCAATACTGATTACACCAAATCCCCGAGTATTATATATATATATATATATATATATATATATAGCACGTATACGTGTTTTCAATATATTATATTTATATTAAATGTCACTCATTGCATTATATATACATAAATCACCAGCATGTTGCGACTATTCGAGAATTTCACGACGTTCGTAATCTTATTATGCATTCATTAATATCGATCTCTCTACAATAATAATAATAATAATAGAACTTTTCATTAAATGCCTGAATTCACTTGTCAAGTGATTATTCTTAACATTGCTATTATATAAATAAAATAGAATTATGAGATTGCATAAAACATATTATTCTAATTTTAATAGAAAACGTAATAATATTAATGATATATGCTATATGGAAAAGTAACCTAATACGGTCACTTTAACAATAAATGGTCTTAACATTTTATGACTCAATATTTGTATTTAAAAATTACAATATATTAATATTAATTTATTATAGATATTATTGTGATTTTAAAATTGTATTCAATATTTTTCGATAGATAACGGTGGTGTCCGTATTCGGTACCCATGATCGAATACGGACACCCTATATACCACCAGATAAACTATATATTATTAATGAACCAATCAGATAAATCGCAATTACATTATTTATAATTAATTTTATAAATGATTTATTGTTATTAAATTAGTAATTAATTTACTAAATTTGATTAATTAATAATACAAATTAATTATCTAAATATTAAAAAATTTAGATGTAGCTTCATGTGTGGTATTTATATTATAACTCACGCGTTCAAAAATTTTATGAAAATCAGAATAGTTCACACGCTATGCACTGATTGCAATCATGCAACCATGGTTATAGAATATCCGTATTAGACATCTAGTGTCCGTATTAGGGACTTATATAACCTCTAGATATATGCCTAACTTAATTAATATATTAATATATCAAATATATTTGATGACAAATATGGCAATTATGTATATAATGTTTAGAATGCTTTAGTTTTTAATAATATAGTGTTATATTTTGTATCGATACAATTGTATATTCTTGAGAAGGTTTTAAGTTTTAAGAATTTTTTTTCATAAATTAGGACATTAGAATATATTATTAAAATTAAATTAAAAATACATGTATATCTAGGTATAGTATATATATATATATATATATATATATATATATATATATATATATATATATATATATATATATATACTAATACTTACTACCTATAGGTATTAAACTACCTATAGATATACATATTGTATCCTATTGGATAGCTTACTATCTATATACTATATATATATATATAAGTGCACAATATAATACACAATTTATTTCAACATCCTTGATATATATAAATTCCTTCCTATATATACATATTTAATATTATAAAGTGTAAAGTATTCATATTTAATAATTCAAGATACTAATCAATATGTTTCATTCTTCTAGAGTGATTCACGTAAAAGTATATATTACTTCCTTTTTATCAATGATAATATATCGGAGTATATTAAAAATCGCTAAGCCATTATACTTCTTCTATATAATTATACATCATTTCTGATTGTAAGTCTTGCATATTCTCAATCTACCGAAAAATTTTCACTTTCACATAAAGTAACAGGGATCGTAGAACAAAATGTAACTTTTTATATAGTTCGAAAAATTATAATAAAACAATTCCAATAATTATTGATATTAAAATTATAAAATATTATTTATTTGTAATTTATAGATTAGACTAGTCTATATATATAATATATTATAGTTAACTATTAGTCTCTTAAGTATTTCAGTTATTGACGAAGGTGGATAATATTAATTATTCAATTTGACTTCAAATAATTCCAGATCAGTTTTCATCTTATTAATACCAGGAAGGTCTTATTTTATAATGTTTAAATGTTCTTTAACTATTTTCTTCTAATCATAGTCATTTTCTAATACTTCAGTAATTAAAAATAAACCGTGTATATAGTGTCTGCAAGTAGGAATATATATAATTGTAAGTTATTAAAGTAAGTGGTCGATAAATTGTATTGTAAATTTGCGATTATAATATTCTTGCAGTTTTGGTGTTGACATATTTTTCTGTGAACTTGTCTTTTTTTTCCTTTGGATAGAGAGGTTCTGATTCATCTATTTAATTTTATCAAAGTTATAATACTTCTTTATACCATTTTTCTCCGATTATATCAATATTTTTAAATAATAATAAGATACAGCTTTCATAGCTCTGCACATATCTATTTATATTGTCTGGAGTATTATTGTTAATCCCTTTATGTATAATAGTTTATATTAAATTATCAAGTCATAGTTGGTGATAGAATAATGTAATGCAGAAACTTTAGTTGTCAATTCGGACCTTCTGATATTTCATTATCATTATCATATCATATTCATTATCATAAAAAAGGCTTCATATAAGTCCCAAAATACTTCAAATGAATCATGACTCGATATATATATATATATATTGTTTTTAATAAAATAACTAAATTCTTCCGAATAATACCATATACATTTTGTATACAAGTATTGATCTTAAAATTAACACAATATTTAAATATATACATACTTCCAACATTGTTTCTATAATATTTCGAATCATTGGTAATTGACAACTAATAACTATTTCGAAATTTAATATTTGACTATTACTAAATGCAATGTATACTGAAACGGCTGGTATTTTGTCTTTATTAAGGTATAGTCATGAACCTTTGATATTCCCTGACCTATTACTAGTACCATCATATCCATGACCATGTAGCTTATTACATATAATAAATATTTCATAATACTTTTATTTGAAAGTGTTTCTCCGTTTGTACACTTCAACATTTCTAAAAATTCATCAAATCCAAAAAACTTCTCATTAAAAACATTTTCATTAACGTAACGTTCAACTATGAAAAACGTTAGAAATTCAGTAGTCTTAATATATCTAAAATTATAATGGCATATTGTGCAATCTTCTTAGTAAATTCTTGTATTCTTATAGGTCAGTAAGTAATAATTTAATTCATTAGTTAAATTTATTATTAAACCGACTTATTTTAAATGTATCCATATTCCATCAGAGCAATATCAAAGATTTTCCGAAGGCTTCGCAAAATCTTTGGCAATATTGTGTTTAATAATTTCTAGTATTGATATTTTGTTCTAGTAATTACTACTATTCAGTGAAGATTTATTAGTTTGTGTATTAAATATCAACTTAAAAAATACTTATAAATAATTTCAATATACCTTATTACAGTTAAAGCTATAAAATGTATACAATGTGTTTCAAACTTTGGAAATAATAAAGACGACTGTGCATTGGGGAAAATAGAAGCAAGATCATGTTATAGCAATCAGAAATATTGTCTGAAATACATTGGAATAGTGGAAAGAGGTTAAATTAAATTTACAAACAAAAATTTATTCTAATATAAATTACATTACAGAAAGAAAAGTCATCAGAGATTGCACAGAAAAACAGATCATCAAATTATGTAATCATTTATATTTAGAAGACTCAAAACAACTTTTTAAATCTTGTTATAGTAGTTGTAATACAGATAATTGTAATAATGGAAATAATTTCAATGACTTGTTTTCTTCATCATTAAATATATCATACAATGTTATTCTTATAATTAATATGATTATTATTTATATTTGTTTTAATATTTAATAATTATAATATAAATAAATATATAATTTTGCATGATTCTTTATTAAGACAATAAAATACCAATGTTTAACGTCGACCACGTGCACGTTCAAATTTACGTCCCTTAGATCTAACAAATGGTCTACTATGACTGTTGGGTACACCAGGAGCACGTCCGAAGTGACGGACAGATTCACGGTTCATTCTTGGTCCTTGAATCAAAAGGGTATTTCTTCCTTTTGGTGAACGAAGAGCCAATTGATCGAATGTTAGAATTTCACCACCAGCTTTAAGAATACGTGCACGGGCACCTTCAGTAACATGGAGGGCACACAACTGTCAAAATTGATTAATATTAATAATACAATAAAATAGATGTAATTGTATATAAGAATATAGATGATACTATTGTTTAGCAAGTATATATATAAATAAATAGTGACATTTTGAAAATATAACAAACAAATATTAATTAACCGATGTTACTCATAAAGGTATATACATATTTTATACTTAATTACGTAAATTAATTTTGCATGCAATATTTTTTGACATAACTTTTTACTATGAAAGACTGTCAAAGTAGAGTGATTAACATATAAAAGATAGAATTTTATGAAATAAACACGAGAATGACTAAATTGTCACAAGTTATTAAATAATAGAATTATAATACGATAATTGAGACCTACAAAACAAATAATTGTAAAATGTCAATAACAAATTTTTACTTATATATGAAAAGATTAGGCAAGCAAATATTTTTCAGTATTTACATATTCAAATAATAATTAAATAAACTTAATAATTCGGCAATCGAGATTACTGTTATTAAATATTTATATACATAGTAGTATATTTGTGTATGGATATCTAGTGATCTCGTGAACAGTGTAAATTCTGCTTACATTGTTCGCAAGATCAGTTCCCCAAAATAACATTACACAAACGATTGTATGTTTAGTGTATTACTTGATTCATTTAAAAATAACATATTACACAGCAATCATTATATAAAATACATACTTTGATTGAAGGAATCTTCAATATACGAGAATCGTCGGTTACGGTTCCAACGCAGACTACAATTCTTTGTGCACTACCAGTTTTTGTCATATTGCGGATCTAAAATAAAGTAGTTATACATATTTAATAAATATAATAACAGATTTTACTACTTATGTTATTAATAGTGGTATTTAATCTATATTATATAAATTAATACATTTACATAAGTATTATATAAATAAACATACAATTATATGATTATGGTACATAATCCGCACAAGCTATATTTGATATTGAGCATTACTAGTGCAATACCTTAGTAGTATTTATTATATTACTATACATATTTATATGTAGCATGAATTATGTACTATACGATTTATGTATAACTCATTAATACGGTAGTATATTGTGGTATTCTTTATATTAGTTGTATCATTAGTTTGAAATATAATGTATACTACAGAAATAAGTCTAGTAATTATAATAGGCAATCATTTTATTATCACTATGTGGAGATAATATTTAATGTCTTACGACGTATTAATTACGTTATTATATAGTAGATAACTTATATTAGTTTGAAATATAATGTATAAAACAAAAATGTAAAAATACGTCTAGTAATTTTAATAGGCAATAATTGTATCAACTGTGGAGATAATATTTAATATGTCTTACGACGTATTCATTATTTAATTTACTATGTGCGGATTTCGTTCAGGTACCAATTATATATTATAAATATAAATTATACGAATACAAATATTTAAAAATTCATAATCTTACAATAGTAATATTTACAAACCAAGCGAGCAATAGATAATGGAGGGCGGTGGATCTTGCTCATGAATAGCCTCTTAAGGATAATCTTATTGAACTTAGCCTCAGAGCGACGAGCCAAAAATCGGTATAACTAAAAGATATATATTAGATATTTAAAAATTATTTAATTCAAATTTTACGAAATACTATTTATTATTTATAATTTTAATCATTATAAACATTATACATAAATGTATATTTATATTTTAACATTAATAAAATATTATCTTACCTTGACCAAGAGTCGTAAATAGATATCCTGACTTTTTGGTTCAGTCCTGTGGACCTTCCTCTTATTCTTGTGGCATATATCGATTCCCTATGTAATAAAAGTAAAACTAACTTCATGTTGATATTATAGATATACAATATTAAACAACTATTATTTTTAATATTTGAAATATAAGTTAGTTATAGAGGATTTTTTTGATTTTATCATCATATTAATTTCGTTGTTTACCATTTTCAACGAGATCCGTAAAAAAGGAAGTTATTAAAATTATTGTTGGTAAACATCCTTTTAATTTAAATATATTTTACCATAAACCTAAACAACTATCTGGATATTTGATAATAAAGTTAGTTATATTTATTATGATACGTTAAAGATAATAGTTATATAATACATTATCTATAATTAATAATATTATGAAATAAAGTATTAAATTATTAATTTCACCAAAATATATATTCAAATAATTAAAAATGTATTTATTACAAAATTTATAATAATAAATAATTAAAATGTATTGGATATACTTGAGTAATAACTACATAATTAACTTAAAGAATACATTAGTTAAATACTTCTTATATATTTAACAAAATACGAAAATATATAAGATAAAATAATATATATATATTTATTTTATGGATTGCAAATTGTAATTTACAATCATATGGCATATGATATGCGGATCCTAAATTTAAATTTTATAAGAAGCATGTGAATTTCATTTGAATGATTCAACTATATATATATATATATATATATATATAAGCTTTTATAGGCTCACGCGGGTACACCGCGTAATCATTACGGTAATGCAGCTAAAAAAAACTGGAAATATTATTAATTGTAATCCGATTGCAGTCTGAGACTGAGTCTGAAACTGCAACAATTTTTAAAATAATACGAATTTGATTGACATTTGGGGACGTCGTGGGCGTAAATCAACGAATTGTATATAGCTGTATTGTGTATAAATATAAGTTGCAACCGGACCGCACCAAAACCGTCACAAATAATTTCTATATAAAATAGCTGCAATCGGTTGGCGTAACGAATATGTCTATAGAATTATTCTAAGAATAAAATAATTAATATGATAATATCTATTACATATAACTTATATGATATAAGTAAGTATAATATACTATTGAAGACTATTTATAATATATCGCCTATAGACTTATAGATACAACTTATGGTATATACAAAGATATAACACTCCCTATCTACGCAAAGTGATTAGTATTCATACATCCCGCTACTAGCAACAGTATCAAAATCGATTTAGGTTTGCCGCTATTTGCATTCTACAATGTTTTCATTATTCTATTAAATTACATGCAATATAAATTAGCTTTTAATCGCCATATAGATATTTATACCATATCCTATTGCTTTGTTATATATTAGTAATTAACACTTAGTTTTCATAATACAAATAATAATGTAAAGCATATTATTTTTCATTTTAAACGTGAATAGTTTGATACAATTTAAATTATAAACAACACATTGTTCCGAAAATTGACCCTATATAGATGGGGCTGTTAGTATTTTATACAAAATAGAATTACACGATTTCATGTGAGTGTTATCTTTTTTTTAGAAAAATCTTTGGTATATATATGTATATATATATATATATATTTAATAAATATATATATATATATATAAATAGGATCATGGTGAAAAGCTTCACGATTTTAAAAATACGCTACACACCAAATGCCCGTGATGTTATTTATTCGAATTGTATGAATATGTTACTTGAGGAAGTCGGCACGTGTAAAACACATATATAATTAGGTTGAAATTTGCACACCCTCAATAATTAAATATCTGCTGCCATATCACTATTTGTATTATCATAATATTAATTATAATAACTATGTGCCGATATTTTATTGTGCCGTGGTTCTAATTTCAACCTAATTATATATGTGTTATTAAAATGCGCATAATTTTCATTTTAAATGTGCAGACTTCTTCCAGTTATCTATATATATATATATAAATACAGTTTATATACAGTAAATATAGTTTATATATTGAACATTATCATCATGATCGTGATATATTATAAGAATACTTGTGCGTCATAATTGTATATCCGTACTAATATTATATATATCAAACTATTATACAAAATTACACGTTATTTATGTCTATAGTATATATAGATACGCGATTGTCAAATCACTAATTCGAATAAAAATTTTATGGGAATTCAAAGCAAAGTCTATTAAAAAAATCGCGAAGCTTTTGACCAATAAATATATATAAATAATTTATAATTATAGAGTCAAATATAGGTACAATTTAATGTTAAGTTAATAGATATTACCCAAGTCTACATATCGGTGATTCATTGTAACTTATCACTCACACCGTTCACACACGCTCCCGCAAACCTAATACGATTATTATATCAAAAGTATCTGTACTGGATTTCTTTTGGAATCAGTTGCAACGAACTAAAGGAAATTTTAGTTCGATTTGGATATATATTCAATGAGCTTTATTCCGATATTAACTAATGCTGATCGTATGTATTATTTATACATCTCATTATTATATACTATTATATTTCTAATTATCTTTGATATGATATTATTAGTATAATAATATAATATTATATATTCAATGAATAATATTTATCCATATTTATGTTCAATTCAATAGTTACTGATATAATATTGAATATTTATTTAAATATATATTTATATAAATAAATAAATACTAGATTATAATCTACTATTGATAATTGATATCGTAAGTTAACTTAATAGTATCATAGTAGTAAATATGTGATACATTTCCAGGATTAAATTGAAATAGTTAGTTGAACTAAAATTGTTTTTAGACAATAATCAGCAGAGTTATATCACGTATCTCCTATCTTTTACATGTAAACCCATTGTGTGAGCGTATCATCTTAATGTACATACACGACATGTATTAAATGTGTTAATATCCTCGCGTTATAGTTGTACTGAATAATTTAACTCTTATGTTATATTCAATTATGTAATTTTTCATTGACGTTTAGGAAATAATCAATAATAGTAATGTTTATGATTGTGCATTAATTTTTTTACATTGGTTTACATATATGTAAGCAAACTAGGTCAGAGGCTGGTCTATTTCAGTGGTCTCATGCACCTCATTTATATAGATTTATGTATACAATGAATAGTCGGATATTTAGAGTATTACCAGGGATGGGGTCAAATACGTATTTAAATACACTGATTTGGTGTATTTATAATTTAATGAATACATAGAGATGTATTTGTATTTTATTACTGTATTTGGTGTATTTGATTAAATACAGCATCAAATATACTATCATAATATATGTCATTATTAAATGGAATAAATATTTTATAAATAATTTTAAAACGTTACAAAATTAGTAAATTTATGATTGTAAAAAATCAACAGTTTATTAAAATTTTATATAGGAAATATTTTAGGTTTCATAAGAATAATATTAATTTATAATATACAAAATATATTACAAAATAATAAAAAAATATAATAAAGTATTTGTGGTACAAGTAATATTGGATGAGGTATTTCTGCACATATAATATATATATATATATAACAATATATATGAAGTATGTTGTGATGACTTTAAAGTATTGATAAATAACATTATGTTAGGTAATAATATTATTAATAAATGTGTTGGTAGATATACTCTTTTATTTATCAATATAATATATATATATATATATATATATATATATATATATATGAAGTATGTTGTGATGACTTTAAAGTATTGATAAATAACATTATGTTAGGTAATAATATTATTAATAAATGTGTTGGTAGATATACTCTTTTATTTATCAATATAATAATATTAACAACCATTAATTGATTAGATTGGTAAATGTGAATATGATTTGTATTTTATTTTTTATAGACGAATATTACGAAGTAATATTCTATGACTTATTTAGTAATATTGGATATCTTTATGTAATAGTTAAATATGATTAATTATAGTAATAAACATGTATAGTATGATATCATCGTATATTTTATTTATTATATTTATATTATTTTTTCGTAACACATAATATCAGAGATATATCAGATATATTAATATATAAATACTATAATATAATATATATATACTATAATCATACAATATACTTAAATATTTTAAGAGTGTAAATAATTTATCATTACTATTTTGTTATATAGTTATTATTAATTATATGAGTATAATTATATATTATTCAATACATTTTCATTCAAAACATATTTCTGTTAATTGTATTTTAAATATTATATTATGAAGGTAAGTCGCTAAATCTGAGTAAACTATCATGTTATTTATTAAAATTTCTTATATAGATTACACATGTATCTATATTTATAAAGAAACAATATTTATATAACTACAATTTTTAAAATTTTGCATTTATGCGTGTTTATAATGTATTACTTTGCTAGTCATCCCAGATTACTTCGCTATTAATCTCATCTAAAATAAAATATACATGTATTATATTAATATTTATTGATCAATATGTATATTATTAATATTTATTATCAATTACAAATATTTATTAAATTCAACATATTGATCAATTCTAATAGTATATATATACTAGTGATGTAAATGATGTAGAGCAGAGACTTTTGGTTTTTGATGCCGAGCCGAGACTTTTATTTTCAGAAAAAAAAGAGGCCCGAGCCGAGACTATTACAAAGCGAGCCTGAGCTGAGTTAAAACTTTAGGTAACTGAGACTGAGACTGCATCATGCTTTAGATTTGAGCATCATTTACATCACTAGTATATACCTACATAATAGGTAATTCCTAATAGGAATTTCCTATACACATTTATTAATAATTGTATTACTATAAGTAAATTATTGAACTATTACTTAAAGTGTTCCCAGGTTACTTCACTAGTCATCCATCATACATCCATACCTTTGTCATCCCATATCACCTATGTTCCTATTTGTATTTAATTTGTATTTGAATTTGTATTTGATTATTTAAAAATTATAAATTTTAATATAAAAAATATATTTCTATTTGTATGTGATTGATGTATTTGCCCCCATCCCTGATTTTTATTAATTATTATATATATGGGTTTTGTCAAATTCATTATGAAATATAACATAGTAGATTATTAGGGGGATGCACACAATCTTCCATAGTTTACATGTACACAATAGGGAAAATGGCTTTTTTTAGAGGGTGGTATATTTTTTATTTTTTTTATATATCAATAATATTGTGTTATATTATATTTACTATTGTTTATTTAGTAGTGTATATATTTGCATAAAGTATTCACATATATATATATTTAATAATAATAGTATTTTTAATGAAAAACACAATTTTGTCTTCAATATGTTTAATTTAAAATATTTAGGTATAGATATTTATAAATACAAATTGAAATCATTTATGATACATATTTACATATTAGCTATTACAAATTGTAATTGAATTTTAATTTCTTAATCTACTTTCTAGTATTTCATTATATTTTATGTATATATATATATATTAAATTTTATATAAATATATATATATACTGATAAATGAATAAATGGTTACAAATAATATAATCTTTGTGTTATTATAATGATATAATCGCTATACTGTTATAATTTATTTTCTTATAGGTATTTTAAAATGTGTTATTTTATAAGTTATATTTCTCATAGAAATATGATTTAAAGACCATTTAACCACCCTTAAAAGATTAATTTTCATATATTATATGATTTACAATAAAACTGTGAAATAAAATTTTGAAATTTAATGTATTTGGAAAAAAGTCGTTATTGTATGTGTTAATACTCCTATATTATAAGATATTATCACAAACACATATTTCTATTGATTATTGTATGTGATATATTCAAGAAAAATAACTATCCAATGAATTCTTCATCTACTTATATAGAATAAACTTATTATATAATGAAGCCTAGATCGAGATGCAGCTAATGTGTGTGACTATATAAGCAGAACGTTACTACACTGTTAGTTATACATATTGTGTTGTTGATGACGATGATTATATTGTTATTTACCACAGTAATAATATAACTAGCTAATGTGTAATTAGTATACTTGTAGAAATAAGCTTAATAATAAGATAATTCATATAAGTTTCATATATATATATATATATATATATATATATATATATATATACATATATGTGATTCGTACATATTAATATATATATAATATATATATATACATATGGATATTATTAACAACACCAGTAACCTCTACTACCACCACTACCAGATGACCACTGAAGATCTGTCATCATCATCGGCCATATTGACCTCCACCGGACGAAGAGCTTCGTTATCGCTAGAGAATGGAATGCTCTCCATACGAGCAGCATCCGAATGCAGTCTGGTTCCCCTTCAGGATATCATCGGATGCGACCTTCAACACGAACGTAATCAACTCGTGCTCGTCATTCAGTATTGGCCTCTTCGAAAAGTTAGTGTGCGGTATAGTACGGTATGGTTGGTATGCTTTAATATGGTATGGTATAGTATATACCAGGTATACTATGCTATGCCCTGATATAGTTTTCTATGATATCATGTGTTATATATAAGGATTTATATATTTCTAATTCTACATTTTTATTTATACATTAAATCTAATCATTAGCTCATAATCATTTGGATTTCATTGTATTCTATAGTTTGAATATGAATATCATAATATATGTTTACCTCTTATATATTCCAGTACCCCCTCCGACTTTATTTACTCAACTTCACCATAAATATAGTTTATTTTGTCTACTTCTTCGTAATAAAATGTATTCCTACAACTCATTTTATATTAGAGTTTATTTCTCCTCCCCATCAGTCAACTGTTACCCCTCCTCCCCATCAGTTAACTCTTACCCCTCCTCTCCGTAGAGTTTCCTGAGACAGCGCTTGCAAAGGAAGAAGCACGCTGTGAGGTTAAAGTTCACGTGTGGAGACAACCTGCAGATGGCAGAGAAGTGGTTGACTGACATACGTCTGCATACCACAGGGCCTTCGTTCCAACGAGCCAGAGATATAGGTCTGCATCATCCGTACTTCTGTTATCCATGTGTGACACCAGTGATATCTACATGTGTGTATGAAACCAGTGATATCTACATGTGTGTATGACACCAGTGATATCTACATGTATGACACCAGTGATATCTACATGTATGACACCAGTGATATCTACATGTATGACACCAGTGATATCTACATGTGTGTGTGACAGCAGTGATATCTACATGTGTGTGTGACAGCAGTGATATCTACATGTGTGACAACAGTGATATCTACATGTGTGACACCAGTGATATCTACATGTGTGTGTGACAGCAGTGATATCTACATGTGTGTATGACAGCAGTGTTATCTACATGTGTGACACCAGTGATATCTACATGTGTGACAGCAGTGATATCTACATGTGTGACAACAGTGATATCTACATGTGTGACAGCAGTGTTATCTACATGTGTGTGTGACAGCAGTGATATCTACATGTGTGACAACAGTGATATCTACATGAGTGTGTGACAGCAGTGATATCTACATGTGTGACAGCAGTGTTATCTACATGTGTGTGTGACAGCAGTGATATCTACATGTGTGACAGTAGTGATATCTACATGTGTGACACCAGTGATATCTACATGTGTGACACCAGTGATATCTACATGTGTGACACCAGTGATATCTACATGTGTGACAGCAGTGTTATCTACATGTGTGACAGCAGTGTTATCTACATGTGTGACACCAGTGATATCTACATGTGTGACACCAGTGATATCTACATGTGTGACAACAGTGATATCTACATGTGTGACACCAGTGATATCTACATGTGTGACACCAGTGATATCTACATGTGTGACACCAGTGATATCTACATGTGTGACACCAGTGATATCTACATGTGTGACAACAGTGATATCTACATGTGTGACACCAGTGATATCTACATGTGTGACACCAGTGATATCTACATGTGTATCAGCAGTGATATCTACATGTGTGACACCAGTGATATCTACATGTATGAAACCAGTGATATCTACATGTATGACACCAGTGATATCTACATGTGTGTGTGACAGCAGTGATATCTACATGTGTGACACCAGTGATATCTACATGTGTGACAGCAGTGTTATCTACATGTGTGACAACAGTGATATCTACATGTGTGACAGCAGTGATATCTACATGTGTGACACCAGTGATATCTACATGTGTGACACCAGTGATATCTACATGTGTGTATGACAACAGTGATATCTACATGTGTGACACCAGTGATATCTACATGTGTGTGTGACACCAGTGATATCTACATGTATGACAACAGTGATATCTACATGTGTGACACCATTGATATCTACATGTGTGACACCAGTGATATCTACATGTGTGACACCAGTGATATCTACATGTGTGACACCAGTGATATCTACATGTGTGACACCAGTGATATCTACATGTGTGACAACAGTGATATCTACATGTGTGACACCAGTGATATCTACATGTGTGACAACAGTGATATCTACATGTGTGACAACAGTGATATCTACATGTGTGACACCAGTGATATCTACATGTGTGACACCAGTGATATCTACATGTGTGACAGCAGTGATATCTACATGTGTGACAACAGTGATATCTACATGTGTGACAACAGTGATATCTACATGTGTGACACCAGTGATATCTACATGTGTGACACCAGTGATATCTACATGTGTGACAACAGTGATATCTACATGTGTGACAGCAGTGTTATCTACATGTGTGACAACAGTGATATCTACATGTATGACACCAGTGATATCTACATGTGTGACACCAGTGATATCTACATGTGTGTGTGACAGCAGTGATATCTACATGTATGACAGCAGTGTTATCTACATGTGTGACAGCAGTGATATCTACATGTGTGACAGCAGTGATATCTACATGTGTGACACCAGTGATATCTACATGTGTGACACCAGTGATATCTACATGTGTGACACCAGTGATATCTACATGTGTGACAGCAGTGATATCTACATGTGTGACACCAGTGATATCTACATGAGTGTGTGTGACACCAGTGATATCTACATGTGTGACACCAGTGATATCTACATGTGTGACACCAGTGTTATCTACATGTGTGACACCAGTGATATCTACATGTGTGACAGCAGTGATATCTACATGTGTGACACCAGTGATATCTACATGTATGACACCAGTGATATCTACATGTATGACACCAGTGATATCTACATGTGTGTGTGACAGCAGTGATATCTACATGTGTGTGTGACAGCAGTGATATCTACATGTGTGACAACAGTGATATCTACATGTGTGACACCAGTGATATCTACATGTGTGACACCAGTGATATCTACATGTGTGACAACAGTGATATCTACATGTGTGACACCAGTGATATCTACATGTGTGACACCAGTGATATCTACATGTGTGACACCAGTGATATCTACATGTGTGACACCAGTGATATCTACATGTGTGACAACAGTGATATCTACATGTGTGACACCAGTGATATCTACATGTGTGACACCAGTGATATCTACATGTGTGACAACAGTGATATCTACATGTGTGTGTGACACCAGTGATATCTACATGTGTGACACCAGTGATATCTACATGTGTGACAACAGTGATATCTACATGTGTGTATGACACCATTGATATCTACATGTGTGACACCAGTGATATCTACATGTGTGACACCAGTGATATCTACATGTGTGACAACAGTGATATCTACATGTGTGTATGACAGCAGTGATATCTACATGTGTGACACCAGTGATATCTACATGTGTGACACCAGTGATATCTACATGTGTGTATGACAACAGTGATATCTACATGTGTGACACCAGTGATATCTACATGTATGACACCAGTGATATCTACATGTGTGACAACAGTGATATCTACATGTGTGACACCAGTGATATCTACATGTGTGACACCAGTGATATCTACATGTGTGACACCAGTGATATCTACATGTGTGACAGCAGTGATATCTACATGTGTGACACCAGTGATATCTACATGTGTGACACCAGTGATATCTACATGTGTGACACCAGTGATATCTACATGTGTGACACCAGTGATATCTACATGTGTGACACCAGTGATATCTACATGTGTGACACCAGTGATATCTACATGTGTGACACCAGTGATATCTACATGTGTGACAACAGTGATATCTACATGTGTGACACCAGTGATATCTACATGTGTGACAACAGTGATATCTACATGTGTGACAGCAGTGTTATCTACATGTGTGACAGCAGTGATATCTACATGTGTGACACCAGTGATATCTACATGTGTGACACCAGTGATATCTACATGTGTGACACCAGTGATATCTACATGTATGACAGCAGTGTTATCTACATGTGTGACACCAGTGATATCTACATGTGTGACACCAGTGATATCTACATGTGTGACACCAGTGATATCTACATGTGTGACACCAGTGATATCTACATGTGTGACACCAGTGATATCTACATGTGTGACACCAGTGATATCTACATGTGTGACAACAGTGATATCTACATGTGTGACACCAGTGATATCTACATGTGTGACACCAGTGATATCTACATGTGTGACAACAGTGATATCTACATGTGTGACACCAGTGATATCTACATGTGTGACACCAGTGATATCTACATGTGTGACAGCAGTGATATCTACATGTGTGACACCAGTGATATCTACATGTGTGACACCAGTGATATCTACATGTGTGACACCAGTGATATCTACATGTGTGACAGCAGTGATATCTACATGTGTGACACCAGTGATATCTACATGTGTGACACCAGTGATATCTACATGTGTGACACCAGTGATATCTACATGTGTGACACCAGTGATATCTACATGTGTGACACCAGTGATATCTACATGTGTGACACCAGTGATATCTACATGTGTGACAACAGTGATATCTACATGTGTGACACCAGTGATATCTACATGTGTGACACCAGTGATATCTACATGTGTGACAGCAGTGTTATCTACATGTGTGACAACAGTGATATCTACATGTGTGACACCAGTGATATCTACATGTGTGACACCAGTGATATCTACATGTGTGACACCAGTGATATCTACATGTGTGACACCAGTGATATCTACATGTGTGACAACAGTGATATCTACATGTGTGACACCAGTGATATCTACATGTGTGACACCAGTGATATCTACATGTGTGACAACAGTGATATCTACATGTGTGACACCAGTGATATCTACATGTGTGACACCAGTGATATCTACATGTGTGACAGCAGTGATATCTACATGTGTGACACCAGTGATATCTACATGTGTGACACCAGTGATATCTACATGTGTGACAGCAGTGATATCTACATGTGTGACACCAGTGATATCTACATGTGTGACACCAGTGATATCTACATGTGTGACAACAGTGATATCTACATGTGTGACACCAGTGATATCTACATGTGTGACAACAGTGATATCTACATGTGTGTGTGACACCAGTGATATCTACATGTGTGTGTGTGACACCAGTGATATCTACATGTGTCGCTCTGGTGTTATCCAGTGGATATTATGCACATGTGGGTGACAACAGTGTTATCTGTGATAGTGATGCTGATTAGCAAACCTACACTGACAGTAAACAGCCACTAGAATTGCATTCAGCGTGTAAACCTGATATGAATTTGTTCTCGTTATGAGCTATTCCTACTGAGTTAAAACTATAAAGATCTAATATAGAGAAATAGTAACATTTACGATTAACTACTTAAAATAATAGTTATACTTCTACGTTTACTTATGAATTAATATGAATGAATATATAATAATAATGCATAAATATATAATAATAATAATAATAATGATGATGATGATGATGATGAAGATTACTACAATTATTATTCACTAGATGGCGCTGATAGACTTCTGATATTTGTGAACCCGTTCAGTGGTACAGGCACAGCTATGAAGACATTCCTGACGATCTGTTCCCCCATCCTTAAGTCCGCTAATATCAGATTTGAACTAGCGCGGACAGGTTCTTGTGCGCATGACAATCTATGCGTGTATATAGGCCTTGATCAAGTGTATGATTCATTCTGAATTGTTCTGATCTTTTTTTGTTTACCTTTTTTCATTTATTGTCATTAATGTGTTAAATATGCATGAATTATAATGATTTACGTGTGTCTATACTTGTACATAACTTATATGTTATTCCATACTTTCATGTGTATTATTCTTACCAACTCTCTAATTCAATATTAACCCTCAACCCACCCTCTCTAATTCAATATCACCCCTCAACCCACCCTCTCTAATTCAATACAGAATACAGTGGACATACCCGTGACATGGTGGAAAGTTTAGATCTGAGTCGATACATAGGAATAGTGCTGATGTCGGGTGATGGCCTTGTCTACGAGGTGTGTGTCCCCCCCACCCCTTCTTCCTCATCCCAACTCCACGCTTTTTGATATATATATCAACGATATGATTATTTAGTATAAATATTTATACTACATATGTTATCTGTTATTTTAAATCGAAAATAGATTTATATACTTCTTAAATACATTTATACACATATATATGTATATTGATTAATTGATTTATTGTATTTATTTATAAAAAACACTTGTAATATATAAAATAGATTTTCTTGTAAATGTTATAAGTAAAAATATTAAATGTTACTAATAATAATAATAATAATAACTAATATGAATGATAATATATAATAATAATAGTGGTTATATAGTTGCATTTGTTGGAAGTGTTTTTGTGATTTAATTTCATCATCATAAATAGTGTTAAATAATGAAATAGTTAAATAGCGTGCCTTGCAATGGGGCTCCTTAATCTCATAAAATGATAAACTAATACTTATATTTAGAATTAATATGTTAAGTTAAATTAAATATTAAGATAGTTAGGAGATCCAAAGTCTTATATAGATATGATATGCAATATTATTACAAAATAATTACTATTATTTCAAAACTTATTAAACATTTCACATATATTGCATGTATGTTTGATAATATTCATAGTAGGTATCATTCATAACAATATCATCCAATCAAAAGGTAGAAATATTCTATACACATAATTAGTATATTTATTTAGAAATTAACATTTCCGTATCATTATTAGTTTTATAATACACACATATATATAAAATATTACCTACAATTCACATGTATAGATAGAAATGTATGTAGATGTGCATGTACTACCATAATAGAAATGTAATCCTCTACAATCATTGTGAAGGTACTGAATGGACTCGTTGAAAGATCCGATTTCAAGGAGGCTATAAAAACTCCCATTGGTTTTCTACCTGGGGGGTCTGGAAACGGCCTTTGTTCTTCTGTGTGTTATGAAAATCAGTTTGTATTTCTATTGTTCTATTAGCTTGCAGTTACTTCTATTCAGATACATAATGCACATATACTATTAGTTAAAACATAATTTATATCTAGTTAATAAATTACAAAAATGTATAGTTTGTATACCATATGACTTAAGGGATATCTCATTGTGACGGCCATTTTGTTTAATTTACATGTATAGAGATAGGGAACGCATTGCCTCCGTTTATTGAATGTTTCGAAAAACATCTTCATTGAATTTAAAAATTGTTTTTTTGTTTTATAAAAAGGACGTTTATATCTATAATCCTAGAGACAACAAAAATAAAAAATATATATTTTATATGTATAATAATCATGGTTGGGGTCAAATACACTTTATCAATACAAATACAAATACAAATATATTTTTCTTAAAGTCTCAAATAAAAATACAAATACATTTTATCAAATACAAATACTAATACAAATACAAAAAAACAAATATTAACATATTAAATTACATTTGTATTACACCTTAAGGGGAGTCCGCACACCGCCGCCATTTTGTTTATTTTACATGTGTTAGATAGGAAATTCATAGTGTTATTCAAAAGCCTACTACTCAATGGATATTGTATAAATATATGAGAAATTTTTAAATTATACTAAGGGTATATATAGCTACAATACAATAATAATTTTTTCTAATATATTTTATAAATTATTTATATATATGTATTTATATATTATTTATATATATTTTTTCATATAATAGCATAAAAAATAAATGTATAAAAAAAATACTATTATTGAGTTATCACTATATTCTTATAAATGTTATTTATATATATCAATAAAAATTAGATAGATTGTATTCATATTCTGAGAGTAGTAGGCAATTGAAGTCTATAGGTATTGATAAACAATTATTCTGAGTAAATTGCATTCAAAGTTTTTCAATTATAAATTCAATAATTCAATAAATAAAACACATTCTTTTATATAAATATATTATAATTCAATACACAAAACACATTATTTTATATTTATTACATTTATATACATATTATGAATTCAATAGTTATTGTTTATATATATAATATATACATATATCATATATACATATATTATATTTTATATATAAAAACACAATATTTTACAATTATATGGAAATAAATGAGTAGATTTCAATATATAAAAACACACTATATTACATTTATATATGCATATAATATGTAAATAAATTATTACATATATGCTATATTATATATATATATATAAATTAAAAATAATAATAAATAATATTTACATAAATAAGTAATTATATAAATAAAATATCAAATATTTATAAATGAAAATATACATAAATACATAGATAGATGAATACAATAAAATATATAAAAACACACTATGTTACATTTATATATATATATATATTATATGGAAATAAATTATTATAAAATAATAAATTAGTATATTTTTATATATAAAAACACAATATTTTACAAGTAAATGATAACATAATAAAACATTTATATTATATAGTGGTCCACAAAAGTTACTTTTTATAGTAGTTCTAACACGATTTCGTTATTAATTTTTTAACAGGTACTAAATAACATTCTATAAATGTATATTTTATAATAATTTTTTTTTAATTTTTTTTTTTTTTTATCAAATTTCAGCTATGCGTCCTCCCCTTAAGTTCTGTCCACATGAGCAATCTATTCCAGCAATTTCGCAGCAGAATTCTTAAGAATTCCCAACATGTAAAAGTATTTTTTTTTTCTACGATTATTGCTAAATGTTCTAATCCGAATTTATTCTTGTTTTCGTGACAATTTATGCAATTGGTAAATAAACTCACGCACAAGTATACTGACTGGTATTAATACATACGCATTTACCTTTCTAAGCGTCAATCTATTTATAATCTTTTACGATTATAAGTGATTAAGATTAAGTTGTTTAAGCATGTACGATCGTTTAATTAATAATTATTAATTATAATTAATAATAATTAAATAATAATTATAATATAAAATTCCTTATATAATTAGTAAATTAAGAATATATGTATATTACCACTTTATGATTATATAATGAATTTTATGAAGTTCATACAATTTATGTATTTTTAAATATTATACTGCGAAAATAGATTGCTCAGGTGAACACCCTAAAATTGATACCGCTAAGGGATTTTAAAACTGGAATTCCTAAGAATTCTACTGCGAAATTGCTGGAATAGATTGCTCATGTGAACAGCTCATCCGATAATTGACATCCATTCTAAATATTTAATAATTAACTAGATGTATTCTTTGATATCATAAAATAATAATCCCTATACCCTATACCAGATTGCATAATTATTAACTGAAATCTATTTATAATATATCTAATTCCTAAAGATAATTAATTAAATACAAAAATGTAAACCATAGACTGGTTGCTTGGGATATTATAAGTTATAATTTATAACACCTATACATTTTCTATATAGAATATAAATTTAAATTCATAAATTTACTTATATAGTTTTCATAAAATTCTTTGAAAATTTATTATTCTATTATATAATTTGTATTATTTAATAAATATATTCTTTATTATAATATTAATATAAATTGTAATTTTTTTGTTAATTTTAGTTAATAATAGTTTTTACATTCATAAATTGTTTAAATTCTACATTCTATTAAATTATTAATTTAACATATTTTTAAAAGTGTATTGGAAACTGTATTTGATCAAATACACCAAATACGACAATCAAATACAAATACATCACTGAATAATCATAAAATATTATCATAAATCATAAATCATTCAAATACAAATACAAATACACCAAATCAGCATATTTAAATACAAATACGTATTTGACCCCATCCATGATAATAATAGACATAATTTTATTTTATTTTTTCACCAATTGTATAAAATCCAATACATCATAATTATATTTTTTAATATCGTCTCTATTGAATTGTGCATGCATATATTATTTATATATAGCAAAAGAAATTAGGCAGATCGCTTCATTACTTTTATCTAAACACTCATTTATATATGCAAAGTTTGCATTGCATTGCAAATATAGCAAAAAATTTATTCAAAGTAAAACGTATTTGAAAAGTCAACAATAAATAAATTCTATAAAATGCAAATAAATTATAAAGTAATAAAATTATACATTCAGCTAATATAAAATCAATGTTATAAAGTAATTGTTTTATATTTTATCAATATATAAATGTTATTTTTATAAAATTGATATATATTATATGTTCACACCTTACGTTACGTGAAATCCGTACAGAAAATAAATCATTTACAGAAAATTTTCTGTAATAAGTCATATTCCTATTTTTCTGTATTCGTTTTCTGTACAGAAAGTGAAATAGGAATAATCCTATTTTTCTGTACAGAAAACGAATTCACTTAGCTGAATGAACCTTTTTATTAATAATAGGTGGCGTTATATGATTTCATAGTTGTAAATATAATATTTATTTCTAATAGTATTGAAACTTTGATTATATATACACTATTATAATAGTATATAGTATATATACTAACATATTATAGTAATATATATATATATATATATATATATATATATATATATATATATGTATGTGTATGTGTATGTATAATATTAACTAATACATTTAATTATATTATAATTTTATAAATTTATAAAAAAAATTATATATTTATAATAAATGTCATTGGATTAACGAGACATTTATCGATATAATTAGATATTTTTTACTAATTTTAATAATTATATAATATCTAGATAATAAAATAATATAAATATTATCGAATAATTAATTAGTGTAACTATTATTAACTAATATATATAATTATATTTATAATTTTATAATTTTATAACAACAATTATAAATTTATAAAAATGTAATTCTATTAACTTATTATTTAATAGTATTACATAGATTATTTTACTTATTTTATTATTAATATAATATCTATATAATAAAATAATATTAATATTATCGAATAAGTCATTAGATTAATCGTTATTAACTATTATATTTATATTAATTAATTATATTTTATTTGTATATGTATATATTAGTGTTGTCAAATTTTCTAAAAAGTAAGTCTCAGTATCGTATCAGTATCATTCAACAGCTGTATCAGTATCGTATCAGTATCGTTCGAAACTGTATCAGTATCGTATCAGTATCACTCGACAGCTGTATCAGAATCGTATCAGTATCGTTTGACAGCTGTATCAGTATCAGTATCAATATCGTTTGACAGAAATATCAGTATCAGTATCGTTTGATAATTGTATCCGCATTGTTTGACAGCAGCATAAGTATCGTATAGTGATGTAAACTGGTTCGGGTTTTGGAGATATTTGTGAGTATCAAATAGTTGAAAAAAATATCAGGTTTTAATATCAATAATTTTAGTACTGGATTTTAGTGATTTATGATCTTTCATAAAAAATAAATTTATAAAAAGCTATTTTTTTAAATAATAATTTCAAAATTAATTATTAGCAATAATGATACTCAAATGGTATATTTATTATATATGATCAATTATTATTAAAACTTCTGTGCAATGAAAATGTTTTAAAATGATGCAATGTGGATTAAAAGTGTCGCGGATACATACGAATGGCGGGGTAGTTTGATTGACATTGGCGCCTATTCACACAAAGGGACGCTAATCTGAGTAATAGTGTCGCGGATACATACACAGAACCGCTATGTTGGTTGAAAATGGCGCGAATAAATATAATCCCAAAGGTAAACATTGGAATGTATTTTAGATATCCAATAATAAAAATCCGAAATAATACGAATCTAATATTTAAAGTCCGAAATAGTCCGAATCTAATATTTAAAGTCCGAAATAGTCTGAGTTAAATATTAAATTCCGGTCCGAGTCCGATATATCATAAATTATACTGTATCAGTCCGGTATCAATGACCTAAAGTCCGAAACCGGGTCCGAAGTCCGGGTCCGAATGACAACGCTAGTATATATGTATATTTTCGAATTTAGTTTTTTCATTTTCTGTACTGATTTCACATATCTATATAAATGTTATTTTTTTATTATATATTAGTGTAATAAAATTATGTATTCAGCTAATATAAAATCATATTATAAAGTAATAGGTATTTTTCTTATCTATATATAAATGTTATATTTATAGAATTTATATATTATAAATTAAAAATGTTCCTTCTTTTTACTTCTAATATTTTGCAAGTTTATAGACTTTTTTTGTATGTGTAATTATATATTAATTATAAAAATCTATATATATATATATATAATTACAATAAATAAATAATATATATACAAAAATGATAAATAAGCTACACATATACAAATATAAATGGTAATACATATATAATTAAAACAATGTAAGACTAATATATATATACAATGACTGTATAAATCAAATATATATATATATAAAAAATCATGTTTTAAAATTATGATTATATTATATATAAAACATTATATTTAACAATTTATATTAGTTTAGAATGTAGATTTCAAAATAAATTATTTATTTTAAAAAGGCATGCTATAAAAGATACTTTTTACGTTATTTCTAGTATTTATAGTATTTCTTATTTATTTATAGATTTCATAGATAATTTGTTCACAGTTACTAAAAAACATATTATTAATCAATAATCCTTAATACAATTTATTTTTTTTCCGATTTTAACGAATTTATCAATGGCGATATCCCCTTAAAGGATATATAATTGTTATTTTTTTCAATGTAATTATATAGGAATTTGTGTTGTTGAAAATATTATAACTCGTGAAATAATTAAGATATTTACATACTTAAAATTTCATTATATTAATTTACACAATGCCAATAATTCTAATGAATATTGTAACAA
This sequence comes from Osedax fenrisi, assembly GCA_964019155.1. NCBI lineage: Eukaryota > Metazoa > Annelida > Polychaeta > Sabellida > Siboglinidae > Osedax > Osedax fenrisi. Next base: position 67,552,763 of record OZ025242.1, read on the forward strand.
TAGAAATACTCGTTTTGAACCTATTTATATTTTAAAAAAGGTAATAAAATTTATAAAACTGATTAATATGTATAACATATATAATCATCTCAAAATCTAATTGCATAGATTTTCATTAAATATGATATATTAAAATGGAAAAAATGATAATGTTAATATTCTAAAAATTGTAGCAATGGATATAGATAGCAGTACTATGTATTCCCAGTCTATTAACATGTAAGTACATGAATTTCCATTGAGTGCGACATCCCCTTAAAGTATGACAATTATTAAATTAAATTAAATGCTATACGTTTAAAAGTGTTTATTTTATAGTTATATTTTACGTAAAATTGTGATTTATATATTTGAAAGATAATAGTTAATATTTTAATAATATATAAAAAAAATTGAAACACAATTTTTTTCTCAATTTCAATGTATCTACTCTAACTATGTTCATATATTTTATTCAAATAGGAAATTCCAAGACTCCCTTCCGCATATTACATCATACTACATTATATAAATAAATGATATCTAGTGATATAGGGTAGTGATCTAAGTGATCCTTATATCCTAGAGAGTGCACGCTATATTTAACTGTTACCACCCCATCATGACCCCATCATGACCCCATCATGACCTCTATTGACCTCATCGTTACACAGGGAGCCTTTGTCCGGGTGCCTAGCTACCACCGCCTGTCTACTACTATGTAAACATTGTGTGATGTCATGTGATCTCCTAGCAGTAGAAACCAAGGCAGATAAAGCATCGCTGGTCTCCATGCTTAGCTTCAATTGGTTAGTGCCTCGCTAATGAAGGCTAAGGGTGATCACCTACTACACGATAGTCTCGTGTTGTGTACAGTACATGCTCTCGTTTCATTCGTGTATTTGTACTTAAGGACCGGCGTAACCTTGCCGGCTTTTACATGTAAAAGATAGGGAAATATAGCTATTTTTTAACAGGCTCCATAATTTATATTTATTAGTATTTTTTCTAATTTTTTTTTAATTATCTTGATAATATTCATCTCTAGTTTTATAGGTAGATCATAAAATAATAAATATATTATTAATTAAAGAAAAGTTAATTATAATAAAAAATAATTTTAAAATAAATTGATTACCAATTTTTTTGATTATTTATCAAATAATTATATTAATAGATTATATTTACATTAGCTTACATACTTATATAATAATTTTTTTTTATAAATATTCATATAATAGTTCAATAGTTAGCAACATTTAAAATAAAAAAAATCAACAAAAAAAACACCAGAGATATTGGCATCTAAAGTTTTACTTGGATTTTTATGCTAATAAATAAAAATATATTTTATTATATACATTATATTATAGTTTTATTTAATAATAGGTTTGATAAAAGTACAATATTCTCAGCAAAGTATAGATAACTGTACAATATATAATAATCTCAGCAAAGTATAGATAACTGTACAATATATAATAATCTCAGCTAAGTATAGATAACTGTATAATATAATGTTATAAAAATGCACACAATATGATATGGAATAATTAAAATCTCATCTGAAGTACTAGAGATTCAATAAATATGATATATAATAAAATAATATTTATAAGAGATGCAATATGTATATATATATAAAATATAATATAATACAGTTATAAAAATAAATGAAATTCTTCTCTTTGAAAATCTTCACCTACCAGCCTATTCGTTCCTTCATGTGACAGTGGTTCATCATGTAACAGATGGTCTTCAACGTGGTTCGAATCTTGGTATGAATCCATCTTTCGCTGACTGGTACTAGGTACAGGATCATCATCCTAAAAACATGTCATTTATGTACATACAATATGATGTTATATAAATTATATATAATACTTTAGGATATATCATAGAAATTATCATACATATTTTATTTCAATATTTTATAAATTATATCTATAATAATTTATGATATATTATAGACATTATTATAAATATTTTATTTCAGTATTTTATAAATTATATACAATACTTTATATATAATACTTTAGGATATATTATAGAAATTATTATACATATTTTATTTCAATATTTTATAAATTATATCTATAATAATTTATGATATATTATAGACATTATTATACATATTTTATTTCACTATTTTACATATTATAAATTATATACAATACTTTATTTACATATAATATGATGGTAATAAATATATAAATTATTATACATATTATTATACGTTCTCCTATATATTATTTACCTTTTATATATATGTATATATATATAAATATGTAATTCATAGCAAATTAAATACGTGTTGACAGCTCGGAGAATCTAATCAAAAGGAAGACGCAATAAGCTCACATAGACACTATGGATCCTATTGGCTAATATTAAATACATAGTATTGCCACCTATGAGTATATAAATTCATTAATTTTCTTGTTATTACAGTTAACATTTTTTAAATCGCAATTAGATTAGTAAAAATATACGTAAAATACTAAAGCATATTATATTGAATATATTGAATATTATTACGAATATATTTTTAAATCCCACCATTTTGAATAGGTGTATGATTAAACTTCATATTTTATACACTTATGTTTAATTTTATATGCTATATCATACATCATTTTAAAGATAAATAATTACATTATCCTATTTCAATGTAAAAAAAATTTCTCTAAAAAATAAAAACGAAGGTTACGCCGGCCCTTAAGGGCATACCGCCACACGCATGCAATGTGCTGAATTCACACATATTTTTAAAAATTGTATTTATTTTTTGTTCCATAATATTAATAATGATAGTGTTTTTTAATATGTGTAAAAAATTTAGCCATGAATTCAATCTAGAAATAGCATAAAAAGTAATTTTGACCATACTATTCAAAAATAAAAGTACTAATATTTTATTTATTATTTATTTAGTGTTCCTGACTAATTTATTTTAGTTTATAATGTTTTATAACTTATATATTACCGATTTATATGAAATAAAAACGAGATTTTTACATTGAATTATTCTATATCATTGCACACATAAATGCTATATCATGTGACCATACTGGCCAATTAGAGAGTAGACAGGTGACACTATATTTGTTTACATTGAAAACTCTGTTATTTGCATTTTGCTATATTTTCATTACAGTTTATGATTTTGATTTCATTATTACTTTTACTATATTACTTACTTTATTTGAATATTATATATATTGTATTCACACACATATACATTATATTTTATTATTAGTTATTTGTATTCATATTATTTATTTGTATTCATATTATTCATTTTAGTTATATATATTTTAGTTTTATATTTATTTTATTTTGTTTACATTAATATTTATACTTTTATATCATTTATACTATATATTATATATAATTATATATACTTATATATATTATACATATATTTTTCATAATATAAATTATTATTATTCAATTAGTTATTCTTATTTTATAGTTGTTTTCAATTACATTTATGTATTTTTAAAATAAAATCAATTGCTTTATATGCTGTATAACTTCAAAGGGAATTTACTCGGAATAAATAAATTCGCACTAGGTATGTGTGTATAAATGTAGAGAACTCAAAAACTATTATATGTATCATACTAATTTTTGTAACATTGTATAAAAAACAAATATATACACAATCCTATTGAACAAATAATTCAATATTGTTATATATATAATTGAAAAAATATCAATTTCTATAGAATTTACATATTAAAAAATATAAAGTTTTTTATGTATATATTTATATATGAATAATACACACTATGAAAAAGTTTATTCTATAGGATTGTGCATGTGAATGTATTTAATATAATGAAAAAAAAACTAGCTCAATTCATTGAATTGAATGCTCTGTGCCTAACTTTGTATAGACCCATTATTTGCTATCTTAATACATTGTGGCGTGCGTTTTTAAATTTCAATGGAATTAGAGAGGAGTTTTTTTGTTGAAAATTAATAATCTCATGAAATAATTAAGATTTTTACATAATTTAAATTGCATAACATTACGATATATTATGTTAATTAATCTGTTGAATTGTTATACGGTGAGAATATTAGTTTTGAAAATATTAGCAATTTAAAAAAGTAACACATTTGATCAAAATGAAATATTTATTTTTTAAATTTTATTATCAACTCTAATCAACTCTAATCAACTCTAATCAACTCTAATCAACTCTATATCTAATCACAAATATATCCTATAGATACATATAATTTTAAATAAACTGAAAAAATGTGACTAAGTTTAGTTAATTATTGATTAAGAGATAGTACATTTCGTAAGAAAAGCAAATATTCTGAGATAATTGATGTAAATTATAATTTCAATATAATTGACTATATCATTTATATTGAAATGACAGTATAGTATTATTTTAGAATAACGCCAATAGCCAATCAATAGCATTTATACAATAAAACTAACAGGTGTCGCTATTTGACATGAAAATAAATATATTATTGATATCACTGTTTTTAAATAATTTAAATGGATACATTCTAACTATTGAAAAACAGTGTTATAATATATGTAAACAGTAATTTTTACGCCATTTTTGTAATAATTATTTTATTAGAAATAGGTAGTGTTCTAAAAGTAATATTTTTATACTTTATATATGTTTTATATATTTTACATATGTTTTCAACCTATACTATTTAGACATATCATATATATTATACATGTAAAAATATATTTTTAAAATAAACAATTTTCAAATTAAAAAAAATATTGAAATCCTCTTAAAGTATTATTATTACAACATATTATTGATTTATTTCTACTTTTGTATACAAATTTACCTTGAAAATATTAATAGAAACACATTTTCAATATTTAATTCATAAATATAATATAGAGTATAATATAGTATCAAAAAATACTTGTAAAGGTTAAATTAAAAAATAATTATTTGATCGAAAAATTAGTTTATTCTTTGTTCTAGATTGTTAAATTAAATGTAAATTTAACCAATAAATGAGTTACTAATTGTCCACCAGGGGTTTAATTGCGGACATTGACATCGAAAGTGAGAAGTATCGCACTATTGGCAGTCTCAGATTTACCCTCGGGACAGTGATGCGATTGGCTGGTTATTATTGCATCATCGTATTGCATCATCTGTAAAACACATGTGTATTTATATATTATATTAGAAAATTCAACCTATGATGTCAAAGATTATTCTAAATATATTAATTTTTATTTATGGTGTGCGTCATATGCCTTATTTATAATTCGTCTGAATTTTGGATAAGTCGGACACGTAAGCCTCTAGTATGTATGACTTATTTTAAAAATATTTATTTTTTATTTTTCCATGTTTATTCATAAATATTATATAAATAACTTGTAATTAATGATAATTAATAAGATAAAAAAAATGTGTTTATGAAATGATAGGCATTCATTGAAAACTTGTAATTTTGTGTATCTTTTACATGAAACATATATAGGCGTATTAACTTTTATTCTAATAATCATCTATCGACTGAGTATGTTTCATTATCTAGGTATTCTAATGTATTATGTGTTATATATTTATATATATATATATGAAATAAAGCGCCAAGGCTTATGTATATTTATCTTATTATAATGTGACTCTCTCTATAGAATGAGTGTCTTTATATAGAAACTCGGCCTATAGAGAGGTGGTCAAGCATGCCATGCATAAACGGATGAGTCCATTTGCTAAATGTCGCGAATACGGGGGTGTCATATCAGATGTTTATAACATTACGCAATAAGTTCTTAGTTAACTATTCCAATGTAGCTATAGTCATGTTTATATATGTATTCATTGAATCCAGTACAATACACACACACACGTGATAATGTGATGTTGTAAGCTATTACCCTGTACAGGTTTGAGGAGATACAAGGCCACTATCTCCTACCTACCCGGGGACTTGGGGCTGCTGTATTCCAGGAGGGGAGTACCCGATCAATATCGTTAGTAGACCCCCCCCCCGAGTTGCCCCCCCCCTCACCCTACCACATTCACTCCCTCATTGTACGAGTCTCCCCCTCTTATCATGAACATCTTTAATGAGTATTACGCATTTGCTATTAGACACGTCGATATATTTAATATTTCACCTTTTTTTAAATATTGTATTAATTAAAATTCAATTCTAAATTAGTACATTCTGAAGTTATTTCTGCGTGAAATTTCATTTACATTAATAATATTTTTGAATGTATTTCTAGTATAAAATAATTCATTTTAAATTTTGTTCATCATTATTTATTTCATTTTAGCACACAAATATGTACACAACATACAACAATCAATGAACTATAAACTATACAAGTAGCTTAGTTATCTTTTTAACACATAATCCATAACCCCTATTAATACCAACATACAAGTATGCTTGCATTATTCAGGTATAATCTATACCCTATGCAATACCTTATGCTACACCCTATGCTACACCATACACTACACTGTACGCTGCCTAACTTCCATCCATCACTCCCATCAGCTGAAATGCCCACATTCGATGAACCATTACCCAGTGAATGGAAAACATTTGAAACCAATGAATTCGTTCTGTTGCTAGCATTGAATCACGTTAGCCTATCACCTCAGTGCATCCCTAGTTATCCCACCCCCTCTACTGCTACTACCCCGCCCCCTCTACTGCTACTACCCCGCCCCCTTCACTGCTACTACCCCGCCCCCTTCACTGCTACTACCCCACCCCCTTCACTGCTACTACCCCTCCCCCTTCACTGCTACTACCCCGCCCCCTCCACTGCTACTACCCCGCCCCCTCTACTGCTACTACCCCTGTTATTACACACACACACACACAGTCCCATCTGAGCAGCGACTTGAAGGGCCCATTCCCTAACCTAAGATACGACGATGGACTGATTCATCTGATGGTGGTAACAGGAGATATCACTCGCGCTCGTCTTACTAAGAATCTAATGGCACTAGAAGATGGTTGTATTTGGCGGCGTAATGCGCTGCTAGTGGTAGTGGTGCTAGTGTGGTGCTAGTGGTAGTGTATAGGTGGTGCTAGTGGTAGTGTATAGGTGGTGCTAGTGGTAGTGTATAGGTAGTGGTAGTGGTAGTGTATAGGTAGTGCTAGTGTATAGGTGGTGCTAGTGGTAGTGGTAGTGGTGGTGCTAGTGTATAGGTGGTGCTAGTGGTAGTGTATAGGTGGTGCTAGTGGTAGTGTATAGGTGGTGCTAGTGTATAGGTGGTGCTAGTGGTAGTGTATAGGTGGTGCTAGTGTATAGGTGGTGCTAGTGCTAGTGTATAGGTGGTGCTAGTGGTAGTGTATAGGTGGTGCTAGTGGTAGTGTATAGGTGGTGCTAGTGCTAGTGTATAGGTGGTGCTAGTGGTAGTGTATAGGTGGTGCTAGTGGTAGTGTATAGGTGGTGCTAGTGGTAGTGTATAGGTGGTGCTAGTGTATAGGTGGTGCTAGTGCTAGTGTATAGGTGGTGCTAGTGTATAGGTGGTGCTAGTGCTAGTGTATAGGTGGTGCTAGTGCTAGTGTATAGGTGGTGCTAGTGCTAGTGTATAGGTGGTGCTAGTGGTAGTGTATAGGTGGTGCTAGTGGTAGTGTATAGGTGGTGCTAGTGCTAGTGTATAGGTGGTGCTAGTGTATAGGTGGTGCTAGTGCTAGTGTATAGGTGGTGCTAGTGTATAGGTGGTGCTAGTGGTAGTGTATAGGTGGTGCTAGTGTATAGGTGGTGCTAGTGGTAGTGTATAGGTGGTGCTAGTGTATAGGTGGTGCTAGTGGTAGTGTATAGGTGGTGCTAGTGTATAGGTGGTGCTAGTGGTAGTGTATAGGTGGTGCTAGTGGTAGTGTATAGGTGGTGCTAGTGTATAGGTGGTGCTAGTGCTAGTGTATAGGTGGTGCTAGTGTATAGGTGGTGCTAGTGCTAGTGTATAGGTGGTGCTAGTGTATAGGTGGTGCTAGTGTATAGGTGGTGCTAGTGCTAGTGTATAGGTGGTGCTAGTGCTAGTGTATAGGTGGTGCTAGTGCTAGTGTATAGGTGGTGCTAGTGTATAGGTGGTGCTAGTGCTAGTGTATAGGTGGTGCTAGTGGTAGTGTATAGGTGGTGCTAGTGTATAGGTGGTGCTAGTGGTAGTGTATAGGTGGTGCTAGTGTATAGGTAGTGGTAGTGGTAGTGTATAGGTAGTGCTAGTGTATAGGTGGTGCTAGTGGTAGTGGTAGTGGTGGTGCTAGTGTATAGGTGGTGCTAGTGGTAGTGTATAGGTGGTGCTAGTGCTAGTGTATAGGTGGTGCTAGTGTATAGGTGGTGCTAGTGGTAGTGTATAGGTGGTGCTAGTGTATAGGTGGTGCTAGTGCTAGTGTATAGGTGGTGCTAGTGGTAGTGTATAGGTGGTGCTAGTGGTAGTGTATAGGTGGTGCTAGTGCTAGTGTATAGGTGGTGCTAGTGTATAGGTGGTGCTAGTGCTAGTGTATAGGTGGTGCTAGTGTATAGGTGGTGCTAGTGGTAGTGTATAGGTGGTGCTAGTGTATAGGTGGTGCTAGTGGTAGTGTATAGGTGGTGCTAGTGTATAGGTGGTGCTAGTGGTAGTGTATAGGTGGTGCTAGTGTATAGGTGGTGCTAGTGGTAGTGTATAGGTGGTGCTAGTGGTAGTGTATAGGTGGTGCTAGTGTATAGGTGGTGCTAGTGCTAGTGTATAGGTGGTGCTAGTGTATAGGTGGTGCTAGTGCTAGTGTATAGGTGGTGCTAGTGTATAGGTGGTGCTAGTGGTAGTGTATAGGTAGTGGTAGTGGTAGTGTATAGGTGGTGCTAGTGCTAGTGTATAGGTGGTGCTAGTGTATAGGTGGTGCTAGTGCTAGTGTATAGGTGGTGCTAGTGTATAGGTGGTGCTAGTGGTAGTGTATAGGTGGTGCTAGTGTATAGGTGGTGCTAGTGGTAGTGTATAGGTGGTGCTAGTGTATAGGTGGTGCTAGTGGTAGTGTATAGGTGGTGCTAGTGTATAGGTGGTGCTAGTGGTAGTGTATAGGTGGTGCTAGTGGTAGTGTATAGGTGGTGCTAGTGTATAGGTGGTGCTAGTGCTAGTGTATAGGTGGTGCTAGTGTATAGGTGGTGCTAGTGCTAGTGTATAGGTGGTGCTAGTGGTAGTGTATAGGTGGTGCTAGTGTATAGGTGGTGCTAGTGCTAGTGTATAGGTGGTGCTAGTGCTAGTGTATAGGTGGTGCTAGTGCTAGTGTATAGGTGGTGCTAGTGTATAGGTGGTGCTAGTGCTAGTGTATAGGTGGTGCTAGTGGTAGTGTATAGGTGGTGCTAGTGTATAGGTGGTGCTAGTGGTAGTGTATAGGTGGTGCTAGTGTATAGGTAGTGGTAGTGGTAGTGTATAGGTAGTGCTAGTGTATAGGTGGTGCTAGTGGTAGTGGTAGTGGTGGTGCTAGTGTATAGGTGGTGCTAGTGGTAGTGTATAGGTGGTGCTAGTGCTAGTGTATAGGTGGTGCTAGTGTATAGGTGGTGCTAGTGGTAGTGTATAGGTGGTGCTAGTGTATAGGTGGTGCTAGTGTATAGGTGGTGCTAGTGTATAGGTGGTGCTAGTGTATAGGTGGTGCTAGTGCTAGTGTATAGGTGGTGCTAGTGGTAGTGTATAGGTGGTGCTAGTGCTAGTGTATAGGTGGTGCTAGTGCTAGTGTATAGGTGGTGCTAGTGCTAGTGTATAGGTGGTGCTAGTGTATAGGTGGTGCTAGTGTATAGGTGGTGCTAGTGGTAGTGTATAGGTGGTGCTAGTGTATAGGTGGTGCTAGTGCTAGTGTATAGATGGTGCTAGTGGTAGTGTATAGGTGGTGCTAGTGCTAGTGTATAGGTGGTGCTAGTGCTAGTGTATAGGTGGTGCTAGTGGTAGTGTATAGGTGGTGCTAGTGGTAGTGTATAGGTGGTGCTAGTGTATAGGTGGTGCTAGTGCTAGTGTATAGGTGGTGCTAGTGGTAGTGTATAGGTGGTGCTAGTGCTAGTGTATAGGTGGTGCTAGTGGTAGTGTATAGGTGGTGCTAGTGTATAGGTGGTGCTAGTGCTAGTGTATAGGTGGTGCTAGTGGTAGTGTATAGGTGGTGCTAGTGCTAGTGTATAGGTGGTGCTAGTGCTAGTGTATAGGTGGTGCTAGTGGTAGTGTATAGGTGGTGCTAGTGCTAGTGTATAGGTGGTGCTAGTGCTAGTGTATAGGTGGTGCTAGTGGTAGTGTATAGGTGGTGCTAGTGGTAGTGTATAGGTGGTGCTAGTGCTAGTGTATAGGTGGTGCTAGTGTATAGGTGGTGCTAGTGCTAGTGTATAGGTGGTGCTAGTGGTAGTGTATAGGTGGTGCTAGTGTATAGGTGGTGCTAGTGGTAGTGTATAGGTGGTGCTAGTGGTAGTGTATAGGTGGTGCTAGTGGTAGTGTATAGGTGGTGCTAGTGTATAGGTGGTGCTAGTGCTAGTGTATAGGTGGTGCTAGTGTATAGGTGGTGCTAGTGCTAGTGTATAGGTGGTGCTAGTGCTAGTGTATAGGTGGTGCTAGTGCTAGTGTATAGGTGGTGCTAGTGTATAGGTGGTGCTAGTGCTAGTGTATAGGTGGTGCTAGTGGTAGTGTATAGGTGGTGCTAGTGTATAGGTGGTGCTAGTGGTAGTGTATAGGTGGTGCTAGTGTATAGGTAGTGGTAGTGGTAGTGTATAGGTAGTGCTAGTGTATAGGTGGTGCTAGTGGTAGTGTATAGGTGGTGCTAGTGTATAGGTGGTGCTAGTGCTAGTGTATAGGTGGTGCTAGTGTATAGGTGGTGCTAGTGGTAGTGTATAGGTGGTGCTAGTGTATAGGTGGTGCTAGTGGTAGTGTATAGGTGGTGCTAGTGTATAGGTGGTGCTAGTGGTAGTGTATAGGTGGTGCTAGTGTATAGGTGGTGCTAGTGCTAGTGTATAGGTGGTGCTAGTGTATAGGTGGTGCTAGTGTATAGGTGGTGCTAGTGGTAGTGTATAGGTGGTGCTAGTGTATAGGTGGTGCTAGTGGTAGTGTATAGGTGGTGCTAGTGTATAGGTGGTGCTAGTGCTAGTGTATAGGTGGTGCTAGTGCTAGTGTATAGGTGGTGCTAGTGCTAGTGTATAGGTGGTGCTAGTGTATAGGTGGTGCTAGTGGTAGTGTATAGGTGGTGCTAGTGTATAGGTGGTGCTAGTGCTAGTGTATAGGTGGTGCTAGTGTATAGGTGGTGCTAGTGCTAGTGTATAGGTGGTGCTAGTGTATAGGTGGTGCTAGTGGTAGTGTATAGGTGGTGCTAGTGTATAGGTGGTGCTAGTGGTAGTGTATAGGTGGTGCTAGTGTATAGGTGGTGCTAGTGTATAGGTGGTGCTAGTGGTAGTGTATAGGTGGTGCTAGTGGTAGTGTATAGGTGGTGCTAGTGGTAGTGTATAGGTGGTGCTAGTGCTAGTGTATAGGTGGTGCTAGTGCTAGTGTATAGGTGGTGCTAGTGTATAGGTGGTGCTAGTGTATAGGTGGTGCTAGTGGTAGTGTATAGGTGGTGCTAGTGGTAGTGTATAGGTGGTGCTAGTGTATAGGTGGTGCTAGTGCTAGTGTATAGGTGGTGCTAGTGTATAGGTGGTGCTAGTGGTAGTGTATAGGTGGTGCTAGTGTATAGGTGGTGCTAGTGCTAGTGTATAGGTGGTGCTAGTGGTAGTGTATAGGTGGTGCTAGTGGTAGTGTATAGGTGGTGCTAGTGTATAGGTGGTGCTAGTGCTAGTGTATAGGTGGTGCTAGTGTATAGGTGGTGCTAGTGGTAGTGTATAGGTGGTGCTAGTGCTAGTGTATAGGTGGTGCTAGTGCTAGTGTATAGGTAGTGCTAGTGTATAGGTGGTGCTAGTGTATAGGTGGTGCTAGTGCTAGTGTATAGGTGGTGCTAGTGGTAGTGTATAGGTGGTGCTAGTGTATAGGTGGTGCTAGTGTATAGGTGGTGCTAGTGGTAGTGTATAGGTGGTGCTAGTGGTAGTGTATAGGTGGTGCTAGTGCTAGTGTATAGGTGGTGCTAGTGCTAGTGTATAGGTGGTGCTAGTGTATAGGTGGTGCTAGTGCTAGTGTATAGGTGGTGCTAGTGCTAGTGTATAGGTGGTGCTAGTGCTAGTGTATAGGTGGTGCTAGTGCTAGTGTATAGGTGGTGCTAGTGCTAGTGTATAGGTGGTGCTAGTGGTAGTGTATAGGTGGTGCTAGTGGTAGTGTATAGGTGGTGCTAGTGCTAGTGTATAGGTGGTGCTAGTGCTAGTGTATAGGTGGTGCTAGTGGTAGTGTATAGGTGGTGCTAGTGCTAGTGTATAGGTGGTGCTAGTGCTAGTGTATAGGTGGTGCTAGTGGTAGTGTATAGGTGGTGCTAGTGGTAGTGTATAGGTGGTGCTAGTGCTAGTGTATAGGTGGTGCTAGTGTATAGGTGGTGCTAGTGCTAGTGTATAGGTGGTGCTAGTGGTAGTGTATAGGTGGTGCTAGTGCTAGTGTATAGGTGGTGCTAGTGCTAGTGTATAGGTGGTGCTAGTGGTAGTGTATAGGTGGTGCTAGTGGTAGTGTATAGGTGGTGCTAGTGCTAGTGTATAGGTGGTGCTAGTGCTAGTGTATAGGTGGTGCTAGTGGTAGTGTATAGGTGGTGCTAGTGTATAGGTGGTGCTAGTGCTAGTGTATAGGTAGTGCTAGTGTATAGGTGGTGCTAGTGGTAGTGTATAGGTGGTGCTAGTGGTAGTGTATAGGTGGTGCTAGTGTATAGGTGGTGCTAGTGTATAGGTGGTGCTAGTGGTAGTGTATAGGTGGTGCTAGTGTATAGGTGGTGCTAGTGGTAGTGTATAGGTGGTGCTAGTGCTAGTGTATAGGTGGTGCTAGTGTATAGGTGGTGCTAGTGCTAGTGTATAGGTGGTGCTAGTGGTAGTGTATAGGTGGTGCTAGTGCTAGTGTATAGGTGGTGCTAGTGTATAGGTGGTGCTAGTGGTAGTGTATAGGTGGTGCTAGTGTATAGGTGGTGCTAGTGGTAGTGTATAGGTGGTGCTAGTGCTAGTGTATAGGTGGTGCTAGTGCTAGTGTATAGGTGGTGCTAGTGTATAGGTGGTGCTAGTGTATAGGTGGTGCTAGTGGTAGTGTATAGGTGGTGCTAGTGTATAGGTGGTGCTAGTGGTAGTGTATAGGTGGTGCTAGTGTATAGGTGGTGCTAGTGGTAGTGTATAGGTGGTGCTAGTGCTAGTGTATAGGTGGTGCTAGTGCTAGTGTATAGGTGGTGCTAGTGTATAGGTGGTGCTAGTGCTAGTGTATAGGTGGTGCTAGTGGTAGTGTATAGGTGGTGCTAGTGTATAGGTGGTGCTAGTGCTAGTGTATAGGTGGTGCTAGTGGTAGTGTATAGGTGGTGCTAGTGTATAGGTGGTGCTAGTGTATAGGTGGTGCTAGTGTATAGGTGGTGCTAGTGCTAGTGTATAGGTGGTGCTAGTGTATAGGTGGTGCTAGTGGTAGTGTATAGGTGGTGCTAGTGTATAGGTGGTGCTAGTGGTAGTGTATAGGTAGTGCTAGTGTATAGGTGGTGCTAGTGCTAGTGTATAGGTAGGTGCTAGTGTATAGGTGGTGCTAGTGCTAGTGTATAGGTGGTGCTAGTGCTAGTGTATAGGTGGTGCTAGTGGTAGTGTATAGGTGGTGCTAGTGCTAGTGTATAGGTGGTGCTAGTGTATAGGTGGTGCTAGTGTATAGGTGGTGCTAGTGCTAGTGTATAGGTGGTGCTAGTGTATAGGTGGTGCTAGTGCTAGTGTATAGGTGGTGCTAGTGTATAGGTGGTGCTAGTGGTAGTGTATAGGTGGTGCTAGTGTATAGGTGGTGCTAGTGGTAGTGTATAGGTGGTGCTAGTGCTAGTGTATAGGTGGTGCTAGTGTATAGGTGGTGCTAGTGTATAGGTGGTGCTAGTGCTAGTGTATAGGTGGTGCTAGTGCTAGTGTATAGGTGGTGCTAGTGTATAGGTGGTGCTAGTGCTAGTGTATAGGTGGTGCTAGTGTATAGGTGGTGCTAGTGGTAGTGTATAGGTGGTGCTAGTGTATAGGTGGTGCTAGTGCTAGTGTATAGGTGGTGCTAGTGCTAGTGTATAGGTGGTGCTAGTGTATAGGTGGTGCTAGTGGTAGTGTATAGGTGGTGCTAGTGTATAGGTGGTGCTAGTGGTAGTGTATAGGTGGTGCTAGTGCTAGTGTATAGGTGGTGCTAGTGTATAGGTGGTGCTAGTGGTAGTGTATAGGTGGTGCTAGTGTATAGGTGGTGCTAGTGCTAGTGTATAGGTGGTGCTAGTGTATAGGTGGTGCTAGTGCTAGTGTATAGGTGGTGCTAGTGCTAGTGTATAGGTAGTGCTAGTGTATAGGTGGTGCTAGTGGTAGTGTATAGGTGGTGCTAGTGGTAGTGTATAGGTGGTGCTAGTGTATAGGTGGTGCTAGTGCTAGTGTATAGGTGGTGCTAGTGTATAGGTGGTGCTAGTGGTAGTGTATAGGTTGTGCTAGTGCTAGTGTATAGGTAGTGCTAGTGTATAGGTGGTGCTAGTGGTAGTGTATAGGTGGTGCTAGTGGTAGTGTATAGGTGGTGCTAGTGTATAGGTGGTGCTAGTGGTAGTGTATAGGTGGTGCTAGTGTATAGGTGGTGCTAGTGCTAGTGTATAGGTGGTGCTAGTGGTAGTGTATAGGTGGTGCTAGTGGTAGTGTATAGGTGGTGCTAGTGCTAGTGTATAGGTAGTGCTAGTGTATAGGTGGTGCTAGTGGTAGTGTATAGGTGGTGCTAGTGGTAGTGTATAGGTGGTGCTAGTGGTAGTGTATAGGTGGTGCTAGTGTATAGGTGGTGCTAGTGGTAGTGTATAGGTGGTGCTAGTGTATAGGTAGTGCTAGTGTATAGGTGGTGCTAGTGGTAGTGTATAGGTGGTGCTAGTGGTAGTGTATAGGTGGTGCTAGTGGTAGTGTATAGGTGGTGCTAGTGTATAGGTGGTGCTAGTGGTAGTGTATAGGTGGTGCTAGTGTATAGGTGGTGCTAGTGCTAGTGTATAGGTGGTGCTAGTGTATAGGTGGTGCTAGTGCTAGTGTATAGGTGGTGCTAGTGTATAGGTGGTGCTAGTGGTAGTGTATAGGTGGTGCTAGTGTATAGGTGGTGCTAGTGCTAGTGTATAGGTGGTGCTAGTGCTAGTGTATAGGTGGTGCTAGTGGTAGTGTATAGGTGGTGCTAGTGGTAGTGTATAGGTGGTGCTAGTGGTAGTGTATAGGTGGTGCTAGTGCTAGTGTATAGGTGGTGCTAGTGGTAGTGTATAGGTGGTGCTAGTGGTAGTGTATAGGTGGTGCTAGTGGTAGTGTATAGGTGGTGCTAGTGCTAGTGTATAGGTGGTGCTAGTGCTAGTGTATAGGTGGTGCTAGTGGTAGTGTATAGGTGGTGCTAGTGGTAGTGTATAGGTGGTGCTAGTGGTAGTGTATAGGTGGTGCTAGTGCTAGTGTATAGGTGGTGCTAGTGTATAGGTGGTGCTAGTGTATAGGTGGTGCTAGTGGTAGTGTATAGGTGGTGCTAGTGTATAGGTGGTGCTAGTGCTAGTGTATAGGTGGTGCTAGTGTATAGGTGGTGCTAGTGCTAGTGTATAGGTGGTGCTAGTGGTAGTGTATAGGTGGTGCTAGTGGTAGTGTATAGGTGGTGCTAGTGCTAGTGTATAGGTGGTGCTAGTGTATAGGTGGTGCTAGTGTATAGGTGGTGCTAGTGGTAGTGTATAGGTGGTGCTAGTGTATAGGTGGTGCTAGTGGTAGTGTATAGGTAGTGCTAGTGTATAGGTGGTGCTAGTGCTAGTGTATAGGTGGTGCTAGTGCTAGTGTATAGGTGGTGCTAGTGCTAGTGTATAGGTGGTGCTAGTGTATAGGTGGTGCTAGTGGTAGTGTATAGGTGGTGCTAGTGCTAGTGTATAGGTAGTGCTAGTGTATAGGTGGTGCTAGTGGTAGTGTATAGGTAGTGCTAGTGTATAGGTGGTGCTAGTGTATAGGTGGTGCTAGTGGTAGTGTATAGGTGGTGCTAGTGCTAGTGTATAGGTGGTGCTAGTGTATAGGTGGTGCTAGTGTATAGGTGGTGCTAGTGGTAGTGTATAGGTGGTGCTAGTGTATAGGTGGTGCTAGTGTATAGGTGGTGCTAGTGGTAGTGTATAGGTAGTGCTAGTGTATAGGTGGTGCTAGTGGTAGTGTATAGGTAGTGCTAGTGTATAGGTGGTGCTAGTGGTAGTGTATAGGTGGTGCTAGTGTATAGGTGGTGCTAGTGGTAGTGTATAGGTGGTGCTAGTGGTAGTGTATAGGTGGTGCTAGTGGTAGTGTATAGGTGGTGCTAGTGTATAGGTGGTGCTAGTGTATAGGTGGTGCTAGTGTATAGGTGGTGCTAGTGGTAGTGTATAGGTGGTGCTAGTGTATAGGTGGTGCTAGTGCTAGTGTATAGGTGGTGCTAGTGCTAGTGTATAGGTGGTGCTAGTGCTAGTGTATAGGTGGTGCTAGTGTATAGGTGGTGCTAGTGGTAGTGTATAGGTGGTGCTAGTGGTAGTGTATAGGTGGTGCTAGTGTATAGGTGGTGCTAGTGGTAGTGTATAGGTGGTGCTAGTGCTAGTGTATAGGTGGTGCTAGTGTATAGGTGGTGCTAGTGTATAGGTGGTGCTAGTGGTAGTGTATAGGTGGTGCTAGTGGTAGTGTATAGGTGGTGCTAGTGTATAGGTGGTGCTAGTGGTAGTGTATAGGTGGTGCTAGTGCTAGTGTATAGGTGGTGCTAGTGTATAGGTGGTGCTAGTGTATAGGTGGTGCTAGTGGTAGTGTATAGGTGGTGCTAGTGCTAGTGTATAGGTGGTGCTAGTGTATAGGTGGTGCTAGTGCTAGTGTATAGGTGGTGCTAGTGTATAGGTGGTGCTAGTGCTAGTGTATAGGTGGTGCTAGTGCTAGTGTATAGGTGGTGCTAGTGTATAGGTGGTGCTAGTGTATAGGTGGTGCTAGTGGTAGTGTATAGGTGGTGCTAGTGTATAGGTGGTGCTAGTGCTAGTGTATAGGTGGTGCTAGTGCTAGTGTATAGGTGGTGCTAGTGCTAGTGTATAGGTGGTGCTAGTGCTAGTGTATAGGTGGTGCTAGTGGTAGTGTATAGGTGGTGCTAGTGTATAGGTGGTGCTAGTGGTAGTGTATAGGTGGTGCTAGTGGTAGTGTATAGGTGGTGCTAGTGTATAGGTGGTGCTAGTGGTAGTGTATAGGTGGTGCTAGTGCTAGTGTATAGGTGGTGCTAGTGGTAGTGTATAGGTGGTGCTAGTGTATAGGTGGTGCTAGTGGTAGTGTATAGGTGGTGCTAGTGTATAGGTGGTGCTAGTGTATAGGTGGTGCTAGTGGTAGTGTATAGGTGGTGCTAGTGTATAGGTGGTGCTAGTGGTAGTGTATAGGTGGTGCTAGTGTATAGGTGGTGCTAGTGGTAGTGTATAGGTGGTGCTAGTGTATAGGTGGTGCTAGTGTATAGGTGGTGCTAGTGGTAGTGTATAGGTGGTGCTAGTGTATAGGTGGTGCTAGTGCTAGTGTATAGGTGGTGCTAGTGTATAGGTGGTGCTAGTGTATAGGTGGTGCTAGTGCTAGTGTATAGGTGGTGCTAGTGTATAGGTGGTGCTAGTGTATAGGTGGTGCTAGTGGTAGTGTATAGGTGGTGCTAGTGTATAGGTGGTGCTAGTGCTAGTGTATAGGTGGTGCTAGTGCTAGTGTATAGGTGGTGCTAGTGCTAGTGTATAGGTGGTGCTAGTGTATAGGTGGTGCTAGTGCTAGTGTATAGGTGGTGCTAGTGGTAGTGTATAGGTGGTGCTAGTGTATAGGTGGTGCTAGTGGTAGTGTATAGGTGGTGCTAGTGTATAGGTGGTGCTAGTGTATAGGTGGTGCTAGTGCTAGTGTATAGGTGGTGCTAGTGCTAGTGTATAGGTGGTGCTAGTGCTAGTGTATAGGTGGTGCTAGTGTATAGGTGGTGCTAGTGCTAGTGTATAGGTGGTGCTAGTGCTAGTGTATAGGTGGTGCTAGTGCTAGTGTATAGGTGGTGCTAGTGTATAGGTGGTGCTAGTGTATAGGTGGTGCTAGTGGTAGTGTATAGGTGGTGCTAGTGGTAGTGTATAGGTGGTGCTAGTGCTAGTGTATAGGTGGTGCTAGTGGTAGTGTATAGGTGGTGCTAGTGCTAGTGTATAGGTGGTGCTAGTGCTAGTGTATAGGTGGTGCTAGTGTATAGGTGGTGCTAGTGCTAGTGTATAGGTGGTGCTAGTGCTAGTGTATAGGTGGTGCTAGTGCTAGTGTATAGGTGGTGCTAGTGT
Source organism: Osedax fenrisi (assembly GCA_964019155.1). Taxonomy (NCBI): domain Eukaryota; kingdom Metazoa; phylum Annelida; class Polychaeta; order Sabellida; family Siboglinidae; genus Osedax; species Osedax fenrisi. The sequence continues at coordinate 67,571,072 of OZ025242.1, forward strand.
ATAGGTGGTGCTAGTGCTAGTGTATAGGTGGTGCTAGTGCTAGTGTATAGGTGGTGCTAGTGCTAGTGTATAGGTGGTGCTAGTGTATAGGTGGTGCTAGTGCTAGTGTATAGGTGGTGCTAGTGGTAGTGTATAGGTGGTGCTAGTGTATAGGTGGTGCTAGTGGTAGTGTATAGGTGGTGCTAGTGGTAGTGTATAGGTGGTGCTAGTGTATAGGTGGTGCTAGTGTATAGGTGGTGCTAGTGCTAGTGTATAGGTGGTGCTAGTGTATAGGTGGTGCTAGTGGTAGTGTATAGGTGGTGCTAGTGGTAGTGTATAGGTGGTGCTAGTGTATAGGTGGTGCTAGTGGTAGTGTATAGGTGGTGCTAGTGCTAGTGTATAGGTGGTGCTAGTGGTAGTGTATAGGTGGTGCTAGTGTATAGGTGGTGCTAGTGGTAGTGTATAGGTGGTGCTAGTGTATAGGTGGTGCTAGTGTATAGGTGGTGCTAGTGGTAGTGTATAGGTGGTGCTAGTGTATAGGTGGTGCTAGTGGTAGTGTATAGGTGGTGCTAGTGTATAGGTGGTGCTAGTGGTAGTGTATAGGTGGTGCTAGTGTATAGGTGGTGCTAGTGCTAGTGTATAGGTGGTGCTAGTGTATAGGTGGTGCTAGTGCTAGTGTATAGGTGGTGCTAGTGTATAGGTGGTGCTAGTGTATAGGTGGTGCTAGTGGTAGTGTATAGGTGGTGCTAGTGTATAGGTGGTGCTAGTGCTAGTGTATAGGTGGTGCTAGTGCTAGTGTATAGGTGGTGCTAGTGCTAGTGTATAGGTGGTGCTAGTGTATAGGTGGTGCTAGTGCTAGTGTATAGGTGGTGCTAGTGCTAGTGTATAGGTGGTGCTAGTGTATAGGTGGTGCTAGTGCTAGTGTATAGGTGGTGCTAGTGGTAGTGTATAGGTGGTGCTAGTGTATAGGTGGTGCTAGTGGTAGTGTATAGGTGGTGCTAGTGTATAGGTGGTGCTAGTGTATAGGTGGTGCTAGTGTATAGGTGGTGCTAGTGCTAGTGTATAGGTGGTGCTAGTGTATAGGTGGTGCTAGTGGTAGTGTATAGGTGGTGCTAGTGGTAGTGTATAGGTGGTGCTAGTGTATAGGTGGTGCTAGTGGTAGTGTATAGGTGGTGCTAGTGCTAGTGTATAGGTGGTGCTAGTGGTAGTGTATAGGTGGTGCTAGTGTATAGGTGGTGCTAGTGGTAGTGTATAGGTGGTGCTAGTGGTAGTGTATAGGTGGTGCTAGTGTATAGGTGGTGCTAGTGTATAGGTGGTGCTAGTGGTAGTGTATAGGTGGTGCTAGTGTATAGGTGGTGCTAGTGGTAGTGTATAGGTGGTGCTAGTGGTAGTGTATAGGTGGTGCTAGTGCTAGTGTATAGGTGGTGCTAGTGGTAGTGTATAGGTGGTGCTAGTGTATAGGTGGTGCTAGTGCTAGTGTATAGGTGGTGCTAGTGTATAGGTGGTGCTAGTGGTAGTGTATAGGTGGTGCTAGTGTATAGGTGGTGCTAGTGGTAGTGTATAGGTGGTGCTAGTGTATAGGTGGTGCTAGTGGTAGTGTATAGGTGGTGCTAGTGTATAGGTGGTGCTAGTGGTAGTGTATAGGTGGTGCTAGTGCTAGTGTATAGGTGGTGCTAGTGTATAGGTGGTGCTAGTGGTAGTGTATAGGTGGTGCTAGTGTATAGGTGGTGCTAGTGCTAGTGTATAGGTGGTGCTAGTGCTAGTGTATAGGTGGTGCTAGTGTATAGGTGGTGCTAGTGTATAGGTGGTGCTAGTGCTAGTGTATAGGTGGTGCTAGTGTATAGGTGGTGCTAGTGGTAGTGTATAGGTGGTGCTAGTGTATAGGTGGTGCTAGTGGTAGTGTATAGGTGGTGCTAGTGTATAGGTGGTGCTAGTGGTAGTGTATAGGTGGTGCTAGTGTATAGGTGGTGCTAGTGGTAGTGTATAGGTGGTGCTAGTGCTAGTGTATAGGTGGTGCTAGTGTATAGGTGGTGCTAGTGTATAGGTGGTGCTAGTGCTAGTGTATAGGTGGTGCTAGTGCTAGTGTATAGGTGGTGCTAGTGTATAGGTGGTGCTAGTGCTAGTGTATAGGTGGTGCTAGTGTATAGGTGGTGCTAGTGGTAGTGTATAGGTGGTGCTAGTGTATAGGTGGTGCTAGTGCTAGTGTATAGGTGGTGCTAGTGCTAGTGTATAGGTGGTGCTAGTGTATAGGTGGTGCTAGTGGTAGTGTATAGGTGGTGCTAGTGTATAGGTGGTGCTAGTGGTAGTGTATAGGTGGTGCTAGTGGTAGTGTATAGGTGGTGCTAGTGTATAGGTGGTGCTAGTGCTAGTGTATAGGTGGTGCTAGTGCTAGTGTATAGGTGGTGCTAGTGTATAGGTGGTGCTAGTGCTAGTGTATAGGTGGTGCTAGTGTATAGGTGGTGCTAGTGCTAGTGTATAGGTGGTGCTAGTGCTAGTGTATAGGTGGTGCTAGTGTATAGGTGGTGCTAGTGTATAGGTGGTGCTAGTGCTAGTGTATAGGTGGTGCTAGTGCTAGTGTATAGGTGGTGCTAGTGTATAGGTGGTGCTAGTGCTAGTGTATAGGTGGTGCTAGTGTATAGGTGGTGCTAGTGGTAGTGTATAGGTGGTGCTAGTGTATAGGTGGTGCTAGTGTATAGGTGGTGCTAGTGCTAGTGTATAGGTGGTGCTAGTGTATAGGTGGTGCTAGTGTATAGGTGGTGCTAGTGGTAGTGTATAGGTGGTGCTAGTGCTAGTGTATAGGTGGTGCTAGTGTATAGGTGGTGCTAGTGTATAGGTGGTGCTAGTGCTAGTGTATAGGTGGTGCTAGTGTATAGGTGGTGCTAGTGCTAGTGTATAGGTGGTGCTAGTGTATAGGTGGTGCTAGTGGTAGTGTATAGGTGGTGCTAGTGGTAGTGTATAGGTGGTGCTAGTGTATAGGTGGTGCTAGTGCTAGTGTATAGGTGGTGCTAGTGTATAGGTGGTGCTAGTGTATAGGTGGTGCTAGTGGTAGTGTATAGGTGGTGCTAGTGGTAGTGTATAGGTGGTGCTAGTGGTAGTGTATAGGTGGTGCTAGTGTATAGGTGGTGCTAGTGGTAGTGTATAGGTGGTGCTAGTGGTAGTGTATAGGTGGTGCTAGTGTATAGGTGGTGCTAGTGCTAGTGTATAGGTGGTGCTAGTGCTAGTGTATAGGTGGTGCTAGTGTATAGGTGGTGCTAGTGCTAGTGTATAGGTGGTGCTAGTGTATAGGTGGTGCTAGTGGTAGTGTATAGGTGGTGCTAGTGTATAGGTGGTGCTAGTGTATAGGTGGTGCTAGTGCTAGTGTATAGGTGGTGCTAGTGTATAGGTGGTGCTAGTGTATAGGTGGTGCTAGTGGTAGTGTATAGGTGGTGCTAGTGGTAGTGTATAGGTAGTGCTAGTGCTAGTGTATAGGTGGTGCTAGTGTATAGGTGGTGCTAGTGCTAGTGTATAGGTGGTGCTAGTGCTAGTGTATAGGTGGTGCTAGTGGTAGTGTATAGGTGGTGCTAGTGTATAGGTGGTGCTAGTGCTAGTGTATAGGTAGTGCTAGTGTATAGGTGGTGCTAGTGGTAGTGTATAGGTGGTGCTAGTGGTAGTGTATAGGTGGTGCTAGTGTATAGGTGGTGCTAGTGGTAGTGTATAGGTGGTGCTAGTGTATAGGTGGTGCTAGTGGTAGTGTATAGGTGGTGCTAGTGTATAGGTGGTGCTAGTGGTAGTGTATAGGTGGTGCTATGGTAGTGTATAGGTAGTGGTAGTGGTAATATGCTGCTAGTGGTAATGTGTAGTGTGGTGCTAGTGGTAATGTATAAAGGTGGAGGCTTTACATATACAGCAATGTATGCAGTATTGTGTGTAAGGTAGTATTATAATGATAATAAATGTGATAGATTAGCTATATATATTACCTTACTAAACTGTGGGTACAATAGATCCACTCTATCTACCTATCTTTTGTACACATTCACTGATATAACAATAGCATATCATTGTGAATCTATGATGTTTCATAGTATGTTATATAATGTATAATATCATATGTATGTACTGGATTGTAGTACTAACCAATGATTCATTGATTGACAACAACAACTATACTCATAGGTAACAAAGTCTGTGATCCTTGCATTCACCTATTGTCGGTCACTGCTTTCAGACTCGTTCCGGAAGAAGGTTTCCATCTCTCTCATAGTTTATCCATCTCTCTCATAGTTTATCCATATCTCTCATAGTTTATCCATCTCTCTCATAGTTTATCCATCTCTCTCATAGTTTATCCATCTCTCTCATAGTTTATCCATCTCTCTCATAGTTTATCCATGTCTCTCATAGTTTATCCATCTCTCTCATAGTTTATCCATCTCTCTCATAGTTTATCCATGTCTCTTATAGTTTAAAATGTCATCATTTACTAAATGCATAGATATTATTATCTACATTTAAATCTAAAAGTTAAGGTTAAGTACGTCCTTCGCGTGTGCAATGTAAATAGATAGCAATTTATGACTTACAATAAATTCAATTACACAAATTTAATAATAGGTAATCTCATCATTTGTTTTTCTATAGTTTAATAATATATCATTCTATTATGAAATACTTTTTTATTACATATATATTCATTCAAATATTTATTATATATGTTTATAAATATATGTTTTATTTATCATTAATAATCAAAGATAAATTAAAATTAATAATTTTTATTTTAAAAAAAAGTATTACATTACAGCCTATTGAAAATTTCAATTCATTATTTCCATTATTTAATGAGATATTGAATTTTGAGTAAGAGTAATACATGAAAACATTATTTTGTATAAATTGCATTAAAAGTTTATTACAATTTTACAATTTTACAATTTTGAATTACCATTTAGAAAATGATATTATATACATATATGTACTTGTCTAATATAGAATACATAAAATATATGATATGAACAATAATATTTATATATATAAAGTAAGATTATATGTATTAAGGCCCTATCACAGTGTACACTCTGACCAGACCACATTTTCCAGATGTTTTCAAAATACAATGTATATAGATATAGGAAAATATATGTCTTCAGAATACTTGTCACAATAGAACTATTATCTGTATTGAGTCACTTTTTTTATAGTATATACATTATATAGTACAACATTATTACAATAGAACATTCATAATATATATATATATATATATATATATATATATATATATATATTGTTATACTTTATACATATATCTAATAATATATATATTTTTTTTTAAATTATTATTTATAAATCAACTTATGAAACTATTTGAAATATTATTTTTATAATATTCTATTGTAATGAAATCCATATAAATATATTTTCTATAAAGTAATACAAATTATCAAAAAATACAAATAGATTTTCCTGTAAAGCAACGAATGCATATACACCTAGAGTGAAAATATTGATCACTGAGTAATATGCATTTGAAATTTAACAGCATAATATTTGTAATCATTATTTCTTAACTTTTATAAACTTATTTATTATCATACATTTTTATATAATATGAATATAGTAATATTTATTATAGTACATTATTATATAGATACTATATTCATATTATATAAAAATGTATATATAAATTAAAAATGTATACTTTTTTAAATATAGTATGGTCATAAAAACATGTTTTTATGTTTTTATGTGATTTATATTTCGTTTTTTGATGCAATTTTTTTATAGATACTAAATTACACAAGTAAATGATAGTTTTATGGAATAATATTTTATTTTTATACACTGTGACAGGGCCTTAATGTATGTTATATGAATACTGTATTTGTATAATAAATACATTCTAATACATTTTGATATATTCAATTTCTTGTAATCTAAAATGCTTGTATTAATTGGACAATACTCGTATCATAGTTACCGATATAGTATAAAATAAATTGTAAACAAATAAATGCTATTAGATGTTTATAAATATATTTAAATTTCAAGATTGATAAATAAATCACAAAGTTATACAGCATTTATTTAACCGAGTATTTAGTAATTATTACTGGTAATTTAAATTATATAATCATTTATATTGGTACTTCCAATATAGTACTATTTTTATGTACTTATATGATGATTTGAAGTATACTGTATAGCTCAAATGATAGATAAATATTTGATTATTTTATTTCTCAAATAATAATTTAAATTATTTTTTTTTCAAAAATAATAATTCCGAAGTACTCCGAAGTACCTCCCCTTAAGGGTAGGCGTCATAGTAGAGATATAAATACATATTTTTTTCCAATCACTATATATATATATATATATATATATTTAATATAGATGTATTATTCATATAAAAATATATATATGTAAATGAATGCATAATATTATATAAATTTTATAAAAATAATTTAACAATATGTGTATATAATATATATATATATATATATATTAGAGGATATATTAAATCAGTAATATTGATTGTATATCATTCTAAAATTGTCTTATATTAATTAAATTATTTCTATTATTAAATTATGATAAAATAATTTAAATAATCTTCAATATATAAATTATTATTATTTATCGATGTGTGTATCATTTAAAATGTTAATTTTTTGAGATGTATGTATGTATCAAATTAACAATAGATTTTATATTTTTATAATTTACAATAAAACAAATTTGATTACATTTTTTGTCCGTGAATTTGAACTCTCCTTACTATTGTCCTTACCATTTACTTTTATAAAAAAAATCATAAAATTTGTCACATACGTGATATAATTAGCTATTTTATATAATTGATAAATTCACTCTAATTTAAAAGTATTTCTGATAATTTTTAATAACACAATATTTAATTCTTATATCTATAGGATATTTGTTCATGATAAATCTGTGTATACACACACACCCACACACACATCATTGCAGGTTCACCCGAAGGTATCAATGTATTAGATGGGGAGCTGATCTCTCCCGGGCCCGTACAGGCACACGTAATGCCCTCCATGGCGAGGATAATGACTGACTCTCGTATCAAGCCTTCCACAGCATCTTAATCAATGCTTACTGAGGAGTAGGAGATGGAGGAGTAGGAGATGGAGGAGCAGGAGGAGGAGGAGGAGGAGGAGGAGGAACAGTTTTTCATACATCAAGGACCAATTGTTCGGAGAAATTGTCCTAGGACGATATTTAACATTACTGAGATAGCTAAGGACAATCCTCCCATGAGTTCCCTACTTAATCATTCGTTGTTCAGCGAGTTCCCACCCTCTCTCTCGCCCTCACATATCTACGAGATCATGTACATACCCCTTACACACACACACATATCTATACGTACACACATTCTAATGTAGCCATTCTCCATCTGGTCTATTTCCTACTGTAGTATTACGCACACAAACACACACACTCTCATGTTTACCTGTACATTTCCTTTTCTTTTGTTTACATTCATCTAGTATTAGTTATCGCATGCAACTTACAGGGTAAGGCTGCTATACCAGCTACTTTCTTTACATTGTATATACACGCGCATCTTTATTATATCTTTATTACTCTCCTTGTATTTACGATATATGATTTATAAGTATAAGTCAGGTATCGGCGTATGGTGATTTATCATGTATTATCATGTACCGCCCCGTGTACCTAAACCTCCTGGGTTTCCACGGGTGTACTACGAATGTTTTCTATTAACTCGTGATATGTTTACTATTCTCGCCATATTTAATAAAAAAAAGTTAATTAGTTATTATGAAGTTATTCCGCCGATGTAACATAGAGAGGGAGAACACATGGTACACCAGGCGATGACCATATCTACATGTGGCCCATAGAGAGTTCAATTGAAACAGGCTATGAGAGCGTATGTTTAATTCAGATTAGCGAGAGAACAACTTTCTTACGTTATAATTTAGAATCTGAAAAGATGCTCGATTTCAGTTTATTCCACTTGTACAAATAAAGGTATTCCTAATAAGGGCAGAGGATGGCGATCACAAACAATGCTATTTATAACTTCATCGGTATGTGTGTTCTACATTCAAATTATCTTCTTCACTTTCAAATCACATATTGCCAAAACTATAGCTTACAGAATATCACCAGCATTAGAGTGGCTCGTCAGTAATTAAATATGTGACTTCAGTAAAAACTATAAACATATAATATATATAAACAATAGTGTAACAACAACAACATTGTTTTGTAGTTAATTGAGTAGACAATTTGATGCTTAATAATATTTTGTTGAACAAATAATTTGTTTTTAATTATATTTACTGAGCATGCATAGAATTTGTTTACCTTTAGTTTTATCTTGACTGATTAATGTATATTGTTTATCTTATTTAATTATATATTTAAGTGGGGAGGCTAAAGTTCACAAAATAATGCTAGTTGTAACTCTATCTAAAAACTCACATGATAAATAACTAATAGAGATAATTACATAATTTGTTGTTTCCACAGATACTTTTCTCCGTAATTTATAATGTGGCTTTGTATAAATATAATTAATTTAAAATGGTGTAAAATAAAAAGAGTTGATTAGTTAAATATTTAAAAATGCATGTTTATTTGCATGCTTTATTTAATTAATATTAAATATAATAATACATCATGTAAGATTCAAATAGTTTTATATGTTATACATTTACAGTATAAATTTCAGATAAAAATAATTAAAAAGTGGTAAGCATTTGCAGGTTACTATGTGAAAAAGAAAAACTTAAGAAAATGACATTCAAAGTTTAATATATAAAATATATATAGATATAATATATACCATTTCATGTCAATTTCAAATAATTATAATATCGATTCGCTACTAAAACACTTTATATTGATATATATACTCAGAAATAAGAAATTTAAGAAATTTTACAAAGTTATAAATAAAATATTAAACATGGATAACAAATTATTGTTAAAATAAAAATATCAAACATCTTTTAACTCACACCTCACCTTTAATATGCATTTACAAGATTTAGGTATATTTAAATTAAAATATGGATTAAGGAAACTACATATACTGAACTATGTGCACCATGTTTTTCATTATTTTGTAACTTTTTAGTTATATTATAAACTGTTATTACTTTTATAAACTAGGCTATAAACTATAAAAATATTAAATTAACTATAAAATGTGGTAGAAATAAGTATTATATATTCAGTAGCAATTTCATTAATTATTAAGTAGTTTTGATTATAAAGATAATATTATCTTTATTATTAACATATGTTTCCAGACTTGAAAGTATTTATTGTAACATATAATTTCATAGAAGATTATTTATTATTTAGTTTCGAGAAGCTTCTCTATCTATACTGGAAAATAATTAGCCATGGCCATCTTATATTCGATAATACTTTTAATAAAACAGGTTCTCATTTCTTTAATCTAAATGTTAATATATTCTATATTTAGGTTAGCTAAATAAGTTATATTGATTTGGTATGAAAGGGCTAATAAAAAATATATAGCCCATATATTTTTTGGTTGGGCATTTTCCCCAACCAGATTTAATGAATGCGCAGAGTTGAGGATCTATATTGCAAATCTACTATAGTTTATTATGATATCTTTTAGCGATGCATTGAATCTTCCGGACATATTAGTGGAATTGTCATAACTCTAAGCTCTATAATCTTTTATATTTATATTATTATTTAACATTTTTTTTTTAAATAATAAAATATAAAAGATTACATATACCTAGGTCGTACATCAAGAATCATTAAATAATCATACCTTCATTGGTATATATGACGATGATTGTTAACTGATCTACATGTGATATATCTGGATTGAGTCTGATATATAATATATTTTGGGTTTTAATACATCTTCAATTATTTATTATTCAATTGTTCTCATTCTAATATTGCCATTGTGGATATTTATATGTAATAGATAGATGTGGGTTATGTCAATATAAACATTCATTTGTAAGTACTATAGTACTCTAGTTGGATAATTGCACTAATGCATTTAGTATTATGTTTAGATTATATATATATATATATCTATAAATAATATGCGTTTCAAAAAATATAAATATAATCTGTAATAAAAAATATGGTTGAAATAAAAAAGTCTGTTGAAAAATATAATCACTTTTTGTTATAGAATTTAAATATATATATTGTGTATATATACACTGAGAAAAAATACATTTTTTTAATACACCCGCGTAGATAGAGAAAATTAATTATGATATCATATATAACAATGATTTTGAAAATATCTAATTAGTTTAATTACTATTGAACATCTATATAAAATATCTTTTTTCGTAATTTATAATCAATACAATCCTTTACAAATGTCCTGAATTATATTTAAAATATATCTGAATCATATTTAATTTTAATAAAATAAATTATAAATTTTTTTTCTTCGTTATCTATAGTGGTTAATATTATTTATCGCTTTCTAGTTTATCAATCAATTATTTATCAATTCATGTTATACTATTTTATCTGACAATCAGAGATGTGTGAGGTGGTCTATAGACCATATATGGTGATCAATAATAGCATGGGCTCCGACATTTTCATGTAATTGCACCATATCCTTGTGTAAAATTCACTTTTAAAATGACTCATATTTAATTATTTTATAATATTATATTATTTTTTTAATTTGAATTAATAATATATAAGAAAATAGAATAGTTAAGAAAAAAAAAAAATTATATAAATACTAAAAAAAAATTCTCAAATAATTCATGGGCCCACATGTTTGGCCCTGGCAATTGCCCTGTCCATTATGTATATCCGGAAATACTTGTAATGGAATATCCCCTTTATATGATATAATGGATATAAATATGGCCTAAGAAGCTAAAGGAGGCCATGATATACATCAGTATCAATATCATCATTCAAAACATTATTAAAAAATAACTTATTTATAATTGCCTAGGCTATATAGCATATAATCATATGATTCATAAAGTATTTTTTGTTATTTAATATATCATGAGCATACATTACCATTTTATTTGTATCTCATATTACCATGTTATTATAAATACTTTTGTTAATTATCATTTAAAAAGTGTATAAACACAAATAAATGATAATAATAATACCTGATATTGATATATATATATAATTTGTATATATATATACATTAAATATATAAACAATGATGATCGGGATCGGACATATATTTATAGTTTTAAAATACAAATCTATGGGATAGGATAATGCACTGAACATTGTTTTATTAAAGTAGCCCGAAGTTACCTGGTTCGAGATTACTGGTAGGTATTGTAAAAAAAAATACCACCCACTAGGTGGTAATACTTGTATAATACACTTATTAATTAAGAAATCCTATTGGATAGAGATATATTTTAATTAAAAATGTAATAATTAAATTATTTGAATTCATATAAATATTTTATTTTATACTTTATTGGACCGACTAAAGCCAGGTTTACAACATGTAAGTTATTAGTATACATATTAAAATATTAACATTATAATTAATTATAATTGACTAGAATATTTAATATTAAATATATTTAACCAAATTAAGATAAAATTCAATTTAAACAATCTTATTATTTAAATAATTTTTAAGATCAAGTTCTCATGAACTGTATGAATATATTTTATTTTATTTTAATTAAAATTTAAAAATAAATTTCTTATCATAATAATACTCCTATTTAATAAGTTATGTTTACAATGAATACATAATTATATTATTATAATACATTTACAAATAGTTACTTATATAAAATTACGTCATCTTATAAAATAATATACAAAATAATATTGTGAAACTTTATATTCGATTGAAGTTATTCTATTGCATCATAGATCAGGAGTACATATGTGAATGTGTATACATAATATGTATTAATATGTATTACATATATATAATTTTAATTATAATAATTGCACTCAATTAGTTTTTCCAAATAATCATTAATGTATAATTAGTGTTTACTTAAAAGTTTACTAATATAAGTATACATATTCAATATGATATTGAATACGAATCGTAATACGATATTCGTAAATAATTTATTTTATTTTTAGTATATCATTATTACAATAATTCTTTATCGTATATCATTATATTCTAACAATAAATATAACATATATGTATACATTTTAGGATTATATTTAATATATTAATAATATATATATTATTAAGCAGATAGGATGAATTAGATCTAATTATAATAATTATTATTATACTTATCATATAATATAATTTGATAATAGTTAAATTCTTTTTTATATATATAAAACATAATTTAACTATTATCAAATTCCCGAACTTTCATGAGTGGATCTATAGGTATTTCTGATTACACGTTTATGAGTGTATGAATGCATACGGCTACAGGTTTACATATATATATAAACATATGTATATTTATATTCATAAATAATATTTATTAGATACACATATGTCTATTAAAATACATATAAATGTTCAGTTATGTGTATTAATAAATATGTATATATATATATATATATTTATATATATAATTATAAATACATTTTTAAATAAAAATAAATATAAATATAATTATAAATTGTATTATATAGGTTGCACTGGATTAACATACTAATTTATTACAACAAGTATACTTGTTATACCTGTATATATATCAATATATTCAATGAATATTAACTATAGTTATAATTATAATGCTGAATGTGTATATTGTGAATACATTTCATTATGTTATATATATATATATATATATATATATATAAGTCTACTATTATATTGTTATCTATATTTAGTATTATATGATATTATTATAATACTTATATAATAAATAATAAATAATAAAATCAGATTTGGAAATTGCCTGGGTGAAGGAAGAAGCAGAGATTATCGAGTCTTTCACCCAGTTAAGATTATGAGGAGAAAAAATCATATAGGAATATAATTAAAAACAAGAAATAGTAGAACAATAAATAGAGTAACAAATTTAATTATTAAAATAAATCATCTCATAAAGCATAAACATCCATAGTATATCAACTTTCCGAATGTGTAACATTAGGTAATATACTTTCGCGAATAGTATATACACCGGTAATAGTTGGAGCCAGCAAATGCATCCATACTACCCGATATAAAATATGACAAATATATGAATTATAAGAGTCACCGAAATACACAAAAAAAAACAAATTCCATAAGTATTCTACTACCTCCTAATATAAATATATAATGTAATAAAAGAAAAAATAATACAATTATAAATAGTAAATATTGTATAAGTTTATATTATTTATAAAGATCAGAACATGATTTAGATAAAATATTAAACATACAATAATATTATTAAAAAACTCCTAGTATACTAGATTATAATCTAATCATCATTTAAAAAAAAACATAAATATATAGTAAATATATAATAGATAAAAAAATAATATAAATATATTAAAAGTTATAGTAAACCAAATAATAGGAAAAAAACTAAATACAACTACTAAATTATAAACATAAAATTAATTTAAAAACCTTAAATTAAAAAATAATAAATATATAATATATATATATATATATAATATGAATAATATTTATATTTAAATATTGAATAATATCATATTAAATATGTGTTAATATATATATATAAATAAATACAAGAAAATAATCTAATATTGATTTAAGTTAAGTTATACTATCATACTGGTAACCTTAGGCTAGTAACTAACATATTATCATGACCTCCTTTAGCTTCAGAAGCTAAAGGAGGCCATGATATTATATATTAATTTAAATGAATTATTTCTGAAATAAAATCTCAGTTAATCCATATACACCATTAATAATGGTCCATTATACACATATTCTTATACGAATACATACATTTATTCATGAATTAATATGTGTAAAGATATAGGTGAATGCATATAATATATATTCTTATGGAAATATGATGTCATGTATATGATACCTTATGTATTGTGTTGACATATATATTACTATTGTATATATTACCAATGTACAAAACAATTATATATTAGTGATTTATATTGTGCATTTGGTCAAATAAAAATCTATATAGGTATTTTATTAAAATATAATTATTATTAATTAGTAAACCTATTCATTTATTATTATATAATATACATTATATTAATATATATTAATAAAATATTTGTTAAATTTAAATATAATATGAAATTAATATATAATCTAAATTATATTTCAATATAAACAATCATAATACTAATTTACTAGTATTCTTTATTTTTAAGAATCATTAAAATTTATAAAGTTAAAAAAATTAATAACAAATCTGTAATTAATAAAATACATCATATTTATTCTACCTCACCCTGATGCTTTCTGTTGATACTTTAGTCATGTATCCATTAAGTCACTTTATTACACTAACATTGTGAACCTACTACATCTCTATTTAGTTTGAAATCAATATATATATATAGTGAACTCTCTATATGTCAGACATGCCAGTAGTATTGTAAGAATGGTTGTGTGTTTAATCATATATATATATTATATTTTCGATATCTCACACAAATTTCTTCGGCCCTTAAATTCAGAGATATCAGGAGTTGACTTAGATTAGAATTTAAAACATAATTATTTCATGATTACACTTTAGATATACAGGGTTTAACCCTGTGGGTATATTATCTTATACCATAGATACTATACAGCTCACCCGCGATAACCCCACCCTATTATACGCCATACATTAGTAAAGTAGCGATTCTCAGCCATTCTTTTACATGTTAATAGTTGATGATTATCCGCTACATCACTTTATATTTAATTTATGAACAATCGTCTATTATTTTCATAAAAGAGTGCCGTGTATATTTCTTGTGTAAATATACACGGTACTCTTGTGATAAGCGTAATACATTCATATGTACATGATTATGAAATACAGATGTAATACTGGGTGAGTGGTCGTATGCATTCACATCACGCTAGTCTACTGACCATATAGGCTATTCTATTGCATCTCTAACTGTGAAATGTTAAAGAATTATCATCATCTTGCAAGGGAAATAGAGACAGTTACTTAATACGTCGCTGTGATTCTCTCAAGTAAACGGGGTCAATGTACGCTTTAAATGTTTGCCTTACGATGGCTACATTGCATACCACAATAGAATTAATGTATCTGGAATGTGATTGCATATTGATATATAGTTAAAATTACTATAAATATTAACTAAATTATGAATTATTGTCATTTATTAATAATATCTTTAAACGAAAGAGTAATTGTTTAACAAGAGCTAATAATAAATTAATAATAGAACAAATTAGTAAAAAACCAAGTTGTAAAACCCGATTAACATTGACGAATAGTACTAAATCGATCTTACCTGATTGGATACACATCAAATAATAATTCGATACGCAGAGTTTTTTGTAAATTAAAATTAATAATTAGAATTATTAAATATAATATTTTCCATAACTATTAATTTTTGAAATATATCAATATAAGAGTATAGAATTTCATATACTTGTGATAAAACATTTGTATACAAAATTTTCTATTCGATAACTTAATACATACTTATATACATATTTACAATTTACATGCGTAGATGATTATGTATATAGTATAGGCAATACAATTATGTAAGGGACTATGTAAGCCCTAGGCCACCCCCCGTAACGTCATCCCTACTATATTATATATACTACTATATTATATATCCCTACTATATACGTATCACTTATATTATAATATTTATTATAAATATTAAAATGGAGAAACTTACCCAATAATAGAGAGATATCAAAGATATAACACTCCCTATCTACATAACATAATTAATATGCAGGTGTCCCGCTGCTAGAAGTAGTATCGAAATCATTGAAATAGGTTTAGGTTTGATGTGGTTAATATGCATAATGTTTTTCATAAAAACTTTTTATTGTTCTATTTAATTAAATGAAACAAATTAGATTTTTCTCACCTCATAGATACATATATATCATATAAACTAAAATATCCTATTGCTTTGTTATAAATTAGTATGAACACTTAGTTTTCATCATAAATAATAATTAAAAACTATATTTTTACATTGTAAAAGTGCATAGTTCGATACAAATTTACATTATAAACAATACATTTTTCGAAATAACAACCTATTTAGATGGCGCCATTCAGGTTTCGCATACAAAATCTAATTACACGATTAGGTGTGTTATATCTTATATTAGATAGGTGAAATCTTTGATATTATCATATCTTATTCATTGTATTACCCGATACAAAAATCTCCAGGGTTGGGGTCAAATACACTTTATCAAATACAAATACATTTTTCTTAAATCAGCAAATACAAATACAAATATTTATTAAATTTGTATTCAAATACAAATAAAAATACATTTTATCAAATACAAATACAAAATATTAACACATTAAATATTAAATCATAAAATAATAATCCCTATACCAGTGCATAATAATTAATTGAAATCTATTTAAAATATATTTAACAACTAAAGAAAACCAATAAAATAAAAAACTGTAAACAATAGACTGGTTGCTTGAGATATTATAAGTTATAATTTAAAACCCATACATTTTCTATATAGAATATATATTTAATATTCATAAATTTACATATATAGTTTCATAAAATTCTGTGAAAATTATTGTTCTATTATATAATTTTTATTATTTAATAAATGTATTCTTAAATATAATATAAATGGTAAATTATTAGTTTATTTTTTTACATTCATAAATCAATTATTTAAATTCTATATTCTATTAAATTATTAATTTCACATATTTTTAAAAGTATATTTGAACCTGTATTTGATCAAATACACCAAATACAACAATCAAATACAAATACAAATACATCACTGAATAATAATTCAAATACAAATACACCAAATCAGCGTATTGAAATACAAATACGTATTTGATAAATACCTATAAATAAATACCCCATACCTGATAATCTCTCAAGAGATTGCCTTACGATGTACAAGAAAATCAGTACAACAATACCATCTCATGATCGTAGCAATAACATCACATGTACTCCATCACACTATTATAAGCTATATACTACATACAATAAGTGTATACAATAATTAATCTAAGCAATATTCTTATGATTAGATGACGTATAAATTCATATAATACATCATAGAATACCAGTGATTTCATGCGCAATGATAATACTTATTAATGTAAATAATTATTTATAAATAGTAGAATTTACACTGCACACAAAATAACTAAACCAAATCACTCCATGCGAAATCACTTCGCACGAGATCACTAGTTACCATTTTATAAGTAGTGTATCATTTTAATAATATATTTCAATATAATAAATGTATAACTAGTGTTTATCTAAATAATTTAATAAATGATAAAAGTATTCGAAAATTTCGTTTTATAATATAATATTATATATAGTAACACCTCTCTATAAGAAACATATGTATAAGAAAAACCTCTAAAGAAATATATTATTATTAATAAATATATCTGTGAAATATATACAATAATTTTGTTAATTATTATAATAATTACTAGCAAAATTAGATTTAATAATTATAAATTAAAATTTTAATATTATATTAAAGGCGATACATCATAAAATTAATTTTTAATAAAATTTGAAATTCTATCTTTATAATTATGTTTTATGTGAAATAGAACATATAAAAGAAGCATTTTAAAACACCAATACAAATATAAATTTAAATATTTTAATAAAATTAGATTTACAATTATATATATTATAAGATATTATTTATTTGTCAAATAATTTGATCAAAATAGTGAACATTTATTTATATCTGAATTTACTCAAAAAAACTATTTTGCTTGAAGAACATAACTTTAACAAAGATTTTGCAAAGCAAATATATAACACTCCCAATCTACGCAACGTAATTAATAACTACTACCTGTTACTTAATGCAGAGCAAGCTAGACCTGGTAAGGTAAGGGTAACCTGTTACCAAAGCCCTTTACGGGATTTGTTGTTACTGATAGCAGTGGTATCGAATCACTGAAATAGAATTAGATTCGGCACGGTTTCCACACAAAAATGTTTTCATTGCTCTATTAAATTACATGTAATATAAATTAGCTTATACTCGCCACACAGATATTTATAGCATTTAAAACCTACATATCCTATTGCTTAGTTATATATAAGTCTAATAATATAATATATACAAATATATACAAACTATAATATTAATATTATTAGAAATTAACATTCATTTAAATAATTTAATATCATATAAATAATTTAGACATATTATTTTACATTTAAAAAGTGTAGTTTGATACAAATTTACATTATAAACAACATATTTTCCGAAAATTGACCTTATTTAGGTAGGGCTGTTTTTTTGTGTGCAAAATTGAATTAGATGATTTCGCATAAGTATTATATATTTCCTTAGAAACATCTTTGTGATAATGAATAATTCTATGTAAAATGTTTAAATAGGCTACAGGAGGCACATTTAAAAACACATATATAATTAGGTTGAAATTCGAATGCCCGCCACAATGAAATATGTGTCACATATTCACTATTGACATGTGCCGCTATTTTATTATGGCATGAATTATAATTTTAACCTAATTGTAAATGTGCCTATTTCCTCAAGTTACTGCAGTATTTACACATGTGTGTATCTACAGAAATACGTATACAGTATAAACAATACACTATATTACATATAAATATGTCAGTGGTTATTTCTAAATACATATGCATAACTTCAATTTAAACTTATAGACAAATTCATAAGATACAAAAAAATGTATATTTTATTATTATTATAATTATATATAAATATTATTCATAAAAAAACATATAAATAAAAATTTAATTTATGATAACGATATTAATCTTATGATAAGGCTTATTAATAATTTGTAATTATTCTTTAAAAATGAGTAATTTTTTGTATATTTTACTTGTAAAAATACATGAGTATATCCTGCTCTTAAATTATATTATTAAATATTATATAATTTATATATATTAAATATATTTAATAAATTATTAAATTAAATTTAAAATTGTAATCTAAAATTATTTAAAAAATAATCATTTAAATATTTAATATTTCATAAATACAATTAAGATTAATTGCAATTATTAATTGAATTACAATTAATTACAATTAAGTTTAAATTGTACAAGCATGATTGGTAAATGAGATAAAAAATAATGTTAAAATAGGTTCAAATTTAAATAAAAACTAATGGTAAATAAACTCGAAATTAGTGGTAAAAATGATATTAGCTTGAGTTATAAATTAATATTAAAATTATTTTAAAAATAAGCTCAAATTGAGTTCAATACAGTATTGAATAATAGCGATAAACTGAACTAAAAATTAGTGTTAAAAATGAGCTCACATTTTGTGTTATAATAAATTATTAAATAATGTTAAAAAATAGTCTCTGATTTAGCTCAAAACTAGTAGTATAATTAAATAAAAAGGGGTAATACGTGGAATACGGACGGTAGCAAACATTAAATAACTATAAATAGCAAAGTTCACGCGTGACGCGCAAGGCGTGCGTTACGAAAATTTATGATACGCTCTAATCATTAGAGTAATCATTACTGTAATGCACACGAGAATAAAATCTAAATGAAAACATGTATATATGGAATAATGACTTTATAAAAATATACGTATACACCATTCGTTTTAATTGATTAATTACTATTTTCAGATTGATATTTTGGGTTGTTTGATTTAGTCTTATTCTTCAGTTTTTTTGGCTGCTTTATTATAAAGTTTATATCCTGAAGTGAGCCTATACATAGTAATTAGTAACTACGAATAATGTATTCACGTGACGCACGCCTTGAGAGACGCATAAACTTTGATATTTATAGTTATTTAAATTTTGCCTACCGTCCGTACTATCCGTAAATTATTTACTAAATACGAGCTCAAATGAGTGTGAAATTTGATCAAAATTAGTGTTAAAAATAGGCTCTAATTGAAATCAAAACTAGTGGTTAAAATGAGCTAAAAAGTGAATAGTAATAATTAGATAATAAGAGGGGGGTAAATTACATATTTATTTTAAAGATATCATTATTAAATATGAGTTTATTTGTCCCCGAAGCGAGTGCGCCTAATATTAATTGTAATTAAGATTAATTGAAATTAAGATCAATATACAAGCATTGCTACATCTTATAATTTATATACTATTATAGTAACTATACCAAATTTTAATTGCACTATACAGTATATATATATATATATATATATATATATATATTATATACAACCCTTATATATATTTATATTTAAACAAATTATTAGACAGTTTCAAACTCAGTGAGTTTGTTATTAAATGTTATTTATATTTTAATGTCTATGGATAATATCAAAGATTGTGAATATATTTTAATAAATTATTTATTTAGGAATATATTTAATGTTAATCTATTTAATTACATAGTAAATAAATAATATACTTAAACTATTTTTATATGAATTTATTTATATTAATATCATTTAACAAATTTAATAAGATTTGTATACATTTTTTACTATATATTTAAAAAAAAAAAATGTATAAATTTTTTTTTTGGATTTAAAATAGAAATATTTTTTAACAGAAGCAAGACCAGAACAAAGGTCATCGCTTCTCGGCCTTTTGGCTAAGATCAAAGTGTAGTATCTGTTCTTAAGAGCTTAATTTCTCTTATGTCTTGCATAGCTTGACTTCGAAATTAAACTGATTTTTGACACCGGGGAAAGATACTGGAGCTTGCTCCAACTTTCCCACGCGTTGACCTGGTATTGCAGTACCTCCAGGACCGGCGCACTCCCTTCGGGGACAAATAAACTAATATTTAATATCAATTTCCTCCTAAGTAATATCTCATTTACTCCCCCCTTAGTAAACTTAAATTCATAGCTTATTATGAGTTTATTTTGTCCACTAGTTGTGATTTAAATTCAAGCCTATTTTTTACACAAATTTTGATCAAATTTACATTCATTTAGGCTAATTTTGATATAAATTCTCCAATAGATTTAAGCTCAAATTAAGCCTTTTAATGTTTAAACATTAATTTACTACTCAATGTAAGCTTATTTTGACCACTAGTTTTGATTTAAATTCAAGCCTATTTTTTACACTAATATTGATCAAATTTAACACTCATTTAGGCTAATTTTTTCGACTAATTTTGATATAATTTTACCAATAGATTTAAGCTCAAATTAAGCCTTTTAATGTGTAAACATTAATTTAATACTCAATGTAAGCTTATTTTGATCACTAGTTTTGATTTAAATTCAAGCCTATTTTTTTTACACAATTTTGATCAAATTTACATTCATTTAGGCTAATTTTTTCGACTAATTTTGATATAAATTCTCCAATAGGTTTAAGCTCAAATTAAACCTTTTAATGTTTAAACATTAATTTACTACTCAATTTAACCTTATTTTTACCACTAGTTTTGATTTAAATCAAGCCTATTTTTTACACTAATTTTGATCAAATTTATATTCATTTAGGCTAATTTTGATATAAATTCTCCAATAGATTTAAGCTCAAATTAAGCCTTTTAATGTTTAAACATTAATTTACTACTCAATGTAAGCTTATTTTGACCACTAGTTTTGATTTAAATTCAAGCCTATTTTTTACACAAATTTTGATCAAATTTACATTCATTTAGGCTAATTTTGATATAAATTCTCCAATAGATTTAAGCTCAAATTAAGCCTTTTAATGTTTAAACATTAATTTACTACTCAATGTAAGCTTATTTTGACCACTAGTTTTGATTTAAATTCAAGCCTATTTTTTACACTAATATTGATCAAATTTAACACTCATTTAGGCTAATTTTTTCGACTAATTTTGATATAATTTTACCAATAGATTTAAGCTCAAATTAAGCCTTTTAATGTGTAAACATTAATTTAATACTCAATGTAAGCTTATTTTGATCACTAGTTTTGATTTAAATTCAAGCCTATTTTTTTTACACAATTTTGATCAAATTTACATTCATTTAGGCTAATTTTTTCGACTAATTTTGATATAAATTCTCCAATAGGTTTAAGCTCAAATTAAACCTTTTAATGTTTAAACATTAATTTACTACTCAATTTAACCTTATTTTTACCACTAGTTTTGATTTAAATCAAGCCTATTTTTTACACTAATTTTGATCAAATTTATATTCATTTAGGCTAATTTTGATATAAATTCTCCAATAGATTTAAGCTCAAATTAAGCCTTTTAATGTTTAAACATTAATTTACTACTCAATGTAAGCTTATTTTGACCACTAGTTTTGATTTAAATTCAAGCCTATTTTTTACACAAATTTTGATCAAATTTACATTCATTTAGGCTAATTTTGATATAAATTCTCCAATAGATTTAAGCTCAAATTAAGCCTTTTAATGTTTAAACATTAATTTACTACTCAATGTAAGCTTATTTTGACCACTAGTTTTGATTTAAATTCAAGCCTATTTTTTACACTAATATTGATCAAATTTAACACTCATTTAGGCTAATTTTTTCGACTAATTTTGATATAATTTTACCAATAGATTTAAGCTCAAATTAAGCCTTTTAATGTGTAAACATTAATTTAATACTCAATGTAAGATTATTTTGATCACTAGTTTTGATTTAAATTCAAGCCTATTTTTTTTACACAATTTTGATCAAATTTACATTCATTTAGGCTAATTTTTTCGACTAATTTTGATATAAATTCTCCAATAGGTTTAAGCTCAAATTAAACCTTTTAATGTTTAAACATTAATTTACTACTCAATTTAACCTTATTTTTACCACTAGTTTTGATTTAAATCAACCTATTTTTTACACTAATTTTGATCAAATTTATATTCATTTAGGCTAATTTTGATATAAATTCTCCAATAGATTTAAGCTCAAATTAAGCCTTTTAAAGTTTAAACATTAATTTACTACTCAATGTAAGCTTATTTTGACCACTAGTTTTGATTTAAATTCAAGCCTATTTTTTACACAAATTTTGATCAAATTTACATTCATTTAGGCTAATTTTGATATAAATTCTCCAATAGATTTAAGCTCAAATTAAGCCTTTTAATGTTTAAACATTAATTTACTACTCACTGTAAGCTTATTTTGACCACTAGTTTTGATTTAAATTCAAGCCTATTTTTTACACAAATTTTGATCAAATTTAACACTCATTTAGGCTAATTTTTTCGACTAATTTTGATATAATTTTACCAAAAGATTTAAGCTCAAATTAAACCTTTTAATGTGTAAACATTAAGTTACTACTCAATGTAAGCTTATTTTGACCACTAGTTTTGATTTAAATTCAAGCCTATTTTTTACACTAATATTGATCAAATTTAACACTCATTTAGGCTAATTTTTTCGACTAATTTTGATATAATGTTACCAATAGATTTAAGCTAAAATTAAGCCTTTTAATGTGTAAACATTAATTTAATACTCAATGTAAGCTTATTTTGTCCACTAGTTGTGATTTAAATTCAAGCCTAATTTTTACACTAATTTTGATCAAATTTAACACTCATTTAGGCTAATTTTTTCGACTAATTTTGATATAATTTTACCAAAAGATTTAAGCTCAAATTAAGCCTTTTAATGTGTAAACATTAATTTACTACTCAATGTAAGCTTATTTTGACCACTAGTTTTGATTTAAATTCAAGCCTATTTTTTTTACACAATTTTGATCAAATTTATATTCATTTATGCTAATTTTTTCGACTAATTTTGATATAAATTCTCCAATAGATTTAAGCTCAAATTAAGCCTTTTAATGTTTAAACATTAATTTACTACTCAATGTAAGCTTATTTTGACCACTAGTTTTGATTTAAATTCAAGCCTATTTTTTACACAAATTTTGATCAAATTTACATTCATTTAGGCTAATTTTGATATAAATTCTCCAATAGATTTAAGCTCAAATTAAGCCTTTTAATGTTTAAACATTAATTTACTACTCAATGTAAGCTTATTTTGACCACTAGTTTTGATTTAAATTCAAGCCTATTTTTTACACTAATATTGATCAAATTTAACACTCACTTTAGGCTAATTTTTTCGACTAATTTTGATATAATTTTACCAATAGATTTAAGCTCAAATTAAGCCTTTTAATGTGTAAACATTAATTTAATACTCAATGTAAGCTTATTTTGATCACTAGTTTTGATTTAAATTCAAGCCTATTTTTTTTACACAATTTTGATCAAATTTACATTCATTTAGGCTAATTTTTTCGACTAATTTTGATATAAATTCTCCAATAGGTTTAAGCTCAAATTAAACCTTTTAATGTTTAAACATTAATTTACTACTCAATTTAACCTTATTTTTACCACTAGTTTTGATTTAAATCAAGCCTATTTTTTACACTAATTTTGATCAAATTTATATTCATTTAGGCTAATTTTGATATAAATTCTCCAATAGATTTAAGCTCAAATTAAGCCTTTTAAAGTTTAAACATTAATTTACTACTCAATGTAAGCTTATTTTGACCACTAGTTTTGATTTAAATTCAAGCCTATTTTTTACACAAATTTTGATCAAATTTACATTCATTTAGGCTAATTTTGATATAAATTCTCCAATAGATTTAAGCTCAAATTAAGCCTTATAATGTTTAAACATTAATTTACTACTCACTGTAAGCTTATTTTGACCACTAGTTTTGATTTAAATTCAAGCCTATTTTTTTTACACAATTTTGATCAAATTTATATTCATTTAGGCTAATTTTTTCGACTAATTTTGATATAAATTCTCCAATAGATTTAAGCTCAAATTAAGCCTTTTAATGTTTAAACATTAATTTACTACTCAATGTAAGCTTATTTTGACCACTAGTTTTGATTTAAATTCAAGCCTATTTTTTACACTAATATTGATCAAATTTAACACTCATTTAGGCTAATTTTTTCGACTAATTTTGATATAATTTTACCAATAGATTTAAGCTCAAATTAAGCCTTTTAATGTGTAAACATTAATTTAATACTCAATGTAAGCTTATTTTGATCACTAGTTTTGATTTAAATTCAAGCCTATGCTTTTTACACAATTTTGATCAAATTTAACACTCATTTAGGCTAATTTTTTCGACTAATTTTGATATAATTTTACCAAAAGATTTAAGCTCAAATTAAGCCTTTTAATGTGTAAACATTAATTTACTACTCAATGTAAGCTTATTTTGACCACTAGTTTTGATTTAAATTCAAGCCTATTTTTTACACAAATTTTGATCAAATTTACATTCATTTAGGCTAATTTTGATATAAATTCTCCAATAGATTTAAGCTCAAATTAAGCCTTTTAATGTTTAAAAATTAATTTACTACTCAATGTAAGCTTATTTTGACCACTAGTTTTGATTTAAATTCAAGCCTATTTTTTACACTAATATTGATCAAATTTAACACTCATTTAGGCTAATTTTTTCGACTAATTTTGATATAATTTTACCAATAGATTTAAGCTCAAATTAAGCCTTTTAATGTGTAAACATTAATTTAATACTCAATGTAAGCTTATTTTGATCACTAGTTTTGATTTAAATTCAAGCCTATTTTTTTTACACAATTTTGATCAAATTTACATTCATTTAGGCTAATTTTTTCGACTAATTTTGATATAAATTCTCCAATAGGTTTAAGCTCAAATTAAACCTTTTAATGTTTAAACATTAATTTACTACTCAATTTAACCTTATTTTTACCACTAGTTTTGATTTAAATCAAGCCTATTTTTTACACTAATTTTGATCAAATTTATATTCATTTAGGCTAATTTTGATATAAATTCTCCAATAGATTTAAGCTCAAATTAAGCCTTTTAATGTTTAAACATTAATTTACTACTCAATGTAAGCTTATTTTGACCACTAGTTTTGATTTAAATTCAAGCCTATTTTTTACACAAATTTTGATCAAATTTAACACTCATTTAGGCTAATTTTTTCGACTAATTTTGATATAATTTTACCAAAAGATTTAAGCTCAAATTAAGCCTTTTAATGTGTAAACATTAATTTACTACACAATGTAAGCTTATTTTGACCACTAGTTTTGATTTAAATTCAAGCCTATTTTTTACACTAATATTGATCAAATTTAACACTCATTTAGGCTAATTTTTTCGACTAATTTTGATATAATTTTACCAATAGATTTAAGCTCAAATTAAGCCTTTTAATGTGTAAACATTAATTTAATACTCAATGTAAGCTTATTTTGATCACTAGTTTTGATTTAAATTCAAGCCTATGTTTTTTACACAATTTTGATCAAATTTACATTCATTTAGGCTAATTTTTTCGACTAATTTTGATATAAATTCTCCAATAGGTTTAAGCTCAAATTAAACCTTTTAATGTTTAAACATTAATTTACTACTCAATTTAACCTTATTTTTACCACTAGTTTTGATTTAAATCAAGCCTATTTTTTACACTAATTTTGATCAAATTTATATTCATTTAGGCTAATTTTGATATAAATTCTCCAATAGATTTAAGCTCAAATTAAGCCTTTTAATGTTTAAACATTAATTTACTACTCAATGTAAGCTTATTTTGACCACTAGTTTTGATTTAAATTCAAGCCTATTTTTTACACTAATATTGATCAAATTTAACACTCATTTAGGCTAATTTTTTCGACTAATTTTGATATAATTTTACCAATAGATTTAAGCTCAAATTAAGCCTTTTAATGTGTAAACATTAATTTAATACTCAATGTAAGCTTATTTTGATCACTAGTTTTGATTTAAATTCAAGCCTATTTTTTTTACACAATTTTGATCAAATTTACATTCATTTAGGCTAATTTTTTCGACTAATTTTGATATAAATTCTCCAATAGGTTTAAGCTCAAATTAAACCTTTTAATGTTTAAACATTAATTTACTACTCAATTTAACCTTATTTTTACCACTAGTTTTGATTTAAATCAAGCCTATTTTTTACACTAATTTTGATCAAATTTATATTCATTTAGGCTAATTTTGATATAAATTCTCCAATAGATTTAAGCTCAAATTAAGCCTTTTAATGTTTAAACATTAATTTACTACTCAATGTAAGCTTATTTTGACCACTAGTTTTGATTTAAATTCAAGCCTATTTTTTACACAAATTTTGATCAAATTTACATTCATTTAGGCTAATTTTGATATAAATTCTCCAATAGATTTAAGCTCAAATTAAGCCTTTTAATGTTTAAACATTAATTTACTACTCAATGTAAGCTTATTTTGACCACTAGTTTTGATTTAAATTCAAGCCTATTTTTTACACAAATTTTGATCAAATTTAACACTCATTTAGGCTAATTTTTTCGACTAATTTTGATATAATTTTACCAAAAGATTTAAGCTCAAATTAAGCCTTTTAATGTGTAAACATTAATTTACTACTCAATTTAAGCTTATTTTGACCACTAGTTTTGATTTAAATTCAAGCCTATTTTTTTTACACAATTTTGATCAAATTTATATTCATTTAGGCTAATTTTTTCGACTAATTTTGATATAAATTCTCCAATAGATTTAAGCTCAAATTAAGCCTTTTAATGTTTAAACATTAATTTACTACTCAATGTAAGCTTATTTTGACCACTAGTTTTGATTTAAATTCAAGCCTATTTTTTACACTAATATTGATCAAATTTAACACTCATTTAGGCTAATTTTTTCGACTAATTTTGATATAATTTTACCAATAGATTTAAGCTCAAATTAAGCCTTTTAATGTGTAAACATTAATTTAATACTCAATGTAAGCTTATTTTGATCACTAGTTTTGATTTAAATTCAAGCCTATGTTTTTTACACAATTTTGATCAAATTACATTCATTTAGGCTAATTTTTTCGACTAATTTTGATATAAATTCTCCAATAGGTTTAAGCTCAAATTAAACCTTTTAATGTTTAAACATTAATTTACTACTCAATTTAACCTTATTTTTACCACTAGTTTTGATTTAAATCAAGCCTATTTTTTACACTAATTTTGATCAAATTTATATTCATTTAGGCTAATTTTGATATAAATTCTCCAATAGATTTAAGCTCAAATTAAGCCTTTTAATGTTTAAACATTAATTTACTACTCAATGTAAGCTTATTTTGACCACTAGTTTTGATTTAAATTCAAGCCTATTTTTTACACTAATATTGATCAAATTTAACACTCATTTAGGCTAATTTTTTCGACTAATTTTGATATAATTTTACCAATAGATTTAAGCTCAAATTAAGCCTTTTAATGTGTAAACATTAATTTAATACTCAATGTAAGCTTATTTTGATCACTAGTTTTGATTTAAATTCAAGCCTATTTTTTTTACACAATTTTGATCAAATTTACATTCATTTAGGCTAATTTTTTCGACTAATTTTGATATAAATTCTCCAATAGGTTTAAGCTCAAATTAAACCTTTTAATGTTTAAACATTAATTTACTACTCAATTTAACCTTATTTTTACCACTAGTTTTGATTTAAATCAAGCCTATTTTTTACACTAATTTTGATCAAATTTATATTCATTTAGGCTAATTTTGATATAAATTCTCCAATAGATTTAAGCTCAAATTAAGCCTTTTAATGTTTAAACATTAATTTACTACTCAATGTAAGCTTATTTTGACCACTAGTTTTGATTTAAATTCAAGCCTATTTTTTACACAAATTTTGATCAAATTTACATTCATTTAGGCTAATTTTGATATAAATTCTCCAATAGATTTAAGCTCAAATTAAGCCTTTTAATGTTTAAACATTAATTTACTACTCAATGTAAGCTTATTTTGACCACTAGTTTTGATTTAAATTCAAGCCTATTTTTTACACAAATTTTGATCAAATTTAACACTCATTTAGGCTAATTTTTTCGACTAATTTTGATATAATTTTACCAAAAGATTTAAGCTCAAATTAAGCCTTTTAATGTGTAAACATTAATTTACTACTCAATTTAAGCTTATTTTGACCACTAGTTTTGATTTAAATTCAAGCCTATTTTTTACACTAATATTGATCAAATTTAACACTCATTTAGGCTAATTTTGTCGACTAATTTTGATATAATGTTACCAATAGATTTAAGCTAAAATTAAGCCTTTTAATGTGTAAACATTAATTTAATACTCAATGTAAGCTTATTTTGTCCACTAGTTGTGATTTAAATTCAAGCCTAATTTTTACACTAATTTTGATCAAATTTAACACTCATTTATGCTAATTTTTTCGACTAATTTTGATATAAATTCTCCAATAGATTTAAGCTCAAATTAAGCCTTTTAATGTTTAAACATTAATTTACTACTCAATGTAAGCTTATTTTGACCACTAGTTTTGATTTAAATTCAAGCCTATTTTTTTTACACAATTTTGATCAAATTTATATTCATTTAGGCTAATTTTTTCGACTAATTTTGATATAAATTCTCCAATAGATTTAAGCTCAAATTAAGCCTTTTAATGTTTAAACATTAATTTACTACTCAATGTAAGCTTATTTTGACCACTAGTTTTGATTTAAATTCAAGCCTATTTTTTACACTAATATTGATCAAATTTAACACTCATTTAGGCTAATTTTTTCGACTAATTTTGATATAATTTTACCAATAGATTTAAGCTCAAATTAAGCCTTTTAATGTGTAAACATTAATTTAATACTCAATGTAAGCTTATTTTGATCACTAGTTTTGATTTAAATTCAAGCCTATGTTTTTTACACAATTTTGATCAAATTACATTCATTTAGGCTAATTTTTTCGACTAATTTTGATATAAATTCTCCAATAGGTTTAAGCTCAAATTAAACCTTTTAATGTTTAAACATTAATTTACTACTCAATTTAACCTTATTTTTACCACTAGTTTTGATTTAAATCAAGCCTATTTTTTACACTAATTTTGATCAAATTTATATTCATTTAGGCTAATTTTGATATAAATTCTCCAATAGATTTAAGCTCAAATTAAGCCTTTTAATGTTTAAACATTAATTTACTACTCAATGTAAGCTTATTTTGACCACTAGTTTTGATTTAAATTCAAGCCTATTTTTTACACTAATATTGATCAAATTTAACACTCATTTAGGCTAATTTTTTCGACTAATTTTGATATAATTTTACCAATAGATTTAAGCTCAAATTAAGCCTTTTAATGTGTAAACATTAATTTAATACTCAATGTAAGCTTATTTTGATCACTAGTTTTGATTTAAATTCAAGCCTATTTTTTTTACACAATTTTGATCAAATTTACATTCATTTAGGCTAATTTTTTCGACTAATTTTGATATAAATTCTCCAATAGGTTTAAGCTCAAATTAAACCTTTTAATGTTTAAACATTAATTTACTACTCAATTTAACCTTATTTTTACCACTAGTTTTGATTTAAATCAAGCCTATTTTTTACACTAATTTTGATCAAATTTATATTCATTTAGGCTAATTTTGATATAAATTCTCCAATAGATTTAAGCTCAAATTAAGCCTTTTAATGTTTAAACATTAATTTACTACTCAATGTAAGCTTATTTTGACCACTAGTTTTGATTTAAATTCAAGCCTATTTTTTACACAAATTTTGATCAAATTTACATTCATTTAGGCTAATTTTGATATAAATTCTCCAATAGATTTAAGCTAAAATTAAGCCTTTTAATGTGTAAACATTAATTTAATACTCAATGTAAGCTTATTTTGTCCACTAGTTGTGATTTAAATTCAAGCCTAATTTTTACACTAATTTTGATCAAATTTAACACTCATTTATGCTAATTTTTTCGACTAATTTTGATATAAATTCTCCAATAGATTTAAGCTCAAATTAAGCCTTTTAATGTTTAAACATTAATTTACTACTCAATGTAAGCTTATTTTGACCACTAGTTTTGATTTAAATTCAAGCCTATTTTTTTTACACAATTTTGATCAAATTTATATTCATTTAGGCTAATTTTTTCGACTAATTTTGATATAAATTCTCCAATAGATTTAAGCTCAAATTAAGCCTTTTAATGTTTAAACATTAATTTACTACTCAATGTAAGCTTATTTTGACCACTAGTTTTGATTTAAATTCAAGCCTATTTTTTACACTAATATTGATCAAATTTAACACTCATTTAGGCTAATTTTTTCGACTAATTTTGATATAATTTTACCAATAGATTTAAGCTCAAATTAAGCCTTTTAATGTGTAAACATTAATTTAATACTCAATGTAAGCTTATTTTGATCACTAGTTTTGATTTAAATTCAAGCCTATGTTTTTTACACAATTTTGATCAAATTACATTCATTTAGGCTAATTTTTTCGACTAATTTTGATATAAATTCTCCAATAGGTTTAAGCTCAAATTAAACCTTTTAATGTTTAAACATTAATTTACTACTCAATTTAACCTTATTTTTACCACTAGTTTTGATTTAAATCAAGCCTATTTTTTACACTAATTTTGATCAAATTTATATTCATTTAGGCTAATTTTGATATAAATTCTCCAATAGATTTAAGCTCAAATTAAGCCTTTTAATGTTTAAACATTAATTTACTACTCAATGTAAGCTTATTTTGACCACTAGTTTTGATTTAAATTCAAGCCTATTTTTTACACTAATATTGATCAAATTTAACACTCATTTAGGCTAATTTTTTCGACTAATTTTGATATAATTTTACCAATAGATTTAAGCTCAAATTAAGCCTTTTAATGTGTAAACATTAATTTAATACTCAATGTAAGCTTATTTTGATCACTAGTTTTGATTTAAATTCAAGCCTATTTTTTTTACACAATTTTGATCAAATTTACATTCATTTAGGCTAATTTTTTCGACTAATTTTGATATAAATTCTCCAATAGGTTTAAGCTCAAATTAAACCTTTTAATGTTTAAACATTAATTTACTACTCAATTTAACCTTATTTTTACCACTAGTTTTGATTTAAATCAAGCCTATTTTTTACACTAATTTTGATCAAATTTATATTCATTTAGGCTAATTTTGATATAAATTCTCCAATAGATTTAAGCTCAAATTAAGCCTTTTAATGTTTAAACATTAATTTACTACTCAATGTAAGCTTATTTTGACCACTAGTTTTGATTTAAATTCAAGCCTATTTTTTACACAAATTTTGATCAAATTTACATTCATTTAGGCTAATTTTGATATAAATTCTCCAATAGATTTAAGCTCAAATTAAGCTTTTTAATGTTTAAACATTAATTTACTACTCAATGTAAGCTTATTTTGACCACTAGTTTTGATTTAAATTCAAGCCTATTTTTTACACAAATTTTGATCAAATTTAACACTCATTTAGGCTAATTTTTTCGACTAATTTTGATATAATTTTACCAAAAGATTTAAGCTCAAATTAAGCCTTTTAATGTGTAAACATTAATTTACTACACAATGTAAGCTTATTTTGACCACTAGTTTTGATTTAAATTCAAGCCTATTTTTTACACTAATATTGATCAAATTTAACACTCATTTAGGCTAATTTTTTCGACTAATTTTGATATAATTTTACCAATAGATTTAAGCTCAAATTAAGCCTTTTAATGTGTAAACATTAATTTAATACTCAATGTAAGCTTATTTTGATCACTAGTTTTGATTTAAATTCAAGCCTATGTTTTTTACACAATTTTGATCAAATTTACATTCATTTAGGCTAATTTTTTCGACTAATTTTGATATAAATTCTCCAATAGGTTTAAGCTCAAATTAAACCTTTTAATGTTTAAACATTAATTTACTACTCAATTTAACCTTATTTTTACCACTAGTTTTGATTTAAATCAAGCCTATTTTTTACACTAATTTTGATCAAATTTATATTCATTTAGGCTAATTTTGATATAAATTCTCCAATAGATTTAAGCTCAAATTAAGCCTTTTAATGTTTAAACATTAATTTACTACTCAATGTAAGCTTATTTTGACCACTAGTTTTGATTTAAATTCAAGCCTATTTTTTACACTAATATTGATCAAATTTAACACTCATTTAGGCTAATTTTTTCGACTAATTTTGATATAATTTTACCAATAGATTTAAGCTCAAATTAAGCCTTTTAATGTGTAAACATTAATTTAATACTCAATGTAAGCTTATTTTGATCACTAGTTTTGATTTAAATTCAAGCCTATTTTTTTTACACAATTTTGATCAAATTTACATTCATTTAGGCTAATTTTTTCGACTAATTTTGATATAAATTCTCCAATAGGTTTAAGCTCAAATTAAACCTTTTAATGTTTAAACATTAATTTACTACTCAATTTAACCTTATTTTTACCACTAGTTTTGATTTAAATCAAGCCTATTTTTTACACTAATTTTGATCAAATTTATATTCATTTAGGCTAATTTTGATATAAATTCTCCAATAGATTTAAGCTCAAATTAAGCCTTTTAATGTTTAAACATTAATTTACTACTCAATGTAAGCTTATTTTGACCACTAGTTTTGATTTAAATTCAAGCCTATTTTTTACACAAATTTTGATCAAATTTACATTCATTTAGGCTAATTTTTATATAAATTCTCCAATAGATTTAAGCTCAAATTAAGCCTTTTAATGTTTAAACATTAATTTACTACTCAATGTAAGCTTATTTTGACCACTAGTTTTGATTTAAATTCAAGCCTATTTTTTACACTAATATTGATCAAATTTAACACTCATTTAGGCTAATTTTGTCGACTAATTTTGATATAATGTTACCAATAGATTTAAGCTAAAATTAAGCCTTTTAATGTGTAAACATTAATTTAATACTCAATGTAAGCTTATTTTGTCCACTAGTTGTGATTTAAATTCAAGCCTAATTTTTACACTAATTTTGATCAAATTTAACACTCATTTATGCTAATTTTTTCGACTAATTTTGATATAAATTCTCCAATAGATTTAAGCTCAAATTAAGCCTTTTAATGTTTAAACATTAATTTACTACTCAATGTAAGCTTATTTTGACCACTAGTTTTGATTTAAATTCAAGCCTATTTTTTTTACACAATTTTGATCAAATTTATATTCATTTAGGCTAATTTTTTCGACTAATTTTGATATAAATTCTCCAATAGATTTAAGCTCAAATTAAGCCTTTTAATGTTTAAACATTAATTTACTACTCAATGTAAGCTTATTTTGACCACTAGTTTTGATTTAAATTCAAGCCTATTTTTTACACTAATATTGATCAAATTTAACACTCATTTAGGCTAATTTTTTCGACTAATTTTGATATAATTTTACCAATAGATTTAAGCTCAAATTAAGCCTTTTAATGTGTAAACATTAATTTAATACTCAATGTAAGCTTATTTTGATCACTAGTTTTGATTTAAATTCAAGCCTATGTTTTTTACACAATTTTGATCAAATTTACATTCATTTAGGCTAATTTTTTCGACTAATTTTGATATAAATTCTCCAATAGGTTTAAGCTCAAATTAAACCTTTTAATGTTTAAACATTAATTTACTACTCAATTTAACCTTATTTTTACCACTAGTTTTGATTTAAATCAAGCCTATTTTTTACACTAATTTTGATCAAATTTATATTCATTTAGGCTAATTTTGATATAAATTCTCCAATAGATTTAAGCTCAAATTAAGCCTTTTAATGTTTAAACATTAATTTACTACTCAATGTAAGCTTATTTTGACCACTAGTTTTGATTTAAATTCAAGCCTATTTTTTACACAAATTTTGATCAAATTTACATTCATTTAGGCTAATTTTGATATAAATTCTCCAATAGATTTAAGCTCAAATTAAGCCTTTTAATGTTTAAACATTAATTTACTACTCAATGTAAGCTTATTTTGACCACTAGTTTTGATTTAAATTCAAGCCTATTTTTTACACTAATATTGATCAAATTTAACACTCATTTAGGCTAATTTTTTCGACTAATTTTGATATAATTTTACCAATAGATTTAAGCTCAAATTAAGCCTTTTAATGTTTAAACATTAATTTACTACTCAATGTAAGCTTATTTTGACCACTAGTTTTGATTTAAATTCAAGCCTATTTTTTACACAAATGTTGATCAAATTTACATTCATTTAGGCTAATTTTGATATAAATTCTCCAATAGATTTAAGCTCAAATAAAGCCTTTTAATGTTTAAACATTAATTTACTACTCAATGTAAGCTTATTTTGACCACTAGTTTTGATTTAAATTCAAGCCTATTTTTTACACAAATTTTGATCAAATTTAACACTCATTTAGGCTAATTTTTTCGACTAATTTTGATATAATTTTACCAAAAGATTTAAGCTCAAATTAAGCCTTTTAATGTGTAAACATTAATTTACTACTCAATGTAAGCTTATTTTGATCACTAGTTTTGATTTAAATTCAAGCCTATTTTTTACACTAATATTGATCAAATTTAACACTCATTTAGGCTAATTTTGTCGACTAATTTTGATATAAATTCTCCAATAGGTTTAAGCTCAAATTAAACCTTTTAATGTTTAAACATTAATTTACTACTCAATTTAACCTATTTTTACCACTAGTTTTGATTTAAATCAAGCCTATTTTTTACACTAATTTTGATCAAATTTATATTCATTTAGGCTAATTTTGATATAAATTCTCCAATAGATTTAAGCTCAAATTAAGCCTTTTAATGTTTAAACATTAATTTACTACTCAATGTAAGCTTATTTTGACCACTAGTTTTGATTTAAATTCAAGCCTATTTTTTACACAAATATTGATCAAATTTACATTCATTTAGGCTAATTTTGATATAAATTCTCCAATAGATTTAAGCTCAAATTAAGCCTTTTAATGTTTAAACATTAATTTACTACTCAATGTAAGCTTATTTTGACCACTAGTTTTGATTTAAATTCAAGCCTATTTTTTACACTAATATTGATCAAATTTAACACTCACTTTAGGCTAATTTTTTCGACTAATTTTGATATAATTTTACCAATAGATTTAAGCTCAAATTAAGCCTTTTAATGTGTAAACATTAATTTAATACTCAATGTAAGCTTATTTTGATCACTAGTTTTGATTTAAATTCAAGCCTATTTTTTTTACACAATTTTGATCAAATTTACATTCATTTAGGCTAATTTTTTCGACTAATTTTGATATAAATTCTCCAATAGGTTTAAGCTCAAATTAAACCTTTTAATGTTTAAACATTAATTTACTACTCAATTTAACCTTATTTTTACCACTAGTTTTGATTTAAATCAAGCCTATTTTTTACACTAATTTTGATCAAATTTATATTCATTTAGGCTAATTTTGATATAAATTCTCCAATAGATTTAAGCTCAAATTAAGCCTTTTAAAGTTTAAACATTAATTTACTACTCAATGTAAGCTTATTTTGACCACTAGTTTTGATTTAAATTCAAGCCTATTTTTTACACAAATTTTGATCAAATTTACATTCATTTAGGCTAATTTTGATATAAATTCTCCAATAGATTTAAGCTCAAATTAAGCCTTATAATGTTTAAACATTAATTTACTACTCACTGTAAGCTTATTTTGACCACTAGTTTTGATTTAAATTCAAGCCTATTTTTTTTACACAATTTTGATCAAATTTATATTCATTTAGGCTAATTTTTTCGACTAATTTTGATATAAATTCTCCAATAGATTTAAGCTCAAATTAAGCCTTTTAATGTTTAAACATTAATTTACTACTCAATGTAAGCTTATTTTGACCACTAGTTTTGATTTAAATTCAAGCCTATTTTTTACACTAATATTGATCAAATTTAACACTCATTTAGGCTAATTTTTTCGACTAATTTTGATATAATTTTACCAATAGATTTAAGCTCAAATTAAGCCTTTTAATGTGTAAACATTAATTTAATACTCAATGTAAGCTTATTTTGATCACTAGTTTTGATTTAAATTCAAGCCTATGTTTTTTACACAATTTTGATCAAATTTACATTCATTTAGGCTAATTTTTTCGACTAATTTTGATATAAATTCTCCAATAGGTTTAAGCTCAAATTAAACCTTTTAATGTTTAAACATTAATTTACTACTCAATTTAACCTTATTTTTACCACTAGTTTTGATTTAAATCAAGCCTATTTTTTACACTAATTTTGATCAAATTTATATTCATTTAGGCTAATTTTGATATAAATTCTCCAATAGATTTAAGCTCAAATTAAGCCTTTTAATGTTTAAACATTAATTTACTACTCAATGTAAGCTTATTTTGACCACTAGTTTTGATTTAAATTCAAGCCTATTTTTTACACTAATATTGATCAAATTTAACACTCATTTAGGCTAATTTTTTCGACTAATTTTGATATAATTTTACCAATAGATTTAAGCTCAAATTAAGCCTTTTAATGTGTAAACATTAATTTAATACTCAATGTAAGCTTATTTTGATCACTAGTTTTGATTTAAATTCAAGCCTATTTTTTTTACACAATTTTGATCAAATTTACATTCATTTAGGCTAATTTTTTCGACTAATTTTGATATAAATTCTCCAATAGGTTTAAGCTCAAATTAAACCTTTTAATGTTTAAACATTAATTTACTACTCAATTTAACCTTATTTTTACCACTAGTTTTGATTTAAATCAAGCCTATTTTTTACACTAATTTTGATCAAATTTATATTCATTTAGGCTAATTTTGATATAAATTCTCCAATAGATTTAAGCTCAAATTAAGCCTTTTAATGTTTAAACATTAATTTACTACTCAATGTAAGCTTATTTTGACCACTAGTTTTGATTTAAATTCAAGCCTATTTTTTACACAAATTTTGATCAAATTTACATTCATTTAGGCTAATTTTTATATAAATTCTCCAATAGATTTAAGCTCAAATTAAGCCTTTTAATGTTTAAACATTAATTTACTACTCAATGTAAGCTTATTTTGACCACTAGTTTTGATTTAAATTCAAGCCTATTTTTTACACTAATATTGATCAAATTTAACACTCATTTAGGCTAATTTTGTCGACTAATTTTGATATAATGTTACCAATAGATTTAAGCTAAAATTAAGCCTTTTAATGTGTAAACATTAATTTAATACTCAATGTAAGCTTATTTTGTCCACTAGTTGTGATTTAAATTCAAGCCTAATTTTTACACTAATTTTGATCAAATTTAACACTCATTTATGCTAATTTTTTCGACTAATTTTGATATAAATTCTCCAATAGATTTAAGCTCAAATTAAGCCTTTTAATGTTTAAACATTAATTTACTACTCAATGTAAGCTTATTTTGACCACTAGTTTTGATTTAAATTCAAGCCTATTTTTTTTACACAATTTTGATCAAATTTATATTCATTTAGGCTAATTTTTTCGACTAATTTTGATATAAATTCTCCAATAGATTTAAGCTCAAATTAAGCCTTTTAATGTTTAAACATTAATTTACTACTCAATGTAAGCTTATTTTGACCACTAGTTTTGATTTAAATTCAAGCCTATTTTTTACACTAATATTGATCAAATTTAACACTCATTTAGGCTAATTTTTTCGACTAATTTTGATATAATTTTACCAATAGATTTAAGCTCAAATTAAGCCTTTTAATGTGTAAACATTAATTTAATACTCAATGTAAGCTTATTTTGATCACTAGTTTTGATTTAAATTCAAGCCTATGTTTTTTACACAATTTTGATCAAATTTACATTCATTTAGGCTAATTTTTTCGACTAATTTTGATATAAATTCTCCAATAGGTTTAAGCTCAAATTAAACCTTTTAATGTTTAAACATTAATTTACTACTCAATTTAACCTTATTTTTACCACTAGTTTTGATTTAAATCAAGCCTATTTTTTACACTAATTTTGATCAAATTTATATTCATTTAGGCTAATTTTGATATAAATTCTCCAATAGATTTAAGCTCAAATTAAGCCTTTTAATGTTTAAACATTAATTTACTACTCAATGTAAGCTTATTTTGACCACTAGTTTTGATTTAAATTCAAGCCTATTTTTTACACAAATTTTGATCAAATTTACATTCATTTAGGCTAATTTTGATATAAATTCTCCAATAGATTTAAGCTCAAATTAAGCCTTTTAATGTTTAAACATTAATTTACTACTCAATGTAAGCTTATTTTGACCACTAGTTTTGATTTAAATTCAAGCCTATTTTTTACACTAATATTGATCAAATTTAACACTCATTTAGGCTAATTTTTTCGACTAATTTTGATATAATTTTACCAATAGATTTAAGCTCAAATTAAGCCTTTTAATGTTTAAACATTAATTTACTACTCAATGTAAGCTTATTTTGACCACTAGTTTTGATTTAAATTCAAGCCTATTTTTTACACAAATGTTGATCAAATTTACATTCATTTAGGCTAATTTTGATATAAATTCTCCAATAGATTTAAGCTCAAATAAAGCCTTTTAATGTTTAAACATTAATTTACTACTCAATGTAAGCTTATTTTGACCACTAGTTTTGATTTAAATTCAAGCCTATTTTTTACACAAATTTTGATCAAATTTAACACTCATTTAGGCTAATTTTTTCGACTAATTTTGATATAATTTTACCAAAAGATTTAAGCTCAAATTAAGCCTTTTAATGTGTAAACATTAATTTACTACTCAATGTAAGCTTATTTTGATCACTAGTTTTGATTTAAATTCAAGCCTATTTTTTACACTAATATTGATCAAATTTAACACTCATTTAGGCTAATTTTGTCGACTAATTTTGATATAAATTCTCCAATAGGTTTAAGCTCAAATTAAACCTTTTAATGTTTAAACATTAATTTACTACTCAATTTAACCTATTTTTACCACTAGTTTTGATTTAAATCAAGCCTATTTTTTACACTAATTTTGATCAAATTTATATTCATTTAGGCTAATTTTGATATAAATTCTCCAATAGATTTAAGCTCAAATTAAGCCTTTTAATGTTTAAACATTAATTTACTACTCAATGTAAGCTTATTTTGACCACTAGTTTTGATTTAAATTCAAGCCTATTTTTTACACAAATATTGATCAAATTTACATTCATTTAGGCTAATTTTGATATAAATTCTCCAATAGATTTAAGCTCAAATTAAGCCTTTTAATGTTTAAACATTAATTTACTACTCAATGTAAGCTTATTTTGACCACTAGTTTTGATTTAAATTCAAGCCTATTTTTTACACTAATATTGATCAAATTTAACACTCACTTTAGGCTAATTTTTTCGACTAATTTTGATATAATTTTACCAATAGATTTAAGCTCAAATTAAGCCTTTTAATGTGTAAACATTAATTTAATACTCAATGTAAGCTTATTTTGATCACTAGTTTTGATTTAAATTCAAGCCTATTTTTTTTACACAATTTTGATCAAATTTACATTCATTTAGGCTAATTTTTTCGACTAATTTTGATATAAATTCTCCAATAGGTTTAAGCTCAAATTAAACCTTTTAATGTTTAAACATTAATTTACTACTCAATTTAACCTTATTTTTACCACTAGTTTTGATTTAAATCAAGCCTATTTTTTACACTAATTTTGATCAAATTTATATTCATTTAGGCTAATTTTGATATAAATTCTCCAATAGATTTAAGCTCAAATTAAGCCTTTTAAAGTTTAAACATTAATTTACTACTCAATGTAAGCTTATTTTGACCACTAGTTTTGATTTAAATTCAAGCCTATTTTTTACACAAATTTTGATCAAATTTACATTCATTTAGGCTAATTTTGATATAAATTCTCCAATAGATTTAAGCTCAAATTAAGCCTTATAATGTTTAAACATTAATTTACTACTCACTGTAAGCTTATTTTGACCACTAGTTTTGATTTAAATTCAAGCCTATTTTTTTTACACAATTTTGATCAAATTTATATTCATTTAGGCTAATTTTTTCGACTAATTTTGATATAAATTCTCCAATAGATTTAAGCTCAAATTAAGCCTTTTAATGTTTAAACATTAATTTACTACTCAATGTAAGCTTATTTTGACCACTAGTTTTGATTTAAATTCAAGCCTATTTTTTACACTAATATTGATCAAATTTAACACTCATTTAGGCTAATTTTTTCGACTAATTTTGATATAATTTTACCAATAGATTTAAGCTCAAATTAAGCCTTTTAATGTGTAAACATTAATTTAATACTCAATGTAAGCTTATTTTGATCACTAGTTTTGATTTAAATTCAAGCCTATGTTTTTTACACAATTTTGATCAAATTTACATTCATTTAGGCTAATTTTTTCGACTAATTTTGATATAAATTCTCCAATAGGTTTAAGCTCAAATTAAACCTTTTAATGTTTAAACATTAATTTACTACTCAATTTAACCTTATTTTTACCACTAGTTTTGATTTAAATCAAGCCTATTTTTTACACTAATTTTGATCAAATTTATATTCATTTAGGCTAATTTTGATATAAATTCTCCAATAGATTTAAGCTCAAATTAAGCCTTTTAATGTTTAAACATTAATTTACTACTCAATGTAAGCTTATTTTGACCACTAGTTTTGATTTAAATTCAAGCCTATTTTTTACACTAATATTGATCAAATTTAACACTCATTTAGGCTAATTTTTTCGACTAATTTTGATATAATTTTACCAATAGATTTAAGCTCAAATTAAGCCTTTTAATGTGTAAACATTAATTTAATACTCAATGTAAGCTTATTTTGATCACTAGTTTTGATTTAAATTCAAGCCTATTTTTTTTACACAATTTTGATCAAATTTACATTCATTTAGGCTAATTTTTTCGACTAATTTTGATATAAATTCTCCAATAGGTTTAAGCTCAAATTAAACCTTTTAATGTTTAAACATTAATTTACTACTCAATTTAACCTTATTTTTACCACTAGTTTTGATTTAAATCAAGCCTATTTTTTACACTAATTTTGATCAAATTTATATTCATTTAGGCTAATTTTGATATAAATTCTCCAATAAATTTAAGCTCAAATTAAGCCTTTTAATGTTTAAACATTAATTTACTACTCAATGTAAGCTTATTTTGACCACTAGTTTTGATTTAAATTCAAGCCTATTTTTTACACAAATTTTGATCAAATTTACATTCATTTAGGCTAATTTTGATATAAATTCTCCAATAGATTTAAGCTCAAATTAAGCCTTTTAATGTTTAAACATTAATTTACTACTCAATGTAAGCTTATTTTGACCACTAGTTTTGATTTAAATTCAAGCCTATTTTTTACACAAATTTTGATCAAATTTAACACTCATTTAGGCTAATTTTTTCGACTAATTTTGATATAATTTTACCAAAAGATTTAAGCTC
Source organism: Osedax fenrisi (assembly GCA_964019155.1). Lineage (NCBI taxonomy): Eukaryota > Metazoa > Annelida > Polychaeta > Sabellida > Siboglinidae > Osedax > Osedax fenrisi. Next base: position 67,613,569 of record OZ025242.1, read on the forward strand.
AAATTAAGCCTTTTAATGTGTAAACATTAATTTACTACTCAATGTAAGCTTATTTTGACCACTAGTTTTGATTTAAATTCAAGCCTATTTTTTACACTAATATTGATCAAATTTAACACTCATTTAGGCTAATTTTGTCGACTAATTTTGATATAATGTTACCAATAGATTTAAGCTAAAATTAAGCCTTTTAATGAGTAAACATTAATTTAATACTCAATGTAAGCTTATTTTGTCCACTAGTTGTGATTTAAATTCAAGCCTAATTTTTACACTAATTTTGATCAAATTTAACACTCATTTATGCTAATTTTTTCGACTAATTTTGATATAAATTCTCCAATAGATTTAAGCTCAAATTAAGCCTTTTAATGTTTAAACATTAATTTACTACTCAATGTAAGCTTATTTTGACCACTAGTTTTGATTTAAATTCAAGCCTATTTTTTTTACACAATTTTGATCAAATTTATATTCATTTAGGCTAATTTTTTCGACTAATTTTGATATAAATTCTCCAATAGATTTAAGCTCAAAATAAGCCTTTTAATGTTTAAACATTAATTTACTACTCAATGTAAGCTTATTTTGACCACTAGTTTTGATTTAAATTCAAGCCTATTTTTTACACTAATATTGATCAAATTTAACACTCATTTAGGCTAATTTTTTCGACTAATTTTGATATAATTTTACCAATAGATTTAAGCTCAAATTAAGCCTTTTAATGTGTAAACATTAATTTAATACTCAATGTAAGCTTATTTTGATCACTAGTTTTGATTTAAATTCAAGCCTATGTTTTTTACACAATTTTGATCAAATTTACATTCATTTAGGCTAATTTTTTCGACTAATTTTGATATAAATTCTCCAATAGGTTTAAGCTCAAATTAAACCTTTTAATGTTTAAACATTAATTTACTACTCAATTTAACCTTATTTTTACCACTAGTTTTGATTTAAATCAAGCCTATTTTTTACACTAATTTTGATCAAATTTATATTCATTTAGGCTAATTTTGATATAAATTCTCCAATAGATTTAAGCTCAAATTAAGCCTTTTAATGTTTAAACATTAATTTACTACTCAATGTAAGCTTATTTTGACCACTAGTTTTGATTTAAATTCAAGCCTATTTTTTACACAAATTTTGATCAAATTTACATTCATTTAGGCTAATTTTGATATAAATTCTCCAATAGATTTAAGCTCAAATTAAGCCTTTTAATGTTTAAACATTAATTTACTACTCAATGTAAGCTTATTTTGACCACTAGTTTTGATTTAAATTCAAGCCTATTTTTTACACTAATATTGATCAAATTTAACACTCATTTAGGCTAATTTTTTCGACTAATTTTGATATAATTTTACCAATAGATTTAAGCTCAAATTAAGCCTTTTAATGTGTAAACATTAATTTAATACTCAATGTAAGCTTATTTTGATCACTAGTTTTGATTTAAATTCAAGCCTATTTTTTGTACACAATTTTGATCAAATTTACATTCATTTAGGCTAATTTTTTCGACTAATTTTGATATAAATTCTCCAATAGGTTTAAGCTCAAATTAAACCTTTTAATGTTTAAACATTAATTTACTACTCAATTTAACCTTATTTTTACCACTAGTTTTGATTTAAATCAAGCCTATTTTTTACACTAATTTTGATCAAATTTATATTCATTTAGGCTAATTTTGATATAAATTCTCCAATAGATTTAAGCTCAAATTAAGCCTTTTAATGTTTAAACATTAATTTACTACTCAATGTAAGCTTATTTTGACCACTAGTTTTGATTTAAATTCAAGCCTATTTTTTACACAAATTTTGATCAAATTTACATTCATTTAGGCTAATTTTGATATAAATTCTCCAATAGATTTAAGCTCAAATTAAGCCTTTTAATGTTTAAACATTAATTTACTACTCAATGTAAGCTTATTTTGACCACTAGTTTTGATTTAAATTCAAGCCTATTTTTTACACAAATTTTGATCAAATTTAACACTCATTTAGGCTAATTTTTTCGACTAATTTTGATATAATTTTACCAAAAGATTTAAGCTCAAATTAAGCCTTTTAATGTGTAAACATTAATTTACTACTCAATGTAAGCTTATTTTGACCACTAGTTTTGATTTAAATTCAAGCCTATTTTTTACACTAATATTGATCAAATTTAACACTCATTTAGGCTAATTTTGTCGACTAATTTTGATATAATGTTACCAATAGATTTAAGCTAAAATTAAGCCTTTTAATGTGTAAACATTAATTTAATACTCAATGTAAGCTTATTTTGTCCACTAGTTTTGATTTAAATTCAAGCCTATTTTTTACACAAATTTTGATCAAATTTACATTCATTTAGGCTAATTTTGATATAATTTTACCAAAAGATTTAAGCTCAAATTAAGCCTTTTAATGTGTAAACATTAATTTACTACTCAATGTAAGCTGATTTTGTCCACTAGTTGTGATTTAAATTCAAGCCTAATTTTTACACTAATTTTGATCAAATTTAACACTCATTTAGGCTAATTTTTTCGACTAATTTTGATATAATTTTACCAAAAGATTTAAGCTCAAATTAAGCCTTTTAATGTGTAAACATTAATTTACTACTCAATGTAAGCTTATTTTGTCCACTAGTTTTGATTTAAATTCAAGCCTATTTTTTACACAAATTTTTATCAAATTTACATTCATTTAGGCTAATTTTTTCGACTAATATTGATATAAATTCTCCAATAGGTTTAAGCTCAAATTAAACCTTTTAATGTGTAAACATTAATTTACTACTCAATTTAACCTTATTTTTACCACTAGTTTTGATTTAAATCAAGCCTATTTTTTACACTAATTTTGATAAAATTTACATTCATTTAGGCTAATTTTCCGATCTGAAGTGGATCTCACAAGAACAAAAGGGTTTTATTCCTGGCCTCAAAGGTATCCAAGAGCATACCTACCTACTAGAGAGCTGTGTAGGTGAGGCTAGGAAAAACCATAAACCCTTGTTCATGGCGTGGTTAGACCTCAGAAATGCGTTCGGCTCCCTCCCCCACACTATTTTAAAATCTCTTTTTACTTCCCTCCCCATACCACATAGCTTACAGACGACTTTACTGGACATATACAGCGGCACTAAATGTTCGCTTGTAGGTGGTCAACACAAGATCGATATAAGTCCCACGGCCGGGGTTAGACAGGGTGATGGACTTAGTCCCATCATCTTTAATCTAGCCACCGAGCCGCTAATTAGATTGATAAAGTCTATAAATGACGGATTCAATCTAAATGGGCAAATTATCAAAACGACCACCTATGCCGACGACACTGCAATTATCTCAGATAATTCGGCTAGCCTACAGGTCTGCCTAAATAAACTTCAGGCAGTTTCATCTTCTTTAGGGCTCCAATTCAACCCCACCAAATGTAAATCTATATCAATAATTAATAACAAAGTTATTCATACCCAATTTTCAATCAATAGTTTACCAATCCCATCCCTAAAGAAAGATGAATTTGAAGTTTATTTAGGAATTCCTATAGGTCATAAATATTTGTTTGGTCTTTCAAGTGACATACCCAACCAACTAACGTCGGTAGCTGAATCACTACTAGCTCCTTGGCAAAAGTTAGAGGTTCTAAGAACCCACCTTTTGCCATCGATGTCTTTTCAGCTATCGTCTTGTAGGGTCAAGAAAGACCAACTAGCCGACTTAGATAATCTGGTCGCTAAATTCCTAAAATACATATGCAAATTGCCGGAACGTGCATCGAACACGTTCCTTTATGCATCACGCAATGTAGGGGGTTTAGCGATCCAGAAATGCAGTGAAGAAGCGACATTTGGACAAGTGCCAAAGGTATACAGCTGTTAGATTCTGACGATCTAACGATTAGGCACCTGGCAAGAATTGAATTGGATAACACCATTTCTACCGGGCTTAAAGGTAGAAATGCCTGCCATTTAAAATTCTTGTCGGGTAGCAACGATGATGGACTTTTTGCTTTTCGTCACAACTCTACCTTATCCAATCTATGGACCAGAGTGCGAAAAGCAGTAACTAGGTTGCATTGCAAGATCGATGCCGATGAACAAAACTATTTATTAATCATCGATGATGTCTCTTGCTTTGCATCCAAAATTACAAAGTCCATCAGATTAGCCCTCAGAGAGAGATGGTCAGCCAAGCTAAAGAACCTCTCTGTTCAGGGCCGCGTTGCTAGATCCTTCTCGTTGGATGTTAGGTCTAACGATATACCTTACCTCATCTCTCAACGTACACGACTATCATTTGATGCCTGGAGTTACTGGCATAAATCTAAATTATGCTGCCTGCCAGTACAATTTATTCCAGGAACAACATCAAATGATGATCAATGTCGACGATGCGGCGATACATTAGAAACAACATCTCACGTTGTTTCGAGTTGCCGCATCATGTACAGAGAGATGACTGCTAGACATGACAGCGTAGAACTGACACTGACTTCCCTTTTAGATAATTTTAATATATTATATATATAGATATAACTTTAATAATCTTATCCCGGACATCTTAATAACTTCCCCGACTCGATTAGTCATCGATATTACATGTCCTTTCGATGAAGAGAGTAATCTGAGGAATGCTGCGGATTTTAAGATCCGAAAGTATATCTCGATCGGTAAAGTCATCCCATTAGTCGTCGGCACTAATGGTACATGGCTACCAGAAAATGATGAGATAAGTAGGATTCTTAATATCCCATCAAAAATGTGGTCTAAAGCTAAACGCAATATGCGAATTGCAGCTATTGAAGGTTCAGCTTTAGTCACAAAAGCATTCTTCAGTGATCCGGGATAAGATTATATCTTTTAATTGTTTTTGAATTGTTTTTTCGTTTTTTATTATTGTTTTATACATATTTTTACATATTTTTACATATTTTTACATATCTTATATATTTTACGTTATTTTTCTTATTCACATAAATACATAAATTTTACATAAACTTATCTCTTTGTTTTTATATTTAAATTAATTTTTAGATTGCCACTATAGGTAACATAATGATGATTATGGTTAATTGATAATTTACTCGATAAATCACCCTATCTGAAATCTGTTCTTAAGAGCTTAATTTCTCTTATGTCTTGCATAGCTTGACTTCGAAATTAAACTGATTTTTGACACCGGGGAAAGATACTGGAGCTTGCTCCAACTTTCCCACGCGTTGACCTGGTATTGCAGTACCTCCAGGACCGGCGCACTCCCTTCGGGGACAAATAAACTAATATTTAATATCAATTTCCTCCTAAGTAATATCTCATTTACTCCCCCCTTAGTAAACTTAAATTCATAGCTTATTATGAGTTTATTTTGTCCACTAGTTGTGATTTAAATTCAAGCCTAATTTTTACACTAATTTTGATCAAATTAAACACTCATTTAGGCTAATTTTTTCGACTAATTTTGATATAATTTTACCAAAAGATTTAAGCTCAAATTAAGCCTTTTAATGTGTAAACATTAATTTACTACTCAATGTAAGCTTATTTTGACCACTAGTTTTGATTTAAATTCAAGTCTATTTTTTTTACACAATTTTGATCAAATTTATATTCATTTAGGCTAATTTTTTCGACTAATTTTGATATAAATTCTCCAATAGATTTAAGCTCAAATTAAGCCTTTTAATGTTTAAACATTAATTTATTACTCAATGTAAGCTTATTTTGACCACTAGTTTTGATTTAAATTCAAGCCTATTTTTTACACTAATATTGATCAAATTTAACACTAATTTAGGCTAATTTTTTCGACTAATTTTGATATAATTTTACCAATAGATTTAAGCTCAAATTAAGCCTTTTAATGTGTAAACATTAATTTAATACTCAATGTAAGCTTATTTTGATCACTAGTTTTGATTTAAATTCAAGCCTATTTTTTTTACACAATTTTGATCAAATTTACATTCATTTAGGCTAATTTTTTCGACTAATTTTGATATAAATTCTCCAATAGGTTTAAGCTCAAATTAAACCTTTTAATGTTTAAACATTAATTTACTACTCAATTTAACCTTATTTTTACCACTAGTTTTGATTTAAATCAAGCCTATTTTTTACACTAATTTTGATCAAATTTATATTCATTTAGGCTAATTTTGATATAAATTCTCCAATAGATTTAAGCTCAAATTAAGCCTTTTAATGTTTAAACATTAATTTACTACTCAATGTAAGCTTATTTTGACCACTAGTTTTGATTTAAATTCAAGCCTATTTTTTACACAAATTTTGATCAAATTTACATTCATTTAGGCTAATTTTGATATAAATTCTCCAATAGATTTAAGCTCAAATTAAGCCTTTTAATGTTTAAACATTAATTTACTACTCAATGTAAGCTTATTTTGACCACTAGTTTTGATTTAAATTCAAGCCTATTTTTTACACTAATATTGATCAAATTTAACACTCATTTAGGCTAATTTTTTCGACTAATTTTGATATAATTTTACCAATAGATTTAAGCTCAAATTAAGCCTTTTAATGTGTAAACAATAATTTAATACTCAATGTAAGCTTATTTTGATCACTAGTTTTGATTTAAATTCAAGCCTATTTTTTTTACACAATTTTGATCAAATTTACATTCATTTAGGCTAATTTTTTCGACTAATTTTGATATAAATTCTCCAATAGGTTTAAGCTCAAATTAAACCTTTTAATGTTTAAACATTAATTTACTACTCAATTTAACCTTATTTTTACCACTAGTTTTGATTTAAATCAAGCCTATTTTTTACACTAATTTTGATCAAATTTATATTCATTTAGGCTAATTTTGATATAAATTCTCCAATAGATTTAAGCTCAAATTAAGCCTTTTAATGTTTAAACATTAATTTACTACTCAATGTAAGCTTATTTTGACCACTAGTTTTGATTTAAATTCAAGCCTATTTTTTACACAAATTTTGATCAAATTTACATTCATTTAGGCTAATTTTGATATAAATTCTCCAATAGATTTAAGCTCAAATTAAGCCTTTTAATGTTTAAACATTAATTTACTACTCAATGTAAGCTTATTTTGACCACTAGTTTTGATTTAAATTCAAGCCTATTTTTTACACTAATATTGATCAAATTTAACACTCATTTAGGCTAATTTTGTCGACTAATTTTGATATAATGTTACCAATAGATTTAAGCTAAAATTAAGCCTTTTAATGTGTAAACATTAATTTAATACTCAATGTAAGCTTATTTTGTCCACTAGTTGTGATTTAAATTCAAGCCTAATTTTTACACTAATTTTGATCAAATTTAATACTCATTTAGGCTAATTTTTTCGACTAATTTTGATATAATTTTACCAAAAGATTTAAGCTCAAATTAAGCCTTTTAATGTGTAAACATTAATTTACTACTCAATGTAAGCTTATTTTGACCACTAGTTTTGATTTAAATTCAAGCCTATTTTTTTTACACAATTTTGATCAAATTTATATTCATTTTAGCTAATTTTTTCGACTAATTTTGATATAAATTCTCCAATAGATTTAAGCTCAAATTAAGCCTTTTAATGTTTAAACATTAATTTACTACTCAATGTAAGCTTATTTTGACCACTAGTTTTGATTTAAATTCAAGCCTATTTTTTACACTAATATTGATCAAATTTAACACTCATTTAGGCTAATTTTTTCGACTAATTTTGATATAATTTTACCAATAGATTTAAGCTCAAATTAAGCCTTTTAATGTGTAAACATTAATTTAATACTCAATGTAAGCTTATTTTGATCACTAGTTTTGATTTAAATTCAAGCCTATTTTTTTTACACAATTTTGATCAAATTTACATTCATTTAGGCTAATTTTTTCGACTAATTTTGATATAAATTCTCCAATAGGTTTAAGCTCAAATTAAACCTTTTAATGTTTAAACATTAATTTACTACTCAATTTAACCTTATGTTTACCACTAGTTTTGATTTAAATCAAGCCTATTTTTTACACTAATTTTGATCAAATTTATATTCATTTAGGCTAATTTTGATATAAATTCTCCAATAGATTTAAGCTCAAATTAAGCCTTTTAATGTTTAAACATTAATTTACTACTCAATGTAAGCTTATTTTGACCACTAGTTTTGATTTAAATTCAAGCCTATTTTTTACACTAATATTGATCAAATTTAACACTCATTTATGCTATTTTTTTCGACTAATTTTGATATAATTTTACCAATAGATTTAAGCTCAAATTAAACCTTTTAATGTGTAAACATTAATGTAATACTCAATGTAAGCTTATTTTGATCACTAGTTTTGATTTAAATTCAAGCCTATTTTTTTTACACAATTTTGATCAAATTTACATTCATTTAGGCTAATTTTTTCGACTAATTTTGATATAAATTCTCCAATAGGTTTAAGCTCAAATTAAACCTTTTAATGTTTAAACATTAATTTACTACTCAATTTAACCTTATTTTTACCACTAGTTTTGATTTAAATCAAGCCTATTTTTTACACTAATTTTGATCAAATTTACATTCATTTAGGCTAATTTTGATATAAATTCTCCAATAGATTTAAGCTCAAATTAAGCCTTTTAATGTTTAAACATTAATTTACTACTCAATGTAAGCTTATTTTGACCACTAGTTTTGATTTAAATTCAAGCCTATTTTTTACACAAATTTTGATCAAATTTACATTCATTTAGGCTACTTTTTTCGACTAATATTGATATAAATTCTCCAATAGGTTTAAGCTAAAATTAAACCTTTTAATGTGTAAACATTAATTTACTACTCAATTTAACCTTATTTTTACCACTAGTTTTGATTTAAATTAAGCCTATTTTTTACACTAATTTTGATCAAATTTACATTCATTTAGGCTAATTTTGATATAAATTCTCCAATAGATTTAAGCTCAAATTAAGCCTTTTAATGTTTAAGCATTAATTTACTACTCAATGTAAGCTTATTTTGACCACTAGTTTTGTCTCTCCTAGATATTATTTATTTTCACATTCCTTATTTCATTTCTGCAGTATTACTTTACATTATTATCACTTACATATATATGTATACTTCTATTAGTTTGTTAGCCTTAGTTTGACCATCTTAAATACTATATTAACTCCTATATCACATATTCAATATCTATAGACAATATATATATTCATATATTATATATTTATATATTCATTCATACACCATGCATAGCCCATATACAATATCCATAATATATATGTCTATATATTTATATATTCATATATACACCACTTATAGTATTAACACTAATAATCATAACTTACCTTTATATATATAATATATTAATTTAAATTTATATATACCATCAATAGTTTGTATAATATTATTGTATATATCTGTATATTCATATACATATATATATATATATATATATATATATATATATATACATTATTACCTCATATTCAATTTAATTTATTTCATTAACACCAGTATTAATTAATACTTACTCCTATCAGTATTAATTAACACATTATATATTTTAAATTTTATGTCAATTACTAATCATACACTACATATATATATTCCTATATCTGAGCATGTATTTTGTGAGATATGTAACAAGTCCTTACATGGTAAAGGCCGTCACATATCTCTCAAAAAGCACCTCGAAACAGTTCATTCTATATACATTAGAGAGTTCAGTTTCAAATGTGTGGGTTGCGATAGAACCTTCAGTAACCTCAGAGGTACTGCAGCTCACACTAAAAACTGTCCTCCACCTTCGAATGTAGCTAAAATCGAGGTGATCTCATTAACTGATGATCATATTTCGTTCGTGTTGTTAATGCCAGCGGCGCCACAACGCTGCCACTTCTAAGGGTGTACTTTCACATCCTTCGCTAAAGGTATGCTAGCTGCGCCTAGTTTTCAACACCACCTGTACCGCAAACATAGCCTACAATCAAGTTACACATGGAAGTGTCTAACTTGTGGCAAACGTTTGACGGCAGGCGAGGTTAGATCGAAATCTCACTTCAGATCATGCATGCTCAGAGAGATTCCCTCTGATGAAGAATCAGAATCGGTACTACCAGATTCCTCTATCTCCACTATTCTTTCAAATAGTTCACAAGTTTCTGATAGTTCCGATTCAATGCCACCCACTCCAATTAATCCTGTGTCAGATGATGAGTCAGATTCGGAATTGTCGGTTTCCTCTGTGAACACTATTCCTGTGATCAGTTCACATGATTCCGACAGTTTCGAATCATTGATTTCTAACATCCCTATGGACTCATCATTGGATTCGGTTTCTTCATCGGAAAGGGAATCTCCTTCCAATACTGCAGACTACTCCACAATAACCCCCCTGTCCCCAACCACACCGATACTCACTCAACTGTCACCGACTCCATTATCACTTACTCAACTGACCCCATCTCCACTGTATCCAACTCCACTGTCCCCATCCATACCGCTACTAACTCAACTGTCACCAACCCCACTAACTCAACTGTCACCGACTCCACTATCACTTACTCAACTGACCCCATATCCACTGTCTCCAACTCCACTGTCCCCATCCATACCGCTACTAACTCAACTGTCACCAACCCCACTAACTCAACTGACACCAACTTCACTGTCTCTACCACACTATCCCCAACTTCATCAACTCCACGACCCATGACCCCACTTACTTCAGCTCCTCTGACACGGACCGTAACTCCACTAACTGAAAAACTACTGATGGTTACTCCCCTACTCTCCAATACTGAACTCCCCCCTTCCGAACTCCAGGCTAACCCGCTATTAACTAAGTGGATCCCGGAACTAGCGACCTGCAACTCGGATAACTTCGATGGTCTTCTAAGAGAGTGCGCTGCTGATATGTTGATGCAATCATCTCCTAGACTGGAATCCCTACCCAGTAGATCTACCGGCTCCGGTAGATCGAATACACGTAGACACCAGTCTAGGCAACAGCAGCGCGCTAGAAGGCCTAGACATCATGATCCGAAAGATGCCAGCTTTATCCAAAAGCTCTTCAATATCTACCCGAAAAGGGCAGTAATGCAGGTATTGAAGGAAGAGAGCCCGAGATACTCTGGCTCTCTTGGCAATCTAAAGCAGTTCGCTAGTTCTTTAATCGAATCATCTTCCTTTGCAACTAGCTTTCCGAACAATCCTTTCGACGGGATTGAATGGGGGCATCAGATGAGCAATCGCTCTCGCTCACGGAACCACCCACTAGAAAGGAAATAGTAAGAAAGCTAAGCAAAGTTTCTAATACGGCCCCAGGTCACGATGGCCTCGAGTATAGACACATCAAGAAGTGTGACCCTAGTGGTAAATTACTCGAGGCTATTTTTAAGGTCGTACATGAATTAGGTATCCCTAAAAATTGGAAAGTTGGTAAAACAATTTTAATCCATAAAAAAGGATGCCTAGAAGATGCATTCAACTTCAGACAGATAACGCTCCTTTGCAAACTATACAAGCTTTACCTAAGTATTCTTGCGAGTAAGCTGGTGAAGGTAGCGATCGATCTGAAGTGGATCTCACAAGAACAAAAGGGTTTTATTCCTGGCCTCAAAGGTATCCAAGAGCATACCTACCTACTAGAGAGCTGTGTAGGTGAGGCTAGGAAAAACCATAAACCCTTGTTCATGGCGTGGTTAGACCTCAGAAATGCGTTCGGCTCCCTCCCCCACACTATTTTAAAATCCCTTTTTACTTCCCTCCCCATACCACATAGCTTACAGACGACTTTACTGGACATATACAGCGGCACTAAATGTTCGCTTGTAGGTGGTTAACACAATATCGATGTAAGTCCCACGGCCGGGGTTAGACAGGGTGATGGACTTAGTCCCATCATCTTTAATCTAGCCACCGAGCCGCTAATTAGATTGATAAAGTCTATAAATGACGGATTCAATCTAAATGGGCAAATTATCAAAACGACCACCTATGCCGACGACACTGCAATTATCTCAGATAATTCGGCTAGCCTACAGGTCTGCCTAAATAAACTTCAGGCAGTTTCATCTTCTTTAGGGCTCCAATTCAATCCCACCAAATGCAAATCAATCTCAATAGTTAATAACCAAGTTTTTCATACCCCATTCTCTATCAATAATACACCCATCCCATCCCTAAAGAAAGATGAATTTGAAGTTTATTTAGGAATTCCTATAGGTCATAAATACTTGTTTGGTCTTTCAAGCGATATACCCAACCAACTAACGTCGGTAGCTGAATCACTACTAGCTCCTTGGAAAAAGTTAGAGGTTCTAAGAAACCACCTTTTGCCATCGATGTCTTTTCAGCTATCGTCTGGTAGGGTCAAGAAAGACCAACTAGCCTACTTAGATAATCTGGTCGCTAAATTCCTTAAATACATATGCAAATTGCCGGAACGTGCATCGAACACGTTCCTTTACGAATCACGCAATGTAGGGGGTTTAGCGATCCAGAAATGCAGTGAAGAAGCGGACATTTGGAGAAGTGCCAAAGGTATACAGCTGTTAGATTCTGACGATCTAACGATTAGGAACCTGGCAAGAATTGAATTGGATAACACCATTTCTACCGGGCTTAAAGGTAGAAATGCCTGCCATTTAAAATTCTTGTCGGGTAGCAACGATGATGGACTTTTTGCTTTTCGTCACAACTATACCTTATCCAATCTATGGACCAGAGTTCGAAAAGCAATAACTAGGTTGCATTGCAAGATCGATGCCGATGAACAAAAATACTTATTAATCATCGATGATGTCTCTTGCTTTGCTTCCAAAATTACAAAGTCCATCAGATTAGCCCTCAGAGAGAGATGGTCAGCCAAACTAAAGAACCTCTCTGTTCAGGGCCGCGTTGCTAGATCCTTCTCGTTGGATGTTAGGTCTAACGATATACCTTACCTCATCTCTCAACGTACACGACTATCATTTGATGCCTGGAGTTACTGGCATAAATCTAAATTATGCTGCCTGCCAGTACAATTTATTCCAGGAACAACATCAAATGATGATCAATGTCGACGATGCGGCGATACTTTAGAAACAACATCTCACGTTGTTTCGAGTTGCCGCATCATGTACAGAGAGATGACTACTAGACATGACAGCGTAGAACTGATACTGACTTCCCTTTTAGATAATTTTAATATATTATATATATAGATATAACTTTAATAATCTTATCCCGGACATCTTAATAACTTCCCCGACTCGATTAGTCATCGATATTACATGTCCTTTCGATGAAGAAAGCAATCTGAGGAATGCTGCGGATTTTAAGATCCGAAAATATATCTCTATCGGTAAAGTCATTCCATTAGTCGTCGGCACTAATGGTACATGGCTATCAGAAAATGATGAGATAAGTAGGATTCTTAATATCCCATCAAAAATGTTGGCTAAAGCTAAACGCAATATGCGAATTGCAGCTATTGAAGGTTCATCTTTAGTCACAAAAGCATTCTTCAGTGATCCGGGATAAGATTATATCTTTTAATTGTTTTTAATTGTTTTTCGTTTTTTATTATTGTTTTATACATATTTTTACATATTTTATATATTTTACGTTATTTTCTTTACTCACATAAATACATAAATTTTACATAAACATATCTCTTTGTTTTTATATTTAAATTAATTTTTAGATTGCCACTATAGGTAACATAATGATGATTATGGTTAATTGATAATTTACTCGATAAATCACCCTATCTGAAATCTGTTCTTAAGAGTTTAATTTCTCTTATGTCTTGCATATCTTGACTTCGAAATTAAACTGATTTTTGACACCGGGGAAAGATACTGGAACTTGCTCCAACTTTCCCATGCGTTGACCTGGTATTGCAGTACCTCCAGGACCGGCGCACTCCCTTCGGGGACAAATAAACTAATATTTCCTCCTAAGTAATATCTCATTTACTCCCCCCTTAGTAAACTTAAATTTATAGCTTATTATGAGTTTATTTTGTCCACTAGTTGTGATTTAAATTCAAGCCTAATTTTTACACTAATTTTGATATAAATTCTCCAATAGGTTTAAGCTCAAATTAAACCTTTTAATGTTTAAACATTAATTTACTACTCAATGTAAGGTTATTTTGACCACTAGTTTTGATTTAAATTCAAGCCTATTTTTTTACACAATTTTAATCAAATTTACATTCATTTAGGCTAATTTTTTCGACTAATTTTGATATAAATTCTCCAATAGGTTTAAGCTCAAATTAAACCTTTTAATGTTTAAACATTAATTTACTACTCAATGTAAGGTTATTTTGACCACTAGTTTTGATTTAAATTCAAGCCTATTTTTTATACAAATTTTGATCAAATTTACATTCATTTAGGCTAATTTTTTCGACTAAATTTGATATAATTTTACCAATTGATTTAAGCTCAAATTAAGCCTCTTAATGTGTAAACATTAATTTACTACTCAATTTAACCTTATTTTTACCACTAGTTTTGATTTAAATCAAGCCTATTTTTTTACACTAATTTTGATCAAATTTACATTCATTTAGGCTAATTTTGATATAAATTCTCCAATAGATTTAAGCTCAAATTAAGCCTTTTAATGTTTAAACATTAATTTACTACTCAATGTAAGCTTATTTTGACCACAAATTTTGATTTAAATTCAAGCCTATTTTTTACACAAATTTTGATCAAATTTACATTCATTTAGGCTAATTTTTTCGACTAATATTGATATAATTTTACGAATAGATTTAAGCTCACATTAAGCCTTTTAATGTGTAAACATTAATTTACTACTCAATGTAAGCTTATTTTTACCACTAGTTTGATATAAATTCAAGCGTAATTTTTACATTAATTTTGTTAAATTGTACCTTTAGTTTATATAAATTTATAGTATTAATGATATTAAAAATATTAATGTATTCGACGTATTGGCTAAGATGTAGGTGTAATGTTGCTTCTCGTCTCTTTGGTTAAGATTATTTTATATTATTTATGATATAAAAAATATTAATTTAGTCGGCGTCTTGGCTAAGATGTAGGTGTAATGTTGCTTCTCGTCCCTTTGGTTAAGATTAATTTATATTATATATGATATTAAAAATATTAATTTAGTCGGCGTATTGGCTAAGATGTAGGTATAATGTTACTTCTCGACCCTTTAGTTAATATTAATTTATATTATATATGATATAAAAAATATTAATTTAGTCGGCGTCTTGGCTAAGATGTAGGTGTAATGTTGCTTCTCGTCCCTTTGGATGAGATTAATTTATATTATTAATGATATTACAAATATAAATTTAGTCGGAGTAGTGGCTATGATAACGGTGTAATGTTGATTCTCATCCCTTTGGTTAAGATTAATTTATATTATTTATGATATAAAAATATTAATTTAGTCGGCGTCTTGGCTAAGATGTAGGTGTAATGTTGCTTCTCATCCCTTTGGATGAGATTAATTTATATTATTAATGATATTACAAATATAAATTTAGTCGGAGTAGTGGCTATGATAACGGTGTAATGTTGATTCTCATCCCTTTGGTTAAGATTAATTTATATTATTTATGATATAAAAATATTAATTTAGTCTGCGTCTTGGCTAAGATGAAGGTATAATGTTGCTTCTCATCCCTTTGGATGAGATTAATTTATATTATTAATGATATTACAAATATAAATTTAGTCGGAGTAGTGGCTATGATAACGGTGTAATGTTGATTCTCATCCCTTTGGTTAAGATTAATTTATATTATTTATGATATTAAAAATATTAATTTAGTCTGCGTCTTGGCTAAGATGAAGGTGTAATGTTGCTTCTCGACCCTTTAGTTTATATAAATTTATATTATTGTTGATATAAAAAATATTAATTTAGTCTGCGTCTTGGCTAAGATGAAGGTGTAATGTTGCTTCTCGACCCTTTAGTTTATATATATTTATATTATTTATGATATTAAAAATATTAATTTAGTCGGCGTCTTGGCTAAGATGTAGGTATAATGTTGCTTCTCGGCCCTTTAGTTTATATAAATTTATATTATATATGATATTAAAAATATTAATTTAGTCGGCGTCTTAGCTAAGATGTAGGTGTAATGTTGCTTCTCATCCCTTTGGATAAGATTAATTTATATTATTGATGATATTATAAATATTAATTTAGTCGGCGTCTTGGCTAAGATGTAGGTGTAATGTTGCTTCTCATCCCTTTGGTTAAGATTAATTTATATTATTTATGATATAAAAAATATTAATTTATTCGGCGTATTGGCTAAGATGTATTAAAAATATTAATTTAGTAATATATTTTTATAACATATAAATGTATATTTTAATGAAATAAAATTCATAATAATCCAAATTGAGTTATTTTTTAAATATAATTTATAAGTACTTATTTATACCTATTTATACCAATTTATACCTACTTAACTATTTTAAATTATTATTGTTTACTTTAAATATATATATACATATATATTTAGAATTTTAAACTGAGTATACGTTAGGATCTTAATAAAAGGGATTCGTTATTTTTTGATACACTTTTAATCCACATACTTTGAGGGGGCCCCTCAAACAAGATCTCCTATAACCTCGGTTATAGCAAGACCTCCTATAGGAGGTTATAGGAGGTCTTGGTTATAGGAGGTCTTGCCTCAAATCCCCCCTCAAAGTTTGGATCTGTGTTTAATCCCATATTTCAATTTTTTTTGTAAATCTTTGTTCAACCCCTACCAAAGATTTTTCGGAAAATCTTTGCCCCTACTGATTAAATAAACGGATATATTTGAATTTAAAAATTAATTTCAATAATTCCTAATATTTTTTAAATCATTTTAAATAAATTATAATTTTCATTTTAACTTGATATTAATTTATTATGATAAAATATTGTTAATAATTTATAATTATATATATATATTATGTCTTATAAAATACATGAAATCTCCAGTAGCTCGGATGAATGTAGTATAGTAGAAGTTAACGATCCACATATAAAATTACTAACGCTTTCAGAAGACTCCGATGATTCCCTTCCAGATTTATGTAAACGAATTCTACAAAAGCGTAATCAACTCGAATTAAATTCCAATACGTTTGAAGAATCACAACGTAAGAAAATCAATATCGACATTTCCGATGATGAAGAATTGGTATGTAAAACTTATATATATATAATATAATAATAATTATTATTATAATATATAGTTACTATACTATAATAGTATTATAATTATTATAAAATTAATTAAATACTATTTAAAATGATTATATTAATAGTATTACCAAAGTCCAGAGCTGTGGTACTTCTCAGTCTATGGGTATTATTATAATATAAAATTCAATTTTAAATTGAATATTATTTTTAAATTTATTATGAAGAGTATGATCAAAAAATAACGATTTAAGTCTCCGGTGTAGTATTGAAATCACTGAAATATATTTAGTTTTGACGCGGTTTCTATACACAAATATTTTCAAAACTTTATAATAGACTATTATTAATAGTGTATATTAAATTCAATTTAAAATCACGGGCAATATACATTATATTTCACTCACCACATAGTATTTAAATCTAAAATATAGTATTGTATTGTTATATATTACTAATATAATATTAGTAATGAACACTTAGTTTTCATCATTTAAATAATAATTTAAAAAATATTATTTTACATTTTAAAAGTGTATAGTTTGATATGAAATGTTTCTGGCGTTGTCAATTTTTGTGTAAAAAATCGAATTACATGATTTCGTTTAAGTGTTATATCTTTCATTAGAAAAATCTGTGTTTTAGATGTGTATCACACACATAAACACACTGTGTATGTATGTTAATAGGTGAATCGGAATTATAGCCGCAGGTTAAAAAAATAAAATCTCGAGAGACGTCTAAATAACGAAGTGGCTGTTCTAAATAAATCGCTATATTGCACATACATTTACATGTTCATAATTATTATACATTATTGTAAACAAGAATATACAACATAATTAAATATTATTGAATAGTATAACAAAGTAAAGTATAACAAATAAAATATAAAAAATAATTTCTAGAAAATATATTTTTAATATATTATATTATACGTACAAAATAATAATTATGAACATATAAAATTGATATGCAGTTTAATTATCATTTAGAACTGCCTATTTTGTTATTTAGAGAACTCATACGATTCAATTTTAAAATATCTACAGCTATAACTCTGATAGCTCATACGTGAACATTCAGTACATTAAATGTCTCTCAGTTCTGAATACTCATATAATTATTGTCTGATTTTTATAATTATTATTACAATAATAATATATGATATGTGTTATATATTACTTTATTTTAAGTTTATAATATATATTTAATTTAATATAATGTTATATTCAAATATAATGATATTAATAATGTGTTTTATATTATGGATATTATATTTGGAAGTAAATAGAACTATGAAAATATTATTGTATAAAAACCATGTAAATCCTAAATCTATTTCAGTGGTGGTAATATTTCTAGCAATAGTAGGGGTTCACTATTAATTACGTTACGTAGAAGAGGATTATTATATTATTAAACAATTATTTAAATAAAAATATCATCTTAAATATGAATTTTTTATTATTTTTATTTTTTTAATATAAATAATATATTACCGTTTCTATTCATATACCTGTATTCTAATCTATAATTTCGTAAAAGTTTTATAAATGTTGCGATATCGAAATAAAAGAGGGTAAATGTTCTTATATTTAATCTATTCATTATATTTTTTTTAATATTCATAATATTTTAATATTATATAATTCATTATACTATATTATGTTACTATACGGTTCCAATATAATATATACCGTATACAATTATATTAATATCATATGTATTGAGTTGTTATCAATTTTAAATTACGGTATTGATAATTATTATATTTTAGAATTCATATCGTTACGTTAACTATATCAATTTATATTATGAAAATATTAATATATGATATTTAAAAAATAATTAAAATTTGATTTTCGAAATTTCTCTAGCACACAAGAACACTACGGCGTGTATGATTATTATAATAACTTCTGGAACATTATTAATTGAGAGGATTTATAATAAAAGAATTAATCAAAGTAAAATATATTAATAATGGTTGTCCTATTCGAAATATTTTCATAAGAATTTAAAAAATTCCATTTAATATCTTATGTATAGAATTTAGATATGTATGTAAATTGTTTATCGATATATAAATAAACGTGTAGTTTCATTTGAAAGATTAGACTGTAACAGATCAGATACACATTTTCAAACGATATTGTACGCTTAAAGTATATTTAATGTATTGTTACTTACAACAAAATTTGCGATTTTAAATTAAATACCAAACTCTATTCTAAAAAATCAAAAAAATACCGAAAATTATAATTATTAAAATATAAAGAATAAACGGTAATACTGCATAATAGTAAAATAATAAGTTATCATATATATATATATATATATACTTATTTATTTAATAATAAGTTATCATTATCGTTATTATATCCAGTACACGTATGTATCGCTACTTAATAGTTACCTGCGATAACGACTGCTAAAGCGAGCGTATATTCCCCCCGTCTACCGGCCACGATACCCTCCGCCGTGTCACCGAACTTAACGCAGAAATTCACCGATCACGGCGACGTCGTGATGCCGACGAAACAGTTTAGATCTCAAGTTACGCTATCCACTAAGGTAACTAATAACACGGCTTATTGTAATACGCGTACCGATTAGGGGCGCTGCAACGGGGGGGGACATACCCCCCCCCCACTTTAAAATCTAGGGGCACCTCCTATGTATTGGTCCCCCCCCACTTTTACCGCAACATTTATTTTGATTGGTTGATCCCCCACTACATACAAAATCGTTCCAGCGCCCCTAGTACTGATGTGAGGGGGTCTACGGCTCAGCGGGACAGTGGAAAGCTAGTAAGCTAGTAAGCGAGAGGTCCCGGATTAGACCCCGGGCAGTTCTAGTTTTTCTCTCTCGTGTTTATCGAGAACTTAATAATCATTGAATCAAAACAAGACAAAAAAAATGTTACTATTTGTTTTGTATTTTCCTGGGCCCCTCACAGTTATTTATAATATTAACAAGTCTATGATTTCTTGAGGGGTCCATTTGTAATACAAATTTTGTATCCGTTATTTTTATCGTATTCGATATATATATATATATATATATATATATATAAATGATTCAATAAATAAATATTATTATTATTATTATGTGTGAGGTGAGGTGAGGTGATGTATGTGGTGATGTATGCGGTAATGCATGCGGTGATGTATGTGGTGATGTATTTTATGCGTTGTGATATATGTTGTGCAATATTCAGATATCGGGACGACATCTTTGTCGAATACTCATAACAATCTTTTTTCACAAATAATCTTATACAAATAAAAATACACTTTATCAATTATAAATATGAATACAGATAATCGGTGATGAGATATTTCGGGACGAATGAATATGAGATAATAACGAAATAATTTGCATATACTTTAATTAATAGTTAATAGCGTAAATAACATTATTTAAAGTGATACTATTATTAAAAAATGTGTAGCATAATACATATTTGTAATCGATTAAATCTGTAAATATGAAAATAAATAATATATATTTTATTTTAAATAATATGAATAGTGATACTAGTATTAGTAATATACTATTACTAATAGTAAATATATGACGAATCGACAACATTATTTGTTATGACTTTAAGTAATATATTTATTTAATTTTTACTAAATGTAATATTTAAAAAATTTTAAATTATATAAAATATTATTACATTAAAACTACATATACATGTATACAACCTATATGAATAATTTCAATAAATCACATTATAGTATACTCATATTTACTCATCATAAGGTATATTATTTAAAATACAATTAACAGAAATAGTTCTTAAATAAAAAATGATTGAATTTTTTTCTATTACTATTTTATGTTTACATATTTACTCTTAGAATATGTAAGTATAAGTTATGCTTATAGGATATATCACATATATCACATACATCACATACATCACATACATTACATACATCACAGACATAACATACATTACATATATCTCTGATATTATAAAAATATAATAAATATATTAAATTAAATATACCATGATAATATACATATAACAAACTATGCACGCTTATTAATATTATAATTACCATCGATAATTATATTTAATTATAACATAAAGTCATCCAAAATTCAAAAATAAATTACATAACAATATATACTTATAATCTGATCAAATTATATATGATTATATACTTATATCTGACCATTATTACTAATAATTGTTAATATCATGATATTGATAAATACTAATAGTATATCTACCTACACATTTATTAATAGTATTATTACTATAACTAATGTTATTTAACAATAATTTATAGTCATCTCAAATTACTATGCAAGGTGTCCTAAATGTCTTCGCTATGTTTCCAAAGTTATGTCATCCAAGATTATTACCTATGACCCCACCATGATTTATAACATATTAATTTGGAATTATCTTTTGATATTTTTTTAAATCATAATGTACTATTATTTTTATTCTAATAATAATATTCTTAATACAAATCTAGTGTATTTCCTATATAAAATGTAAATAAACTGTTGATTTTTTTAAAATATTATACTTACTAACTTTATTAAAATTAGCTATACAATATTTGTTCTATTTAATTGATAATTACATATATTTCGATAGTGTATTTTATCGTATAATTAAACAAATACACCTAATATAGCACAATATACACCTAATATAGAAATCTGATACTAATACAACTACATCTCTGATTTAGCATTTATGAATACAATTAAAATCAGTATATTTAAATATAAATAAAATATACTAAACAAGTATATTAAAATATAAATACATATTTAACCCAGTCTATGACGATATGACGTGTGTTGAGATGTATAAAGTGATGCATGTGGTAATGTGTGAAATGATGTATTAAGAAATATATATATATATATATGCAATGTATATTATCATGATTATATATATTTTATGTAGTAGCTGATGTTATAACAAATATAGTAAGTATCAATACAAGTAACAAACATTTTATATTTGATTACGTACTGATACAGATTTAATTAATTATTTTATTATAACTATTTCTAATACATTATTAATTATAAAATATTTTATTAATTTAAAATAATATATTTGAAAATTTTAGGAAGAAGAAAAAAAGTTAAAAAATGAAAATAAAGAATTGAAAAGATTACAAAAAGTTGCTGAGAGAGAGAAAAAACAAGCTTTATTAAAATCTGCACGTATTTCGAAACCTGGCGAATGTCATAAGGTCTACAGCTATTCCTAGTGAACTATATTGTTATACTTCGTAGTTACTATTTATTATGAATTTTAAACAAATTATTCTATAGATAGTTTGATCTATATGAAATATTGTAATTGTTAATTTTAATAATATATTTTCGAATAATTTAAATCTTTACTTTATTATGCTCTAATAAATGATAATTATAATTTAAAATCTCGATACAATCAAACGCTTAAATAGGATTCGATTAATTCGAGATTATTATAAAATCTGAATATTTAATCGTCCGATTATATTCGTGAAAGTAATACCCATCGAAACGTTTACAGCACATTTCCGTTATCATTGATCCCTTAATTCTACAAATAGCCGGAGGGGCGTCCATTTTGGAGGCTCTGAGTTCTAGGGAAGTGAGATTCGAAATAAATCAACAAATTCTACCTTCTTTGGTCACTTTCTTCCGAGAGGAGTCGTCCATCGACGAATCAAACCCCTTAAACGTTAATATCGATATTGCATCACTATTATGTAACTATTTAGTCACGATTATGATACCGCTATTACATACATATTAGCTCTCTAATTAATCTATTAATCTAGTTGTTATCAATTATTATTCGCTTAGACTGGGGTTCTGTTAATGTTCAATTTCAGGCATCGCCTATCCTTTATATACAAAGTTTCACTGAGCAGTAAAGCTTTGTGAAGGATGTGAAGGATAGTCCACTCCTATTTCGAAACATAACTTTTGTAGAACAGCTTTAGCAGCTGTAGTAAAGGTCAACATCGCAATATTAATAATGATTTCAATATAATATTGATTTAAATATTAGTTAGTAGCTCATTAATGATCGTTTACCGTTCGTGTCACCGTATCGTTACCTATCCGCGTTGTCTAGCGCTACTGATAACCTCCTCCGCCCCCCTCCTCACGCCCCCCTCCTCACCCCTCCTCCCCCCGCTAGATTATCACTGAAACGAAAGAGGTTCTCGCTGAAGAGATCCTCATCGTGTTGGAGTTGCAAAGTTTTCTAGATCTCGTGTCCAGTAAAGTTAGTAGACTTATTAGTTAGTTACACTAGGACTGAGTATCGCCAGTTGCCGCGGTTACCAGTGCTATCATCAATGCCTGCGTTCATCTGCTTACAGATATAATGCACTATACACTTCGCACATAGCTTTACGATTATGAAATATTATATTGTATGTATAATTTATTATTTATTTATTCATTTATTCATTTATTCATTTATTTATTTATAATTGTTTAAAATTCAAAATTAGTATCAGTTTATTACTTCCTAATATATATATATTTTAATCAATGAGTTTTCCAAGTATATTTCAAATATAGCATTGATAGTCTATTTATTTAGTGTTTTTGAATATCCACGTGATTCTAGTATCAGAGCTTAAACTAAAGTAATGTGATGGAGAGGATGGAGGGAATGAGGAATAGAATATATATAGAGAAAGAAAGAGAAAGAGAGAGAGAGAGAGAGAGAGAGAGAGAGAGAATGAGAGAGAGAGAGAGAGAGAGAGAGAGATAATAACTATAATTCCTAATACCACTTGGCCATCTCTACACATATGCAGCTATGTCTCGCACATAGCCACGTGCTATTCACCCTTTTGACCTCTAGTGCGACCTTGTAGACGGAATCGTTACGCTCGTACTTCTCCAGAGTGAAGGACCTCATCTGTAAGGAGAACATTCACCTGATCGTTGCAGGAGTGAAGCCCTACTATCAGTTTAGTGTATCCAAACGACGCTACGTAATTTTGCCTCATTCGAATGAATCAATGAATGAATGTGTATTCTATTGTGTAACAGAAATATATAAAATAACAAAATACACACAAAAATCAGTTGAAAATAATAAAATAAATTTTTACAAATTAATAACAATAACAAATTAGATTTAAAATACGAATAATTGATATTAGTTTTTTATCTTACAGGTAGCGCATTCCATTTCATTTGTAGTAGTACCAACCCCGTTAATGCTAATGCTAACCTCATTAGTATTAATGATAATCCCTTATTCATTCAATACTAACTAATATGCTATAAAATTATACATTTTATTATTTAATTTGTAGAGTGAAATTCTATTTATTGATTAAATTTCTTTTCATATTAAACATAATAATCTTGAAGTATTATTAGAAATATTAAATATCGAATATAGCGCATGTTTTCCTTTAATACATAATTAGTATATTAATGAATATAACTTTATTTATATCTTTAAATAAATAAACATTATAGTTTCGTAAAATCTTCTCGTAATTATTGCTCTCGATATTTAAAATAATCATTGCATTCGATTAATGATATCCAATACACTCTCTGACTTATATATATATATATATATATCTTTACATATCTCTAATATATATATATATAATTCTGTAGGTCTATTAAAAGTACTAAAGCTAAAAACTTCAAGGCGAGAACTAAAACAGGAAAATCAACGACTGAAACACATCTGGTGACCAGGCATGACATTGAAAACGTTAATAAGTTATCAATGAGGGGATACTGCAGTCCGCCATTAAAATCGCGCCATTTAATGTATAGAGATAGTTAATACATTACGTCATGTAAAATTCCACAGACAAAAATCTATTCAATGAATTCTATGGATTTTTATTGTGATATACAAAGGAAATATAAAGCTCTAATAATATATAGATTTATTTTTACATTTCAATATAATTTATATATAAATAATACCTAAAAAGAATACCTTTTTTTATAATATTCTATTCTAATATTCTTAATTATTTGTTAATATAATATTATAATATGGATACATATTATTTTGCGCTGTATGTTATTTATATATAGCAAACAAAATTAGTAAGATAGCTGTAATAGTTATATCTGTGCAATTAATGTTATATATGAAATACATGTAAATAATATTCTGCGTAATTTGCATTTGAAATTGCACTAAAAATCAATATGAAAAGTACAATTTATACATATACACTTTTTCTAATATATTATATAATCAACAGCATAAAGCAATACTTGTTTGTTATCTAGACAATTAATTTTGAGATGTTTATATATATATATATATATATATAAATTATTTACTATATTATTAATTATATATATATACATCCTATATTATATAATTTATATATATAAATAATACATTTTTAGAGGTCATATTGTATATTCAATACCAGAACCTGGACAGTGGATAGTAATTAGTTATAAAACATTATAAATACATTTCTAAAGTTAAAGATATCCATTATAAAATATATAATTAAATTTTGAAATATATATCATAAACGATGCTTTTCATGCTATTTCTAAATCGATTTAATTTTTTATTTTTCGACATATACTAAATAACACAACATTAATTAATATTCCGTTATAATAATATTATTTTTGTTTATAAATATTATACTCTGAGGTACCTATTAAGTGAAGTACAGATAAACATGTTGTTTGCGGAATCACTACTTCTATAGTTAGTGATATTCACGCTTTGTAGTATACTTATTATCTACAATCAGATTACCTAATTTTCGTGTTTTTATCAATAACGTTGATTATCAAGTAAAGTATCACATACTAAGTTGCAGTATTAATAATAATAATAATAATAATAATAATAATAATCAGATTGGTTCCTCATAATAAATGAGAGTGAACCCAGGTAGATATAGAAGTTCACTGAACTTATCGAGATATCTACCAGTCAGCAAAAGGAATGGATAAAAAACAAACATATTAAAGTAAAAATAGAGTAAAATAAAATTAGAAATTTCAAAAGAAAAGTAAAATATAAAGTAAAATTTTAAATATTAAAATAGTTATAATAAGAATAAATATTAAACATATATAAGTAAAAATAAAGTTATAATAATAGATACAAATAAATAAAATGATATGTGTATAAATATAGAGGAAAAAATAATATATAGTTAATAAGTCGACCATAACGAACGAATGGTATAAGGCTACCAACTTTCAGTATGGATGTGCCAAGTCCATTAATACCTTGAGATGATCCCCCACAATCATACCAGTATACTTACTACTCGGCATATAATACACCAACGCACGTTATAATCAAAACATAAATACATGAAATCCTTCTCCATTCTAAAATAATAAATAAATATATAATAAATAATAAAAGAATAATAGTAATTAATAATAATAATAAATAGTAATGAAAAATAATAATAGTATAAATAAAATGTAGATAAGAAATAATAGTAGTTAACTCGTAATACAATTGTAATCAAATAATAATAAGAATAATAATAATCAACAATACATTTTTTTTTAAAATGGGATATTGATAATGGATAGATTCGTTAAAATGGAAATAAATTTAAAAAAACACTACACGTACTATTGATTGATGATATTTTATTAAGTAACTGTGACAAAATTATCCATGACATCACTCAAGAAATAGCATAAAGAGCATATTTTATAGCATGCCATATTAAAATATATTATTTATTTTGAAATCTACATTCATAAATAATATCAATTATGATATATCTAATAATCACGATTTCAAAATTTTAAAAACTGCTTTTTTTACATTTAGTTGATTTATACATTCATTGGTATATATATATATATATATATATAGGTATTAGTTATAACTATTAACCCTAAGGGTGCGTTCGCGGTTGGTGCTTAACGGTTTCTGTAGGTGAAGAATCGATTCTGTAGGTGAAGAAGCGGTGCAAAGGTACAGAATCGAGCCTATCTATTACATTGCAGAGATTCTTTACCTAAAGAATCGATTCTTCCTTTTGAAATCGAGGTGCAGAATGTTTTTTGAAATGGCGTGCGTACTAAAGAATGTGCGCAGCGTACTTTCTATAGATACATGTCAGAGTGTCAACGTGTTGTCCAATGGAACACAAGGTTTACATCATGTGATATTATTCAAATATCCATTACCAATGGCTCTCACTCCTAGCTATTTGAGAATATGTGTTTTTGATTGACAGAATAACAGGCGGCCATTGCAACAGATAATTTACGTATATACTATACATATATATATATATATATATATATATATGTATATATTATATACATACATGTATGTGTATAGTATATATGTATAGTATATATGTATATCATTATATATTATATACATACATGTATGTGTATAGTATATATGTATATCATACATGTATATATATGTATAGTATATATTATATACATACATGTATGTGTATAGTATATATGTATATCATACATGTATATATATGTGTGTGTATATATTATATATTATATACATACATATATGTGTATAGTATATATGTATATCATATATGTATATATATGTATAGTATATATGTATATCATATATGTATATATATATATATATATATATATATATATATATATATATATATATATATATATATATATATATATGTATACATATATGGTATATATATATATATATATATATATATATATATATATATGTGTGTGTATATATGCGTGTATGTATGTTAGTATGCACGTAATACATACTATAAAATTATAAGTTCTGCCTAAAGAATCGATTCTTCACCTAAAGAATAAGTGTAACCGCGGACGCACT
This sequence comes from Osedax fenrisi, assembly GCA_964019155.1. Taxonomy (NCBI): domain Eukaryota; kingdom Metazoa; phylum Annelida; class Polychaeta; order Sabellida; family Siboglinidae; genus Osedax; species Osedax fenrisi. Next base: position 67,641,598 of record OZ025242.1, read on the forward strand.
AGTGGTAACCGCGAACGCTATAATATTAGCATTCTTCACTACAGAATCGATTCTGTACCCCTTATAGGCAACCGCGAACGCACCCTTAGTCTTAAATTATTATAATTATATATTTATTAGCATTTATATTTCTATATATGTATAGCTTATTTTGATTTATTATTTTTGTATATTTACTATTTATTTATTGTAATTATATATATATATTTCAATTTTTAATATTATTATATAATGATACGTACAAAAAATTCTATTAACTTTTATAATACATTTTATTTTATAATATACAATATATATAAATAAGAAAACAAAACTATTACTTTATAATATTGATTTTATATTGTTGACTTTTTTAATGCATTTTACTAATTACCAATTTTTTGTAATATGTTTTCGTATATAAATGAGTGTATAGATAATAGTACTAAAGCGATCTACCTAATTTATATCGCTATATATAAATATCATATGTATGCACAATTCAAGAGAGTCCATATTCAAAAATATAATTTGTATCTATTGGATTTTATTAAATAGGTGAAAAAAAAATAAAAAAATTATGTATATTGTTATACATGTAAAATATATGTTTTTAATGTTTGTTGTATCTTGGATTATAGATATGAATGTCCTTTTTATATAACAAAAAAACAATTTTTAAATTCAATGAATAGTTTTTAGAAACACTCAATAAACGATAACAATGCTTGCGTTGCCTATCTCTATACATGTAACATTCAACAAAACGTCCGTCCCATGGCGATATCCCCTTAACGCACTTGTATGTAGGCTAATAGATGTAAGCGTACACCTACCATTACACATACCACTACACACACCACTACATACAGCACTACACCTATCACTACACATAGCACTATACATACCACTACACATACCACTACACTTACCACTACACATACCACTACACATAGCACTACACATACCACTACACACACCACTACACCTAGCACTACACATACCACTACGCATACTACTACACACACTACTATACATACAACTACACAAGTCACTACACCTGTCACATGTCACATTCTGTAGGCGTGTCTGAACCTGATGCTGTTCTCCCAAGTGAAAGTGAAGCTAGTGGATGAAGTGGAAGAGTTAGCTAAGACTGTGTTTCAGTTCAGCAGGGCGGTAGCTGAGAAGCCATTCAAGTTACCATCACATTGTGGTGTTGTGTGGTGTTGTGTGGTGGGCTGTATGACCGCATGTATGATTGTGTATGTTATGGTTTCATGAATGCTTGTATGAACATTATATTATCATTATACATTTATTATATGATCATTGTATGATTTTGGATGGACATGTATTATAATAAATAATTATCATTGTAATATCTTTGTATGATCGGTGTATGATAATCATATGATTCAGAGACTGACTGAATGAAATATTTGATGTGTATCTCTAAATCTAAATCTCTATACTCGATATAACTGCATCTGTTCTACACTTTAAGCACTGTTTAAATGAGCAATCTATTCCAGCAATTTCTCAACGGAATTCTTAAGAATTCCAGTTTCAAAATCCCCTAGTGGTATCAATTTTAAGGTGTTCACATGAGCAATCTATTTTCGCAGTAGAATAATTCATACATTTTATGAACTTATGAACTTAAGTTCATTATATAATCATAAAGTTGTAATTTGTAATATACATATATTCATAATTATATAAGGAATTATATATTATAATTATAATTATTAATTAATTATTAATTAAGCGATCGTAAATACGCTTAAATAACTTAAATAATCTTAATCACATATAATCGTAAAATATTATAAATAGATTGACCCTAGAAAAGTAAATGCGTATGCATTACTACTCATGCATTAATACTCGTCAGTATACTTGTGCGTATGTTTATTTACCATTGCATAAATTGTCACAAAAACTTGAATAAATTCGGATTAGAACATTAGCAATAATCGCAGAAAAAACATAGACTTTTACATTTTGGGAATTCTTAAGAATTCCATTGCGAAATTTCTGAAATAGATTGCTCATGTGAACAGCACTTTAAAGTTACAATTTCCCCTTATGATATAGTTTTAAATAATATAAATCTATAGTTATTATTTGTGAATTCAAGAATGCATTTGTTTATTCCTAAACAATACATATGGTTTCATTCCTAAACAATAGATATATCTGTAAATATAAATAATCCTAATTTTAATATATCGCCAACTAAACATTAACTGTTTCGTACTTTTTCCCAATTGTTACCATTTATATTTTACTAGTGATATATATTACCCCTAATGAAATCAAATTAAGTCAAATATATAATAATTACAATTGAAATTTAAATATAATTTATATATTAATATTACGATTTTATTAAACTGCTCAAGAAAAATATATATATTACTATAATATAAATTGTATATGTATTTATAATATATTCAAATATATTTTAAATTATGAAAAAGAAATAAATAATTTAAAAATAATAAATTAAATTATTATAATTATTATATAAAGTATTATCATTAATTATAAATCCATTATTATTGATAATTTATAAATTTCATTTAAATGTTAGGTATAAACATATATATATATATATTAAATATCAAAATGTCATCTATTTCTAACTCATATATATATATATGTATATGTATATATCAATTATATTATTATTACATCATGTAATTTTTAAACCATTATTTAATTAATATATTCTCAATATATTCTCAATATATCTCAGGAAAGGTAACGAAGATTCAGTTATGCACGTGAATACGAAGAGTTGTGTCAAGGTTTATAGATATAAATTGCTGGGTATATATTAGTGATGTAAATTATGCTGAGCTTTTGATGCCGAGCCGAGACTTTTGATTATTGATGCCGAACCGAGACTTTCATTTTCGGAAAAAAAACGAGCCCGAACCGAGTTGAGACTTTAGGTAACTGAGACTGAGACTACATCATGCTTTAGATTTGAGCATCATTTACATCACTATTATATATACACATGTTACTGGGTATATATAAATATTCGAGGTACGGTTCATAACATGCATGTGATCCCAATATTATAGTCCATCGAATACTGATTAACTCATTTTATTTTAGCTTATATTCATTATACTATTGAATTCCATCGGGTATTATTACTTATATCTACCGAATAATTGCAGTTGCGTATAGATCAAATATATTAGCTATACGGACTACGTGTAGGTGCAGGTTATGATCGTCTACTTACGAGTGTGGCCACCTCAGATTATACACGTATCCCCCTAGTTATCATTCGAACATCGTGATATCTATTAGTTATATTTAATGAACAATTTATCTGTCGACGTATTCTAATTAAGTAACACAACGCGGATACGAAATCGGCTCGTGTAGTATTAATACACATTAAATACACATTAAACGACTCTCAAGTATAATGTCTACTGACTCATGACTCATAAGTTATGACTCATAATCAGCTTCTGCAAATTATCGTTTATTTTGCATGATTTGCACGATTTGAAAATTAATTTCTGCATAATTGTACCCTGAATAATGTATGTACATTTAAAATTCTGCATATTTAAATCATTTATACATCAATATAGTTGACTAATATGTCAAATATTTATATTTGTATGAACTAAACTATAAATAGGCATTTTTCAGCTATACATATTGTATTATTAAAGCATATAAAACTCATAAAAAAAGATATTATTTTTTATCTTTTTCATCAATCAAAATATAATAGCAGAAATTATGAATAGGCTTCATTGTTGTATAGTTTCTAAATATATGTCAATAATAGGCTTTAATATATAGTCTATATAATATATTTATATATATATATATAGAAAGAGATTAATACTCAAAATAGTAGAATATTGTAAAATATCATTTTACATATAAATGTGCTAAATTACAATTGTCATTGACTTAATTATAAAAAATATAATTAAATTGTTTGAAATAACTTGAATTTGGCATGTTACCGTGCCTGTACCTCTGGCTACAGTTATCAACATCGAATGTTAACTATTAATATTATTTATAATGATTGATTATTTATATTCATGAGGCACAGAGTCTAACTATTATCTAAGACACAAGTCTCCCTCCCCCTCTCTCCCCTCTCTCTCTCTCACTCTCTTTCTATCACTCTATATACATCCCTCTCTTCCTTCCTCCCTCCCTCTCTCTCTCTCTCCCACTCTCTCTCACTCTCTCTATCACTCTCTCTATCACTCTCTCTCTCCCTCTCTCTCTCCCTCTCTCTCTATCACTCTATATAAATACCTCTCTTCCTTCCTCCCTCCCTCTCTCTATCTCTCCCACTCTCTCACCCTCTCTCTCTCCCTCTCTCTCTATCACTCTATATACCTCACCCTCTTCCTCCCCCTCTGCCTCCTCCTTTGCCTATCTCCCCTGCATTCATGTAGATAGAGAAAGATGGCCGAGGTGTAGCATCAGCCTGGAGACAACAGCTTCAGCAGATACGTAATTGTGCCCTGGATGAAGCATCAGCCGTAGTCGCCGAATACCCCACCCCTATCTCCCTTTACAGGGTAAGCCGTAGTAGTAGTAGTTAGGTGGTAGTCAGGTGGTAGTCAGGTGGTACTAGTAGTAGTAGCAGTAGTAGTAGTAGTAGTAGTAGTAGTAGTAGTAGTAGTAGTAGTAGTAGTAGTAGTAGTAGTAGTAGTAGTAGTAGTAGTAGTAGTAGTAGTAGTAGTAGTAGTAAGCATATAGATTATGCGCATTCCGATTAATACTAGCATTATATTATATACTGAACATCACGATTTATTATTAGAGTTTTACCAAAGATTTTGTGAAGCAAAGATATAACACTCCTTATCTATGCAAGGATTAATATTCATTAATATTCATGCATGCCGCTGCTAGCAGTAATATCTAAATCACTGAAATAGATTTAGGTTTGGTGCGATTCCTATACAACTATATTTTCAATGCTCTGTTAAATTACATTCAATATAAATTAGCTTCTGCGCCACATATAAATATATAGAATTTAAAAAAACCTATCCTATTGCTTTGTTATATATTAGTAATGAACACCTAGTTTTCATAATATAAATAATAATTTAAAACATATTATTTTTGCATTTTTAAAGTTTATAGTTTGATTCGAATTTACATTATAAACAACACTTTTTTCCCGAAAATTAACTCTATATAGGTGGCGCTAATCGTTTTCGTGTACGAATCGAATTACACGATTTCGCTTAAGTGTTATATCTTTCGCTAGAAAAATCTCTGGTAATACTAACCAATATCAAATGCTATTCTTTAATAATAATGTCCTCTTCCGTAACGAATATTATAAGCATCGGTGCATATCGATCGCTTGTTAAACTAGGGTATACGCTTATCTGGTGATAAGTGTAATAGTGAATAATTAGCAAATATGAACTAGTGTATATCTCCGTTCTATCGAGGAACAATGCTCACACATATCTCTCGCTCAGTTATCGTACTTTGGCCCCGTATTAACGATGATGATGTATGGCGTGCTCGCTTAGCGCATACATCGGCCCACATTAACGATGACATCATCGCAGGCGTACAGAGAATGTCCCGACCGTCAACACGCCACCGGAATGCTCTCAGACATAATGGTTAATGCAACCCCCCCGCCCGCCCTGTTTAATTGTGTGACCGCCGTGTATCTTTATTATGTATACACGTGTGTTTGTGTGTTTGTGTGTGTTCGTGTATGTTTCCGTGGGTAGATGAGTGTGTGTGTTAATAGTTATGCGCGAGTGTGTTTGGAATTATCTTTCTCTTTTTTTACGATATATATATATATATATATACATATGTATATATGTATGAGTGTGCGTGTATATGTATACATACGGAGATAGCATTCTTACGAATATTATCGAACACTATTATTTCACGGTTGAGGGATTTTATCGTTCATAGGATTATAAACGCCGACTCGCAAATTAATACGTTTACATTGTTGACGAACGTTGAAAAGTAAAATATATCATCAGTAAATGTGTAGTTACGAAGTACAATATACTCAGTGTAACGGACAGTGTATACTACCATTGAAGTGGATAGAGAGAAGCCGTGTCCTGTCCTTAATCCCCACATCAGCCGCTACATCATCACGTTATAACTAGAGATGTAAATGAATCTGGGACACAGACATCAGCTGCCTGTGACCACTAACTAATACCACTAGTATGTCGTGAATATTCTCATCACATCAACAATTATATGTTACTTAAGATGATAACGTTTCGATATTGAAAATATTATATGTTTTATAATTTATTTTTATTATGAATACAAATTCATTTATTGTAATTTTTAATTCACAATCTATTTTATAAGTACTATAAAACAGTATTATATATAGTGATAAAATATAAACTATTGTAATTATAAAATATATAATATATTCCTGGAGATATTAATGATGTCTTAAATATCTGCATTATATAATTATTTTGTCTATATATATATATATAAATAAAACAATAAAAATAACAATATACAGTGCGCTCTCGATATACCGGCACCATCGGGAATGAGGAATTGTGCTGGTATATCGAGAGTGCCGGTATATCGATCTAGCAGAAAATAAAGAATATATGAAGAAGAATATTAAATATTATGTTTATTATAATGGTATAAAATAGGTATAAACACGTATAAAATGGTATACAATATTATTATAAAGGTTTGAAACGAATGCAAAATAAAATAAAATGAACTACTTTTAATTATTATAATGGTATAAAATAGGTATAAACTCGTATAAGATGGTATACAATATTATTATAATGGTATGAAACGAATGCTAAATAAATTAAACTATTTTGAATTATTTACAAAAGATAAAGTAGTTTGCTTTTTATTATTAATACATAATATATCCAAACGTTTAGATAATACATTTAATAAATGTATATCATTTGAATCTTTGGAGTAACATTCAAAGTATGCCGTTAGTGATTCAAACCCCTGTATTGCCTTCTCTGATGATGGTGGTGGATCAAATCCAGCCTCTTGTGTGTCATCGCTATCTTTATTATTATTTGTTAATGAATCTATAATTTCAGTAATAGAATCTATTTCGAATATTTCAGAAATGTCATCGACTGACGTAAATTCTTCTAAAGTGAGTCGATCATCAATATCAATATTGCATTTATTATAAATGTCATTATTTATTTCATAATTTTCATCTTGAGTGAAGGATTCTTCGTCTATACGATCTAGTAAACCGACATGCACCCAGCAGTTTCTGATACTTTCTTGTTTTACTTTCTTCCATGCTTGACTAATAAACCTTATCGCATAGTTTACTTCAATTTTGTGTCTTCCGTTCTCATCTATTTGCTTCATTATTAACTCTAGTTGCATTTTCCTGAAATTCATCTTGACATTGTGGATGATTCCTGCGTCTAGAGGCTGTGTATACACTTAACTTTAAGCAATTTTGGGAAATATGTATATATATGCCGGTATATCGTTTACAATTCGACTTTTGTGCCTAGATATTAGGTGCCGGAGCCGGTATACGAGTGCCGGTGCATCGAAAATTATTATCATTGAAGAGATAGGAAAGAAATCAGTCATTCAGAAATGTGCCGGTATAACGCGTTTGCCGGTGTATCGAGAGCTGGTATATCGAGAGCGCACTGTATATATATATATATTATATACTATAGTATATTTATATATAATATAATATAATTGAGAGTAAGGATATATTTTATTGAATTTATTTTCTTTGTATATGAATTGTTGAGTTTATTTATAATAAAATTATATTATATATATATATATATATTCTGTATATTATATTTATAAATTACATTACTTAGCGAAAATATTTTATATTTATATGCACATATAATAAATTACATAAATCTCTATCTTTATATATCTATGTATCTCTATGTATCTTTATATATCTTTATTTTCCTTTCCTTTTGCTGACAGGTAGATATTTCGATAAGTTCAATTAACTTCTATATACCTGGGTTCACTCTGATCTGATTATTATTATTATTATTATTATATAATAATAGATTAGAAATAATAATGCACTATATAATTTATGATTAAAATGTTAATGTAATACATTATTTTTTACTAATGTATAGATATTAATAATGCTAAATGAATTAATATTATTATTATATTCGTCTGTGAATAGTGATTCGCTAAATAAATCGTGTACTAAATGCACGCGAGAATTACCTAATTATAGATCTGCGACTGCATACATCCGCACTACTAACAATTCACCTCGTGACAACAGATAAGAAGGAATGCTGGAGTTTTATCGACGAGCAGACGTATCGGTAAAGAGCTGTCCCGCAGAATACACGAGGTCATGACCTCTCAGTCAGGAGATCTGGAGATCACGTGACCCGCTTGACATTATCGCACCGATGGCGGCGTTTTTTTTACTATTTTGCTATTAATTTTAGCGAATAAATTTCATTTTTTTATTATTATTCATCGACACGTATTATTCACATTAATAAATATAAATAATAATAATATATATATATATATATTTATGTGTATTTAGATCAAGATATAATTTTCTTGAATAATATATTTTGTTAGATTAAAGGCATCCTTGCACCTTACACAATTGCAGATGTTTTATATGTGTAAATAGATATGGCTCTATTCTTACTATAAATAGCATTTATTATTTGCCAAATTGCCAACATTTTTACAGATTATATTTAGATTATATATATATATATATATATATATATATGTATATTAAGATAATAGTGTGTTCATTTATTTTCAATATACTTATATATTTATATATATGTAATAACATATATGTTTTTAAAATTAATAATATTTTATATTCCATTATAAAATAAACTTGGTTATGTTATTAACCATTACAAATCATATATATTATTGATGTACAAACAATCTTAGTATACAATGTGTAATATTAAAACTCTTGAACTATTTTGAAAAAAAAGTAATAGATATAATTATAGGTACCGAGTAAACAATAAGTACTGAAAACTACTATAATTTATGTCATGATTTAATCAGAATTATATTAGAATATCATATTAATTTATACATTATATACTATTCATACATGTAAATATATATATTTATACGTGTACAATAAATATAAGTTATATAATATTTCATACATATTATTTAACTGATAACAAATTATTTTATAATCATGAATATATTTATTTACATATATATTTTTATATAATTCTAAAACTTATAAATAATTATAATAACAATAGCAAATTACAATATAGGAATATACATGTTACATTGTGATACTATAATTCTTTATGTATGAATAATAATATTATTTTATATTAAATATAAATATAATTATATATTAAGAAAATATACATCTAAAAAATCAAATTCCTTCATTAATGAAAATTAAATAATTAAATATGCAGTGAATAAAATTATCATTCATTTTCTGTAAAACATCATTTTCAATAACTTCTAACGAATGTAAAAATATATAAATTTCACACATATAAAACAGCATATATCTAAATATTAATTAATGATAATAAAATATAGTATATTTATTTCTTCTAGATTTCACTAGCCAAGAATGCCATTGCCAGAACAATACACAGTTAACATTGTACAATATTTAACCTCTGTCTTATTGCACGCAGTATCCCATAAAGTTAAATAAATATTCTAAATTATAATTTAAAACCGATGATAATTAAAACGGAATACTTGACGGTAGTGTGTGTGTGTTGTTATAACATGCGACTTATGCCGATGTCATCACTATCATACTATACTACCTATATAGTATATAACACTCTACTATAATACTATACTACATTGTATATACTGCTATATGAATGTATGATAATTATCGCAACAGATTTAACTTCATCGATATGTATGTTTAATAAAGAGTACTCTGTAAGAATTAACTCTCGATATATCGTTGAACGTGCATCAATCTATACTAAAACTATAATAATTAGTTGCGAGTAGAATATCTAGATGATGTAAAGAGTATATAGGTGTAAGGCATTCCTCGTTTAGTGAGTGATATTAAACCTGTAGTCCAGTAGTAAGGAGACTACGCTAAGGACCACTTCTTCACAACTATTACAACCTACGCAGAACTATACAATTCTATTAAATCTTAGAATTTCTCAATTATAATAAGAAGCACATTTCACTCTCGCGAGTATATGTATTATATTCGCGTTTATATTTGCATATTTTAATAATCGATTATAAATCTATATCTATACATAAAGGAACTTGAAAAGCTTATGAATATCATGCATATTACAATATGGAGGTAGTTCTTGCTGCAGGAAAAGTCTGAACACTGATATCATCACATGCACTGGTAATATTTCTGTAGTTTTACATTATGTAACTCGATGTCAATATGTAATTGTTTCCCAATCACCTGCCTCTATTAGTTATATTGGTTCCATGAGATATATTGCTTATATTGACTCTATTATTCTATTGTATTATTTACTCACTGTAGCATATTTCTTATATTGGTCTTATCGCCCGTATTGGGCTCTAAACATTAATTAAATAAATGTTCATTAATAATACTATTAATAGTAGTAAATTTGTCAATACTTTCTATCTGATATAAGAGTTGAAGCAATATAATGCATAGGCAATTTATATACACAGCATATGTGGCATTAAAAGCTAAATAATATTTCCTAATACTAGTACTGAATGTGGCTTCTTTAACTATTATAACAATAGATGAAATGTTGTCTCTATGATTAGTTGACAACCACATCTCCCCTACAACACATCTAGAGATGCCAAGCATTAGACACATTCCATAGTCTGAGTTAACAAGTAAGGCATGGTGCCACTATTACCTTCGTTTGTTGTTCATGTGTATGCAGTAATGTATGTGTCGCATTGGCTTCAGAGATGTTTATCATGTTCTTCCTCTGTCAGTCATTTCTGAAATGATATTAATGTATTAATCTATTTAGGTAGATAAATTAGCTTAAAGCATAAATATACTATTATATATATATATATATATATATATATATAAATAATAATCTATTTATAATATGTATCTAATAATCTCATTTATTTTGTATTTGTTTCTCTATTTATTATTTTTTTTGTAATTATTTGGTTTAAATTTTCCTACTACTTATATTTATATTTTGATTGTATCATTGTGTTTGAATCACAAGTAGTAGTTTTTGTTTGGGTATGGTTGGCTCTAAATTTAGATAGATGCTTCTCTATCTTATAGGGACTGCCCCTTGGGAACTGATCAATACCATATAGGACTGACCAACCTTTAAGTGTATGTGTTAAGTGTGTGTGTGTGTGTGTTAAGTGTGTGTGTAGGGTCATCAAGGACGTGTCTTTAGGACGTATCACTCGTCTCAACTTCACTTCATGCTCCTCTTGTGTGATTGTGTTGTATGCTAGTAAGCTTTATTTAATCAGCCAGTGTACATCAATTATTTATTTATTATTATGATTTGTTATGTACTCTTTTGTTTCACGTCGTTTTGTTTTGTTTCATTACAATAAACTTTATATCTATATATCTATATATATATATATATATATATATATATATATATATATATATATATTATATAATAGTAGATTAAATCTCCTAATAAAACTATGCATATAAGTGAATAAAGTGTATGAGAATAACATACACAGTATAGTACACAGTACGCGTAGTCAACTATTCGCCATTAGAGGGAGGTACCGGTATGGGAGTGACCTTCACCTCAAGTCGAGGTCGTGCCCTCGACGTTATCGGACACCGCGGTGTTTACACTGCGTTGTATGTACACATATACCTATAGCCTATATATAGCCTATAGACTACCACTGTCGATATAAAGAAGGTTTCACTTTATTGACATCATGATGCGCAGTCATAGATATAGAGTGGGGTCACTCTAATGTCTATGTGCGCAGTACTACATCTATATTCCATAGCACTGCTTCTCAACCCAAGTACTCGACTACAGCGCTAGTATACATATCGATCATTCCAACACTGTACGTACGAAGACGTATACTTGCGTTACGTGTTATATAAGCGGATATTATCGATGACGTGTATGTCCTAGATATTACGTAATCTAATTAGCATACCAACCGGATGTAAATATACTGGATACCTACGCACACACGCACACACATACGTACATCGTACAACGTATACGTATACATAGTTGTACGATGTGATATAGACCCATTGTAGTCGCGCTTACAAAGGGGCTATTCATGGCTAATGCGCGACACTACGCTATGACTCATGGTTCTGCTAGTGCAGCAGACGATGAATCACCGCGGTGGCTAATAGTATGACTAATACCTATACCTAGCGCTGTGTGTGTGTGGGTAGGTTGTTATTCCCGTGCGATGTGATATATTATATCTCTGTCGCGTAGAATATGTATGCACGTTTTTAGGAGATACACAAATACATAACAAATATATATATAAGTATATATATATATATATATATATATATATATATATATATATATATATATATTATATATATTATATATAATATATATATATATATATTTATATTAATGTGCGTGTATGGGTTTGTGTGTATTTATCAGTGATAAGTTATCATACACTTTAGAAAATATATATCTATATTTAAAATAATATGCATACATATATATATATAAGTATGTACTGCAGCGTAATGTACACTACCTATAGATTACGTAACAAAGATACGGATACGCCCACTTTATCCATAACAATGGACTTATTGGTGTATATGTCTGGGTGGGGACGGTGTAGTTAAATAATTATGATTCAAGGTGCGAAATTGCTGTTCGGTGATTTGACACTACTGTATTAGCCTTAAATACAACACCTATATATATATATATATATATATATATATATATTGTTATTTTTATTTGGTGGAGTCCTTTCATCCCATCCAGGAACTTAGATGAAGTTTTCACTTATAACCACATATGGCTCTAATGTCCCTTCGAAGCCTCTCTCATGTTAAGGCATCCATGGTTTTAACGAGAGCCGATCATTTATTTATACACAATTATATAAGATCACTTCTAAATAATATTTTAAGACCCATTTTATAAAATTAATTAATGGTCCGGACGAGGGTCGAACCTGTGTCCTACTGCTTGTGTGTCTGACGCCTTAGCCACTGAGCCACACAGGCAGTTTATATATATATATATACATCTATAGGTAATACATATGAAACAACTAATTGTAAACTACCAGAGATTCTATACTCCCTGATACTACTATATCATAGTTTTTTCTCTGGGAAAATCTGTGATTATATATATAATTCTCACTCTTTATTTATACGTAGGTAGTAGGTAACCCCTAACTGTTTAGTAAGTGCGCTCTATTCTTAGATGTAAACTGATACTAACATTATACGTATATGTATATAATGCTATAGCCTATATTGGAATGGTTATATAAGTACCCCGGGGGTGTAATCTATCCTTAGCGTATCTTATCTAAATAAATGTTCTCCTACCTTATGCTACTCATGTATTGATGTAGGGTTCGATTCTTAGACATAGACATATGCACTATGTGCTACATACCATAGTATATGTAACCTATTATCTGTAACTTAGTATATGTAACATATATACTAGATATATATATATATATATATATATAGTATATGTTATTTCATTTATTATTTAATTAGATGAATACGATTAATTACATTTCACTTGTACGATTTCTAAATAATATTCCTTGCGGCTCCTAATCTTATGTATGTTATCCCTTATAGGGGCTAGCCTGCATGATAGCTAACCCTTATAGGGGATAGCCTGCATGATAGCTAACCCTTATAGGGGCTAGCCTGCATGATAGCTAACCATTATAGGGGCTAGCCTACATGATAGCTAACCCTTATAGGGGCTAGCCTGCATGATAGCTAACCCTTATAGGGCCTAGCCTGCATGATAGCTAACCCTTATAGGGGCTAGCCTGCATGATAGCTAACCCTTATAGGGGCTAGCCTGCATGATATCTAACATTATAGAGGCTAGCATGCATGATAGCTAACCCTTATAGGGGCTAGCCTGCATGATAGCTAACCCTTATAGGGGCTAGCCTGCATGATAGCTAACCCTTATAGGGGCTAGCCTGCATGATAGCTAACCCTTATAGGGGCTAGCCTGCATGATAGGTAACCCTTATAGGGGCTAGCCTGCATGATAGCTAACCTTATAGGGGCTAGCCTGCATGATAGCTAACCCTTATAGGGGCTAGCCTGCATGATAGCTAACCTTATAGGGGCTAGCCTGCATGATAGCTAACATTATAGGGGCTAGCCTGTATTATAGCTAACCCTTATATGTGCTAGCCTGCATGATAGCTAACCCTTATAGGGGCTAGTCTGCATGATAGCTAACATTATAGGGGCTAGCCTGCATGATAGCTAACCCTTATAGGGGCTAGCATGCATGATAGCTAACCCTTATAGGGGCTAGCCTGCATGATAGCTAACCCTTATAGGGGCTAGCCTGCATGATAGCTAACATTATAGGGGCTAGCCTACATGATAGCTAACATTATAGGGGCTAGCCTGCATGATAGCTAACCCTTATAGGGGCTAGGCTGCATGATAGCTAACCCTTATATGGGCTAGCCTGCATGATAACTAACCTTATAGGTGCTAGCCTGCATGATAGCTAACCCTTATAGGGGCTAGGCTGCATGATAGCTAACCCTTATAGGGGCTAGCCTGCATGATAGCTAACCTTATAGGGGCTAGCTTGCATGATAGCTAACCCTTATAGGGGCTAGCCTGCATGATAGCTAACCTTATATGGGCTAGCCTGCATGATAGCTAACCCTTATAGAGGCTGCATGATAGCTAACCCTTATATGGGCTAGCCTGCATGATAGCTAACCCTTATAGGGGCTAGCATGCAGGCTAGCTAACCCTTATAGGGGCTAGGCTGCATGATAGCTAACCCTTATAGGGGCTAGCCTGCATGATAGCTAACCTTATAGGGGCTAGCCTGCATGATAGCTAACCATTATAGGGGGCTAGCCTGCATGATAGCTAACCCTTATAGGGGCTAGGCTGCATGATAGCTAACCCTTATAGGGGCTAGCCTGCATGATAGCTAACCTTATAGGGGCTAGCCTGCATGATAGCTAACCTTATAGGGGCTAGCCTGCATGATAGCTAACCCTTATAGGGACTAGCCTGCATGATAGCTAACATTATAGGGGCTAGCCTACATGATATCTAACCCTATATGGGCTAGCCTGCATGATAGCTAACCTTATAGGGGCTAGCCTGCATGATAGCTAACCTTATAGGGCCTAGCCTGCATGATAGCTAACCCTTATAGGGGCTAGCCTACATGATAGCTAACCTTATAGGGGCTAGCCTGCATGATAGCTAACCTTACAGGGGCTAGCCTGTATGATAGCTAACCTTATAGGGGCTAGCCTGCATGATAGCTAACCTTATAGGGCCTAGCCTGCATGATAGCTAACCCTTATAGGGGCTAGCCTGCATGATAGCTAACCATTATAGGGGCTAGCCTGCAATGTAGCTAACCCTTATAGGGGCTAGCCTGCATGATAGCTAACATTATAGGGGCTAGCCTGCATGATAGCTAACCCTTATAGGGGCTAGGCTGCATGATAGCTAACCCTTATATGGGCTAGCCTGCATGATAACTAACCTTATAGGTGCTAGCCTGCATGATAGCTAACCCTTATAGGGGCTAGGCTGCATGATAGCTAACCCTTATAGGGGCTGGCCTGCATGATAGCTAACCTTATAGGGGCTAGCCTGCATGATAGCTAACCATTATAGGGGGCTAGCCTGCATGATAGCTAACCCTTATAGGGGCTAGGCTGCATGATAGCTAACCCTTATAGGGGCTAGCCTGCATGATAGCTAACCTTATAGGGGCTAGCCTACATGATAGCTAACCTTATAGGGCCTAGCCTGCATGATAGCTAACCCTTATAGGGGCTAGCCTGCATGATAGATAACCTTATAGGGGCTAGCCTGTATGATAGCTAACCCTTATAGGGGCTAGCCTACATGATAGCTAACATTACAGGGGCTAGCCTGCATGATAGCTAACCCTTATAGGGGCTAGCCTGCATGATAGCTAACATTATAGGGGCTAGCCTGCATGATAGCTAACCCTTATAGGGGCTAGCCTGCATGATAGCTAACCATTATAGGGGCTAGCCTGCATGATAGCTAACCCTTATAGGGGCTAGCCTGCATGATAGCTAACATTATAGGGGCTAGCCTGCATGATAGCTAACCCTTATAGGGGCTAGGCTGCATGATAGCTAACCCTTATATGGGCTAGCCTGCATGATAACTAACCTTATAGGTGCTAGCCTGCATGATAGCTAACCCTTATAGGGGCTAGGCTGCATGATATCTAACCCTTATAGGGGCTAGCCTGCATGATAGCTAACCTTATAGGGGCTAGCTTGCATGATAGCTAACCCTTATAGGGGCTAGCCTGCATGATAGCTAACCTTATATGGGCTAGCCTGCATGATAGCTAACCATTATAGGGGCTAGGCTGCATGATAGCTAACCCTTATAGGGGCTAGCCTGCATGATAGCTAACCTTATAGGGGCTAGCCTGCATGATAGCTAACCCTTATAGGTGCTAGCCTGCATGATAGCTAACCCTTATAGGGGCTAGCATGCAGGCTAGCTAACCCTTATAGGGGCTAGCCTGCATGATAGCTAACCCTTATAGAGGCTGCATGATAGCTAACCCTTATATGGGCTAGCCTGCATGATAGCTAACCCTTATAGGGGCTAGCATGCAGGCTAGCTAACCCTTATAGGGGCTAGGCTGCATGATAGCTAACCCTTATAGAGGCTAGCCTGCATGATAGCTAACCCTTATAGGGGCTAGGCTGCATGATAGCTAACCTTTATAGGGGCTAGCCTGCATGATAGCTAACCTTATAGGGGCTAGCCTGCATGATAGATAACCTTATAGGGGCTAGCCTGCATGATAGCTAACATTATAGGGGCTAGCCTACATGATAGCTAACCCTTATAGGGGCTAGCCTACATGATAGCTAACCTTATAGGGGCTAGCCTGCATGATAGCTAACCTATAGGGGCTAGCCTGCATGATAGCTAACCTTATAGGGGCTAGCCTGCATGATAGCTAACCCTTATAGGGGCTAGCCTGCATGATAGCTAACCTTATAGGGGCTAGCCTGCATGATAGCTAACCCTTATAGGGGCTAGCCTGCATGATAGCTAACCCTTATAGGGGCTAGCCTGCATGATAGCTAACCTTATAGGGGCTATCCTGCATAATAGCTAACCCTTATAGGGCCTAGCCTGAATAATAGTTATCCCTTATAGGGGCTAGCCTGCATGATAGCTAACCCTTATAGGGGCTAGCATGCATGATAGCTAACCTTATAGGGGCTATCCTGCATAATAGCTAACCCTTATAGGGCCTAGCCTGAATAATAGTTATCCCTTATAGGGGCTAGCCTGCATGATAGCTAACCCTTATAGGGGCTAGCCTGCATGATAGCTATAGCTATATTAGATATTATAGGTAATAGATATATCCCCGCAATATATCCCGTAATGGTCGCCATCCAATACTCTCTGTAACACGTCCACTAGCCTATAGGCTACAGTATACAGGTCATAGGCCTATAGTATACTGTGTTTACTGTTATTAGTTGGTTGTTATTAAAATTGTATTTTATAAAATAAATTGTTATATATGTTCTATTAATTGCATACTAATGTATACTATAGTATACTATAAGATATACTACCTTAATTTATGATTATTTAGTGACGTATGTTTATTATATGAAAATGTTATATAGGTATATATATACATATATGTATGGCTAATGACATACGTATTGCCAGTAGGTGGCCCCTGTAGGCTACGGGGATCATCTGGAGTTATATAACCACATCAGCTAAGTTACATGTGTACGCACGACGTACGGTACTTAATGTCTTACGGCCTAACTATCTGAATACAATACGGAACGTTTCGTGGGGTGTCGGTTAACTGGCTTGGCTATTTATCGGTGTCCCACGTCGTTATGAGTTGGTAACGTTAAACTCGGACCAAAGACACTCGTAGATATGTCGATTTAGAGTACCGATGTGCCTGTATCCGGTCAGAAGGTACCTAGTAGGTATACCTACAGGGCCGGCTTAAGCATACTATAGTATATGGGCTCCGGGCAAAAAAAACGTATGGGCCCCATAAGAGTTTTATAACATATTAATAGAGCCATTCTTTCAATAACTAACATATATAAATACTAATACGGGTAGTAACTATATATCTATATCACATATTATGTTAACCCTTGTTTGGCTCATATATCGTGATCTTTGTAAACTAAAATTGTTATGTTTAGCTCATAAAGCTATCTACACGGGTGAACCTAAGTATCTGGCTGAATTATTATCAATTGCTACCAGTAACCGACCAAGACGGGATTGCCATGCAATGAAACTTGTTATGCCTCATACAAATTCATGTTTTGGTAACTCTGCTTTTTCTGTTGCGGTACCAACTCTATGGAATTTACTTCCGAATATTATTCGTACGACAACTTCTCGATCTCAATTCAAAAGTAGACTCTTTAAACATTATTTAGTGAAATGAATATATATTTTGCGATTATTGTTATCTTCGTTTATATGTTATATTATTATATTATTATTATTATTATTATTATTGTTATGACGTCTAAAAATGATTTTCATTTATGAAGTCTTTAAACAAATAAAAAATAAATAAATAAATATCTATAACTATTAAATATATATATAAAAATTATATATTATTATTATATGTGTAATAAAATTATGTAAAAATATTTAAAATCTTTTAAGTTGGAGTTTTAAAAATGTTGGTTTTTCATAAATATTTACATGTTTCGTGTGAAGGAGGTCCCCTTTACGATATGTATAATATATATATAGAGGGGGGTCTCCTTCACTCCGTGGATGTAAATATATAGTTGCACTCTTACAATCATTACAATATAATAGTGTATAAGTCAATCTATAAATTAATTAATACAAAATAAATATGATATAAGTAAAATTAAATATTTATATAACTCGATGTCCTCTCTACAAAATGTGTATTGTGTAATAAGTATCAATTTCATTAATTTGCTTGGATTTAAAGATAATGTTTCCAGACTTAAAAGTATGTATTATGTTAGATAATTTCAACGAAAATTATTTATAATTTTAAATTCCGAAAACCTTATCTATCAAATGTAATTATTTACCATTAAGGTATATTCGGATTAAAATGTCTACATTTGTATATACATCTAGCACACATATATTTTATATATTAAAATGTGGTTAGTCCATTCCTTTGAAGTGTAGGTATATATATACCAATATAGAATAATATATGTTTAATAATGAATTATCTTATTTACGAATCATCTTATAAGATGATAAGCAATTATAATTTACTAATGTCAGATGATATATATATATATATATATATATATATATATATATAGGGGAAAGTAACCTAATACCGACACTTTAACTATAAATGGTCTTACTATTTTATGACTCAATATTGTATTCAAAAAATACAATATATTAATATTATATGATTATAATCTATAATTATAGATATTATTATGATTTTAACATTTTATATAATCTTTTTATTCAATAGATAACGGGGTGTCCGTATTCGGTACCCATTTCCGAATTCCCGTGTTATAATACGGACACCCTATATACCACAAGATAAATTATATATTATTGATGAACCAATCAGATAAATTACAATTACATTATTTATAATTAATATTATGAATAATTTAATATAATTTAATTAGTTAATAATTTATTTATTTTTATTATTTTTTTAATTAATAATACAAGTTAAATATCTAAATATTAATAATAAATTTATTAATGTTTACTATTTTATTAATTAATACTACAAGTTAAGTATCTAAATAGCAACATTTTTAGATGTAGCTTGGTGGTATTAATACTATATATATATATTACTTAATACTGATTGGTTATAGGGTTTCCGATGGTGTCCGTATTAAGACATCTATAGTGTCAGTATGGTGGATTTATATGACCTCTAGATATATGCTTATAACTTAATTAATATTTGATGAAAAATATAGCAATTACGTATATAATGTTTAGAATTCTTTAGTTTTTAATAATATATTGTTATGTTTTAAACTTTAGTAATAAATTTGTATATTCTTGATAATGTTATAAATTATATATTTTTTTATAAATTTAAAAACGTAATAAAAAATAAGTTTATTGGATATATCAGACTTATTTTTAATAATTAAAAAATAAAAATAGTTGTTTAGATATTTATATAATTATGAATATTTCATTCATTTAAACATTTTTCTAGTTTATCAATCAATTATATATCAATTCGTTTCATACTACTTATCTAGCAATCATATATGTATGAGGTGGTATGTGGTGATCTCTATGGTGATCCAACATTTTCATGTAGGTGTGTATCCACCATATCTTCGTGTAAATTTAGAAAATTTTGTAAAATTCACTTTTCACATCTGCCTGACTCATATTTAATTAATTTATTATATTATTTTTATTTGTTTAATTATAATTAATAATATATAAGAAGATAGAATGTATACATATACCGTTAAGCACAATTTTGTTATATAAATAGTTTAAAAAATGTTTCTGCCTGACTCATATTTAATTAATTTATTATATTATTTTTATTTGTTTAATTATAATTAATAATATATAAGAAGATAGAATGTATACATATACCGTTGAGAACAATTTTGTTATATAAATAGTTTAAAAAATGTTTCTAAAATAATGTATGGGCCCCCCTAAAATTCTGGGCCACGGGCAATTGCCCGATTTACCCCCTCCCCACCACATTGAGCCGGCCCTGGGTTTCTACCTGACTTAACATGCTATAACCAAAGCCCAGTGCTTTACTATAACTGTGGGAGACTGTCTTAGACATATAAAGGGGGTATCCCACTACCAGTATTTCCGGCAACTTACCGGAAATATAGTAACTTTAAAACGATTTTCTATCAAGTAGTGGGATACCCACTTTAAAGTTACTATAATTCCGGCAAGTTGACTGTAATTAAGGGGGTATCCCCCTAAAATTGTTGTTAACTTGCTAGAAAATCACTTTCTAGAAAACATTTTCCCTAAAAACCTATTTCCGGAAATAATGGTAGAAATAACGGACCCGTTAACGAACATTCGGTACGACATCCTACTTGCTGTGGAATAACTCGACTTTACGTGGAGGTCATGTGCAATATATCCAACCGATAACAATACGATATAGGACAAAGTGCACTTGGTAGACATATGTCTACGATATCAAACACGGATGATCAGAAACATATTAATAGCTAGTTAACAATATATAAATGAATTGGGGTATCATATAAAATGATATAAATGTTTAAGTTATTTAATTTCGTAATTAATATATTAATTAAGAGCAGTATTGAGCGTTGAAAAAAAGGTTATAAAAGGTTATAACCAGTTATAAGTTATATATATATAATGTTAGCACCATTCTGGTGCCACCAGACGAATATTCATGTATGTATTGTGTATACACATAACTATAGTTATACATACTAATAGAAAATGATGCGTATTGCAAAAAAATAGGATTCTAATTTAGTAGGTATATATGTGTAGTATACCTACTATACCTACTACATTGTATATCTGTCTAATATATTAATATATGTATTCCTCGGGGGTACGTGCTGGTATAGTGATCCCAGCAAACAGTAATAGCAGCATAATTGCAGAATAACAGAATATCTAATAGCATCAAATGTTTAAATTATGCTATTATGATGCTTTTATGCTGCTATTAAATGTCTATTATGCTGTTATTAATTTGTCATGCTATTATTCTGCTGTTATTCTGCTATTTAAAGTCTAATATGCTAATATTATGCTGCTATTAATTTTAAAAGTATATTATGCTGCTATTATGCTGCTATTATAAGAATAGTTAATGATATAAAGTTATGCATGAACACAGTTGTATCAAAGATTATGTGAAGAAAAAAATATTGGAAAAATTCATTAGAAAAATCTTTAGTTGTAGGAATTATATTATAGTTGTACCTATTATATTAGATGATGGTACCTCCTAGATAGGTTACTAGTAGTTACTAGTATCTACCTACTTTGATATTCAACGATATGATCCTTCTCTACAGGGTTACAAAGCTAATACATGAATTGGTTATATTTATGCATTGTTATGCATTATATACATTTTTTATAAATCATTTTAAAAAACCATTCGAAAAGGAAGACTTGAACCAGCCAAAATGGGGGAGTGTATAACCATTAATATTGAAATACAAAATATTAATTAAGGTTAGTAACACGTGTAACATAGTACTATAGTACTATATAGCACTATAGTGTTCATTATAATGATACTTTTCTATAATCAAATAACTTATAAGTTGTTAACAATATATTGTTAATTAATATAGAAATATGTTCAATATATATATATATATATATATGCATGCATATATTATATATTACATGAACGTAACAAGTGTGTTTTAAGCACAACTAAACATTGGCCTATTAACATAAGCTATTATTCATGTCTACATTAAACGTCTATGTAATACCTAAAATCTATTATCTACGATATTATGTCTATGCATAACATATATTATACATTATGTATTAGTATTAATAATGTATATGTTATGCATAGATTTAGGTGTTTACCTAAAATGGTAAAAGGAAAATGTGTAGGTATAAATGTGAAAAAATAAATTAAAAATTCTACTTTAACCTTTTATAATTAATTTTTATAATATAGGTGTCGCTAGATATAATATATATATAAATAAATACAAAATAACTCTACAGATATTATTTTCAGCCGGATTCAAACCTAATCTGACTTTAGAACAACGTACACTTATCTACTCGCTTATTATAAGTGAGTGGATATATACACATATTGCAGTATGCCTTTAACTGTAAATGTACAGTTAGATCGCACAAGCAATGCTACTCCTTGGGGCTTTCGAATGCGAGGAGGTAAAGAATTCCGAGCTCCTATAACAATCGAGAGGGTTTACAATATGCTCATTTAAATATATTTAATTTATATGTATCAACTTATTTATATATTTATATATTATACAATATTCACTACTATTATTAGGTTTATTATTCTCAAAAAATATTTTTATTTCAGATATTTTTACACTTATTAAAGTTTGAATAATTTTATGTAAAATTATAATATGTTGTATATTTATAAAAATATATATTACATAATTAAATTACGTATGTTTAATTAAACATATGATGTTAATTTAATTAAATTTAGTATCAATAATTTATTTATATAATATTTATATAACTATATTATATTTCCTTATACTTGAAACATTGATATATTATTTACATTATATAAATATTTGTATATTAAGTGAAAATACTTTTTATAAATTTAAAAAATGGGCGTGTCTATATTTATAACCTTATTTGTAGACTTCCATGAGTCACTAGACATAGTTGTCAACTCGTAAATAAGATATTATTGTTTACATATGTAAATTATATTATAATTATATATATATTTATATATTAATAATATAATGCATGATTATAAAATAATGTATAATTAAATAATATATAATATATATATATATATATATATATATATATATATATATATATACATATATATATATTATAATATATAATAATTATATATATTTACAACTATATTTATTTGTATTTATAGTAATTATATAATAATTCTTGTAATAACCTATTAAATTAAAATGAAGTAGTATTCTTATATTTTTTATGATGATTTATTAATGCGCTAGTAAATCAGCCGGATCAATTACTATACAAGCACAACTCCATAGTTTTAATGTTTAGTGTAACTCTAAGTCTATAAATAGATTCTATATTCTTATTGATGCCAGGCGTCATCAATCGAATCAGCTCTACAAGATGAGTAAGTGACAACCGTTCTACGTCGTAGCCCGCTATTTATCATCAACAAGTGCACGATTACACGTCTAATACATAGCCACACGATAGCCACACACTGCGTACCGATAGCGTGAAGTTTGTGTATCGCGGTTGCCTGATTTCTAATGATAATAAATTAGCTAGGCGTCCCCCCCCCCCGCCCGCCCCACCACCAGCACCATGTGCGCGTAATACAGGCGCTATACGAACACAGAATGAGAGACACCTAGTGACAGCGTTATGATATATGTCTGGTAATGGCTGGTTACTCGTCGAAACAGAAAAAAAAACGCGCGCGCCCACTAGCCGCTCGCGAACAATGGCTGCCGCAACCGCTAACGCCACCTATGATAATACACCTCCAGCTAATCCGACCTGTAGTAAATGTGTGTACGAGCGCACGTTTTTGTTTACACCATTTTTCTTATTTTCCTAGGTAATCTCTTTCGGCGATCTATATATATTCGCGCGAGTAAATACTATCACAGCTCCGGGTTCTTTTATATCTCATGATCTCTTCGGCTTGATCATTCTATACATATATATATATATATATATAGTATTCTATAATATATGTATATATATATTTATGTCATTCTATAATATATTTATATCATTCTATAATATATATATCATTCTATAATATATGTATATATATATATCATTCTATAATATATGTATATATATATATATATCATTCTATAATATATTTATATCATTCTATAATATATATATGTATCGTATTAAATATCTATACACATGTATACACCGATACTAAGAGATATAAATCACAGTGACCTGTGGCCACTTATAAGCTAATTAGACTTCATTGTTACCGTTAACAATGCAGTTGTGCATTTCTATCATCAATGATGTATTGCTCTACATTATACGCACACACACACACTCGCGTGCATAAAAACAGGAGCGCACCCATACTTATACATCCACAGATATATATATATATATATATAAATATATGTTGGGTTATATTTAGATTAGAATGTTGTTAATTAAGATAAAGTTAATATGCAGATTATGAATAATATACACGTGTATATGTATTATTCGACGTAGCCTATCATCCGTTGTACGCGAGATATACATTCCACTTTCTTATGTATACCTTTCTTTAGCTCATTTTATTTGTTATTATTATTTTGTGGAGTCATCAAAGTATGATATAATATGTAATATTTGTAATAAGTATTTTATAATGTTATTATAATTATTTGTAATGCACACATCTGTAACTTATACTTTTACGCATACCTCGACGCATAAACAACATCGCGCACATACATACACACCTATACACAAGCACTTACGCACACACACGCATTAACAGGTGAACATCGGAAGTTTAGCGGCTCAATGCGGTCTACAAGTAGGCGACAAGATTGCCAAGATTGCGGGCCAAAGTACGGATGATCTCCCTCACAAGGAAGTCCAGCAACGCATCGTCGCCACCGGCAACAGACTATCGCTGACCCTTCTCAGGTTAGCTGACCCAGCGAAGGTCATAGTGACCACCTCTCTATATGATCACCACTGCCACCACTACCACCACTTCTAACCATTGCATACCCCTTCATGATCTATGCCGAGTTTTTCTGAATATCGTTTATCACTACTCGGTTTTTGTATCTTTTACAATTTAGAGTGTGTACAATGTACACACTGTACATATGTGTATGTGTACAGTGTGTACAGTGTGTAGGTATTACTGCCTATGTATGTCTGCTCATCTGTAATGATCTGCCCCCCTTTAAGCGAGTTATACATCTTCAGAATTGTTATACGAATAAAATAAAATAACAAATTGTATTATCAAAATTACACATATGATCGTTTATCTATCATTTCATATATAAATTATATCTCAATATTATATATATAATTAAGTAAAAACGATCTTTTACGACACCTAGTATTCTAATTAATTATAAAATATTATAAAAAATATATTAGGTTTGTATATACTTATATTTACTTTTATTTCATTTATAATTAATTTCTATTGAAATATTTCACTATACTTTAAACCTGATTTTATCACTATTTTGATTTTGACTAATAATACTCTACTAAAATCATCATAACTATGTTTTTGTTACTTTTTAGTTTTAATTTTTACTTATATGTAGAAATCAGGCATATTTACATTCCAAGAGTTTTGGTTTATATATTCTAATAATTAAAATATTACAGCACATTACTTTCATAATTTAATAATAATACAAATAATATAAAAGTAATTTTCTCATATTTCGTTAAATCTTAAAAATATATTGAGTATCATGCTAATAAAGATAAATTGACTAAAAATATATAATAGATTTATAGGTATTCTATAACTGTACACTGTAGCTCGTCTACATGTAAACCCGCTAGGGTATCCCACTTAAAAGCATGCAAACCTCGCTGGCATTCAGTTGTATTTAGGCCACATGCCGAGCACTTCTCTTCTATGTTGATTGACATGTCTATAAATAAAATACCCTGATTACCTATGATGCTCTAGATAATACTTTTGCTGAGGTAATCTTTCATGGTTACACTGATATTAATTTAAACGTTTATATTCACATATATATATATATATATATATAATAAGTATTTATATGCGTATGCATAATTATATATGTATAAATAAAAATAAATAGAATATATTTGCGATGATTTAAAGGAATTAATCAGATTACCTATTTTTTCTATATTTAGATGCGCAATAATTATATAACATAGTGACTGTTATTTAGAATGTTACTGAAATCTATCTTTATATTTATTATATGTAACTCATTGATTTGGCACTTTTAATTAATTATTATGTAATAGTTTTCTGACATCATTGCAAAGGAATTCAGTGTTATCTTTAAATTTTTTCTGTTCATTTTCTACTGCGAAGAAGCATATACTAATATGGCATTAGTCTATATCACGCGTTGCTCTGAAGTAAATCTATTAATAGTACACGCATAATGCTTTGCATCATCATCATCATCACCACCACATCGTCTGCACTTCATAACGCTACTACTAGTCGATATAATGAACTCCTCTCTATTCTACCTCCCCTCACTTTCGTATCGATACCACTGCTCTAATCAAGCCATCTAGTGCAACATATCACCAACTAGTGGTGCTATGTAAAGCTGCACATTCAAGTGTACCGTTACATCGAGCATTGCGGATACGTTTCACTGAACTTTGACCCTACGCTATAATATCGCTAATTATCGTGATGACTCACCACTTTTCTAGAGGCGGAGTCACCAGCGTCCAGGGTCCGAATGTGTCTCAACCCGCCGCCCCTCAGACCTATGGTCAACCCGCCGCCCCTCAGACTGTCACTAACAATGCCCAGGTAGGTTTATTGTATGGCTATGTAACTTGTTTGTTTCGGTTCGGTGTGTAGTGAGATTCTCTTTGGTATGTGTAAGTCTATATGTCTAATTCGCTATGTATTTATGTGTATGTAAATATATGTATGTGTGTATGTATGTATGTATGTGTATATTTATAGAGTATGTGCTTGATAATAATTTACTCACCAATAATGATTATATGATTACTTACGATTATAAAAAATCTATGATTCATTTCTATCTATTATCATCTCTGAAGTAATATAACTGTACCGCTATTATTATCCACCTATAACTGATTATATCTGTTCTATACCTGTGATATATCAATCTCTGCCTACTACTACTACTACTACTACTACTACTACTACCCTGACTACTACTACTACTACTACTACTACTACTACTACTACCTGACTACTACTACTACTACTACTACTACTACTACTACTACTACTACTACTACTACTACTACTACTACTACTACTACTACTACTACTACTACTACTACTACTACTACTACTACTACTACTACTACTACTACTACTACTACTACTACTACTACTACTACTACTACTACTACTACTACTACTACTACTACTACTACTACTACTACTACTATTACTACTACTAAAACACTAATATACAATAACAATAACTTCTATTATTATTACTAATAGTTTATTATATTTCGTAATCATTGAGCTATTACAAAGTTTTACCACAATCATTGGTCTATAAATAGAGTTACTCCCTCTCTCTCTACTTATGTGATATCAATCATGTGATTCCTATGAAAGAATGGCCTCAAACCCTGCATACAAGTCCATTCCCAATGAGCTATTTATATCCGCATTACATAACATCTAAACTATATTATATAACATGCCTAAACTGCCTCACATCTTCTTATGTTATGTAGTTCTTGTTACTCTATTCTCACTTATAATGTGTTTAGATTATAAAGTAAACCTACCCACACACACACACACACACACACACACACACACACACACACACACACACACACACACACACGTATACATACACATACACACCCGCATTCATTGAGGTACTATTCTACTGCCTACCCTGCTAAAAGTGGTTTAAACAATGCATACTGGCTCGTGATAACGATATCTACATAGAAATAGCTATTCAAGTGTGTAACTTGATATTAGCCGTTGTTCACTTTGCTTCTGGTAACCTTTCTTACATACTTACATGCATGTAACGCTAACATACACTAACACACACACACACTAATACACACACATATATATATATATATATATATTACTTGTCATAAATACTATGGACACGTAAAAGTACAGCAACACACTATAGTTGCTAAGAATTCATCTCCTTTTATTGCAGTTGCAAAACAGAAGTTATATTTTGCATATTGAATTGCATCCTATAAATATCCACAACTAAAAATACTAGCATCTTCTATGTTACAGGTGTTTCCAGCTATCTGTGTAATACATCCTGCTACATGATATATCTAATATATATATATATATATATATATATATATATATAATTATTTATATAATATTCAGTGAGATATAATACAATAGTAATACTTTGTATACTTTTCGCGATGTTACATTTGATAGTCTCACTGTACTGCACTGTATACTGTTAATGGGTCACTACTGTATGATCGTGTGTGAGGTCACCCAACACTGTTATGAGTCATTGCATAACCACCACCACTACTAGTGCCCCCTGTTGAGCTTATGATTCATCTGTTTCAACAGTTATTTCACACACACACACACCCTTGCATAAATACGAATATACAAGAACTCATAATCTGGGTCCCACATGCTCACACACCCACACACACACACCCAAACACACACCCACACACACATGTATTGCATTGATAATAGATGTGTTAAACCCGTGTTCATACTGCGACTAGTGTCGCCCTCTATAAATCGTAAAGATGTTCAAAGTAACACACTACTACCACTACTACTAGTGTTGCTATATTTATACTTTATCATCGATATCTACTCACACCAATCTATACACATTACTATCTCTCTGTCTATGAATGCATGCATGCATAACTTATCATTATTATTGTATGAGTACACCATTATCTTATCATTGTCATCATTATTATTATTGTTTGTATGCATGTAGTTAATCTTATCCTTATTATTTATATTACAGTTTATTTATTTTTACTCTGATTCATTTTTATTTCTCTTATGAATATAGATATCTCTGTAATATGTGTGGAGAGATATTCTTATAATATATAAACGTATTCTAATATTATATATCTAAAGACATGTATGTATGTATGTATGCTTGTATTTTACCTATTCTTATATATTCACCTATATCTATGTTTGATAATCATATTTCTTACTTTTTCCTAGCAACCAAACACTGCTGCGAAACCATTCTATTCGGCTACTTCGTTGACCAATCAGACTGCGAGCTTATCGATAGGGTTTGCTTATCTAGTGTATTTATTGCCGTATCATCAATATTGTTTATAGCTCTTTATATTAACTTTAACTGTCACTCATTTATTATCACAAATTATTTGTGTCTATTTATATTGTCATGCGTAATGTATTGTTTATCTATTTACATTATCTATAAATAATGCAATTTCTATATATTTATATACATATATATATATATGTTAATATATACTTATGTTAATACTTAGTATTAAATATTTAAGCTTAATTATTACTCTACACTTCGAGTGATTGTTGCATTCTTTACAGATCGAACGCTGCTCAGTCTACCGGCAAGTCTAGTGTGACTATTAGTGCTGCCCCTAGTGTTCAAACTAGTGTGCAAACTAGTGCTCCTGCCCCCCCTAGTGTGCCTGGAAACTCGCATGTGAATTTGCCTCGTTTTAACGCACGCAACCTCACCGCCACCGCCACCAATAACAGCACTACCACCACCACCGCCGCCACTATCGTCACCGCTACTACGGCGCCTCCCACTACTCTAGCCACGCCCACAAACACTCCTACCGCCGAACTCGTACGGTCTAACGAGCGCGCCCAGATTACGATCACGTCGCCTACTTCTCCGGTGGCTTCAAGCCCCATCGGCGAAGTGAAGACCTCTACGCAATCTCGAACCTTTAGAATACTACAGGACTTAGTGGATAGTGGGCAAGGTTTAACCTCTGACCCCCCCCCCCCTTCATGCGCTACTCTATCTCATCTTTATCGACGATTAGTCTATGATGTAGACTATTCGAGTACAGTTCGCATACAAATAACTACACTATTATTAACCTACCACATATGTGCACAATACAGTTATTGTGTTCTCGTTATAACATCATAGTCTACATTATATCATCATTGATTATCGTAGTCTCTTATTAATATATTATAAATGTTTAAAAAGCATATCAACAAATAGTTACTAACTTCTAGTAGTAGTGTGTCGCACTAAACAAATGGTCGATCACTTTCTGTTTGGGTGTGATCAAGTAAATGTAAAATTGACTAAATGGTCAGTCTTTTTTATAGGAATTGTTATATTTTACTTATACATTGTTTGTCATATAATTTTGTTTCTCGAAATACAGAACAATTATCTGGGGATAAGCAAAATACATAAATATTAATTAAATTTAAATAAATTAAAGATATATTATTATTATTATTTTAAATTAATGCATTAAATTAATACATGATATTTTGTATCGTTTTGCATAGTATCGTTACATTTCAATTGAATTTTTTTTCATTTAATTTTACACATTTTTAATTGATATATATCTTATTTTAATTTTAATATGTATATATTTTTTAAATAAAATAATTTCTATTTGGTAAACAACAAATATACGACCCTCGACCGACCATATTTACATTCTGATCAGTGTGACACTCTCTTTACTAGCTAGTATTACATATAGAACTATTGACAAACTGACACACACATACCACATACTAGAAGCATTGATTTCAACCATTGACTTGAACCATTGACTTGAAGCCTACCTTCCGCTTTCCCTTTATAGATATCACAGGTCGTCTGAGCCCTAACAACTCGAAGAGTAGATCTCCATCTCCCGCTCGTAAAACTTACAACTCTGCGGCTGCCCTCTATAGGTTGCGACCCGCAGCACCCGCACCCTATCACAACCCCCCTTAAACTAAATATTTCTACACTATTTGTAGTAGTTTACCCCCTGCATTCATTTCAGTGATCCTCGCTTTTTTAGCAGTATATTTATAGCTATCTCTCTGTCGGGTATTCACTTCCGCGAGTGATATCGATGAAGCTTCCATACAACGTACTGTATGTCCATCTCCCACATACATTATGTTTTGTATGCGCGCGCGCGTGTGTGTGCGCGTGTGTAGGCGTGTTCACTTAGTTATACGATTCTTAACCTAATTATTCCATTATCTACTTATCAATAACTTATCAATAATTCCGAATCACTCTCTTAGGATTACCGTGGCAAAGGTATTACGAATGTTTGTTTGTTTATGTGTTTACGTGCGTTTGCATTTATGCGTTTAACCCTAGTCATAATAAACCACCACCACTATTGAGGCCCCCACCCCCATCCATTCCATGCATCTGTTTGATTGCGGCATGTTTTGATTTTATCCATTTCCATAGCAACAACAGTAACAACAACAACAAAAACACCGATAACAACGTTGCGGCTCCCAAGGTCGTCGTGAAACAGTCGCCGACCTTCAATATGATTCACGATTCGGCGCCGCCTAGTGAGCAGACTATGAGTGCCCCTCCTCCCGCGACCTTTACCCCCAAACGTATTACTATACCGTCTAGACCCGCCTCCAACACTACTGTACCCGCTGCACCCGCAGTACCCGCTACGAAATCTACGGTACCCACCGCGAGACCTGTGTTAGTAGATGTTGTTTGCCGTTCTCCTCTCATTATATCCACTGTGAATGAGCATACGCATGATTCCCTCCACAAACATCATCGATGTGTTTGTTTTCTTCTTTGTCCTCGTGGTTTTGCTTTTTTAGCGGATTTAGAATATTGCGGATATGTCAGAAGAATTCCAATGCTAAATACAATAATCTACTAAATATATTTATATATATATATATGTGTGTGTATATTGAAGTTAAGGAAATGATTTCTATTTTCATTATCGTGAGTAAACATTATTTCCTAGGTTAATATGAAAATTTCATTAAAATTAGTGATACTTCCTCATTTAAAAGTACAAAATTATGTCATTTTATATTGGATATAGAATTACCTAGCTTTGTTTAATCTAAATTATCATTTTATTATGATTAATTACATACAAATATACATTTATTAATTTTATGTTTATAAATATTTATATTGAAATTCTATATTAATGACATTTATAAACAAATTATTTTATATATTGTTTTATCAACTGAAATATATATATATATATAGAGAGAGAGAATTATTAGTAATTAATTATTAAAATTCCTTTATATATTGTTATTTATTAACTTCAGTAAAAACTACACTTAAATATGTGCTGCCACACACTATAGAATTTAAGATCTATGAATTGATTATTATAGTCTGGTATTAAATTACTATGTAGTTTTTAACTAGTGAGAAATATCATTATAATATATGAATACATTAACATTATAATAACTTATAATGCATTAATACATTCTTTATGTATGTTCATATAATATAACAATCATTCAGCCATTGATAAACTCTACTAAGGGTTTAAAGCATAATGGTAACATTGGCAGTAATATCCTTCTAGATATTCATATTGCTATACAAGTTTATTATATTATTTGTAATAGCATTATTCATCACATTATGCATTACATAAGTAGACTATTTAATATTTAAAGTCTATAATTATTTAATATTTAATGAATTACTGATTAGAAACTATAATAGTAGTAGTAATCACTTATTAGTATCTACAATAGTAGTGTCTTTGATGTTGTTTACCTTGATGATACATTGTAGTTTATTCTATTCTCCGTTACAACAAATAAATAACGCGCAATATTTAGTCTAAATATCGGTATCAATTCTGGTATCAATTCTATCGTGTAAGTATGGCTGCGTCTCTTAATACAGCTGCCTATTACAACGTAACGATGCTATAAGCCCCGCCCCTTCCGCAGAACCGCACCCGTAGCTAAACCCGCTGGTACGCATTGGCTGCCCAAGAGACCGACCGGTGCACGCAACATGAAAGTGGGACGCAGCGGAGAGGCTATGAACATGCAACAGTCTGCTGGTGGTAGGGTTCCTATCTGCGAGGCTTGTCACGTTACCATTAGGTTAGCGTCGGGGTATAGCGTAGTGTGTTGTGGGCGATGGTTTCATTGGGATAATGTACGATATATAATGTATGACATATAATGTACAATATATCATAGAGTACGAAATATTATTAGTTTGATATATTTCATGTTGTATCACATTGTAATGCGAGTCTTTTAAAACCAGTATGTATGACAACATTGCTATTACATCATATAGAGAATGCAATGTAGTTAATTGTATTCCTTTGTGTGTATTTCCTTTATACTATTGAAGTAGTGTAACATTAGATAACATCTTAAATATGTTGTATATTGTTTGATTCACAAATAAATTACATAATTTAAATATCACTTATTTATTTTTATTT
This sequence comes from Osedax fenrisi, assembly GCA_964019155.1. Classification (NCBI taxonomy): domain Eukaryota; kingdom Metazoa; phylum Annelida; class Polychaeta; order Sabellida; family Siboglinidae; genus Osedax; species Osedax fenrisi. The sequence continues at coordinate 67,675,754 of OZ025242.1, forward strand.
CATAATTTATTGATTACGAATATTAAAGAATACTAACTATTTATTACAACAATATTAATTATATATTTGTATAGTTTACATATACAATATATATTATTATATAATTTATAAAAGATTACATTTAAAAGACATTACAATTATTATAAATGGATATTATCTAATGCTAATATTATTTTTATATTTAATCAAGATACTAAATCATTATCAATGTTTTTTTTTCTTCAATTTTTTACAATGAATAATATTTAAGTAATACAATGAATAATATCTAAGTAATTCAATGAGTAATATCTAAGCAATACAATGAGTAATATCTAAGTAATACAATGAATTATAGTAAAGTACTGTGATATCCTTGATAAATTAATAAAAAGATTAAAATCAATAGAATAGTGCAATGTATTCAAATTGAATATATATCTTATACTATATTACACCATTAAGTATACCTACCATACTAAATGTAGTATAACCTATAAAGTCTCACTTTTCTATCTACTTATAAGCCGCTCCGTTGTTATACCTGAACGAATTCTATTATCGGTGGTTTCTTGGTTCTAATAGAGGATAGATGTGTGGAAACCTACCATGTAGACATTTTACGATCCTTTTATGTCCAGAATGAATCTATACGATATAGATTTATGTTTACATTATATATCATATATCATATGATTCAGATATTATTATACTGATACGGTTACTAATACGGTTACTACTGATATTACTGATCTGCTGATGCTGTTACTAAATGTATATGTAATAATAGTACATTTACTACCATAACTACTACCTCATAAAACATGCTCTACCACTATTATATAACTACTAGCTTTAATACTACTACTACGACTACTACAACGTCCATCGCTACCACTATACAGAGGACCTTTCATCCTTGCCCTCGAGAAGAGCTGGTGCCCTGAGCACTTTGTATGTTCGAACCCGCAGTGTAGGAGTTCACTGATTGACAGCGGCTTCATTGAAGAGGCTGGCAACTTATTCTGCGTCGAAGACTACAAGAATCACTTTGCGCCACCGTGTGCGAAGTGTCAACAGCCTATCGTCGGGGTTAGTCGCATGACGGTAGTGTTTTCCCGCCCCCCCCCCCTTCACTCTAGTTAAGGGTAGGTAAACCTCTGAAATTTATAAAAAAAATTATTTCAAAATTTTGTTAAATAATATTCAAATATAAAATATTGGCTTATAAAAAAACTTATTAAATATAAATATATCAAGTGATACAATTTTTGTAATTTTGGTGACATTTTTTTCCTACATAACTTAGATATAAGGTACCTATACAAATAAATGATAATATCATTAAAACTATAATATCATTATATGAAATGTGTATTATTAATATTTTCTTAAAATTCATATAATTAGGCATATATTATCGTTTCTATTTATATAACAACTTATCCATATTAGAAAATAGCTTATAAATTAAAGAGCTATATATATTCTTTCCAATAATTTTCCTATAATTTATATTATTTTATAAATATAAATATATATGTATATAAATATATATGTTACAATTAATGAATGTATTATAATTGATAATTATCAATTTCATTTTTACCTATCTATTAAATCATATCTTTTAGAGTTCTACATTGCGACATCTCATTAAAATGATATATAAATAAGTTTTTACATAAAATATAACTAAAATAAGCTATTTTAAAACTATATCATTACATAAATTGTAATAATAATTTTATAATTAAAGACAAATTTAATATAATTTAATAATCATCATATTTGAATGAATCTAAGATCGTTTTTAGAATTTCAAAAGTTTATAAAATATCTAAATTTAAATAATCTACTTTAAATAGGCAGTTTATTATTTATAATAGCATCATGTGATGAGTTAGCAGCTGTTTATATATTTCATATATTTTCTATTGTTGTATATTTCGTTCAACCTACTTTTGCTATTGCTTACTATTTATAACTTATACAACTTATATAACTTATATAACATATATATATATATATATACTCATTACTTATACTTATTATACTTTATTATACATTAAGGGGATATTGCAGTTATATGTAATAGGCTATATACAGTAGTATTATAAACAAAGATTTTGCGAAGCAAAGATATAAAACTCAATATATATGCAACGTAATTAATAACTACTACCTTCCACTGCTGGCTGTAGTATCGAATCACTGAAATAGATTTAGGTTTGGCTCGGTTTCTATACAACAATGTTTTCATTGCTCTATTAAGGCTATGTGCGGGTTTCAGCGCTCTAATGTATAAGAATAGGACAAAATAGAAAAAAATACCCTTATCATAAATACATCTCCTCATTCAATAATGAATGAATCATTCTAAAATAAATTGTATCTTATTTAGTTTATATTGGTCTACAATAAAATCACTAAAGAAAAATCCCAAATTGTTCTGGTCGGTCAAGAATTTGTTGGTAAAAAAATGGTAAATTTGGTAATTTTTCGGACCATTTTTTTTTGACCAATAAATTATTTTTTTTTTAAATATGTGCATTTTTTTATGTATTGTTATATAATATAATTCTCTGACAAAATTATTGTAATCGGTAATTTATTGACTGACTAGATGATATTTGAATACGAAAAAACATTATTCTGAGATAATCAACTTTAAAGTTTTTCTACATTTTTTTTCCTTATTTAAAATTATTTTTAATTATATACATTCTATTTCATAATAATAATCAACTTGGTTTTAAAATTATTTTTAATTATATACATTCTATTTCATAATAATAATCAACTTGGTTTTTAAAATTATTTTTAATTATATACATTCTATTTCATAATAATAATCAACTTGGTTTTTAAAATTATTTTTAATTATTTAGAAGTTATTGATTATAAATAAATATATACATTCTATTTTATAAGAATAATTGAAGACATATATTTTATTAAAATTTTCCAGATGAATAGTACTACTTGTCTTGTAGGCGTCTTGTCCTATTAGCGTGGCTCTCTTCTTGTTAATATCTCTTCTTATTCGACCTTTTCTTATCGATGAGAATCGATTTGAGAATTTGAAGATTCAGGAGAATCTATTTGAGAAGTTGAAGGAGTATCAATAGATTGTAATGACTATAAATAATAAATTATATTAGACACATATATATTTATTACACGATATTTTATAAATAATAAGCTATATTATATTTATAAATAAACTATATATTAGATTATTTAAAATTATATTAGACTCAATATATTTTATTACACGATATTTTATAAATAATAAGCTATATTATATTTATAATAAACTATATTAGATTATTTAGAATTATAAATTATATTAGTCTCAATATATATTATTACACAATATTTGATAAATAATAAGCTCTATTATATTTATAAATAAATTATATTATATTTATAAATAATAACTATCAATAGAAGATTATTATTTTGATAATTCAAATATACTATAAAATAAAAATGGATTCTCTTTGAAATTCATAATAATTATTTACATTATCATACTTTATCATATATAATTCTAAATGTATTATTATCATCTATACACTAATATAATAAACAGATAATACATTATATAATCATACCTTTCGTTTATTACAATTCCCCATTTGAGATCGGCTAGCGCGTTTTCGGAGAGGCATACTTTCAAAATAATGATAATAATAAAATAAAATTATTTATTCGAAATAATGCTATAAATAACACCTGTCATTTTACTCGACCAATGAATTGCTTGTAACTATAAACATAACCTTTGACGTATTTGTATTTATCAAAATAGTATTATCGAATGCTAAAAACAGTTGTAAAAATGGTAAAATACAACTCTATAAATATATACTTGAAAAAGTTGATATTTTATTTGATATAAAATATATTTTCCTCAACATTTTTATAAAGTACCTATTTTAAAAGCCTTTTTTTAACACTTATATGCAATAATTACGTTCAAAAATTTCACATCTGATAAATAATATATTAAATAATCAAATTCAATCTTAATAAAAAAAATGAAAAATTTATTTATTTTGAAACCCGCACATAGCCTTAAATTACATGTAATACAAATTAGCTTTTACTCGCCACATAGATATGTGTAGCATTTAAAACCAATATATGCTATTGCTTTGTTATATATTAGCAATTAACACTTAGTTTCATGATATACATAATAATTTAAAACATATTATTTTACATTTTAAAAGTGTATAATTTGATAAAAATTCATTGAAATAACTATAGATATCTTTGTGTTATTAAAAAATAAAAATAAAATATATAAAAAAAGTTAATATTATTTTTGTAGACCATTATTTTTCCTATTAAATACATAATGCTATTTATAAATACGTTAAAATCTATTTATAGAAGAGATGTTGGACCTACCCTTAAGTGGACTTACCTGATTTTCCTTTAATTTAATGATTATATATATAATACATTTATTCAATATATTATTATATATTTATATATTATGAATTAATTTTATGTTTTATATTATTTTTAAATCATTTCATTATTCCCTTCCTATACAATCTCTTGTATAAACATATGTTTTCATTATCTCATGATTATATAGTTATTATCTCATACGATATTACATACCTTGCATTTTATATATAACATTAATGATGAGAAATATTTATATTTAGTGATATATTTAGTAATATATTTATATATAATCATTATTAATTTGATAATTTTAATAAAACTGTAATCAAATCAAGCTATTTACTTGACTACACCGATAATAACAACAACAACAACAACAATAATAATGTAACCTAAGCGACCTATAATGAATGTGCATGCGCGAACCTTGACCTCTACTAGGACATGTGTTCAGCCCTCGATAAGAGATACCACCCGGAATGTTTTCTGTGCGTGGAATGCAAACAGCCGATTGGAGCCGGAACGTTCCATCTCGATCAAGGACTACCCTATTGTGATAAAGGTCTCAGTCTCTCTCTCTGTCGATGATTCATGCGTCGTCGTAACCGATGCTCGCGCGTCACTCACTATTTCGTAACCCCGCCCCCTTTAGAGCATAGAGCAGCGCCCCCTTTAGTCTGATTACGACGGTAACTATACGCTCCCATCTCTACCCCCCAATCCAACCCCGCCCGTACAGGAAGTGATTAACGCCCTTAAGGAAACGTTTCACACGGGATGTTTTGTGTGCGTTAGTTGTGACCGTTCGATCGGTTCCGGTCAATTTCACATTGAAGAGGGGCACGTGTATTGCGAGAAAGGTAGGTCGTTTGAGACCTTTCGCACCCCCACCCCTGCCCCCCCCCTCGCTCGTCCCGTTTTGAGTCCCCGCCCCTCTAGTTTTATCCTCGAATACCCACCATTGCAACCTTTCACCCCAGTCGCGAAGATATCAATCATCTTTTCGTCGCTAGTTTCGCTAGTTTGTTTCACTTATGTTGCGACTAGTTTTCAATCTTTCCTACCTCATCGCAACATTCTCTCGACTACTCCATTATCTATTATGTAGACTCTTTCACTTTGATTGATGCATGTACCTTACTATCAACTCCATTGACTTATTTACTCTATTTACTTATTTCACTTCGATGACTGTCAACTCTATTCACTTCAATGACTGTCAACTCTATTCACTTCAATGACTGTCCACTCTATTCACTTCAATGACTGCCACTCTCTATACTGACGCATGAGTTATCCCGTAGTTATAACTATTAGCTACATTAGTGTGTGTGTGTTTCACTAACGCTGTAAACATTGCTCAGATTGGGGATCACTGTTCCAGACTAAGTGCAACGGTTGTCAGTTCCCGATAGAGCCCGGCGATCGTTGGGTCGAAGCTTTAAGTCAAAACTGGCATTCGGAATGCTTCAATTGTTCAGTTAGTCGAACGCGCAACATACTCATGTATACATGTATATATACATATACGTACAACATATATCGTCATCGTAATAATCATTTTTAGAAGTGTTTATTTATAATGGTATATAATAAATAAAATTTAAATTAAATATATTCAATATCTTTTCACTTATAAATGACTTTACATTAAGATGTCTTTTCTATAGATTTGGCTCCAATTCTATCGTTTCACCCATTATAATATATAATATAATTGCTTATCACATTCTACGATATATTACGATATGATTAATGCGCAATATAATATGATTAATTTATGATACATATGTCTCCCACAATCGTAGACGTGTCAGATAAACTTGGAGGGTGAGAGTTTCTTTGCTAAATCAGGCCGGCCGTATTGCAAGAAACACGCCGCCCAGTTTTGACCACGGATTGTTCCGGATGAGTGATCGACGAACAGCAGGCGGCAGAGTGTCTCTTTGAAACCCCGATTAGTTTTGCTTGCTTTCCACAGTGTATTCACAGTGCTTGTTATTATTTCATTGTTCATATTACTCCTCTTGTTACCACCATCGTTATTATTACTACGATTGTTATTATCACATTATTACTGAATTAGATGAGAATAAAATTTACAATTTATGAATATTTCATTTAACAAAATATAATATATTTCTATATGAAGTTATTTAGTAAATTATTATTTATAGTTTGAATAATTTCTTATTCTATATATTTATAAATAGCATAAAATCTAATGCATTAAAGGACATATTGTAGTATGAATTGGAAATAAGATTACATTTATTTATTTAAAATTATTATCTATAATCAATATAATAAATATTCAATGTTAATAAGTTAATAGAATTTTAAATATCACAAATTTAAATTATAATTGAAATTTACAGTTTATTTTATATATATATATATATATATATATATATATAATATATATAATATAATATTTATACTAGTACAATATATTTCTATATTTAATACTAATAAGTAACAGAATATTTGTTGTGTCAATAATGTCTTCAATTTCTATAATGGATTATCGAAATATAACAGAATTCACTTTAATTATAAAATTCGAGTAACCAATAATTATTAATAAATTAGAAGTAATACAATTAAATTGCTATTAGATGATAATTTTAATCTAATATTTTAAATTCATAACTTCATGTATATTAATATATAATTAATATATAATATAATTAATTATAAGATAAACAAATTAATTAATTCACTTTAACTCCTAAATGGTTGTTTTAGTTATAACTAATGAATTTTCATATTGATATTTTACTTTTTGTTGTTATGATATCTTTCAACTGAGATTGGCCAAAGTATAGAATGATTAATATATATTAAAATTGTATTTAAAAATGTATCTATCGAAAGATAAAACGTAATAATATGTGATTAGATATAATATATAATATATAACATATAATATAAAGATTATATATAAAATATAAAATCATATGATTTTGTAAATAAATATATTTTTTATTTCAAATTATATTATATAAAAATCAGTAAATATAATATATTATCTATAAAATCATATAGGACTTGATGCATAAAAGTAACTATATGTATAATAAATAAACCTTTATAAATACAACCATTTATACATTACAAATATTGATAATTTAAAAAAAAAACTGATATTACCACTCTTTAATTTTAAACTTTTTAAAATTTTAAATTTTAAAGTTTGATTCTTTTAACATCCATAACATTTAATCTCTTGATACATTTATATTAATCTTTCATAACTTATTATAATAAATAACTCTTCATAAATATATTAAGTATTAGCTAAAAAATAACTTAGTTAATTGAAATTCCTGGAAATTATTGCAAATTTTGTTATTCTAAAAGTATTTTATAGGTCTTATACTCATCGTCGTATAATACAAAATGCAGGCATTCTCTTAGTTATTTTGGAAGTTATCGTACTTTTAGTAAAAATCTCATATCTTCACCATGTAAATATTCATATGTTAATAACCAGCTTATAACCAGCTTTAATAACTAGGAATACTATTCTTTAATATTATAATATACTGACATGAATAAGTAATGAATGTTTGATTTTATCCACGGAGTATAAATATAAGCACTAAGCAACAAAGCACTTATTATACATATATGATATATGATATATGCTTCTAAAACTAAACTATTTAACTGGGTAATACTATTAATCCTTTATTTTGTGAATATAATGATAGAAACATGATATAGCATTTGATTTATTAAGCTATATCATTTTATAAACGAAATGTCTATGCATATATGTGTCTAATATAATTTATATTAAAGAATAAAATAGTTGCGTCCTTTTTAGTAGATATTATTTTTAGTAAATTCACCAAATTAAAATAATGAGAAAATATTTAATTAAAAATGTAGGGGGATATTTTGATTTTATTATAACGAATGTTTATTTTTAATAGTAGGTGTTATAAAACATAATTTATAATTATTAATATAAATAATGAAGGTAAGATTTGTACATGAACTGATGTATAAATGATTATATAAATTATTTTTAGATACAAACAAAGGATACATTTTTTTATAAATGGAAATTATGAAGGAGGTCCCCAGTGGGGGGACTCCCCACAGAGCTAGAGAGAAACTCTCTAGCTCTATGGAGGTCCCGCATAAAAAATACTATTAAAATATTAGCTAAATCTTGACTAATGTGATAATTAATCTCAACTATCGATATAAAGAAAGTGGATAAGCAATTGAATGTAGTGTATGGCACTATCCGCTACAGTAGAAACCCACTTTTTATTTATAATATTTATTTTTACATATATATATTGATAATTACTAGAAATTTTAATGTATTATCTATACTAGAAATAAAATTATATATTTAAAATACATTATATCAACATTCCTCGTAATTTTGTGTATTTAAATTGAAGATATCATACTATTTTATTGATATTTATAATTTAAATCCATTGATATAGATAGAAGTCACTTCTATCTATTTCGACGAAAAGCCTACTATTTTAATATTTGACATATATAATATGACTAATATCCAATCAAAATCACTGATACCATTTTATTAATTTATCGATAAAAGTGTCATTCAAGTATCTATCTATTACATGAATTGCGTGCGTCAATTGCTTATCCACTTTCTTTATATCGATGATCTCAACATACGACGTAAGCAATACCAATTGGTATTAATTATAGGAGGTCTTGGTAATACTTACGTGGTATTTTGTGTGGAAATTTGGGTAAAATTCTCTTTTCAAATACACGTAAATGAGTCATATTTACTTAATTTATTATATTATATTTATTTTTTTTAATTAATAATATATAAGAAAAATAAATGTTTTATATAAATAGTCAAATTAAAAAAAAAAAATTCATGGACCCCTCAAAATGTTGGGACCCGTGCAATTTTCATCAGTTCCCCCTCTCCCTTAAGCCGGCCATGTATATAACAGGAGCAGGAAGTTTCTCACAAAAGCCTTGCGTCAGATATTAATTTTATTTATTATTGTAATAAACTACAAAGGGAAATGTTTAATTTGTATTATTATTTTCATGAATAATATAATGTATTGTATATATATATATATATAGGATATACCAGCTAATAGTAGTAGTAGCAGCATAATAGTATATTTTACAATAATAGCAACATAATAGCAGCATAATAGACTTTTAATGGCAGCATAATAGCAACAAAAAACAAACTTTATAATAGCAGCATAATAGCACAATGTAAACATTTGAGGCTATTATTGTATGCTATTATGCTAATCTGTCCCCCTCAAAGTATGTGGGTAGAATGGATGTAAATATTATTAAAACAAATAGTTCTTAAAATAAAAAGTATTTAAATGAACAACAAAACTAAAATTATATAAATATATAAATTATAAATACAATAATTAATTATATTATAAAAATGTAATTAAATAACATTGTTTTATAATGTTGTCTCATTGTTTGAATAAAACACGCGTAGTTATTATTAAATCAACCGAACTATAGGTCAATACTTTATTTTGAGAATGTTTATGATTTATAACATTATTTATTTCAATTTTACAAATGGCCGACTCACAAATAAAGTCTAACAAATCTCTTATATTAGTCTTAGGGTATTAGTATAATACTATAGTATAGTATAGTACTTATAAGTATTGAATTCGGCAACTAAGAATAATAAAAACATTTCTCCCAATTGTATATAAATTTGATACAGAATAATAATATGGTTTGTATTATATTATAAGATTATTTCATATAATATTAAAATAATATTAAAAATAATATTAAAAAATATTAATTGTTTTTTATATAAATAGGTCTACTAATTAATTATTAAATTAAATTAATAGTGTAAAATATAAATTATATGGTACACTATTTTTATAAATTAATTTACATGATTATGTTAACAATATATAATTTTAATGAATATATATATATATATATATATATATTAATTTTAATCGTATAAATTAAATTTCTATTTAAAAAAAACAAATTTTTAGAATAGATATAACAAATGTAACCCTATATTATAACATTCTAATAAATACATGATTATTTTTATATATTTATTTATGTATACTATTTAATTATTATATACAATATATGTAGTATTTCGGAGGGCAATCATGAGCGTAGTGATAACCTCACAAAAGGCATAATAACTGATTAAAGGGACGAACGCCACTCGTCTAAAAATAGATGTTAACATGTATGATATAGGGAATTGATATGTTTTTAAAAACAAGTGGGATCAAGTGACTTTTCAACGAAAAAAATCGACGGACATTGGTGTCCGCCGAATTTGTCCGTTGATCGTAACATTTATTTGATCCAACAAGTGTTTTAAAAAGGCTTTTATACAAAATAGTTATATATATAATTTTGTATTTATTATAGAGTATATTCTCTTCTCATAGTTGACATCATGAGTTTTTTTGCTAAAATATAAATTAAATAGTATATATTAAATATATGATATAATCTATTTTATTATTATAATCATTATATATACTTTAATTAATAATTAATTTTAAAACTTTAATTTTATTAAATAAATAATAGTTAATTAAGCTTACTTTGTTTTTTTTGTGAAGGTTTTTTGTCTAAATATAAATTAAATCTCATATAATATTATATACATTTAAATGTATTACATTTAATTCATGTTTGAACTTTAATTATTAGAGTATATTATGTTTATACTTGTAGTTTATTTATATAAGTAGCAGTTTTTTAAGATTTTTCTAAGGAAAGATACAAGTTATATGTATGAAATTGAATCACACGATTTTATCGTAAGTTTTAGGTGCATTTTTTTGTGACATACCAACGTACCAACATATCAAGTTAGCAAGATTTTTTTTGTATTGTACCAATGTCTGTATTCTTATTCATGTAAATGCAGATTGTATGTTGGGATGTTGGTACATTGGCATGTTACAAAAAACGCAACATCTCAACATCACAATGTACCAACGTTTACACAATGTAAAGATGGTATATATTATGAATGTATTTTCCGTAGACATAGACCTACCAATGTACCATCGGAAGTTGGTATATTACAAAAAGGCTCTCTTATATCATATAAAACTTACGAGACATCTGTGTAATTCAATTATCTATACAAAATACCTAGAGCGCCACCTATATCGGGTTAATTATGATTTTGAATGTACATATCTAGTAGCGAGTAAATTCTAATTTATATTGCATGTAATTTAATTGTACTATATAAATATTGTTGTATGGAAACCTTGCATTATTCGATACTACTGCTAGTAGCCGATAGTAGTTATTAATTATGTTGCATATATATGTTATATATTATGTTGTATATATACTATATATATTATATGGGGAGTGTTAAATAAAGCTTAGAAACATTTTTGTTAGTAGTAAATTAACTTGATTATTAAGATTAGTTTTTTTTTAAATATTAGTTCTTTGGTTTTTTGATTAAATATAAATTAAATAGCTATTCTATTATATATAAATATTATGTATTTACATACTATATTGAAATGACCATATATTACAAAATATAATTTTAATATTATATAATAATTATAATTTTATTATATAATTATTTTCATCAACCAAAAAACCATAAATAAACTTTGATAAAACCTATAAGAACTAGGAAAAAACCTGGAGCCAAAAAAAAGTTTTTTTTGCCAACTATGTCTCTTCTATATGATAAAATACCTATTTTTTTAAATTTCTATTAAATTTCTTCTCAAATATATTATATTTTATTTTTTTATAAATCTTATTATTTGTTGAATTTTTGTAGTTAATTATGTTTGTTACATATTTTCATTATAACTAAAAAAATAAAAACGATCTTTCTTGTATAAATACAATTAAATATCTTTATAATAGTGAAAATTTGAATAACATTCATAAAAAGTAACAACAAATCTTAGTGTTTTAATATCAATATGTATGACAAAAATAAAGTTATTAGAAATTTGAGTTCAAAGTAAATAGTTATTTTTATGGTAATTTTATTCGTATATATAATATATAATATTATTATATATATATATATATATATATATATATAATTCATAGTATTTACCTGTAGTATATACATTCATAGTATTTACCTGTGTTGGAAAGGGTTTCGACTATCGAATCTAATATTTAATTAACTATTTTCTTCCTTTGTAACCTCGTAATTTTAAATATGGAATTTGTTTCGGATTATACAATAATTTCTTACTAGGTAATTATCATATAATTCATTATTTTATTTAAAATAATAGAAACTTATCTTTATAATTATTACTGAATATAATTTAAATAACTATAAATAATTGCAGAATCATGAATATTTATATTTAATAAATAATAGATGTGAAGCTTTTAAAATGAATAATTTTACTATTCGAAACCTTCGAAGTGAATAATTTTACTATTTGAAAACTTCTAATACTTAATAAATATAATACTATTTGAAACCTTGGAAGTGTATTTATGTCAGGGTTGGTCGGTTTTTTTAATGGTTTTTTTGGTTTTTTTAACATTATAAAAGCATTATTTATTATTTTGTTACAATTTGTAACTATTTTTTTTATTATATTTTACTTTATTTTTATAATAAATATATTTTAATAAAATAATGTTATTAACATTTAATATTAATAATATATTATTGAAAATTTAATAATATATATATATATAATTAATATATATAAATAATATTCATTAGTATTGTATATTTTATACTTACTCTATATATGTATGTTTTGCAGACATTTAATAATCGATCTAGGTATATATAATATTTTCTAATTAATAATCTTAACATTTAATTATAAAAAAACCAAAAAAACCACAAAAAAACCGCCAACCCTGATTTATTTACTAATCGAAAACTTCACATGAGTGAAAAATCTGAAAATTTCCAACACTAGTATTTACTATATAATATATTGTGTATATGTTATAAATTACAGTATAAATACTATACAAATTATAGAATATAAAGAAATAATATATTCATTTAATTTAGTTTGATGTAATAATAATAAATAGTAATCAGAAATGCAGGTACAAATGAGCATGTATAAGCTTGAATATTCATTGGCTAATGTGGGACATGTAGCGTCACCTATATATATATATATATATATATATATATATATATATATATATATATACATTTATTCATAAATTCAACTTATAAATAAATAAAATAATATGACTATATTATGACTACTAATATTATTTTTGTTAGTAAATTGTTATTTTTTATATTTGTTGATATTATACATGGTATACTTTATATAATATAGTCTATTATATTATTAATATTGAAACTAATATTAAATGATATATATTGAATAGTATTGAAATTAATATATTTATCAATAATTACATTTTTTTGAAGTAAATTGTTATTAATATTATTATATTTTTTATAATTATACATTGTATAATTTATATAATATACATAATATAGAATTAATAATAGTCTATTATTATTAATATTTATACTAATTTTAAATGATATAATATTAAAATTAATATATTTATCAATAATTGTATATACAAAAATCAAAAAAGCCGAACAACCCTGATTTTAAGTTTAATAAAAACTAGTACAAATCTATATTATATAGTATACTGTATACTTTATAAATAATATATATGGGTACTTGGTTAAAAGCTCATAGATTTTATAATATAACACTATTTGTTAAAACGCAAAATTATTTAACCAAATTAGTGAGTTTGATATATATATCATTTGACCTGTAATCAATAAAAACTAAGGATAATAAACGTTTGTTTAAATGTTAAATTAGATGAATATTTTGTCATTAAATTATATTATAATATGATTAGTTATAATTTTAATAGATATATACGCGATTAGATATTATACACTTTATAGTATGTTTTATATATATTATGGTTTGTAACCAGTCCATCCCCACATCTTTCTCTCCCTCTCATCCTCCTACTTCCTTCCTCCCCGTCCCTGACACCAATACTCCCTTCCACCAGCTCTCAGTATCGTCAGTATCAACATCAGCAAAAGAACAATAGACCACCTCAATCCTAAAGATGTCAAGAATGATGTGCCCAGTTCATTCACTTTCGATGCTGTCTACGACAAATTGTTAGATTGTATGGATAATAAATACCTTCAGAATATATCATTCTCCTCCCCTTCTTACACAATCTCACCACCCATATTAACCTTCTCTCACACACCTTTTCACAACAATTACCAGAGCTAAACAGAGTGACCTCTACGATGAAATATTCCGCGTCCTTGTACAAGCTGTTCTCGACGGATTCAACACAATATTCACGTACGGACAAACATGAACTGGTAAAACTAATATCAGCACTAATTTAGATGTAACACCATAATATACGTATTTGACCTATTTATAGTTGCCTATGTATTATCACAATGATGGATTCTAATGAAATTAACGTTTATAATATATAATTTTAATATATATTTTTTTTCAAAATATTCTATTTGAAATAATTTTATTAAATATAATGTTCATATAAATTGATAATAATGATATTAATAATTAATCAGCGAATATTATTTTCACGGTGATATTTAAATTTTAAAAATAAATTCATTTCATAACAATGAAATAAAGTTTATCTCATAAATAAGCGTGACATCTAAACTTAATGTGACTGATTGCAGTATAATGTAGTATAGTATATAGTAATACTAAGTAATGTTATATTGAATTGAAATACCTATTTTTTGAGTTTTAAATTAGAATTAAATTGAATGTATTTTATTTTCATTTTATCATCGTTTCATTATTTCCCTAACTCATGTTTCATATTAAGATTTCCTTAATTAAATTTAAACTTCCTTGTTCCAAATATAATGAGATGTAATTAAGTATAATGCAATGTAATATTGTTTGATGTTACCAAATAATATATGGTGTTATATATATAGTTAAACTTTACGTAAACTAAACGTAAACTTTACAGACTGTTGGAGTTAGGATTTTAGTAGTCCGTCTAAGCAAGATAGTGGCCTTTCTTTACCGTACCCATCATCAAACTACTGTCAGCTATTTGACCCAAGGGATCTTGCATGCATTACATTCAAGGACTATGTGACTATTGATATCAATAAGGATGTCCTAAAGTTAGCATCACTACTATTACTACTACTACTACTACTACTACTACTACTACTACTACTAACACCACCACATTAACATTATAAATGACAATTTATATTTATATTTCATTTATACAGAATAAAGTGGAACAAATGAAGTATGACTCATCATCTACAGTGAGATTCACTATGACTCTTCTGCATTTAATTAGTATATAGGATATTTAAATTAGAAATATTTAACTATGTAATGCATTGTCATATCAATTAGTTATGTATTATCTTTATATATATATAATGTATTATTGACTACTTTTATAAGTTGATAGTTTGATCTTCTACATCTCATTAATAATAGAATATCGGTATTATACTTATAGTTTGTAGTTTTCTATATTATTATGAATAGGTATAATTACTGCTATTTTCATATTTTATGGATAAATGTATTTCTTTAAAATTAAATTAAATAAATGGAGTGAAGTTTTTAATAGTTGGTTTTTATTAATTTAAAATCTACACCATCATGATCTTTTGAGCATTTAGAATCCATTAATATATATTTAATTTATTTTACTATTTATTAAATTTGTATCCTATATTATATTAATATATAGGTTCTCAAAATCATTATTGATATGTTGACCCATACTGGAAAAATGAGTATTAAATTCAATCCCAATATTATTAGAATCTCTAACATAAACCTATATCATTACTTTTTATTAACAACATTATTGATTTTACTACATTTTTTTTAGTATGTGTTAATTTATTTAAAAGTTTCCACTTCTAATTTTTAGAAGATTAAAAATCTACATTTTTTTTGATTGATTTGCTAAATATACTGATATATATAGATATAAACTAAATATATAGATATATTTTTTTCCATTTTTTATTGTCTATTTAAATTGTTAATTGAATTATAAATTTCCCAGTTATGTCTATTTTATTGTTTAGAAATATGTTATAAAGTTTATTTTTTTAATTTATTTTGAAAATATTTGTTTTATTTCATTTGAATTATTTTTAATGGTATGCGATTATAATTATTTATAAACGTGCTTATTAATATAGCATAGCATAATTCGACATTTTCCGAGTTATATAAATCATAAAATTCAATATACCATAAATCATTTATACATTTCTCAATGTTATTTTTGTTTAACGTTCTTTTGTAACTAATTTTTCAATTATTGCTCTCTATATTTTTATTAAAATTGAATTATAGTACACCGCGAGATCACCGGTCTACCGCCGCCCCTAAACCTCAACCGTCCGATGTATCAATCAGATGATAGTAAAGATAATAGCGCTGTAGAGGCAACCAAGAAGATGATGACTGATGAGATGAGGGATTCATATATGACTGTATCGATGGATGCGCGAGGTGATGAAAATCATGAATGGGACGTGGAGGATACTGATATGGAGGAGCTGTATTAATTGTTGTATACTACTTTTACTATTACTATTAATACTAGTAATAGTAAAAATCTAGTACTAGTCTAGTAGTATACAACAATTAATACAGCTCCTCCATATCAGTATCCTCCACGTCCCATTCATGATTTTCATCACCTCGCGCATCCATCGATACAGTCATATATGAATCCCTCATCTCATCAGTCATCATCTTCTTGGTTGCCTCTACAGCGCTATTATCTTTACTATCATCTGATTGATACATCGGACGGTTGAGGTTTAGGGGCGGCGGTAGACTGGTGATCTCGCTTAAACCCTTTTCAAACCCACCGCCGGCGCCGTTCTATTCGACATCATCGTACGAATGAGTAGGTCCGTCTTCTTCAGCATCTCTTGGTGATGCCGCAACGAGGGTAGGACGTCCAGACTCTGTAGGCTTAGCTCTTCGATGGAGTCCACTTTCAGCGTGTTACACATCCTCTCGGCTAACTTCTCCATCGATACTTAATTGGTACATCGGACGGTTTAGGGGCGGCGGTAGACTAGTAACCTCGCGGTGTTTGTGTTTGAGGTTTAAAAATTGCCTGGGCTACTTAGGGTCGCATACTTTTAGACTGCTCCGCTTTGACCAATTTGTTCATTGATTCTCTGTAGGAATTATTCATTGATTCGTTGAATGAATTATTTACTGCATCGCTGTAGGAATTGCTAACTGCATCACTGTAGGAATTGTTCACTGTATTCATCTCTAATCATCTATTAATATAGATAATTATATAATCATCTATATATATAAAGGATAAGAACATTATTTAAATTCACCAACAATATAAGTAACAGTGTACTTTTATTATAGTATACATATATATATATATATATATGTATAAAAATATATAATTTATTTCATTATTCTATATACTAGATACCCTATAGGGCAGTGGTTCCCACACTTTTTTCTTAAGCGACCCCTTTTTAAGTTTTTTTTTATACAATGACCCCTAACTTAGGGGCCCTAAGTATACATTTTAACATACGTCTTTTGAATTTATTTTAATTGACATTTCTTCACTGGCAATACATTTCAAGATATATTTAGCGCAAGGAACAATACGTTCTTCATCAATTGTGTGTGGTTGCTTTGCTTTTGTAAATTTTAATGCTACCTGAATACCATTATATTAACATATTAAATATATTACAATTATATTTACCTTATATTTACTTAATATATAAGACATCATTATTTATTATTTATTTTAATGTTATACAATTTATAAAATCTCGCGACCCCCAACAAAATGGCAGGCGACCCACTTGTGGGTCGCTACCCCCATTTTGGGAACCACTGCTATAGGGCATAAAATATACTGTAATTCACTTGAATGAGCTCTCTCTTTAATTGATTTCTTATATTAAGAATGTTTAGATAAAAGTATCTTACACTATAAAGTGTTCTAATATTTCATTTGAGATATTAACGTTGATATTTTAATTAATGTACTATAGATTATTATTATCATCGTGATAAAATATGTTTATTAAATTAAACATCATTATCTGCATTCCTATAATGCATAAACTATTTAACTGTTAAGTACTGACTACTTAACTGACCTATGTATAATATAAATTATGATATATTCTATAGAATATATATATACATTTATAGAAAACAATATATATTTAATTATAATTATTATTAGAATCGATCTATTATTATAGATTATATTATCGATTAAATAAATAAAATAAGGTGTGTATATATAGACAAATATCTAACTACATGACAATGCATTTCTATTAAACATTTCATAATTTATATCCTATATTCATTGTTATAATTAAATAAAGAAAGCCTCAACTAAGAAACAATAGAATACTTGAATAATAAATGTTAGTATATGGATTTGTTAAATAATGTCATGATATTATATTAAACACATTTAATAATTGGTATGATAACATATAACTAATTTTATATAAATAAATATATATTAATATATATATATATATATATTAATATATTTATATAAATAGATAGATCAGTACTGGCTAATTCGGAAAAGATGGTGTGTCCGAATTATAAGATTAAGTGTTATGCATTAAAAGTTACCGCTTAATGTTTGTCGAAAATAAATTGTATTTATCTATTTATTTATTGATGTTTTTAATTAACTATTATAAATTATTATACTAGAAATACCCTATAAATGTATAATATATAACTATTTAATAATATTAGTACTAATTAAATAATATATATATATATATAACTTCTTATAATAATAGATTTCACTGAACGAAAATATAATAAAGATCACATTTCACTATGTGATATGTTCACTACTATTTAACCCGAGGGCATCTTCATTACTGACACTTGCACTAGATCATCTGTAACTCCTTTATTAAGTATGACTATAATTTATATAGTTGACCATGCCTACAGGTAATAGAATAGGTGGAAATATTTTAATAATGATTAGAAGTTGCTTCTGTTAACAACTATTATGTATACATATTTTCAATTCACTAAATCAGAATTCATTACAGTTTAAATAAAATCTATATATTTAATTATAGTAATACATCTATGATTTTCACTATATTTGTGATATACCTAACATCAATTACATAACTTTCTATCTCACTGTCTTAATTACTTTAATATAACTAGATTGGTTATAATAATTAGGGAATATAATATACAAAAAATAGAATATTAATGATTATAAATAATATAATTTTATTTAAAAAGTTAATGTTGCTTTAGTTATATAATGTTGATTGATGTTGTACCAGTATATTTAAAATTGTCTACATCCTCTAGAGGTTTCCCATATGTTAATAGGGGTATTCATTATATTGCCATACATATGTAATGATATCTTGCTCTTTTAAAAGAACTGATCCATGGTTCATACCGTAGTTTGAAGAATTCCTCAACCTCATATCTGTAAAGTTATGCACTACCTACCATAATATCAATTTTATCAGCAAATCGTAGATCTCTAATTTGTTGTTCCTACAATGAAATAATTGTTATATAGTTTGCCAGTACTTCTTATATTCTTGCTTCTGTAACTATATAGATTAGACAACCTAGCATTACTCCTTGTTATTGAGAACGGAATTACAATTGTTGTTTAGTAATACATAAATATATTTTTAAATATGTTATATATACTAGTTATCATTGAAGTAAGATCTTTAATTATATTTAAAGACCCATGATTAGCATAAATCCATATGTCATACTATACATATAACTAGTTGTTTTAAAGTAGATATTAGAAATAATTTCATAGCAATCTTTGTTATTTCGGGTGCTTCTAAATCAATTATCTGTAATGAAATATTTGATTTAACATGTTATTATTAATAGAACACATTTTTTCTAAAACTAGCCTGTTAATCTGAAAATATATCCGTGAATTTTAGTCAATTTATGTTTATTTTAAGGAGAATATTTCTAGCATGACTGATCAAACTAATATCGTAATAGTTGGAGCATAGGAATCTACTTTCAGGTCACCTTTAATTTGTAAAGGTATTATCCAGGGTATTATAAGTTATGGTGTCATCGCTTTCTATCTCTCTTTAGTATATCATATTTTCTGATATAGTGTCGATTATATTTTCGTAAGTAATTTGCCTCCTTCTTTAAAAAGTTCACATGCAATATCAATTATGTATGATGTACATGTCATAAGAAATTGTATAACCCTTTCAACTTCTGAGTGAAGTATGGGTAGATGTTCATTGTCGTCATAGATATCTATATTATAGGTATATTTCAAGTATTTATATTTAATAGGAAAAGGTAAACATCCATGCAATATTCAGTCCACCTACGTATAATTGCAGATTGATAAGAAATAGGATTATCATATTCATCTTTGATTAAGAACGATTTTATTAAATTTGTAATAGATTTTAGTTTAGTTCATTTATTGTGAAGTTGTTTTTTAAAATTTTCATTTAATGATTTACACTCATCTTTCAACCAGTTACACTTTACCGTCTTCGTGCTCCTCCGTAATAAATATTATACTTCTCTTAACTATTTTCAAAATACTACTAATAACTTTAAACAAATGTATTACCTAGAGATAAACATTAACATGGAAACCTCCACTATACGTCTATAACAATACATTATTGTATTTAATAACGCGATATATATAAAAAATATCAATACTAATATTACTTCTGAATTATAAATCATCAACTAATTTATATCTAGAATATTTTCAATAAGATCAGAAGTATATCAAATATTATATAATCAAATATTTGATTATCCAGTTCAAATTGAATTGTTATCTTTGACTAAACGATCGTACTATACTTTCTACCCTACTACTGCTTTCTACTATTTATATCCCAATAAATAATAATAACAGTACTGCTCAATTAAACAAACTAGTTTTTTTAATAAATATATTCTTCTTTATAATTGTTTATAAAATAAATAAATAGAATTATAAACATGTAAAATACAAGAAATTCGGAAAATCTGTGCCTATATTACACCATATATTTTACCATTTGTTAAACTATAAATCTATATATTACACCATGATTTATAACAATAATGGATTGCGCAAAATTATGTATTTCTTTCACGATAATTACTCAAAGGATTGCTCATGTGAACACCATAAATTTGCAATTGTAAAATGTTGTATTTTTCTGCGACATTTGAATGAATAGATTTCTTATGTGAACACCACTTTAACATAATATATTATTTTATCTAAATCATTTACTAAAGTTTAGTTATTGTCAAAATATTATTATATTCAATATAATATTGTCATATATATGATATAAATTAGTTCATTAATAATAATGTAGCATACCAATTGTATGCTACAATAAATTATACATATTTATGAATTGTTATTTATATTTTAGATTACATTTGTACTTGTTTCCTAAATGTTATATTTTATATTAGCCAATTAAATATGCACATATCAATTACTTAGTTTACATAATAAACATTAGAGTGAGGTACTTTACTAAATATATATTGTTTAAATCATAGAGCTAGAAAGAATTCTCTCTAGCAATATGGTTTAAATGCATGAATTTCCTGAAGCTAAAGGAGGCCATGATTATATTCCTAGTAATATATTTAACTTCTTTGAGTATTTTAAAGATTTAGCGAAAATCATGCGCAAACACTTTTTTATGTTTAAATTCAAATATATTTAGTTTTCATTATTATTATTTATACAAACTAAAGTTTTAAATTAACTATCTAAACTAAAGTTCGCTTCATGTAAACTTAATATAAATAAATTACTAACTTTTATAAAGATATGAATCATATTTTACACATATATTTGCCAATATATATTGCCAATATTATTGGTGATAAACTTGATTAAATTT
The DNA here is from genome assembly GCA_964019155.1 of Osedax fenrisi. Classification (NCBI taxonomy): domain Eukaryota; kingdom Metazoa; phylum Annelida; class Polychaeta; order Sabellida; family Siboglinidae; genus Osedax; species Osedax fenrisi. The sequence goes on from OZ025242.1 coordinate 67,698,147, forward strand.
ACGAATTTCGTTACGAAACTATTATAGTTACTTAATTAGTTACTAACTTAGTTAGTAACTATAATACTATTATTATAATAGAATAATTATAGTATAATTATTATAATAATAGTTACTATTATAATAATAATAAGTAGTCTATTGAATTTCATATATAAAAATGTTTTAATTAAAAAGAAAATCTGAAAAATAAGTTATAATCGATCAACGAGTAACTGGAATATTATTTATATCCTCAGATAAATATATTCCAACTATTATAGTTACTATAATTTTTATAATAATTAAAAGTATACCCATAACGTTTATGATAAACATATAGGATATCTCTACCAGTTATCACTAATAATTGAATCAATGATCGATTCAATGGTAATCAGGTATTTATTTGTTTAATTATTTAAGGGTTTGTGTGTATTTATAATTATTATAATAATATAATGTTATATAGTCATATATTATATATTATGATAAGTGAACTATATAATATATATATATATATATATATATATATATACACAATATAATATGCAAATCCAAACCACGGTTTAACATAAATCTATATCATATATCACATGAAAATACTTAATTAATTGTTATAATAAATTAAAGTGTATTTTTACTTATTACATTTACTTACTGATTATTTATAGAATTACGGGTTTACCGAAAACAGCAGTAAAATAATTTACTGAGAAAGCCATATATATATATATATATATATATGTAAATATATACCGCTGTTTTCAGTAACTTATTGTAATGATGTTTTCGGTAAAAAATTAATTTTATTTTCTCTATTTAGTTACATCCAATAAGTATAAAAAAATGTACTTAATAATACAAATTAATTAAGTATTTTCATATATAAATTTAAATATATATTATTTTATAATAAAGTAAGGATTTAAAGATACAGAACAGCTGCGGTATCGCGTACCACGAGAGAAGGCGTAACGATCCTCCCCCGGCCCACTACGCATCAGTAGAGGAATGCTCTTGTAGCGGGTGACTCATTACTACCGTTTCTACCTGACCAACTCTATATACATACGTACGTCACTCCTCCAACAACAACAACAACAACAACAGCGAGGTTTCTTATATACCTACGGGGAAACCACTAATATATAATTACTTAATATATATTAATTCTAAACATATCTTTAACATTTTGAATATCACAGATGTCCGCATTGAATATCAACACTTACTGCACCTTAGCCTACATCTCCCGGAGCCACGACCACCTACTATTAGCACTACGGAATTCTCAGACTACGACCTGCAGCCTGTACAACCAGTGTGTCTACGGTGTTTCCTAATAAGGTTGTAGCTATAACATCTATGAGTATGCGTATGCGGGGAGTTATGTTATTATTTAATTATATATAATTATAATTACACTAATTATTAAAAGTTATATTTATAAAATTGTATTTATTTAATTTCCATTTATAACATTTGTAATAAAAATAATATTTATTGTAGAAATTATAATTTAATACAAATAGATTGAAATAACACAATAGTGTTCCATATGATTAAACAGGCTTTATTAATAATGTTATATAATGATTATAATCATAGAAATATATATATATATATTTATATTTAGCCTAGTTTTCATAAACATAACGTTTTATAATTTATTTAATTATTCAATTATATAATATATAGTTCATATTAAAGTTATATTAATAATTTGATCGATATTTTCTACAGTTAGAAAGTTAATTTTGATAATTATTATTGAAATTAAAAAAAAATATACATGTAATATATATGATATATATACAATTTATTTTGATATTTATATGATGATATATGATTTATATATTATTTATATGATCTATGAATTAGACTTGTGTGAACAAATAAATTTATAAATTATAAATATATATTAATCTATATTATATTCTATCTATAGTTAAGTTTATTTATATTATTTAATATATTTAAATATTGAAATACCATACTTCGTAAGCATTGCTTAAATATAAAGTTCCTTATCAATATTAATTTATAATATTCAGTAATATCAATGACAGGACATCCGATCGCTATCTCTCCAATGATTTGAGTTTTTGTATTGATTTTTGTGTTAAATTCATATTTGTGCTCCTGGATCATGATACATGACGATCAAATCTCTCAAGCGTAAAATACAAATTTCACGAAATATTCGTTAGCAGATGTCCTGTCCTTGGTATTACATACTATGTAATGCATTGTATCTTACTTGTTATTTATAATAAAAAATTGTAATGTAATAAATTATATTACATACATTAGATTTAGTTTGGATAATTACTTGAATATATTAATATTATGAATATAATATAGTATATGATTCTATTTCAAATATATAATAACATGTATATTATATATGTATATATATTTGCATTTTGATTGCCGCATTTATTGATTATCTCTATTTCCATGGCAGTAGTAACAACAATAACTATGGTGCAATTCTCAAGGTCATCGTGAAATAGTCGCCGATTTCGATATGATTCACCTATGCCACCTGGTGAACAGACTATGAATGACTCCCGCGACCTCTACCCCCATGTATCACGTTCCCGTCTAGATCAGCCTCCAACTCTATGGTATCCACCTCAAAACCCATGTTAGTAGATGTTGTTTGCCATTCTTCTCTCATTATATAAACTAGTATTAATACAAAAAAAAACAATTCGAATTATCAATAAAAATATGATAGACAAGTCTCAATTACCTCTGATTCGTTTATCACACACTAATAATATGTTTAAATATAATTCTATTTTAAAATTGAATGAACTCATAACTTTTAGAATAATATTATTTTTATATAACCTTTTACATAATAACTATAACATTAATCTAGATACATTTTTTATTTATAATAAAGACAAAACAAGATTTATTTTACCATTAATGAAAACAACGAAATTTCAAAACACAATTTTTTTTAAAGGCCCAAAATACTATAATAATATAATGAGTAATAATATATTAAAATCTGAAAATATACATAATATACACAAATTAAAAAAAGTATTAAAGAATTACTTTTTAAATAAATATTAGTTTTTATATTTTAGCATTTTAATCATTTTTAATATTTTTAATCTTCGTCAATTTTTAAAATTTTTATATTTAAAACTACTTGGGTCATTTTTATGTTATTATATTTTTATCATTTTTTATTATTTTATTCGCACTTTTTTGTTATATAATTGTTTGCACAAGTTTTAAACATACTTTATTTTAATTTGTATATACTAAACCATTTGAATCATTTTATGTTATTACATTTCAATACTTTTTTATTATTTTATTCGCACTTTTTGTTTTATATTTGTTTGCACAAGTTTTAACACATTTTATTTTATTAGTTTATTTAATGGATTGATGAAATATGATGAAATACGCTGAGGGACATTATTTTTATTATTATTATTATTCTCTTTATATATATTTCTTTACTCTTATTATATTGAATTCTAGTACACAAGTCTTATTATTATTGTATAAATGTCCCAAAGCTATTATATTCATATACTATGGAGGTATCGACTTAATAAAGCTAATTATAGCTTTCATTGATCCTCCTTAGACAATTGTCTATAAACTGATTTCATTCATTCATTCATTCATATCCGCTGTGAATGCATCTACGAATGATGCCCTTCACAAACATCATCGATGTTTTTGTATTCTTTTTTGTCCTCGTGGTTTTGCCTTTTTAGCGGATCTAGAATATTGCGGATATGTGAGAAGAATTCCAAAACTAAATACTAAATGAGATATATAATTATGTATATTAAAGTGAAGGATATTAACTCTATTTTCTAATTTTTAAACATTTTTTCATACAGTTTGTATGAAAACTTCATTACAATTAGTGATTAATCCCTGATTTGAGAATATTAGTGCAAATGATTATGTATTCGCTTCCTTGGTAGCTTTGAATAAGTTATTATTATTATTGAGTATTACAATATACATATATATATATATATATATATATAAATAAAATTAGAAGAATCTATGATAAAATCTATAATAAATAATTATTATTATTAATAAATGGCATTCATAAAATATTCATAAATTAAAGTAATATTAATAATTTATGTTATCGTTATTTATTTAATTTATCCGATATTATTACATAATGAATAAATAGCACAGATAGAATAAAGTGAACACAGCACTCAGTGATCTTCAATATAGATGTGTATACAAATAGTGCCAATATTTACGTGAATATTAAACCTGCATATCCATACCTCACAGATTTAAACCCTCCTATCTAATCACTCCCGACAGTTTGAAGCATCTGAACCTATCTAAGAACCAGATCTATGCAGTGCCCCAGTTGATGCTAGTCTAAGGGGTACATGTACCGTGTACGTCCGCTCCTACCTCTCCTCCTCAGCAGAGACCTGATACAGATGTTAACAGAGGTGATGATGATGATGCTATGGAAACACTGCAAGTATCGGTTGAGACAGAGGATAGACGGATTGAAAGTTAGTGACTTCTGATGACCTCTAGCTACCTCTTCCGATATTTATAGATATATATATATATATATATATATATATATATATATATATATATATATATATATATATATATATATATATATATATATATATAGTTCATCTATAGAGAACTATAGATACTTCTGGTTATCTCTAATTACTCTATCAATCTCTATTTATCATAAATATGTGCTCATAAAAGTTGGCTAATTTATGTGCAAATGATGTTAAATATAACAATAATATAATTCACCATGTTAAAAGATAGGATAAATAGGCATGGAGTATTATTATGTAATATAGTTAAATTTCTTATCTATAGTAGCTAATAACCTCATTTTTGTATATATATATATAGTAAAATACGGCTTAATGCATTAAAACAAAATTCTATATAAATATATACAAGTAGTTTATAAATTTATAATAATATATATATCACATATAATTATAAAATATTAGATATTATTCTAAATAATGTAATATATATATTTTATTTTTATAAATTTATAAATTTCATTTTATTGTTTTTAATCTATATACAACTATATTTCCAATGCAGAAGGTATAAGGTATATAACTATAGGAGAGGAACAATTCAACTGTCAAGGCGACATGCCGACCAGAATGCCGTTCTCAGAGTTACGCTACCTGAACCTCTCCCATAACCTCGTTAGTTACCGCTGTTATGCGTACGTCGTTATTGTCTTAAGGTTATATGGGCAACGATAATAGAAAATGACATCTTATTTTAATACCCGCTAGAAGAAAGCGATGTTTATAAAATATAAACAACAAGCGAAAATAGAAAAAATAATTAATTACAATATATAATAATAATAATAATTATTATTATACATACATTACATGATATTGTTATCTACTTTGGTTATGAACGACTACTATTACATGTATTAGCTGTGTATCATTTGTATTACATAATAAACTCGTTGATTGTAATGATGCTTGTATTATGTCCATTGGACATTCAACGCGTGATGTTAATTGCATGCCACATAACATGTAGGACATGATCTCCCATGTACTGATTGGCTATATATATATATAGAGCCTGACTACCTCTGTAGGCCTCACTTCATGCTACTAATAAAAATACATAATAATTGTCCCTACTAACCTCACAGTACACGCACTAACAGTAACTATCACCCCCCTCCCCCAGTATTTTATACACATGTAACTAATCAGTGAATGCTTCCTGCCCAGTTTAACTTAGCAACTTATTGTGAAATTTTTCTTGTAATGTATCTCGCTAGTTTTATTACGAGTTCAAATTAAATTATAATATTGATATCTAAACTTTATGGCTGTCCTTTACATTATTTATTTACGCTATAGCTACTATTGATCAGCTTTCTATAGAGCATGAACATGTTATAAATATATTGAGACATGAAGAATACAAAAATAATGATATATTATCATGTTAAGAATATCTATTATTTTACAAATACATAGTATATCTTTACCATATATAAATTGACATAATTATTTATTTTAATCACCTCACTACTGTATTGTTATATATTTTGTCTCCATATTAAAATATTTTAAAATAATATGAAACCCTTTTAAAATTTATTCCTATTCAAAAAATAAATATATTCACAAATTAATGAATCCAGTGTTATAGATTAGAATACAATTGCGAGTTTCATACTCTTATTAGATTATGTTAGCTTATCCTCAACCAGTTTCATTACTTATCCTACATGTGAATATATATGTATATATATATATATATATATATATATATATATATATATATATTCCACCATATTAAGGTTTTCTAAGATAGAAATAAATAGATACCAATAAAATCCTTTAGGACTAATATACAAAGACATGTAGCCGATAAAGACCATTCTGGCATTTCATATTCGTATGTTGTGAGTAGATATTTACTGCACATGAGATTGGAACCATTTAATTCACTATGTAATTTAATTTTATATTATTATAGTTATGTTATCATATTTATTTTGTGTTTGTTCTTTTATACTTATATATTTTTGAGTGGAATCCTTTCTCGAAAGTATATTGCTATTAAAGGGTTAATTTTAATTAATTTATTACTTATTTTATAACCATATTGTATACATATTCCATGTGTATTAATTATTTATTTATTGTATATAAGTAAAATAAATATTATTCATACATATTATATATATATATATATATATATATATGTATATAGGGTAATTATATGATATAAGTAGAATATTATACTTGTAGGCTATTAACTACTACTTATCAACAATTCAAACCTATACCTATAGTAACTTAACTTTCAGCTCATTCCCTAATCCTGTACCCTCACATCCTATACTCGCTATAGTACAACCTAACTTCCTATACTAACTACTTCACTACCCATCACTTGCTATACTCCTCCCTATCGCATTACCCCTTCACTACCTCCTCCCTTCTTGCCTACCTTCAGGTCACTACTGAGCAACACCTGTTGACCATCAGCACTTGGTCCGTCCTCTCCGAACTGATCCTCTATGATAATCCGGTGCTGAGCTGAAAGTCTCGACTGCCTCATATGCTAAAGTTAGAACAACTTCAGAACAACTCGGTATTAGTATTCAAAGGTATCTACAATTGTACACTATATATATATGTATAATATACAGGCTTTGTAATGAGTATTCTATTGTTGTACATTTTTCCAATGAGTATTATTATGATATTTCATGAACCTTTACTAATTACACAAGTTTATAATTTTAAACTTTAATTATTTCATTCGACTATTTATTTGATTATTATTTGTGTTTATTAAATTGAAGGTAACCTTCAAAACCACTTCCAAAACCTCACATTTAAATATCAAATAAAGAAAAAAGTAAGGTATTTTAAATTATGTATTCATAAGAATATATATTATATATATAATATAATAATAATAATAATAATCAGAGTTTGGGCATTAGCCTGGATGAACGAAAAAGCAGAGCTTATCAAGTCGTTCACCCAATGTGATTGTGGGGGAAAAATTATGTATAAAATTAAAATAATATTAAATAAAATATTAGATTATAATATACATTTCTATCCAGGATATCAGTAAAAAAATAGTCATAACAAAATCTACCTAGAATACTTTATATCGATTGCCAATGAAAGTCGATAAAGGTGTATCAACTTGGAGGATTTGGGGTTTCTATATCCAATGCCTTAAGGAACTCACTTTCGCCAAGAGTAAGAGCACTGGCAACAATTGCCCCCACACAACAATTGCATCCTCATCCCCGACACGAACCATTACCGGCAACATAAACAATCAATACAAAGTACTCGTGAATATCTTATATTTAATATTTAATATTTAAAACAAAAAATTGACTTCCTGAATAGAAAATAATACTGAATGTTAAATAAAATTTAAATAAAATGTAATATGTAAGTAATTAAAAATAAGTAATAACAAATATGTACAATTAAAAACTTAATACAAAAATAAAAATAAAAATAAAATAAAATTGCAAAAAACCCCACAATCATTCTCATCATGTATTTAAAATAAATAATTGAATAATATGTACCTACAAAAATATAAACCAATAAAACACAAATATTAAAATTGTATAACAAATTATAAAAATATATTAAAAAAAAACTATAACTAAAAGCTATAAAAGCTATAAAACTATAAAAATAAAATATATAAAATAAATACTGATAATATAAGGTAGCAAATAAATTAATATATCACATAATACAATAATTAAAAATAGATTATAAAAATATAAAATTAAAATTAATAAGACGATATCATAAATGATTTAAAAATTGTTTTAAAATTATTCAATTTCGTAATATTTCTTATTTTTTGTGGTAATCTGTTCCACAGCATTGGACCAGTATTCGATAAACAAAATGCTTTTCGGTCAGTTCGTACTTTTATTCTATGAAACAGATTTCCATTATAAGATTTAGCTTTATATAATAATTGTAAATTCTTAGGTAAAATATTATTCCTAGCTCGAAACATAAATTTTATACTATTCATTTTTACAATATCGTCAAATTTAAGAGAATTAGAAATAGTATAGAAATTTGTATACATAGAATGAGTATTACAAATACATTTTATTGCTCTTTTTTGTAAAATGAAAATATTTTTTAAACTGGATTTGAAGGTATTCCCCCAAATATTTGAACAATAATTAAGATGTGATAAAAATAAAGCATTATATAATAAAATTAAAGATTTCATATTTAATTTATTTTTAACTTTGTGTAAAATTGCAATTGTTCTAGAAAGTTTACTTGAAACATAATTGAGTTGCAATTTCCAATTCAATTTACAATCTATAATAACACCTAAGAACTTTATTTCACTGACTTGTTTAACTTTAATGTTATTAATATTCAAATCCATATTAATATTAATATTTTTATTTCTTATATTAAATAATAATACATTCGTCTTACTAATATTGAGTGACAATTTATTTACATTCAACCAATCATATAGTTTGTTAATATTAAATTGAATATTGTTTTTTAATTCTAAAATAGACGTATTTGAAAAAATTAAAGTTGTATCATCTGCAAATAAAACTGATTTAAAAGTATCTGATATATTCGGAAGGTCATTAATATATAAAATAAATAATAACGGACCGAGTACAGATCCCTGTGGTACACCACATTTTATATAATTATAATAAGAGTCAGTATTATTATATCTAACAAATTGAATACGATCTGATAAATACGATTTTATTAATTTTAGCGCTATACCTCTGATACCATAAATATAAAGCTTATTGATTAAAATATCATGATCCAGTGTATCAAAGGCTTTGCGTAAATCTATTGAAACAATAGCACAGTTCTCTAAATTTTCTAAATTTGTATTAACTGATTCTAATACATCAGACAATGCATCAGCTGTAGATAAATTCTTTCTGAAACCATATTGATTATCATTTAATATATTAAATTTATTTAAAAAATTTGAAATCCTGCTTTTAATTAGTTTCTCAAATATTTTTGAAATTTGTGGCAGTAAGGATATTGGTCTATAATTCTCAGCTAATGATTTGTCTCCAGATTTAAAAATTGGAATAACTTTAGCTTTTTTTAAAACATTAGGGAAAATACCTTCAGCTAGTGACCTATTGAATACGTGTTTTAATAAAGGACTTATTTCTAAAATAATTTCCTTAATGATAAACATACTATAATATATATATATATATATCCTTTCTCGAAATAATCTTGCTATTAAAGGATTCCATTTTACTTATTTATTGTATATATATATATTAATGTGTATTACATATTTATTTATAGTTATAAGTAAAATAAATATTATTTATTAATTTATTGATATATATATATACATATCTTATTTTTAATGTAAAATCGCTATTTCAATTAATATCTTATTATATTATCTCCTTAATTTACAACATAATACAGCTTGTTTCATCTTTATCATTAACTTATATAATCAAAAAAATTATATATTTGTATATATTTAAAGAACTATAATAAAAATGTATATATACATATGATTATTATATTTATTTAAAAAATATGTAGAAGACTTAGATTTTATGAAATCAAATATAACACTATGAATACACTAATGAAGAATATTATCATTATATGAGAAACATAATTACTGATGCACATGTAGGTGAGAATTTATGTAACATCCATACCGAAGAGTAACGCTGAAGAACTGCTATCACTGGAGTCTATCAACAATATACAAAAGAGTATTCACGATTCCATTGAGGTCGGTAAGAATTCTAATAAGATCAGCGATTTAAAATTAGTAATTAAGTAATCGCCTTTAAAGTTTAACGTTGCTACAATATTAAACATTTATTAATATTATAATGATAATGATTGCACTATTATTATAGAAATCCATAGAAGTAATACGCTCTAATTGGAAATAAGAATATAGGTAATAAGATTAATAGTTATAGTTATAATAATAGTAATAATACTAATAAAAGAAGATTAAAAAAATATAAATAATGGTAATATTAATATTAATAAGAATAATATAATTGTATAATAGTATTTATTAAAAAATATTTTATTAAGATGCTTGGAATATTAGCTGATTACATTTCACCGTAGCATCATTACTAAAAATAATTGCAGGCGTCATCACACATTCGTGAAATAGGAAGAGTACCACAAGAATGAGGTGAGACACGAGGGCAAACGTGAAGTGAAGAAGGGCGACCTATCAGCGATCGTAGAGTGTCCTAACTCGGCACCTTCACGAGAAGACCGTGTTGCCACAATTACCACCACTACTGATGTGGGGGAGGAGGAGGCGGCTAATCTCTCTTCGCGGAGTCATCAGGAATATCAGAATGCATTCTTCATGACCGAACCTATGGTATGGTATACCCGCGCGTATGAATTGTATAGAGTTGTACGTACCGACTGATATGGACCTACATAGAACTAGGCTCCCCATGATAGGGAAGGAGAAATATCACTTCCTCAGTAAAATACTTATGGGATAGTATTTCGTTGGTCCATCCGTACAATTATTATACAAATTTCATTTTTATTATATACAAATATATTATTTCAATGTAAAAATATATATTGAGTCTTTGGGTCCCCTCCTAATCTGAAAACTAATATTGAAATTCCTACACATGACAGTATAAATCTATGCAGTTATCGATATTTAATATCGTTTGTGTTTTGCTTCACAGTTCATATTTGTGAAGAAGATAAATTATTAAACGATTAATTTAATATTAATATTTGTGTATTTTAATAAATAGAAATTATATTTCATAGTATAATCAATTATAATATTAAATTTCACTAATAATGATAGAGACATAGTATTACAATATGTGAACTCGCGTGATATTTTAGATTGAAAGTGAGGATGAGTAAACACCTAGATTAGAAGATTGTAAGCGTGACTCTAAGATGAACCCGGAGAATCAGTATAAGAATGTAGAAGCCCGTCAATGTAAAGTTAGCATTAACACGTTCTCAGATAATAAAGGCTAAATAAATATAAACTAACGAGCACTTTACTGTGATTACTATAATTATAAACTAAGCAATTAGTATATCTAAGAATGTGATAACATACGATGTCAACCGAGAAAAATAACTAAGTCTTACATCGATGCATTTTTAGGAGAATTATAAATTAAAGGAAGAAATAAAATATGGAAAGAAAAGATCAATTTCATCATTTTTTTGAGTCATCGTCATCATAATCATATGACCACGCCCCCTTTATTAGATCTACATAGTAACGTGAGAGCTATTCACTACATGCTTGACCACACACCCTAATACAACCCTAACACACCCCCTTTATTAGGTATACATGGTAATGTGAGAGCTATTCACTACATGATCGACCATCCCCTCCTCTATGGTGAGAACAGTGTGGATCTACTGAGAAGAAAACATCCGTTCAAACGACATCAACATAAGGTACGTCATCATACCTATGTGATTTCCTATTACACCAAAGTATGGTATCAGCAACGCATAACACTTCTAATAGGGTATACATGCGATTCATAAAATTCTTGCTGTATCAAAGTGTTACTGTGTGAAACTTGCCTTACGATAGTTTTCATACTGACTGTGTGACTCAGTTGGCTAAGATGTCAAACACATATGTAGTAGGATATGAGATCAAGTCTTATACCAATTCTGTACCAATAAAATAGGTAATAATATTTAGAATTAATCTTATATAATTGTGTATATATATATATGTATACATGATCGGATCTCGTTAAACATGGATGCATTAATATGATAGCGGTTTCAAAAGGATATTAGAGCCATATGGTTATAACTTATAAGTGAAAACTTCATCTAAGTTCTTTGATGGGATGAAAGCAAAGATTTTCTGAAGGAAAGATGGTTCACTCGACCGATTTATTGAAATAAAAAGACACTAGCGCAAATTCGACGGGTGAAAGAACTAAAATCTATTTTTGGATTCGTATCTGTTTACATGTAAATTCAAAAATAATACCCTAATATAATCTTAAATTAATATATGTATAAAAATTTGATATATATCGAAAAGTAAGTGTTCCGCAAAAATATTATTTGGAGATATCAAAAATATAGTCATACAAATTTTACCGAATTTGTATAGGTCAAAAGTATATCGATTTACTCATTGTTATTTACATGTAAACTTTTAATACCGTGAAAATATCGTAATTTTAAAATATATTTTTTAAAATATAATTCACATATATATTATAATATTAAAAGTATATTAGTCTAATAATTAGCTTAATTACCTTATGAATTAATAATATTAAATTTAACTTAAAATTATAAATGTGTCTCCATCTATAGTGGTTGGTGAAAAAACTATATTAAAATAATTACATAGTTTAGATAGGGAGTGAACAATCTTTGCTTCGCAAAATATTTGATGAAGGACTTCACCAAAATAAAATTAACATTACGAAAAAATTTAGATTTACTATGTTTAACATGCATACAGTAAAAATAAAACATATTCTATTTTTGTCATACGAAACTAGTATTTGACACATATTGTGTAAAAACCTATAACATTATGGTGGTTATTATGAATTATTAATATAAATATTAAAGAATTTAAAATTATTTACTCGTGTTAAGGTTTCAATGTATATGGTATGAATTCACAATATTTAACATTGATTATCCCGAACTATCATTTTTACGAGTGAATATTTCAAAACATATTTATTAAGTAATATTATTAATGAATCCTATCTATTATACTTTAAATATATATATATATATATATATATATATATATATATATATATATAGAAATCACATTGTTGGCTTTATATGAATATTCTTTAATATAAAAATATAGAATATAACTATTAAGTTTATTTCATATATTTACAGCAAGTTGAATATATGAATTATCTTACTCACATAATATTGATTGTTTTCTACTATTTCTACAGTCAGTATTGAACCCGATCAGAAATACTAGAAAAGATAGAGAAACTGCTGATAGGTTATCATCTCAGCTAATAGTAATAATAAAGCAAGCATATTTATTTATAATCCATTTTTATTTAATTTGCATTATTACCTCATATTATTATCATTTTTAAATTTATAAAATCACCATAAATATAAAATAAGTCTAGATAATTTATCGAAAAGAAAATATTCTCATTATAGAAATAAGTATTATATCTTAATTGTATTTGAATTCCATACTTTCCATAATTCCAACTTCGCGATTCATTGAATAATAATGTAAATTTAATCTAGTGATGTAAATAATACCGAGCTTTGTGACGCCGAGCCGAGACTTTTATTTTCGGAAAAAACGAGCCCGAGCCGAGGTGAGATTCTAGCCAAACGAGCTCAAGCTGAGACTATAACAAAACGAGCCTGAACTGAGTTGAGACTTTAGATAACTGAGACTGAGGCTGCATCATGCTTTAGATTTGAGCATCATTTACATCACTAATATATACACACACATATACATATACACATACATACACTCATACATCGATACACATATACACTAGGCTGTACTACGATGAATAGTTTGGTGAATATACTGACGGAGATATGAGATCGCTGTTGCGTGGTAGAGACTCTGCTAAAGTAAGACCTCGATAACGATAAGGGTCACAGAGGCACAACAACTATTGGTCAGGGTTAGTGCAGTTCAAAAGGATGAAAAGGCCACATGTCTAAGCATTTACATAAAAATCTACAACCACTTTTTCATTGTGTCGTAGAAGTATTATAAGATGTACGACGATTTATCATCTAAAATAGGCCCTAATATTAATAATATTAATAATAATAGTTAATTTAGACACTTAAATAATAGTAGTAACATTTTTCTAAAGCATGTCTAGTCTAGCAATACACGCTCGTGATCATAATAGTTAGCATATCTTGCTTCCGGGTTTATCTATTATAGAATAGGTCAATTGAACACATGCAATTGATCATTGCAAAATAATGCTCGAGCTAACCACCCGCTAAGGTCAGGTATAATCTCAGCTAATGTAATGATAATTAATAGAAATTTAATGGTAAATTAACGTTAATTTAAGAGACATTTTTAGACTCGTTTCGCCCTTAATATTCGTTTAATATTCAATATAGAGAATTATATAATCACTTAATTTATATTAATAGAAAAAGTGTTCTTTTAATAAATAATTATTAATGGAATTTGTCCTTAAAAATTCCTTTAATGGATTTAATTTCCTATTAAATTACTATTTTATTTAGTTATTTACTTTATTAAGAGAAATTTCTATTAAATTTCCATTAAATATTAGCTGGGATTGACCATTATAGGAAATATTTATATAATTTAATTTCTTAATCGTGTATGTTTTAAAGGTACAAATATATTCCGGTGTGTAATAAATTAATTATCTAAACAGATGAAGAGATACGATAAGTTAATAGTGAAATATTTATATAGTTTAAGTGTTGCATACTTTTTAATGTTTAGCTGTATACGTGTGTATACATTATTGTTACTATGTATATGTTTTAGGATGTCAAGCTATCATTACTAAATGTATGCTGGACACAATTATTTAGCTCTTGAAAAGAGTCACTTCACCAGCTATTTCACTAGCCCATCTTGAAATGAAATGTATGAATAACACGTTACATTATAATGTAATCGGTTGTTTATTGTAAACTAGATTGATTAATAGTCTCATATTGTAAAGCATTTCAACATCGACAGGTACACAATAAATACAACTCCGTCAGAGAGAATTCTATGAATGTATCTACGAAGAAAGGAGGCGAAGATATCCTATTATGTGCGGATATAGTAGATAAAGTGTAGATCACTACAACTAGGCTATACATATTAATTCCCTTCAATTATATTATAAACTCACGTCTAATATTCATTTTGCCAAATTAACCAACAATATATGCCAATTTTATATTTATTACATATATGTATTTAATTTTATTCCAATTTAGTGGTAATTTGTAATGAATTTTTTCAATTTCAAATTAATATCAATGACAGAATATTGTTTCTATTTTAAATAAAGATAATTTGTGACATATTTAGTAGTATTGTAATATCAAGAATTTAATACATTTTTATTATATTACATTTTATTTATTTTATCAAATGGGAAAAATAACTATCCTTCTTCACTCATATATATATATATATATCTACTTTTATTGTTAAAATTATACATTATAATACCGTAAGTAAATTGAAATAAGTAAACGTACCCAATAAATGTTGGCTAATACTTTTTTAGACCATTTATATATAGTTAAATATATAAGATAATTAATATATATGTACATATTATAGTATTTTATATGACTAAAAATCAAAAAATAATTATAGGTTAAATAGTTAAGATATGTAGAGATAATATATATTATTAGATTATATAGTAATGCTATCATTTGAAACATAGTTAGATATAATATAATAGATAGGTCCATACCATTATTTAGTCATCATTAATAATATCATAAAACTCTTTGATTAGTTTATACCGTTATCTGAACTAGTTTATACACTCCAAAAGTTTTCTTTAAATATAATCTTGATAACAAATTTAATTTTGTATAAAAATCATTTCACATCTATACGATATCTATAATAGCTAATAAATACAATCATTTAACGATAAACAAATGACACCAAATAATTCATATACAATATGGTTGACTACAGCAGAAAATATAATATATTATTTTGAAACCCTTTAGGAGGACAAATTATATAAATATACTAGTAAATTAACAGAAAAAAAAATTAAATTCTTCTAATAAATATTATTATTATTATATATGTATAAATATTATTATATAATGTATCTTGACATATTTCTCTACGGAATGTTAAATTAAATTTGTATTATAGAAATATATCTGTTGAAAGTAATTCTAATTATACTTAGGAGATTTGAAATAATGTAATGATAGAGAATGAACTTTTTTATAATATAGATGATTTCATATATTTAATATATTTGTATTCAAATAATTCATAGGAATATTAATACGAGACTTTGTAGTTGTAAGTTTTAGATAATTACTTTTATTGCTGTATACATATATATTTAGGTTAGAGTATTAGTGTTATTAATATCATTAGTATAAGTTAAATGAAATATATATATATAAAATTATTATAAAGGTCTCACATCAATACTGTTTTTGATTTTCCGTTAGTCGACTTTGCTGTTCGTCAATTTTCATCCAACAAACGGGTGAAATTAACAGATAGTAAATATATATCCTCTTACATCAATACCGTCGAATTGTATATTGTATACCACCTATATTTTTCAGATATATTTATATTTATATATTGTATCACCACCTATATTTAAATTAATTCATTCATATAAAGTAAACATTAAAGTTATTTAAATTATGTAGTGACACCTATTATTCATCCATTTAGTGAATGAAAATCGACAGATAACAATTCGACGGATGAAAAATTAAAAACTTTATTGATGAAAAAACTTATTTAGATCCCTATTTGATATTTAAGTAAATGTTTTAATCCTCATGATTGTAAACCAAGATAATCTAACTGTTCACTAGCTAGATATGTAATTATACATCTGAAAAATAATCCTTTTTGATAATATTCGCTGAATTCTTTCTAGATTTTCAGACAGACCATGTTTTCTTTCCTTCAAACCAGAATTCCGAATAGTTGAAGTCACCTCTAAATTTAGTTGAGAATATATAATATAGGTCTTTAAAGTGTAGCAACATCACTATATATATAAACAGCTACACATATTAATAAAGTCATAAGAACACCTATAAAACACTAATCCCATCACAATAATCAGGTATTAAAGTGAATTCCAAAATCATTAATATAGCTGACAACTAAATTGTTATCTATAAGATAGATTGGTATGTATCTTTGTTACGAAGAGATACTAGAAGACTATATTTATCAGTAGAGTAATATATAAGTGGCGGTACCTAGGATTATATTCCTACATATATAGCCATCGTACGACGTGCATGATGGAATATATAGTCGTATATAGAACGTGCATGTGTCGCAGTGTATTTGACACGTGCCTCAATGAACTCTAAGAATAAAGAGATGTCACATTAAGTATATAGTACAATATCAATATAACAATCTGTACTATTTAATTTGACAAGAGCATTTTTATTTGGTACTATATCTAGTTCTAACTAGATCTAATATAAAATTAATGTAGGTATTACTATTTGTATATGTATTCTATTGGATAGATTAAATGGAATGTGAATCTTAATATCATACTGTTAATAGCTCTATTTCTAGTTATCATTGAATACATCGCTTATATTATTAATAAAAAGTATAAATAGAACTGGTACAATAATGAATTATGTAGTAGGCTACCCCTATTTTGTAAAAAATTGAATGTGTAATACACATTGTGTATATTACTTATTATGTGTTTTCTATCAGTTAACAACTTTAGATACATACATATATATATAAATTATCTGATATACTATTATTTACTTTTCCTTTATTTTTGGAAGAAACTAGTTTTACATAGTAAATAAATAAAAAAACTATAAATCCAATCTTTTTCATATTTATTTAGTAAAAAAAAATTTATTTTGAATAATTCTTTTTGTAATCAACGTATTCAGTTTACTATCAAGAACTCCTATAGCCACTGGCCGTATATTTTTCACCTATTTTATTACTTTAATATAGCTTAATATACCTACATTGTGTTTATGAACCATGGAAACCATAGAAACCAGAAGGAAAACTTATGAATAGTGAACTTATGATCTGTGACAAATATGTAAACAACAGAATATCGCGTGATATTAAAGAGTGCTTTTATCATTCTAGAATGTGTAATCTCGGTTAATCTAGTTTATTAAGTATACTAGAAAATAAGCACTCGCCGATTACTTATTCATGATACTATATTGATGAGGTATGTCAAATAACCATTTTATATTAATCAGTAACTATGCTTACATATTCAATATATAAGAACTAATTTTTAAAAAAATTTAAATTTTTTTTCAAATATATTAAAAAAAGTTATATATTGGAAAATATTAGTCAAATATATACAATAAAACATTACCAATAGTAAATATAATGAAATAGTAATATTATATATATATATATTATATAAACGAATATTATAAAAAAATGTTTTTAGCATTTAAAAAATAGCCATTTTATTTATCTTGTAAGTTTTTTAATTCTATTTACCTTTAAGTGAGAAATTTAATGATTTATTTTGCACTATTGATTAAAAGTTAGCTTCTAAATTAGGTGCTGATATTGATAAGAACGAAGTAACTAATTAAGGGAGAATACCCGATCGTGGACCACTGGCTATATATTTTTATTGTTATAGTATTTTAAAAATCTGAAATATACAAATCAACGATAATTATATACTCTATTATTATTGTATTTGATTTAGTTTTTTTAATTAATCAAAAAATAATTATTTCAAATATAGTTTTTTGATAATTTCCTTAAAAATGTAGTGGTTTTTTTAATTAAAATATTTATATATAATTTATTCTTTTAATTACTATTATTTATATTTACATAATAATATATATATATAAACTAGATATTAGATTAAATAAAAATTAAAAATAAATAATATGCACATGTATAATTGAAATTTAATTACTATACAATATTACCCGATCATGGACCACTAATTTCGAATGATTTAATAACATAATTTCATCCCCAATTTATTTGGATGAGGGTCAACACCTCCAATAGTAGTGTATATATACTATAGTATGGTATATACCTATTCCTATAATTCATAAATCACTATATTCATATAATAGTATAATATGTTATCACTATTTTTATTTTATATTTTATATTTTATCATGATTTGTTATTATTTTATTGTAATATATAATAATATATTTGTTCTAGTAATAATAAAGGATATTTAACCTGTTTAATTATATTGCAATATGAATCATGCATGAAATACAATGTAAAAATTTGAAAATATGCATTTTATTTAGGTGGTCCACGATCAGGTAACTTTTGGGATAATGACAGTTTATTATTAATCCTAATATCTTTTTGATAAGGAATATTTTGTATGGCCATGTTTGGATTATATGATGGAATAATAATATGTTAACATAATACAAAAAAATCGAGGTTACAAATTAAATATTAAAAAAGATATTCTTGTTTATGCTTAGGGGGTCCACGATCGGGTATTCTCCCCTATATAACTAATATTAATCCAAATTCATTATTTATCACCCCTACTAGTCCTGATGAAATAATTAATATTGTTTTTAATTCTAAACCTAAAAATAGTACCGATTATCATAATTTTTCTTTTAAATTGATAACACAGATAATATAGAGATAATACACAGATATACTTCAATATGTAATCCTTTATCACATTTAATAAATCTCTGTATCATACAAGGTATATTTCCAAATTGCCTAAAATCATCTAAAGTTATAACCATACATACATCAGGTGACATTGATGATCCAACTAATTACAGGCCTATTTCTTTATTATCGCCTTTTTCTAAAATTATAGAAAAATTATTAAAACAGATTTCTAGATTTCATGGAGAAAAACAAGGTGATGAAGCAATCCACTCCATCAGTCACGATATTCTGATAGTGTTCTAATGGTTTTCGAGGAGTGGTTCTTGAATTGTTAGTATATTTCCTTAGTAACAGAAATCAATATGATTCTTATAATAGTTCTAAATCACAACTAAATAATATTAAATATGGTGTACCTCAAGGTTCAGTCCTTGGACCCTTATTATTCTTAATATTTATAAATGATATATTAAATATTAAATCTCTAGGTCATTTTGTACTATTTGCTGATTATACCTCAATTACTTTCCATGCAAATAATGTTGTTGAACTTGAAACTGATATGAACAATACTTTAAAATATCTAGATATATGGCTTTCTATTAACAAATTAACAATTAATTTAAACAAAACAAACTTTATAGTATTTAATAATGATAAAATTAAATTAGCTATTATATTACATAATAATAGCATTATTCAGAAAAATTCTATGAGTTTCTTGATGTTACAATTGATGCTAATATGAACTGGAAAATGCATACAAATTTGGTTAAATATAAATTATACTATGGCATTTCAATTCTAAGAAAATAAAATAAAATATTACCTATTCACATTCTAAAACTATTATACTACTTTGTATTTCATTGTCATATTATCTACTGTACCCATATTTGGGGTAAAAATTATGAAATAACTACGATACATATATCTATAGCTCAGAATAAAGCTATACGATTATTATACAGGAAAAATAGTAGAACTAATGTTGATTATATCTATAAACAACAGAGAATCTTTACTTTTAAAGAACTACTATTTGTTAATACATGTAAATTCATGTTCAGAGTTATAAAAGGTATGATCCCTCAAAGAATTACTAATTATTTCATAAGATATTATTCAAAATATAACATGCGAGATTCATATAGATTTATAAACCCTTTTGCAAAAAATAATTGTAAACAATTTAATATAACAAATAATGGACCTAGATGATGGAACAATCTTCCAATGTCTCTAAAATCTATTTATAGTAGTATTACATTAAAACAATTTTGTATTAAAATTAAGAATCTAATATATACAGGTTTTATATTCTATATTTTATTTTATTACCCTTTATTATTTTATTAAAATTATTTATATACATTTTATTATATCAAATTTGTTTTCGTAATTTTACTAACATGTTGAGTATTTGAGTTATTTGAGTAATTTAGTTTGCTTACTCACTGTATTATTATTATTACTTATAAGTATGATTTATTGTTATTTATTGGTATGTACATATTTGAATAGTGCGTAGAGATATGCATGTAGCTTGTTTGTGATTGCCAGGGGATATTGTCTAATTGATCATGTGACGATTATGTCAACAAAACATTACAATTTATGGATTTAACAACCCAGGGCCTGACCAACCCGAGACTTCTCGCATGGTTTGGTTTGGCAATTCCTCAAGGTCCGTTACTTGCAAGGCTGCGTGCATGTATCTATATCACTTTACAGAGACTTTACATATTATGTTACGTTATGTGACTTCATTATCGATATAAGAAATATCATATCTCGACTATTACCATTATATTATTACTACTATTATTATTATTATTATTATTATGTTATTAAGGGTATCCTTAGTATAAGCTAAACATAGCTTCTGGGTATCCCTCCGATTATTATAGAAAATATTCTGTAAATAAAATTCATACTAAATCAAATCATACTAATATATATATATATTTATGAGTATTTAATAGTATATTTAACGTAATAATTTAATATTAAGAGACTAAATTTCAATATATTTATATTTATGATATATTTAAAATATAAATTTCAATATTTTATTATAATCTTTGAATTTTGACATACGAACTTACTTTGCATATTCTATTCCTACGCAGACTACTGCAATCGTGTGACATCAAGTCACCTACTAAGAACATGGCATACTGTATTCACTGTAACGCACCAGCAACAGCAGAGGCATCAAAATCTGGGAGGCACATCGCATGTGTTCAGCTACCATCCACTACAGAGGCCTATATCCGGCTAAAGAAATCTCGATGCAATAGGGTAATAATAACTCACCTTCAACACTTTTAATAACGTTAAAATATACCCTACCTGCCGTACTACTAATACTAAACCCATACCAACAACTAACTATACTACAACGAATACATATTCAACATCTAAAAACTTATGTTGCGATTAGTTTTCAATCTCTCTTACCCTCCTCGCAGCATTCTCTCAACAGACTATCTCAATTATCTATTGTGTAGAATATCACTAGAATCACTTTAGTTGAAGCATGTAATTTACTGTCTATTATATTCATTTATCTCACTTCAGTGACTGTCATCTCCATTAATTTTAGTGACTGTCAACTCTATTCACTTATCTCACTTATACATTATATTTGTGTCAAAATTATACAATCTTATTTTCATGGGTACATTACCTTAAATCTATAAATTTATAACAATTTGTATTAAAATTGATTGCATATAATTGATATTTATTTTATTTACAGTAAATATTCATATTCATATTGTTTCTTTAGTTTTAATCTCTTCGAGGTTGTTATCAGGGGAATAAAGTTACTATATTTAGTTCATAATCATCATCAAGTATAATACATTTATTAACATAATATTTTCTATTCAATTGTATTATTTCTCTCCCATTGTAGAAATAGTTGCATACATAATTTAAAGCAGCAATATTATTAAATGTATATATATATATTTCTAGAAGGAGTTCCAATAAACTTATATACATTTTAAATAATACAATAGATTAATATACTTCAGTTAATAAAGATTAATGTCATTACATGAAACTTGTCAAATATTAGTATTATTAATCAGAATTATAATAAAATTCATGATTTTAGATGACTAATTTTGACTTTCAGAAACAAATCATATTATATGCTTAATCGGAAATGTTATCTGTTAATTATATAGATACACTTAATGTGAATTATATATTTCACAGAGATTACTTGATATTCCTGGACTGAAATCTGACTCTTAAGAATGTTATCGTAAGATGAAATACCTGTGATATCTAAAAGAAAGCCCAGATCTCATTCATCAGGTAATAGAGCAAATAAGCATAAGAAATGACTCCCAATCACTACTATTCATATTGAGGTAGCATTATAGATACTGCATGGGATATTACTATATTTAATAACTTATATAGATACACTTAATGTGAATTATATATTTCACAGAGATTACTTGATATTCCTGGACTGAAATCTGACTCTTAAGAATGTTATCGTAAGATGAAATACCTGTGATATCTAAAAAAAAGCCCAGATCTCATTCATCAGGTAATAGAGCAAATAAGCATAAGAAATGACTCCCAATCACTACTATTCATATTGAGGTAGCATTATAGATACTGCATGGGATATTACTATATTTAATAACTATATATGTAATATTAAATATCTATAGATAAAATATATTATGGAATATATAACAAATTGACTACATTATAGATTAATTATAAGAATATTTATTGTATGATTTTCCGTAAAAGTAAATATAAATATATAATCAGTTAATAATAGTCATAATCAATATAGTATTCGGAATAATAATTTGCAGAGTGTATTTCCTAGATATTAACCGAATAGTAATTAGTATTTTAAAATAAAACTAGGTTCTCATTATCCCAACAAATATATCAGTAGAATATTTAGATAGAATAGTAGGATATAAATTCTAGAAATAATCTTAACAATTAATAACTTAGAGGCTATTATAGTTCTATCGTAATCTTTAATTTAATAAGTAAAATGTAATTGTACATAAATATTGTTATTTGTCACTATAAATATATGATTATACTCGTGCAGACAGATGGTTTATACGAAAGAGGAAGTTAAAGAATTCATTTGAGAAGCTATTCCGTCACGAATCATGATGTAAACACGACCGGCGATATACTAGAAATAATGTCCAGTTCGCTGACAAATATACATGGATTACACAGCTCTAAATGACCTCTTGTCTTGTATGATAGGGGACCCTATAGCTACATATGTGGACTTATACTTCAAACAATACCTGTTCATTAATAATTGAATTACCAGTAGTTTATGTGTAATTTGTATAATTCCATTTTATAATGATAGCATAATAATTTGGAGGTATATCAAATTAGGATATATATAAAATACTTATTACACAGAAACTAATGTTAGTAGTATTAGTAGAAGTAGTTATATCGACAGTTATTGTAGTAATAGTGGGGACATACTGGGCAATTACATTGATACCCACACATATTTTTAAGTTTAATATAACACTACACCATATCAATGCAGACTGTAGTATATAACACTCCTCTATATATAGCGATATATCACTTACTATTGTTGTCCGTGGTATATTCAATGTATATTATTATTAATTATCGTATTACAGTTATTTTTATTATTATTGTCTTCACGCACGAGTTACATGACCCTATTTTAGGGCAAATAAACCTAATATCATCATCATCATATTTTTATTTAATTAATTTTAATCAGTAATTTGTATATTTATAATGATTTAGACCTATAACTTATAGGCTATATGTATTATTAATAAACAGGATTTTTACATCTGTGTTATATTGTGGAGACAGATATTATTACCATAATAATATACTCTAGGAGATATTAATTTGTTATTTACTGAAGAATGGTTGGTACATGATGTTATTCTCATGCGTATATAGTTAATGTATTACATGTATTCACTATTGGGTCTTATTGTAATTAAACCTTAACTACAATGGTAACAATAAAAACTAATTATAAATTCAGTTAAATAAATACATTATAACCATCAATATTAATTGAAACTTTAAAGATCAACATATATATATTATCAAGAACATTTATATTAACATAGTACACCAACACAGCTCGATTGTAAGTTTGGTTGAAATTATTTATATAAAACTGTAGAATAGATTTAATAATTAAGAAATAATTATTACATAAGAATGTAAGAAAATGTCATCTATGAATCACCACAATATTTAAACAAAATAATAAAATGTATACATAATTATCTATAAATATAATAAGAATAATCATTTATTAGACATTTTTTATTTATAGTGTTATATAAATATGATAACAAATATTTTTTCTTTAAAAGGGCTTCTAATTATATTGTACATCTATTATTATGTAATTAATGATAAATATATTATTGAGTACTTGATATTTATTATAAAATAAATGTATGTTAATAAAGTGATAATATATTATTCAATCCTAACTAAAACTTGTTAAAATAAATTAATAGTTAATTGAATAAAAAATACATACCCTGTTAAGGCCCCTTAAAGTGGACATGATCTGAAGATGGTTGACTCTATAACGATACTGTAGGCAGGTGATCTGAACACACATCTTGATGCACAGAAATAATGAATATTAATTATCAACAATATCTCATGAAAATATTAAATTGCATACCTAACGATATTAAAATAATACACAATAATTTAATTGTACAATGTACTTCTGTAAATGAAAGTAATCTATTTAGGAATGTCCTATGTAGCAATAACATTTAATAAACTTTTAAATAATATTTATCTAATTATTATATGTATATAGTTATGGCATTTTTATGTATTTAATAAATTAGCTTTGATATAAATATATAAATATATATATGGTAATTAGAAAAAAATAATAGGAAATAAATCACATACAAAATAACTAAACAAATAACAGGAAATATGTATATAATGATATATATTAAAAATATTATTATTATAATATAGTTAATAATTAATTAAATAAATATTATAATATATGATAGCATGCATAATGTATATACTATATTAATATGTATATAAATATGTAATAACAAGATATGTATCAGCATGTTAATTAGGTATCAACAAAGTAAACGAATATATTCAGTTATATATATATATATATACATACAGTCAACTCTCGATATCTCAGACTCTCTGTCTCGGAACCCCACTATTTCAAACATTAATGTTATTTTGGAATTGTATTAATTTAAATACATGTATGAATAATTCGCTATTTCAGAAACTTGATATCATAGACACATTTCTTCGGTACCATGAATTATGAGATATCGACAGTTAACTGCAGTTATACATGTATATATATATATAGTCAATCCCTCTAATTCAAAATCCAAGAAAATTCAGAATTGTTATGAATAGTTTATTTTATAACTATATAAATACAAGTTAAGCCAAATTCGATATATCAGAAACTATATATATCAGACAAATGTTTTCTTCAAGTTTGGTATTTTAATTATTTAATATCAATTAAAATATTTATTTGATGAATTCATAGAACTATTTTTCAGTTTCATAATTTATGAACTTGTGTACAAATAGAAAATAATAAAAGAAATATATATATATATATGTTATTTTATCTTATAATTATTGACCTAAACTACTAAAATGATTATTTAACGAAATTGTAGGTCTGAAAACATCTTCGTTAGAGTTGTTTTTAAAAGCAAATGTTATAACCACAAAATAAATATATTTATCTTTTAATTTATATTTCATTTTTTATACATTTCATTACTAATTTAATTTAAATTTAATTTTTTTTCGAGATCTATTTAATATATTAATATACACTTTAAAAATAATATCGTTATGTTTAGTAAATATTTATAAGAGTTTTTTCTTTTCAATTGATTTTTTAAATGACCCGTTTATCCCACTATTAATAAAATTCGTAATAAATATTTATAATATTACCTAAATAAATGTAATAAATATAATAATCGATATATTAATCTGTAGGTTTATAGGTGAAAGTAACTTAATACGGACACTTTAACAATAAATGTTCTTAACATTTTATGACTCATTATTTTTATTCAAAAATTACAATATATTAATATTATATATATAATTATATATTCATATGATTATAAATATTAGTATGATTTTTAAATTTTATTTAATCTTTTAATTCCATAGATAACGAGGGTGTCCGTATTATGTACCCATGTCCGAATACGGACACCCTATATTCCACTAGATAAACTATATATTATTGATGAATCAATCAGACAAATTACAATTACATTATTTTTAATTAATTTTATAAGCAATGTAGGTTTTTTATTTTTAATTAATTTTATAACCCTATTCTAATTTAATTAGTTTATAATTTTTATTATTTTTTTAATTAATAATACAATGTAAGTTAAGAGTGATTTTAGACATGATGTTGGTGATGGATTCGGCTGATTCACATGATTAATCAAAAGTGTAGTATTGAGAATACCCTAAAATTTGTTGTTGTTGATTTAGGTCAATATTTGCTCTGCTTCACATATTCATTTTACAAAAAAGTTAACATGTGAATAGATAGGAAAATTCAAAAAAAAAACAAATATGTATATTTTTCACATTTATAATTAAGATATAATCATAACATTTTCAGAATATGTATAATGTATATATTTCCTATGAATGATATCAAATTTATAAAAAAAATAATTTTATTTCTATGATTTTTTTTCAAATTATAGGATTTTCCAGAATTGTTGTTGACCTCTCATAATTTTGTACAGAATCGTTATATTTGATAAATGTATATTATATATAATAAAAAAACAATTAATTAATCACTATATATTACAATTTGGCCGACAAAATAATAACTACCATGGCATTTCTTTAATGTTGTTAAAAATCATCAATAAATGACCATTTTTTCTGTGATTTGGTACCTTTACAAATGTTAAGATTTTTTTTCTACCTCATCCTAAATTGTTATATTTTAACGTACAAGTATTATAAATTTAAAAATTAGCTCTTTATAATTTTAATAAATAGTCAAAGTGGCCTAATTTTTAGAAAATTTGTATATATATAAAATGTATTTTATTATTAAATTAATTATCTAATAAATAATATTGTAATTAGGGATACTATAGATACTATTTACTATATTAATATTATCTATTAGAAGAATATAGTATTTAAAAAAAGTATTCATTATTATATATATACCCATTACAATAAAATACAAATAAAATGTACAAAATTCAAATAAATATCCTTAAGGACATTTGATTATAAACATATACAATACAATTACATAAGAATAACGACATTTCGATATTTATTTTTTTTTAAAACCTCCGTCGCATTACCAATAATGAACCACAATGTATAGGTTTAAAAAACCTATGGTTTAATAAAATAGTATCATGAGCATCATATCTATAGAATATAGTATGAAGCAGTATGATCTGGAAAATAAAAGCACTCTTAATATAAGTATCTAAATAATAACAATTTAGATTTAGCTTTATTGGTGGTATTAATATTATAACGCACGCGATTTTTATGAAAATCAGAATAGTTCATACGCTGCGCGCTGATTGGTAATAGGGTGTCCTGTATTTATAAATCTATAGTGTCTGTATTAGGGACATATATGACCTCTAGATATATGCTTATAACTTAATGAATATTTACTAACAAATATAGAAATTATATATATAATTTTAGAATGCTTTATTTTTTAATAATATAGTATTATATTTTAAATATATAGTATTTTATATCGATACATTTGACATTTTGTATTGACATTTTTTTACATAAATTTAAAAACGCAATAAAATAATCAGAAAAAAAATCAGTTTTGGAGATATCAGCAATATT
The DNA here is from genome assembly GCA_964019155.1 of Osedax fenrisi. Taxonomy (NCBI): domain Eukaryota; kingdom Metazoa; phylum Annelida; class Polychaeta; order Sabellida; family Siboglinidae; genus Osedax; species Osedax fenrisi. The sequence goes on from OZ025242.1 coordinate 67,727,034, forward strand.
TTGAATAATTAAAAAATAAAAATACTTTTTCAGACTATTTATATAATTATAAATATTTTATTCATAAAACATTTTTTTGTAGGGTTTATGGTTTCTGAGATATCGAGAGTATCCGTATTCGGGCACTGTCCGACGGACAGTGTCCGTATTCGGTTACTTTCACCTATGTTATATTATACCAATATGTTTTATTCAGTTATTTTAAAATAATAATTGATTGAACCATTGATATTAGTAGAATACGCTATATATAAGCTCTATATTCATTATAATTATATCCTAAGTATTTTTATTGAGTTATACATGCATGCATGATATGTAATAGGTATATATATATATATATATATATATATATATATATATATATATATATTTGTATATGTGTATACATTATATATATATATACCCTATATATGTGATTTTATTATTATATTCATAAATGTAATATGAAGGCATCATGAATTAGATTTTAAAAATATCGCAAAACCTCTATGAATTAATGTATTAATTGTAATGTTACACTTACTATATTATCATCTTTAAAGCATGTTAATCATCGTATAACTTGTAGTATTCTTTTATGTTTATTAATAATTATATTTATATAATTAATATAAAACACCCCATCTAACAGTAATAGTCTCATAATAACATTACAAATTGCAGCATAATGGCAACATAATAGCAGCATAATAGCACAATGTAAATATTTGAGCCTATTAGTTATGCTATTATGAGGCTATTACGGTTATCTGGGACTTTCCGCGTATCACTAATGAAATATTAAATTAACATATTCCAGTCAGTTTTGTAATTTAAAATATATCTACGCTCATAGGAATTACACCTTGAACTATATATAGGACAATTTATAATTTGTTTATTTTAATTTATTTAATTAGTTGCTATGGTTGCTTTTCCATCTTATTGATTTATATTTCTTAGAAAATATTACAATTATGTATCTACGGCAAATAAAACATATATTGTACGTCGTACAATATACGTTTTATTTACGCCGTACGCCATTCATGTCTTCTATATATAGAATACTATAGTATACTAAATATATATCTATAGATGAATTTTAATTCACTTCAATAATATTACGTAATTGGGCGATAACGTATACATTAATGTATAACAATTGTTATGATTTAATCAATACATTTAATTTAATCAAATGAAATGAAATTGAACAATTTTATTTTTATAAATTTGTTCAAAATAATAAACAAATACTTTGTTATTAATAATATAGAATAATCAGATATCGTATATAAGGAACAGTCGCATTCGCAATAGTTAAAGTAAATACGTGTTAGTATATATATATATATATATATATATATATATATATACATGTGTGTGTATGTGTGTGTGTGTGTGTGTGTGTGTGTGTGTGTGTGTGTGTGTGTGTGTGTGTGTGTGTGTGTGTGTTCTACTATCTACATGTAATGTGAACACTCTATATAAGTAACCCTATGCATTTTATGAATGCTCCTCCGACAAATACTTCTCTATCCATTTATCTATTGCATCGTGTGTATCAGTTTACGGTAACCCATGAACTCACTTATGAAGAGCTCGACTTTCACCCTTGACCTTCGCCTCGTCAGATTATATCCATGGATATAATCTGACGAGGCGAAGGTCTATGTAAATTGTATGCATAAAATTCTAAAATTCGCGTTCTATTTTCTATGATATGAGGGTATCTTTTATATCGTCCCATAATTATGATATTAATATATTCTGGAATATTCCCTTAAATCCATCCACTTTATATATAAATAATCATTATAAATATAATTATAAACATAATTCAATATATTTATATATATATATATATATATATATATATATATATCAATTAGCATAATATAAAATATTACTATTATAAATGACAATGTACGTTTCTTTACATACAGAATAAAGTGACTAACAATCCGGTTATGACTCATCTTCCGCTGTTATACGTACGAGTGACTCATCATCAGCTGTGAAACGTACGAGTGACTCATCGTATACGTAGTGAGATTCCCGAGTGACTCATCGGCGTTTACTTAGTATGAAATATAGATGATATTTAAGGAATGTTTTGGAATGTTTAGTTACGTAATGCATTGTCATGTTAATTAATTATAACTAATACATGTATACACATATATACATATATACATATATATATATATGTATATATATGTATATATATATAATAACCGTCCAACGCACGGATTACAACACATGCACAGCAATATTGTCACGTGGTTTCTATAGTCACATGGTTTATGGTTCCCTTAGTTGTAATCATTTTCTTGTGGTCAACCTTGATAGGTAGTGGTTTCTCTGAAATGATCTTCTCCCAGATGATACTTAATTGACAGCATTATAATATACTATATCTATAGATATAGTATATCTATAGATATAGTGTATCTATAGATATAGTGTATATATAGATATAGTATATCTATAGACATCATATATTATTTTTAAATATAATTAAAAATTTGATATATTTATATATATTTAGATATCACCATAAGACTTATCGTGATATCTAAATATATATATATGGCATAAGTATCATATTTGAATGGTAATTAAGATTGGCAGTTCCTGCAGTAGGTTTGAGAGCTATCCGCTATAGCGTGTATGAGTCATGTAATGTAGCCGTCAGCTTGTAGTGCATTAATATTGTGATATCGTTATGATTTCTATATTGGCATCTTAAAAATGAAGTAATTAATAAATGTATATATATAAATATAAATATATATATATATATATATATATGAGTACATTACCATATAAATAATATATATATATATATATATATATATATATATATATTATCTATATGGTAATGTATTCACCGAGTTCGGAATACTATAGTTTACCTTGTCCTCATTATAATGCATTATGGTATATACCATGCATGTCTGTTTGAACCGTATGTTAAATCTCGGACTTTGAAGATATGACCGTTTTCCTTGCCCCGGATGTCACCTAGGCCCGTGTAACCATAACTACTTATATTGATGTCATAAATATATGTATATATAATTATATAAACCAACCAATAATATATAATTATATCAAATTAAATATCTAAATATATATATAGTATTACTTATTTTCCATAATATAACAAAATTAAAGAATTTGTTTGATTTTTTAAATCTATATATATTTTTTAATTTATATATATATATATATGTGTGGTATACCATGTCTGTTTGAACCGTATGTTAAATCTCGGACTTTGAAGATATGGCAGTTTTCCTTGCACCGGATGTCACCTAGGCCCGTGTAACCATAACTACTGATATTTTTTTTGTATATATATATAATTATATAAATCAACCTATAATATATAATTATATTAAATTAAATATCTAAATATATATATATATATATAGTTTTATTTATTTTCCATATTACAAAATTATAGAATTTGTATGATTTTTTATTTTATCTGGGGAAAACACACACATATATATACATATATATATATATATATATATATATATATATATATATATATATATATATATATATATATATATATATATATATATATATATCTAATTCATGACAATGCATTGCTACTAAACATTTCATCATTGATATCCTATCTCCATTGTTATAATTAAATAATGAACGACGCCGACAAGAAACAATTCAAACCCCAAATAGTAAATGTTAGATTTTATAAATATTACATTTTATAATTACGAATAAGTATGATATCATTTATAAGATTTTATATAAATAACTATATATTAATATATATATATATATAAATATTTATTTAATTATACAAATGAACAGAAAGCTAATGGATAATACGGAGAATGGGTGTAGGTATCGGTATTGTAAACATGATTACGCAAGAGTCATGCAGCGTGGTATTAGATCATCACGAAATGGACGTCGTAAAGAAAGTTAAAGCATAGATTTGTATTTTACCACTGTAAACCTATGGTTTAAAGTTACCACTTAATGTTTGTCGAAAAGAAATGTACATCATAAAATAAGAAGTGGGATTCTATTAATAAAATTGTATTATAACTATTCAATAACTTTTTTTATTCTATCGTAATTTATTATAGGATATATACCTTATATATGGGAGAGTACTCGAATACCGACACCCTAACAATAAATCATCATCAATTTATTATTTCTCAATTAAATATTTCCAAATTTTATCTATAATATCTATTTTAAAATTTAATATATTTTGTTTAACTCTGAGATAACAGGGTTTCGATATTACAGGCACTGCCTCGAATACCGACACCTTGGCACATAATATCGACACCCTAAATATATCGATATTTAGATATACATATATATATAGATATTTAGATTACCATATATTATTTAATATCCACTATCCAATCAGAATTAAATGCGCGTTACTTTTAGTTAACACACGCAATTCATACGTTATTTTCCTAAAATTAATTTTCGAAAATATTATAAATATTAAGTTTGAATTACTTAATTATAATACACATAGTGTACGTACATAGGAGTGTTATATAGTTTCCGAAATACTATTTAATTCTAAGTAGAATCAATTCCAAGTATATCCTATATGTGTATATTATTAGGTATGTATATTAATTTATGAATATTATCATAACGCACGCACATTATAAACAAATAACGCTTATTGGTTAAAGGGTGTCGATATTACGTGCAGTAGGGTGTCGGTATTATGAAAATGTATGTTGCTTAGGTAAACGTCAATAACTTTGTAAGTTTAAATTATGAAAATACAAAATATTTTCGGCACATTGTAAAATATAATTAGATCTATACGATGTTTTAAAATATTTAAAATATATAAATTTTCAAATGATTGAGAATCGATATTGTACTTCAAAAATTTCATAAATTTAGAGTTGTAACGAAAAAATCAGTTTTTTGTTCATAATTAAAAAAATATAAATATTTAAAAAAAAATGAAACTTATATGAATTAGAATCATATTGATTAACATTTCATACATTAATTATTTTTTGATTGGAATTATATTTTATGAGATCTCTAGGGTGTCGATATTAGAGCACTCTCCCCTAGGTATATATTTAGCATATACGTATTTAATAAATAGTATTACTTATTAAATATTATAAATATATATATTTAATGGTCATCATTTGTAATACACTATAATTTAATAAACATCACATTTTGATATTTGATATAACTATAGTTATGGTAAATCTGATCTACATTACTGAACCTTGGACTAGATTTTCTGTAACACCCTCGTTAAGTATGACTATAATATACCCAATTGACCGTGTATATAGGTATTCTAATGGGTGGCGATATTCGAATATTGATTACAATATGTTAATTTGATTTAGTTTACACACTGCAATGGTTAAATACATTCATTTAATTGATTTCCAATGCATCAAATTTAAAGTGAATCTATAGATTGTATTGGAGTAATAGCTCTACTATTATATTCGATATATATATGTGTGATATATCGCTATAGCGATAATCAAATAAGTACGTAACAACATTCCAACCCGACTACTTCAATTACTTTACTAGTATACGATTTATAAAAAATCTACATTACCAGGCGATGTCAATATAACAAAATATCTTTAATATTAAAAGGTATATTATAATTAATATTAAAAGGTATATTCCTATTCTAATAAAATATTTAATTGGATTATATTGAAAACAATTACTAATTCCTTGGAGACTACATACATTCTCAACTAATTTACATGGACATGCACTTACTATTATACCGACTATATAATATGTATTATATAATACATAGTAAGTAAGTATACTTACTTACCTAGTTACTTAGTTACTTATTCACGTTGCGATATCGTCGTAGAGGGATCACATTATATTAACGAACATAACTTCCTCCATTCTTCACGATCAACAGTCTTATGTAGGAGTCCGCGCAAGGGGAGACTCGACCTGTCCAATATGTCATCCATCCTATTTCTCTGTCGGCTATTTCTACTGCCTTCAATAGACCTTGCAATATCATCTTTACTAGCGATTTATATTTAAAGGTATGCCCAAACAAAGTCATTTAACTACGTAGGGGAAAGTAACCGAATACGGACACTCTCGGTATCTCAGTATAAACTGATTTTTTTATTACGATTTTAAATTTATCAAAAAAAAATTCAACTTAAAACCTTCTCAAGTATATATAAATGTATTAATATAAAATATAACAATATATTATTAAAAACTAAAGCATTCTTAAAATTGTATTTTTAATTTCTATATTTTGTATCAAATATTTATTAAGTTTTAAGCATATATCTAGATGTCATATAAGTTCCTAATACGGACACTCTAAATGTCTTAATACGGACACCCTATAACCAATCAACGCACAGCGTATGAACTATTCTGATTTTCATAAAAATCGCGTGCGTTATAATATTAATACTACCAATAAAGCTAATTCTAAAAAAATTATTATTTAGACACTTAAATTGTATTATTAATTAAAAAATAATAAAAATAAATAAAATATTAACTAATTAAATTACAATATATTTTTCATAAAATTAATTATAAATAACATAATTGTAATTTGTCTGATTTATTCATCAATAATATATAGTTTATCTAGTGGTATATAGGGTGTCTGTATTATAACACAGGGTGTCCGTATTCGGACATGGGTACCGAATACGGACACCCCAGTTATCTATGGAATTAAAAGATTAAATACAATTTTAAAATTACAATAATATCTATAATCATATAATATTAATATATTGTAATTTTTGAATAAAAATAATGAGTCATAAAAAGTTACGTCCATTTATTGTTAAAGTGTCCGTATTAGGTTACTTTCCCCTACCACCATGTATAAGAGAGGTTAGCAGTTTTCTAATTTCGATGGATACTTAAATATAAATTTTCTTTATTTGTAGTTTCCCTATGTGATATTTAAGAATCTTCTATAGGCTTTATATTCGAATGCGGTATCTTATTTTAAATTCTTACAACAAGATCCAGGTTTCATAGCCATATAGTAATATGGATAGTATTACAAATTTGTAGAGGTAAAACTTGAGTTTGAATTCAATTTGTGTAGATTATTTCAGTAGTTATATCGAATAAGGGAATGTCAACATCAGGTTATCTTATAATGGAGCGAATATTCCTATAGAATATAAAACTGGCATTTCGATTTCCATGGGTATACCAAATATGATTAAGATATATTTCATATTTTTACGATTTATTGAATTAAAAGTTTTGTAAAAGTCTATAAATAATAGATTAGCTGTTATTTTTTTTAGATTTGACCCTTTCTAGTATACGTTTAGTGGTTACAATGTATCCTATTATTGATATATTTGTACGGAAACCATTTTAATTTGTACTCAGTATAGTATATATATCTTGTATTATCTTATTTAATAGCACCAGGTTATATATATTAGCTGCAGTTTTAGTTAGTATGATTCCCCTATAGTTCTTTGTGATAGAAATATCTCCTTTTTAGGGAAAGGGAGTAAGCATCCTTCATTCCATCAATATAATGGTTCTTGAGAGTATACGCTATTGCACGAGTTTACTAAGATACTTCAGCTGGTATTTCATCTAAGTCAACAGCTTATCTGTTTTTGTTATGCTTTTAGAAGTTTTCTTCAATTCCTCTTTTGTTAAAAGACCTTTTTTGATATCTTTTTAGTTCATTTTGTATAATCATTGTACTTCATCATATGATGAGGACATTGTTGATTAACCAAGTAGTTCCTTGGAATGGTCGTGCCATAGTTGAATTTGTTCTTGTCTACTGTTAGCGCAACGTCTTGTTCTATTGAGGTTATTTCTTCCACTAACTTCATTTACTATTTCCAAGCAAAAGCTGATTTTGGTTACACATCGCATTTTTAATTTCACTTATTTAATTCTGAACGTATTAAGTTTGTTCCTTTACATATGCTTGTACAAGATACTTTTGAGCTTGGTTGAAATGTGTGATATTTTCTGGTGTCTATTGATTTTATTTATATCGCGCTGCTTGGTATAGTATGTTACGGTTTTGACAGATATTATCTGTTTCCCAGTGTATACGATTTTTAAACTTTGGTTCAATGGGATTGCTTTAGAAACAGTTTCCCTAGACGTAGTTATAAAGAGAGTATGTATTTTGCTAGAAGATAGCGAAGCTATGGTTTCCTGTATACAGCTCTATAGAGCTTACATTGTTTTCATCACTTTAGTAGCAGGTGTTTTACAATAGGTGTTTTAAAGGTGTTTCTGATATATATATATATATATATAGATCTTTAAAGTTGTCAAATCGTAATGTGTGATATTGCTTTCTTTCTTATTATTAGCTCTAAGACTCAGTCTAATTATTAGCTCTAAGACTCAAGCTTATTATTAGCTCTAAGACTCAGGCTTATTGTTAGATCTAAGAATCAGTATTATTGTTAGCTCTAAGACTCAGTCTTATTATTAGCTCTAAGACTCAGTCTTATTATTAGCTCTAAGACTCAGTCTTATTATTAGCTCTAAGACTCAGTCTTATTATTAGCTCTAAGACTCAGTCTTATTATTATCTCTAAGACTCAGTCTTATTATTAGCTCTACGACCCAGTCTTAGTATTAGCTCTAAGACTCAGTCTTATTATTAGCTCTAAGACTCAGGATTATTATTAGCTCTAAGACTCAGGCTTATTATTAGCTCTAAGACTCAGTCTTATATTTGCTGATATGATACTATGACGATACTGATACATAATCTCTACAGGTTTTAGCACTATTTAGTCACTTTATATTTATGATAATTTTATCAATTTGAGACATAGAGGAATTTGGAGATTAATGCGTTCAGGGTTGACCTTGCCTTACTGGAAGTGTGTGTTTAGGCATAATGGTTTACTTTCTAGGAGATAATCTTTTAGCATATTACCATTTCTGTTTGTTAGTTTACGACACGAATATTTGAAACCATAATTTTGACCGAGTTGTGCATTAAACATTTGTCGCATCCATTCACCAGTAGGTCACCTACAGTAGGTCACCAGTACATCATGCTTTGGTATCTGACGCGTTAATAACGTGAGATATGTATAACATCTTTCGGTATCTTGTTTTTCACTAACATTTGTTTGTCTGTAAAATGATAAAACTGTTATATGTGCATAATATAAATCTAAGTATGCATATATATATATATATAATGTAACACCATCCTAGATGATAAACTATTTTAATCGAATTGAAGATCACGTCAAACTACATATAAAAATCGTACTCCCATGCGATGTTTATCGAAGTTTTTATAGTTTTAAAACGCCCACTTCTCATAGTATGGTTACGCCCACTCCGATTGCATCGTTACGCCCCCCAACGGATACCTACGCGAGTCCCCGAAAATGTAGATCTCCGTACAAGGTTAACGCTCGAATATCGTTGGCGTACCGTTGTTGTTGTTGTTATTGTTTGCGGAACGCACACACACGCACACTCGCACACACACACACATATACACGCACACACACACTCAATGGAATCGGTGTGCCAGACAATCGTTATACTCTTGTTGCTACTTCTGATTCAATCCGTAGCTCGCACCGAACAAACGCACCCTTCGAAAAATGGTTAGTTTAGTACACAATCACTAACCCATGCATACACACACATGCACACACACACACACACACATATGTATGTAGGTTATAGTTTTTAATGCAAGAGTAATAGTAGAAGAAGACCTAATCTTAAATTGAATATATATATATATATATATATTCTGTACATATGTAATGGTCGTATAAATACATTATGTACATACCTAGGATGTTATAAAGGCATCCTATTCCGCTTATGAGATTGTAGGAGGCCTTACTTGTAACCATTCATATATATTCTATAATTTGTGTATACAAGTGTATACTGTGTATACTGCAGTATCATGTTTGTATATGTATTAAATTGTTATCAATACATAATTCATATATATATATATATATATATAGTTATATATATATATATATATATAGTTGTTTTACATGTATGTATACATATTCATATAGGTATACCATAACATTGATTATGTAGATGGATATGCTATTTTTGTTATACTAATAATATTCTAAATATAAGCTAACTTATAGCTTCTGAATATCATTCTGTTATTATATTCAACATAAAATATGCATTCATTCATTAACTGATTCATTCACATAGATGTATATCTATTGCGTGGTTGAAATAGTTAACCTCTGTAATATGTTTAGGCTTCGAAGGGACATCAGACCCATGGGTAATAATAATCCATTATGTTATAATTGAAAACTTCATCTAAATTTCTGGATGGCATGATTAACTAAAATACTAGTATATATATATATATATATATATAATAGTTTATTATGTTTATAATATAGTACTATATATAGTATTATCAACATTATAAACTTAGATTTAACAAAGATTATAGACATTGATATGATCATCTGCCCGATATTTATGTTGGCTACCTAATATGGGCGTATTTCTTTTTTTTACGAGCAGACGATATTCTATCTTCTGATAGTGACGTCATCGCGCGTCCACTAACTACCACCGAACGTAGAATGTTATCGTGATTACATAACAGTCGATTAGCTATCACGTGATCGATTGAGTGATACGTGACACGTCGCTTACGAAATAGATAGTTAGTCGTTAATGAGATACGAGTAAACACACACTAAGGAATGTATGTATGTATGTATGTATGTATGTGTTAGCTATATATATATATATGTATATTTACAATGATCGTATCAAACATACATGCACAATATGCGTCTCAACCCAGAATTAACAAACACATACACACACATATATATATATATATATATATATATATATGTATGCATTCTGTGATTATTAATATATGTACAATGTGTTAATCATACTTACCAATGGTAAGTTACCATGTATATACATGTTATCACTATACGTATGTATATATCATTATAATACGTCGGTCGTACCCGTTGACATATAGGTAGACATTGCTATACAAAGTATCAACGCATCATCCATAACTACATTATAACTTTATATGTATATTCGAAAATGCAATAATTTTCATTAATTTATTTATATTAATTTGATGTACTAACAAAATTAAATAAATCAGTTAACTACGAGTTTAGTTACAACGCATAATATGTATTGATGTAGTAGTATTAGTATTAGTAGTATTAGTAGTAGTAGTAGTAGTATACTATAGTATATATAGTATAGTATATATATAGTATATATACTATATATAGTAGTAGTAGTATTAGTAGTAGTAGTAACCTTGTAACCTTGTAACCTAATGGTTTATACACTGCCATCAACATCGTGTGAGTTTTCGGCCGTATTTTCGGAGTTATTTATACGCGATTTCGAACAGGAGTGTTTTTAATTTACGTTTAAAGAGTGGGGTTGAAGTGATTTCTCTTATTTTGTAAGGGAGGTTATTCCATAATTTTGGGGCAGATATTGAGAATGCTGTTTCTTGTTTGCGTGATATGTGTTTTGGATTATGTATAAGTAATTTATATTTATTGATTTTACGTTGTATTCTAGATGTGTTATTTTCTATTAGTATATCAGTAAGGTAGTCGGTTGATTGTGATGAATGACTTGGTGGGATATCAGTAATGTTTTGTATTGGATTCGTTGTGTGATGGGAAGCCAGTGAAGATATTTTAGGTATGGAGTTATGTGAGTCCTGGAGTATTTGGGGATTCTATAGACAGTTCGTGCAGTGGAATTCAGTAATCGGTTGAGTGGTATTAGTGAGTTTTTGGGGAGTCTATGAAGTATGGAGTTACAGTAGTCAAGTCGTGGAAGTATTAGGGATGTTGCTAGTAATTTTGATAGTTCTGTGGTTATAGATGGTCTGATTAGTCTGATTGTGTATAGTGTTCGGTTAATAGATTTGGATAAATCAATTGTATATTGGGTGAAATTCAGTGTTTGGTCAATTGTGATTCCGATATTTTTTACGCAGGGGGAGTATTTTATGTCGTGGTTGTTTATCTGAATGAGTAGGACGATTGGTATGGTTTTTGTGGTATTGATTAGTATTTCTTGTGTTTTGTGGGTGTTTAGTGATAGTGAGTTGGTTGAGAGCCAGCGTCGAATATCTTCTAGACAGTTGTTTAGTGTAGTAGTAGTAGTAGTAGTAGTAGTAGTAGTAGTATATCTACTACTACTACTATTACCCAGCGGGTGAGTTATCAGTTATGGAAGGTGAGGGGGTATGAATACTACCGAGTCGGGAGAAATGGATACAATCTTAAAACGGTAGGATTGACAGTGCACTTCCGGTCCGTATCTCTATCACGTGATCTCGTGATATAATGTTTAACATCGGTAACCTAATCAGGCTATCGTTAATAAAGGCGACCAGGGATATCGGGATACAGGGTTATAGTATAACTATAGTTAACTCTGTACCTACTATAGTTAACTATAATAGAGGGTAGCGCCATACAATAGGCGATATAGCGACAGCCATCTTCCTGGGAGTAATTCTAGAATAAAGTACAACGGTAATATATATATATATATATATATATATATATATACATATATAAATATTATTTTGCTGGTGTCGTTTCATCCCATCCAGGAACTTAGATGACGTTTTCACTTACAACCAAATCTCTATATATACATAATCAAATATATGCGCTTATAAGTATTATTTCTACACCTATCTAATCATTAGTTGAACCCGCGTTTTACTGTGTATAATATACACTGTACAATATACAGTGTACATGCTTTAACACACTTACCATAAGGGTAAACACATCCTAAGATACACAGGAAGTTATATATATATATATATATATATAAATATATATATATATATATATGTGGATAGTTAGTTAATTGCACCCTAGTCGCTATCGATACATCTTCGCTGTGACATCTCAGAAGTGGGTAAGCTAGACGGTTATGGTGTACTAGCCATATACAATGATCACCGCTACTACTACTACGCAAGTGACCACAAAGGCGTTGCACTGTGGTCCAGTTCTCACACGTGGGTGCGGCTACGAATCACGTGACGAGTGAGGGCGTCACGTGACGAGTACATTTAGATGTTTGTACCTCGGTAAACGATTCCATCAAGAGTTAGTGTAATTTAGTTGTCACATAAATATGCATTTAATCTACCACTTTATATACATATATATATACATATATATATATATATATATATATATATATATATATATATATACATATATAAGTGTATGCATATAATGAAGCTATATTGTACACATACATGGGCATACTGACGTGTACCAATATACCACCTATGTGTATAAACACTGTTGACCCCTTACGCTACACACTTCTAATGGTTATAAGCATATTAGCACACCCATATATAGGCATACTCCTTTAGGGCTAACGCCTGAATACGAATGTAATAGAGTATATATACCTTAGTGCACATATGTATCTATGTATGTATGTATGCATGTATGCATGTATGTATGTATGTATGTATGTATGTATGTATGTATGTATGTATGCATCGGTGCGTATATGTGTGTAATACACACTGTGTATGTAAGCATTAGTATACTACATCTATAGATTTACAATGTACACTGTATAATGTATAGTGTACATTTGCATTGTACACTGTACAATGTACAATGTACAATGTACAATGTACAATGTACAATGTACACCTACTGATGCATATATACATACATCTACTAATGCATACGTATGTATATTGCCTATATGAAATGGTGTTATGTAATTGTAATTTCAACTTATATATCGTTAATGTCATGTTAATTATGTATCATATATATTATAAATATTAAATATGGTATATATTATATCTATTATATATATATATATATATATATATATATATTACACTTCAAGTACATGCAATTTCAGTGAGTTATATCAGGGAGTTACAAGTATACGTGCATAGCGTATGTATTCATATACACATGTATGTATGTATGCATGTATATATATATATATATATATATATATATATATATTTATATATATACATATATATATGTGTGTATATAGTTACATATAAAAAACGTACACAAATAAACACTATACATTTACATATATATAGGTATATATTTACATACTCTAAAATGTTTACATATTTACATATATGTATACCTAAACATGCGACAGATACACGGATCGTGGTGATGTCATCGTATATCTCAGTGATTACGTCATAGTATAACCCAGTGATGATGTAATCGCGTTTAGAACGTTATGTCGTACGCACACACGCACACATACGCGCGCACACACACGCGCACACACACGCACACGCGTACACACACACATACACACACACACTGAACGTGCTGCAGGCGGACAATCACGTGACAATCACGTGACATGCACGACACGTGTGATGGGTGGTAGTCAAGGGGAACGTCACGTGGCTGATTACTCCTACAGGAGTATGTGTATGTTAGCATCACGTAGTACCTATAGTAGGGGCTATAGTGGGGGTATAGTGGGGGGTATTGTGAGGGGTATAGTGGGGGCTATTCGTGATGATAGTATCATTATTTGATTTGTAAACGAACTCAAAAATTATAAAAATTACGATATTTCGATACCTTAATATTTATTTATGTTTATAAGTTTATAATGTTAAACACACATGATACACACATATCTAACATTATAACTATAACTATAACTATAATTATTAACGTTATGGTATGTGGAAAACGATATTGCATAACACGAATGTTGATAATAACAGGGATAATAACATAGTTCTCGCAATCTAATCAGTGTATTCAAAGTAGGTCCTAGGTTGTTAGTTACGCCTCGTTACTATGGTTACCATTGTAGACTCTAATTGTGTTCGAATTGTTGTCAGTTTAAATTTTGTTCGAGAACTATTGATACTTTACTCTTCATTTACAATACTATAGTATGTCTATAGTATATCTATAGTATATTTATAGTATGTCTATAGTACATCTATAATGTACGTGTGTATTTCACAATATATTCCCTTCTGTAATGGTTCCTATAGTGGGGCTTATCTATACTCCACCCCTATACCGATAATCCCAGCTATAGTAGCACCTATAGTGGGGCTTGTCTGTACGTCACCCCCGCGGCTATAGACAATATCGATTACACGATGATACTATTATCGGCGATAATGTTCTGTGGTAATCCGTAGTCACCGTATACTATACATAGCAATTAGCGGCGGTGACTCATCAAGGCTATTTATAGAACGGCGCGCTATATATGTAGATAGGTGAGTAATCGGTCGCTATGCGCGCCGTAATGTTTGCGTGCGTTTGTTGTCGTCGTACCTCCTAATGTATAATATACATAATGTACATGTACATTGCAGTGTACGACGTACTTTGTACGATGTTGCAATGTACATTGTGCAGAGTATATTCGTGCTAAGGATATAGGCCGTTATCTATGTGACCTAATATGGTGGAGTTTGACTAATGGGCGTGACCATATAGGGTCATGCATAGTGGTCACCATGGTAACTGTTACTATGCACTGCGATACGATACCCAACTGACATTTGTTGAAACAAATTATCGATACATATATGTATTATATAAATATATTTATTGAATACATTACAATCAATGTAGAAAATTGCTAACCGTGATTTTACGTTTACGACTATTTGTGATAATAAATATTTGTCTTTTATTTCAAAATATTGATTTAAGTATAATTACCTGGTGAATTATAGAAGCATTGCTTCTTGTCGAGACAATTACCCTTATATATCGTAATATATATTATATTAGATAATCTAATAATAAACAGAAGTGATAAGCATACAACGTAATGATATTCATGAATAATCATGAGCTATATAATAATACCAAAGACTCGAAGATTGAAAAGATACATTTACTAATAAATAAGTGTAATAAATAATTTAATTAATAATGTAAAATAAGTAGACGATCTAAAATAGAATAACAGTTCAGAGGTCACCGATGATGTTAACGGGTTTTAAACATATAGGTATTTGTATATATATATATATATATATATATAACTCTCTATAATATATATATATATATATATATATATATATATATATATATATATATATATATATAAGTATGTGTATGTATGTATGTAATTCTATATATATAGAGTAACTATTTTTCAATTACCTTATTTTATGTTAAATTAATTATGTTGACGAGCGTGTTGTTATTAGTTAATATAACACGTGTGTGTGTGTGCGGATGTGTGTGTGTGTGCGGGTGTGTGTGGATGTGTTAGTGTGTGTATGTGTGAACATATGTATGTATGTGCTTTTATTTGTGTGTGTGATTTTGTACTATTCCAGGGTCCGGTTTGATACCCGTGTGTAACACAAGCCAACACATCCTGATACCTAATGAATAACTTTAAATTGTTACGTAACAGTTGTGTATTACGTATGTCCTTAACGTATGTCCTTAACGTGTTACGTCATCTGTTAAATACTCGATATAGTAGAGTTAGGTATACCTGATAGCGGTTATGTAATATAGATAAGTCACGTATACTTAGCGCAAGTATACTATATTGTATCGAAGTTTATATTATGTATAGTATGCTATAGATGTATACTATAGCTGTATGTGACGATAGCTACATACTAGTGATGTAAATGATGCTCAAATCTAAAGCATCTATGCAGTCTCGGTCTCAGTTATCTAAAGTCTTAACTAATCTCAGGCTCATTTGGCTAAAGTCTTAACTCATATCGGGCTCGTTTGGCTAAACTCGGCTAGGGCTCGTTTGGTTAGAGACTCGGCTCAGCTCGGGCTCTTTTGACTAGAGTCTCGGCTCGGCATCAACAACCAAAAGTATCTGCTCGGCATTAAAAATCCCGCCATCATTAGTACATCACTATTGTATGTACCTATAGTATCGTGAAGTATAGTGAAGTTACTAAGTAAGGTACGTTACGTCACAACCCTGATTACGACGACGATGTTATTAGACTAACGATGACGTCATAGCTACAGGATATTACGTAACGTTTGTTACGTAACTCTAGTGACGTCACCTTACGTTAAGCAGGCTCATGGAACATGTTTTTTTAAATAATAGATAATGTCCCTGTACATATATAAGATAGAATCTATAGAAAGCAATATCCGAAAACAAACATTAGTTCCACGCATTAGTAATCCACGGAGTACTTTATCGAATTGCAATGATAATAGTTCACTGAGTACTGATAAAGCATTACAATTTCTGCTCAAAGGAGAGTACCAGAGATTATCTCGAGTAATATATGCTCACATTGAGGGTAGTCTCCATTTATAAGTCCTTACTTTTTTTTAATGATTTCCATATTCTAAATTTCCACTGATGATTCTGTACATGCATTTATATCTCTTTAATTTATATCATTCGTATTTATTGATTTTTTGAATCATATGTTTAAATATATATATTAATGTATATACTGAAAATATATCGACAATTAATAATAATAAATTACTAATTATAAATAATATATTAAAGCCCCACAAAACAATCGTACCGATTTTCTCTCTCTCTGTGTGCGACACCCCTACCGATATATAACCGATATCGTGATGATATCGCTATTCATCATTTGGAGATGTCTCTAAATATTTACGATTTCGTTACTGCCCATATCGGTGAAAAATATGCCGATTTTTTCGGCGGGAATGGGGCTTAATACTATAATTTATTAAACATTTTACGCATAGTATACATTGTATATATATTTTTTATAATTAAATTATATTGTTAAAGTTCAATTGAAAAGTTATTTATAACTATTTTATGTCTACATCAATATAATATTATAATGTATACATATTATTTATTTATCGTAATTTTATAATAATAATTTAATAGCTCAATATATTAACTAATCTCCCCAGGATGCAACCCGAAGTGTACGCACAAGAGTCGCCATTTTATCACTCAGTACTTCCGGTTTATGAAGGGAGAAAGGAGAAAGTTTTCAGTGTGCAGGTTATTATTCACGTCGATATTAATAAGGTATCTCGATAGTCTCGGCTCGGCATCAATAACCAAAAGTCTCGGCATCAAAAAGCTCGGTATTATTTACACCACTAGATGACATTTACATTATTATTCACTGAATCGCGAAGTTGGCGCAGATTATTTGTTATAAATTGATGTAAATGTGAAATATATAAAAATGAGTATTAAAATGAAATTTCAAAAAAGCATCATTTCGGCTCGGTAATGTTTTGTAAAAGTCTCAACTCGGCTCGGCCTCGTTTGGCTAGAATCTTGGCTCGGCCCAGGCTCGTTTTTTCCGAAAATGAAAGTCTCGGCTCGACATCATTTACATAACTAATAGGGAGTAAGATACATATATATTGGGATAAGGAGGTATGTGATATAATCAGGAAATTAGATTAGCAGGAACGGAGACAAATATATCAAATATATTTAATATTGATGCATATTAACGTATGCCTGTATAAGTAGCGTTACATAATTATCACCGATGACTCATGAGCTATTATTCATTGTGAAGATGACCATATATGGAGATGTCATTAGATACAAGTAACGATATTATAAATACAGGCGTGTACGATTCGTATAATGTACGTCGTATACTGTACGATGTATATTTTATATACAGTTTATATATATATATATGTGTGTGTATATATATATATATATATATATATATATGTGTAGGTGTATTGGTAATTATAAATAACACTGTTTAATATACACATCGAAATTACTGAGGATGATAATGTATTTATTTTAACGGTAACATCGCTTCTGTAAACAATAGTTGTAACAATGATTCTAAATTCGCCAAATCTCACTAAATCTCTCCAAATATCACCAAATATCATAATATCTCGCGAATCATTTCACCAGCGTATTCGAGAAACTAGTCAAAAACTGCGGCGAGGAATGTCTGACATCATCGTCTTCAGCGTGGAATGTGGTGGCTAGCAAGTTGCGATGTTCCTGCGGGGGAGGAGCAGGAGGCGGAGCTGCGACCGGAGGGCGTTTCCTGGGGGCGTGTCTAGTCCAGAGATCGTGCGCCGAACTCGTAATAGGTCACGCCCAGTACGAGCGGTGTAACCTCGCTTTCGATGTGAACGTCGCTCAACGCACCAGACCGGTATGTCTGTTAGTAGTACAATACGTCATTACCACCGATGTGGGCGTGACGTAACGCCTTCCTATGTCCTCGCTGTCATGTCCTATTAGGCTTCACGGCACTATGATATCGCGGGCAACGTCTTTAGATGCGCATGGGTGCCGTAGTAACACTGTATACGACCTACAAGGAATACTTCGTGGGTGGTATCTAGTAATTAGTCATTACTAATGAGTCATAGTTATAAGGAGATGTAATGTAGTACCGGCAGGCATTATGTAAGACGGTCATAGTACCATATTACGTATAACCATTAAGAAATAAGGGTGTTTTACAACACCTCTAGGGGTGTTAGACGAGTACAAACTAGTGATATAAATGATGCCAGTCAAATCTAAAGCATCGATGCAGTCTCGGGCTCGTTTGGTTAAAGTAATAGCTCGTCTCGGGCTGGTTTTTTTCTTCCGAATATGAAAGTTTCGTCTCGGCCACAAATACCAAATATCTAGGCTCGGCATTAAAAAGCTCTGCATCAGCAGTACATCACTAGTACACACTACCCTATAGGGATACTAGCACCATATGTGGTGCTAGTAAACCTATTAAGGTTGTACTCGACTCATACCTCGTATGTATTGTAAAACACCCTTATTTCTTAGTGCGTAGATCAACCGCTGGACAGCAGTAGGAACCCGCTTATAACGACATAGAAGTACGCGGATATATCGTAACCTTCGTATTTAACGACAACGTTATTATTCGATGGTGTTAACTATGATAACTAGGATACCGTATACCTGTTTAACCTAATAATACTTATATGTAGGTTATATGACACATACGGCGTATGTCATATGCGCACACACTCACACACACTCACACACACACACACACACTCACACACACACACACACACACACACACACTCACACACACACACACACACTCACACACACACACACACACACTCACACACACACTCACACACACACACACTCACACACACACACACACACACACACATTCACGCGCGCTCATACATATAACGTATAATATAATCGCGTACTATAAAGCATGGTTCCCTAATCTTGTAATTTAATTGTAATAGGTATACACTTCATATTCCACGATTAATTAGTAATTATAATAATTATAATTTGTAATGTATTAATCATCTATATATATATAGATGATTAATTATATATATATATATATATATATATATATATATATATATATATATATATATATGTATATATATATATATATAATTTTATCCGATGTTTATAAGATAAATTAAATATGGGTTTTGGTTTAGTTTTGCTTTGGGTTTCATTGACACGATCAATCTTACGCTCATACATAAATACGCCCACACACCTACTCTCACACATAACCATGCTCACACATATACGCCCACACATAACCACGCCCACATACGTACGCAGGTTCGTTGACGCGCACACTGCGTGCGTCACTCAAGTAGCGAAGCTAACGTGCGATACCCAGTCTGTCGGGTACCTGAAGGAACTGTCGCTGTTGTACCTTAGTTACCGTGGCAACCGGGGTAACAAAGTACGCAGGTGTCTGGCCGATAGTAGTAGAGGTTACGTAACACTAGCGATTACGTAATACACTGCAATAACATTACGTAACTGATCACAATAATAACACCTCGATACTAATAAATATAACTAATATAAGTAGATAAATTGTGAAGATCGCAAGTCGACTTGAGGTATTAGACATATATATATATATATATATATATATATATATATATATATATATATATATATATTATATATATCATAACTGCTTGTTGGTATCAGTTAATAAGACACGGGATGCAGGCAGTAAAACGCTGGATTCGCGGTATGGGTTCAAGCCTCGTCCGGACCAATAAAATAGTTATTACTATAATATTCAAAAGTGATCTCTAATAATTGTATATACAAAATTATCGACTCTCGTTAAAACCATGGATTCGTTCATATGAAAACGGTTTCAAAGGTATTAGAGTCATTTAGTTATAAGTGAAATGAATAAAATGAATAAAATTACATCTAAAATCTTAGATTGGATTAAAGGATTCCATAAAATAGCAATAACAATACTAGGTCAATATTGAGCCAGCGACGTTGACCCAGCATCTTCCTGGTAAAATTTAACATGGGAATAGATGGAAAAATACCAAAAAAGTAGAATTTAAAGTGTAGTATAGCAACGCTGTTTCTTTATTAACGTAACCCAGTAAGTAAAGTAATCACTTATATAGGTTAGATTATAGTTTGATAATCGTCATGGTTTTTTCTTAACTGATCTTAATATGATTACAATCGTATTACAATCATTGATAATCAACTATATAGTAGCTTTTATTACAAATTACACTTCTAAATCATTGAGATTAATATGATTATAATCAATGATAGTTAATTGATCACAACTTTAAATCAATGTTCGTAATCGAATATATATCAATGGTCTATCGAATTAAAATCTGTGATCGTAATCAATACATAGCCCCATGATAGTCATCTGATTACTTGCTGGAATGTAATCTGATTACGAACTGTGATCACTTTACTTACTGGGCATTTTCTTTATTTAAATATTGTAATAAGTCGAGCATATGACGGTAAACATTAAAATATGTAGGTAAATTAAGTTTACTCATTGACTGTATTGTTAGAGAGAACAACAGTGATGTATTATATAGATCCATTAATATACTATTTATAAAATTCAAATAAATCTCCTTGTTTATAAACATAAACAATATAATTACGTAGGAGTAGCGAAATTTAGAGATTTTCTTTTAACAATTATTTTTTTAAAACCTTCACCGCATCACAAATGTTGAACCAAAATATATTTGTTTTATCATAATAGTATCATGAACATCATCACTATAGAATGTGCACTGTGAGATTATGATGCGCAAAATAAATCACACTTGCCTCTCGCACACACAATAACCGTGACATCCGCACACAACTACGCACATATGTATTATAAATATATAAGTCCATATTTATCTAATTACAATGTTGTAATATTAAATGCCTTTATAATATTTCTGAAAATGTAAATTTAAATCCACTCGTCAGACTATTCGAGTAACCGCACCATTACCGCACACCATTACCGCACCATTACCGCACCATTACCGCACCATTACCGCACCATTACCGCACCATTACCGCACCATTACCGCACCATTACTGCACCATTACCGCACCATTACCGCACCATTACCGCACCATTACCGCACCATTACCGCACCATTACCGCACCGTTACCGCACCATTACCGCACCGTTATCGCACCGTTACCGCACACCATTACCGCACCATTACCGCACCATTACCGCACACCATTACCGCACCATTACCGCACCATTACCGCACCATTACCGCACCGTTACCGCACCGTTACCGCACACCATTACCGCACCGTTACCGCACCATTACCGCATCATTACCGCACCGTTACCGCACACCATTACCGCACCATTACCGCACCATTACCGCACCATTACCGCACCATTACCGCACCATTACCGCACCGTTACCGCACCGTTGCCGCACCGTTACCGCACCGTTACCGCACCATTACCGCACCATTACCGCACACCATTACCGCACCATTACCGCACCGTTACCGCACCATTACCGCACCGTTACCGCACCATTACCGCACCGTTACCGCACCATTACCGCACCATTACCGCACACCATTACCGCACCATTACCGCACCGTTACCGCACCGTTACCGCACCGTTACCGCACCATTACCGCACCGTTACCGCACACCGTTACCGCACCATTACCGCACCATTACCGCACACCGTTACCGCACCATTACCGCACCATTACCGCACCATTACCGCACCGTTACCGCACACCATTACCGCACCGTTACCGCACATCATTACCGCACATCATTACCGCGCACCACCACCGCACCAACAGTGTCTACGCACTTCCGGCACGCGTTCACCGGATGTCCGTCATGGTTGTTAACTCGGACACTGAGGTGCTACGACCACTACACTCGACCGCTGTTGTTCTACGACTACTATGACGTCATCGCTTACGGAAACAGAGATCACGTGACCGACGCATGCAGGTACGCTTAGAGTGCCGCGGTTATGTGTGTACGACGTACTGAGTGTGCGTATGTGTACGATGTAGGGATGGCAATGATGGCGAGCTTATGATGCCGTGCCGAGACTTTAGGCTATTGATGCCGAACCGAGACTGTTGGCTATTGATGCCGAGCCTAAACTTTCATTTTCGGGAAAAAACGATCCCGAGCCGAGACTCTATTTAAAGAAGAGCGAGCCGAGACTCTATTTAAAGAAGAGCGAGCCGAGACTCTATTTAAAGAAGAGCGAGCCGAGACTCTATTTAAAGAAGAGCGAGCCGAGACTCTATTTAAAGAAGAGCGAGCCGAGACTCTATTTAAAGAAGAGCGAGCCGAGACTCTATTTAAAGAAGAGCGAGCCGAGACTCTATTTAAAGAAGAGCGAGCCGAGACTCTATTTAAAGAAGAGCGAGCCGAGACTCTATTTAAAGAAGAGCGAGCCGAGACTCTATTTAAAGAAGAGCGAGCCGAGACTCTATTTAAAGAAGAGCGAGCCGAGACTCTATTTAAAGAAGAGCGAGCCGAGACTCTATTTAAAGAAGAGCGAGCCGAGACTCTATTTAAAGAAGAGCGAGCCGATACTCTATTTAAAGAAGAGCGAGCCGAGACTCTATTTAAAGAAGAGCGAGCCGAGACTCTATTTAAAGAAGAGCGAGCCGAGACTCTATTTAAAGAAGAGCGAGCCGAGACTCTATTTAAAGAAGAGCGAGCCGAGACTCTATTTAAAGAAGAGCGAGCCGAGACTCTATTTAAAGAAGAGCGAGCCGAGACTCTATTTAAAGAAGAGCGAGCCGAGACTCTATTTAAAGAAGAGCGAGCCGAGACTCTATTTAAAGAAGAGCGAGCCGAGACTCTATTTAAAGAAGAGCGAGCCGAGACTCTATTTAAAGAAGAGCGAGCCGAGACTCTATTTAAAGAAGAGCGAGCCGAGACTCTATTTAAAGAAGAGCGAGCCGAGACTCTATTTAAAGAAGAGCGAGCCGAGACTCTATTTAAAGAAGAGCGAGCCGAGTTGAGAATGTAGGCAACATAGACTGAGACGGCATCATCTACATCACTACTACGATGTACTGTGTATGTGTGTGTGCGTGTGTGTGTGCGTGTGTGCGTGTGTGAGACGTATACACGGGTGCGCACATCCGTACAGTACGGCGTACACACATACCCACGTACAATGCGCACGCACACACACGCACACGCACACGCACACACACACATATTATCAGGGGGAGCATTAGCGCCCGCCCGACTTACGACGCACTAGGTTTTAAATCGTCAACATATAAATAATATATAAATATACAAACCTATGCAGACCTATACATACGTATGAACATACAGTATACTATATATTGTCTATTATTTATTTACCAGTCATTTTTACATAGCATAAATATATATATATATATATATATACATATATATATATATACTATATTATTTATATATATATATTAGACGTAAAATAGTAAGTTTTTTAACTCGAGTGCTTTGAACAATATTGTTTACATTATTATGGAAGTTTTTAAAAGTAAACATTGACTTACCTCACCGGTACGACGGGGCTAACATTCCTATAGCATTGTTGTATGCTGTAGCTATACACCAGCGCGCGGCGCATTTATTAGAAATAGTATAAAATATACAAATTAAAATAATTACAAAAAAAATAATTTAATTTAGCATATTTTGTCTCAAAATATTTCGGTTTTTCAGTGAACAATTTTTTTTTACATTAAGTAACTTAAATTGACATTATATTGATTAACAATATGAAATTTACAGAATGTAAATCGAATCAAAACCCTAGGTGCTGAAATATTTTTTAAATACATAAAAAAAAATATCTCCTATCTTAATACATTGTATTAAAAACGTCGTCGGCCCCTCTGCATTTTAATTTTTTTTTTAAATATACTTTTTCTTGTATTACCATATGTTATCTAATGCATTAGATATTGCATGCAATGATTTTTATTTGCCTTTTTAGAGATATACCACCCTTAGCGCGCACGGTAAACAATAGACACGTGGTTAGCGCTGAAGTTAGGCTGTGGTCATTAGTGATGAATCATTACCCGGTTGACCGTTGTTGTTAATCCGAGAACGTCAGCCGAGCTGAGGTTAAGTGTGAGATGTACGCACGGGGGCGTGGCTTATATGATATAATATACACATCCGGTAAAGTAGTGTTGACCACAATGACGTCATCGCTAGTATTAGCCGGTGTGTGTGTGTTCGCTTAGTATGCGGTAAGATATACTTATATTGCGAGCTATCGATAACAGTGATGATAATATTTAAATTAAGATTCAACGCGGTTTATTTAATAGATATGGCGATTAAATTAGTATCTAATTTAGTTGTCGTTTTCGTGCAATATCCGACCGATGCATAACTTACACGGGGGGAGACTGGTACGGGCTGGTACGAGAGAAACCCCTATTATAGATCGTGTACACTTACATAACATCTGCTTCACTTGTTAACGTATGCATACTCCTATGTAGCGCCATCTCGTATCGGGTAGTTGTATGTACGTTAGGGTCGTTTGCTTGGGGATATGTTTAATATTTTGTGATCGGGCTATTTCTTATCAAAGTATTAATAATGAACATTATTATAAACAATTTTTTTTGGAACTATTTTTAGACATTGTACGTCGTATTGTTGTGCGGTTTAGCCTCGTTTTCAATTAGAACTTGACGACATCAACAATACTAATAGCAATACCAACACTAACACGCGATACCTATACCTATACGTACACATACTAACTAATATATCGCGCACTTACGTAACTTTGATTGTTGTTCCGAAGGTCGTTCGAAGTCTACGAGAAGTGCGTGGCCAAGGCGGTGAGGTCGTGCCCCGGCGATAAGGTCAAGGTCACTGATATGATATACGAAGGTCATCGGAAACATCTGAGTTACGTGCGTCACCTCAGATTCATATGTTCGCGACTATCAGGTTAGCAATCGTAGAGAGGAAGGAAGAGGGGGAGAGGATATAGTGGAGGGGAGAATAGATGGAGGTGTGAGAGTGAGTGTAGGCGGGTTGTACATCGTAACGGAAGGGAGAGGGAGGAGATAGAGAGTGTAAGTGAAGAGATATAGTAAGGATATTAAATAATTTGTATTTGTATTCATTTTTATTATAAACAAAATACTTATAATAAATGATTATCATATATAATACTTCAGTATTGTAAAAATGCGTACGGGTATGGATATATATTGTATATTAAACTATTTACACTATTGTTTAATATACAATAGCGATATCCTTATATAAAATACCGACTACCCTATACACATATTAAAACCATAATTATCACTACTACAACCACCACTATAACCACTACTCCATATAACATAACTACACCATCACTACCCATATAACCCCTGCTACATATAACATACCTACACCACCACTACCACTACAACCCCTACCACATATAACATAACTATACCACCACCACCACCACCAAACCTACAACCTCTGCCACATATAACATACCTACACCACCACTACCACTACAACCCCTACCACATATAACACACCATCACCACCACCACCACCACCACCACCCCTACAACCTCTGCCACATATAACATACCTACACCACCACCACCACCACCACCACCACCACCACTACTACTACTGTTGTCCCGTTACTAGACTACACGCGAGACCTGAAGTGCATGCAGTCTCTGCATCAAACCGTTGACCTATTGACCTGTCAGACACGTTGGGAGACCTCTATTCGACCTCTGACCTCTGGTGAGATGTCGGCTTATCGGTATATGTGCGTCAGACAGGATGAAGGGGTACGCGCGTTAAAGAGGTTGTATCTTAACCCTTCTTTATCCCTTCTAATTAGAGGTTAAAGGTTAACCTTTCAATAATCCAATGGTTCTTAATCTATGGGTCACCCAACAAAGGTAATTGACGATTTATCAAACAATTCTAGAAAACTACTGGTTAATAGTAAATAAAAGAATAATATTATAAAATACAATTTTTAATATCAAAATTTATTTATTAATAATTACAAAAATTAACATATTATAGTATATATTTAAATGCACATTTTAATTTAATAATGTATATGTATATTACCCGGGTATTAATAATTATTAAAAGTTATAATTAAGTAGTATTTGACTAATAGTAAATCAAAGAATGTTTAGGTAAATTAATGTTTTTATGTTGTATAATCGTAACATTTATTGTAAAAAAAATGAGTCATCGCAAAAGTTTAAGAACCCCTAAACTAACCCGTGAATTAATCTTTACAACTTGTATCCCGACCGGACCGCTACGCTATTTGTAACTAAGAACGAATAGTTGTCATTTGTTCCATTCGAATAAGTGTACAATTATGAAATATAATTAACATAACTAATATATTTATAATATGCAACAATGCCGTATGAATATATACAAATTATAATATAGAATGTAGATCAAACCAATAGTATCGAAATTTCCATTAATTATTATTATATCATATATATAGAAGTGGTCTTATATAATTGTGTATAAATAAATGATCGGTTCTCGTTAAAACCGTGGATGCCTCAACATGAGAGCGGCTTCGAAGTGGCATTAAAGACATATTGATTGATTGATTGAATGTTTATTTAGACACTTAAATAAATCATAAATGATTTCTCAAAAGTATATATAATAGAATACAAATAATAAAAGTAGGTAAACAATAAATACCAATAATAATAATAAAATAAAATAGAATAAGCCGTACGGAAATTAATAAATAAAATAATAATGACAAACAATATTAGTAATTCAGGTTCCCACCTGAGATCAATTGTTGTATATATTTCATGAATGTTTTATAAGTGGAAGAATGGTTATAAGTGAAAGTTGCATCTGGATGGAATAAAAGGACTCCACCAAAATAAAATAATAATAGTATAATATTATATATAATATAATATATATATGTGTATATCGACCCACATTTCCCCATACGCATGCGCGAAGCCAATATTACGTAACTCCATCACCAATGATAACAGAAACATGCGCGACGCAGTGCAGTGTTTCTCTCGGACGTACGGGTCGAAGTGCAACACCACGAGCGGTCAGTTCATTACGGCCGCCCTGACCACACTAACCGGCTCGGAGGGCTACTACCTACGTATAGGTGACGTGAGGCTGGACTGCGACCTTCACCGGGGTCACGCTGAGGTCACCCGGGTCACGCGGAGGTCACCGCTGACCGGAAGCGCGGTATCGCCGCTACGGTCAACGCTGGTGGTGTGGGTGTTGACCGCTCTGGTCGGGTACGCGCGTACCTAGCTAGGGGTTAGGTAAGAGGGTCGGAGGGGTGTGGGGGGAGGTGGTAACAATCACGGCATTGTTCACGTGATCCGCCAGAGTGGGCTATATTTAGATATATTGAGCTATATTTAGATATACTCAGCTATATTTAAATCTATATATATATATATATTAAAAATATTCAACATTATGAATTGCAAATTGATATTGAGATATTCGATGTTATACATATTCCTTTATATACACATTTACTATCATTTTGAATGATCAACAATTGTTGATATATATTGTTTTTACTATTATTATTATTACATAAGTATTTATTAAATAATTATTAAATAGGAAGGGTTACATTGAAAACCAAGTGTAATTTATGAAGTTTTGTGTGAAGTTATATACTTCTTATATAATATTCTATATGTATATGTATATATATATAGATATATATATATATATATAAATATATATATATACATATATACACGTATGATTATATCTATACATGTCACGTGAGATATGCTATTGTTATCGAAACACAATGGATTCCATAATTAGGAAGCAATAATAGTATTATTATTTTATTTAGCTTTTTTATTTAGTAGATAACTCATTTGATATATTTGATATTGATATTTTAATATATCTATCTATATGTAATATTATTTTTATATTTGTATATACTATATTTTATATATCAATAAATACATAATTTTAATACGCAATAATATAATTATATCTGAATTAATTTACCAATTTTAATTACATGTATAACATATATTAATATATATAACATTTATTTAACATAATTAATATAAATATAACTATCATTTATAATCTACACTTTATAAAGATAATAATAATTATAAAACTTATTTTACATTAAATTAGCGTTAAGGTATAATTAATTACAGTATTAATGTGCAATGATGCCGATATGACCTTATTACCAATTATCTGCTTATTACTGTTGATACATATAATCTAACGTATTTTATTTTCGAACATATGCTAAAATATATATTTTACATATTAATCATAATACATATATATGGTGTATAATATATACTTAGGACATATAATATACTAGTGTACACATATATATCTAGAGGTCACATGACTATATCATATTTATAGACTTAACTAATTCTTGTTATATTGTGATTACATCACTATTGAATACGAAATAAGTATTGCTATTGTTTCTATTTGCAATTTTAATACGTATGTTTCATGTTGACAAGTAATACTCTTTATTTCATTCCTTTTATGATAGTATTGTTTCACACACACACACATACACACACATATATATATATACACATACACACACATATATATACATATATATATATATATATATATATATATATATATATATATATATATATATATATAAAATAGGGGTAATTATCTCGATAAGCAACACTTATTCTATAATTACTTAATAATATATATATATATAACATATATTATATATATTATTATTATTATTATTATTATTATTATCATTATTATTATTATTATTATTATTATTATTATTATTATTATTATTATTATTATTATCAGATTTAGGAAATGCCAGGGTAATTATAGAATCAGTGTTGCTATTCGAGACAATTACCCCTATTTTATTTATATATATTATTATTATTATTATCAGATTTGGTTTTAACAACCGGGTAATTGTAGAAGCAGAGCTTATCGAGACAATTACCTTTATTATTTTGACAAGTCCTAAAAAAGTACAATTATAATTGGAATAATAAATTCCTGAAAAAAAGAATAAACTATATATAACATAATGTTATATCTAAGTTGACTTCCTGTTTACACTAAATCTAATTATGAATAAGATCAAATAATTGTACTTATGAAGGACTTGAAAAAATTATCAAAAATCATCATATAATATATAAAAATAAACAAAATAAACATTAAGAAAACTAAAACGACTAAAAAACTAAAAACAGACAAGAAAGGTTAAGTAGAGAAAATATATAAAAATTTAATATAAAGAATAATAAATATATGTTTGGCAAATATTCAAAAATAAATTTATAAATTATCTACACAAAGTAAAAAATAGTTAGATAGTTTTCATAAGTCGAAGAGTAGTTATAGTATAAAATATGGAAAAAAGAAGAAATTAATGTAAAAATGTAAAATGTAAAAGTCTGAGTAAAGATAAAATGTATTAAAAATAGTATATAATATTATATAAAAGCGTAATTATAGTATAAAATATGGATAAAAAGGAGAAATCAATGTAAAAGTCTGAGTAAAGATAAAATTTATTAAAAATAGTAAACTTATTAAAAATTAAAAAAATTTTAAAATATAATTTGAAGTAGAAAAATAATAGTAGATTAAAAAATCACAAGGTTAAAAAATAATTAAAAATATTATTACTGAAAAGGGAAATAGATACTAATTTTCTTTTATCAATATTTAATTCATTCCAAAGTCTTGGTCCATATGACGTTAAAGAATTATTCATATAGTTATATTTATTATAAGGTTGAATGAAATCAAAAGTACTTCTTGTATTAATTTTTTTTTTAGTTATTCTTTTATAATGTTTATAAATACTTGGACTACAAGTTTTATAATATATTCTATGCATAAATATTAGTGTTTTATATTTACACAAATCAAAGATATTTAATAACTTATGATCAATAAATAATTTTTTTGAACTAAAATCTATAGGTTTAGAAAAAACTAATTTTAATACTTTTTTTTGTATAACATAAATACAGTCTATATTAGATTTATATGTATGCCCCCAAATTTCTAAACAATAAATTAAATGGGGATAAAAAAGTGCATAATAAAGTTTAAGCATAGCTGATTCATTAAGGCAGAAAGATACATTTTTTATGATCCAATATATTTTTAATAATTTATTCTTTAGAAATTGAAAATGAGATTTCCAGTTCAATGAATTATCAATGATTAGTCCAAGGAACTTTGTTTCAGATACTTGAACTAGAAGCTAATTTTCAATTTCTATTTCAAATTCTATATCATTTCTAAATGACATGCAGTGAGTTTTATCAATGTTAATTGTCAACTTATTTGATTTTACCCATAACATTATTTCATTAATTGTCAGCTGTAATTTAACTTTTAGTTTGTTGGCTGAACAATCACTAATTATAATATTGGTGTCATCAGCAAATAGTATAAAAGTATTATTAATAGAGCAGGTCGGCATGTCATTAATAAATATAAGAAAAAGAAGCGGCCCAAGAATAGAACCTTGGGGGACACCGATATCTATATTAGTAGTAGTAGACATACAGTTATTATAATTTGTAAATTGACTTCTGTCTTTAAGATATGATGATAACCATGATAGAGGTAATCCTCTTATACCGTAAAAGTCAAGCTTTTTTAAGAGTATTTCATGGTTGACTGTGTCAAATGTTTTTTTTAAGTCAATGAATAGGCCAACACAGTATTTATTGGAGATCAGAGAATCAATAATAGCTTTTTGAAGGGTTTCTATAGCATGGAGGGTACTGAGGCCTTTCCTGAACCCAAATTGTGAACTACTAATTATGTTATGAAAATCACAGAAAGAAAGTAATCTTGAAAAAAACAATTTTTCTAAGATTTTCGAGAATTGAATATTTAAACATATGGGTCTATAATTATTAAAGTCATTTTTATTACCTGATTTATAGATGGGAATAACTTTGGATTTTTTAAACAAATTTAGAAAAGTGCCTGTTGAAAAAGAAAGATTAAAAATATATGTTAAAGGTTCAGCTATAGTGGATGAGATTAATTTTACGAGTTTCATAGATATATCAAGTTCATCCTTAGATATTTTTGGAGAAAAATTATCAATAGTTTTAATGACCTCACTACATGTAATTGGAGATAAAAATAATGAATAATAATTACTATTTTTAAGGTAGTCGTTGAACGATGTATTAGGTGAACAAATGTTCTTAGCTAGTTTACTACCGACTTGTATAAAGTGTTCATTAAATTTATTTGCTATTGTTTCATCTTTTATTTCCTTTCCATGTATATCAAGTACTGATATTTTTGTATTCTTTTTTTGTATAGGATTTATCAATGAATTTATAATTGACCATGTAGTTTTAATGGATTTACTGTTATCCAAAGATTTAGTATAAAAATCCTTTTTACACTTTCTTATAATATTCGTGAGATCATTTTTATATTTTTTATATATCCTAAGATTATTATCATTTCTATTATTTATATATTTTATATACAGCTTTTGTTTTTTTCTACATGCTTTCTTTAAACTTTTTGTAAACCAAGGAATATCTTTTTTGCGAAAAATATTATTAGATTTATGTTTTTTAAGGCATGTTTTATCATAAATTTTATTAAAATGTGTAATAAAAAGGTCAAGAGAAATATTAATATCTTCAGATTTTATAAATGTCCAGTTTGTCTCATTAAGTTCTTTCATTAATTTATTAACATTGTTAGTGTTATTTATATTGTGAGTTATAATTGGAACATTTTGTTTACATTTGAAACGTATTTTATTTAATTTCATTAAGATAAAAATTGGCAAGTGATCAGTAAATTCATATTGTAAAATACCAGATGAAATATAAGAAAAATTTCCATTATAAAAAATATTATCAATCAATGTAGAACTATTATTACTGATACGTGTTGGTTAATTTATAGACTTAAATAGGTTTTGTAATTGCAATGTGTTTAAAAAAGAATCTGTAATAGTATTGGCTTTAAGTATGTCTATATTAAAGTCCCCACAGAGAAATATATGTTTACCATTATATACATTGAATTTTTCAATAAAATTATTTAGATAAACAAAAGAATCTTTTTCCAATGAGGGAGATCTATAAATTGAACTGATTATAATATTTCTAGTATCAAGTTTAATTTCTATAGTAATTGTATCAATGTAAAGGTTACTAAGAGATAGAATGACAATTTTATTTGTAGAAAATGAACTCTTAATATAAATAGAGACGCCACCAGCTTTTTTTGTGATTTCTAATAGTGTGAAAAGAGGTATATCCCTGTAATTCAAATAGATTCATATTAAATTCATTGAACCAAGTTTCACATATTGAAATAACATCAAATGTATTATGTATAGATTTAAGTAATAACTTTAAATTATCAAAGTTTTTAACTATACTTCTACCATTTAATTGTAGTACTGATAACATATTTAAGTTGTATTTTAATTTATTAAGTTCATTCATCGACATATAAGGAGAAACATGGTCAAAATTATAATTAAGATTCTCTGGATCATTGCAAAGAGTTGGATCATTATGAAATTGATTATCAATCATGGTCAGGTGTAAAAAGTAAATAAGATGTATAAAATAAATATGAATAGAAATGTAAGATAAAAATGATTATAAAGAAGTATAAAATTGTAAAATTAAAAGCATATATGAAGGTTTTATATAGAATAAAATAAGTAAATGAGTATGTATATATATATTTATAACGAGCATGGAAAATTAAAAGTAAAAAACAAAAACATAAACTGATTTTTTTTGAATAAAATATTATGGTTAAGTTTAAAATTATAATAATAAATATATATATATATTACTACTTCCTATGTAGCTCAGTTAGATAAGGCGTCAGACACACAGGTTGTATACTCCATATAGGACATCTACGTAAGCCTTGTCAGGACCATTACAATAGGCCTACAACAATAGTGAAAAGTAATCTTATATAATTGGCTATAAATAAATGATCGGCTCTCGTTAAAACCATAGATGTAGTATCATGAGAAAGACTTCGAAGGGATATTAGAGTCATATGGTTATAATTGAAAACTTTATCTAAGTTCTTGCATGGGATGAAAAGACTTACTAAAATAACAATAACAATAGCAATAACAATGTATATTATTGTTTACGTTAAGTATCATTGAGGAATGTAGTAGGAATACTTAAAATGACAACATTAAACAGTAGATAACATACGTGACATATTAAGATGCAATATTGATACTTTCATAGGTGTATTGAAATCCTTTTTTGGACAATGGTTTGTAAATAACCAGAGCCAGTTATACCATTTGCAAGGTAGAGGCCAGATAATTAGGGATTTTACAATAATCAATTGCAGCAGTATTTACCATACTTAATTAGACTGCCTGTCATAACACGAATACTGAGTAGCGTAATATCATGCTTCCTCAGGCCTAACGAATATAGGTCTTTAGACGTTAGGACGGAGGGGATGCCACGCCAGTTTCAACAAGAAGCACTTCATTTAGCCTGCTTTGAACAGTACGTCGTTAAGCGTTTAGACATAATAAATTAGTGTATATATAAACTTAGATTTAACTTATTACATCGTTGATAGTTATCATGATAAAGGTTATATGTATTATTATCTTTCCCCAGGGATCAGTACTCGGTCCTTCACTTTTCTCTATTTATTTATATCCACTACCATCATAATATCTAAATATCCAAATATCTATTACCCTCTATATGCAGATGACATACAACTATATATGTTTCTTCCAACTAATTCATCACCATGTCTCAATAAGCAACTCTCTAATTGTGCTAATGATATTAAAGAATGGCTTATTTCTAATAATATTCTCCTTAATACCTCCAAAACTACGTTGTTGAATATTTCTCCATCACCAACTTACTTCCCTCCTTTTCTTATTGATAACATTGTAATATCTCCTTCTCCTACTGCATCCAACTTAGGTGTACTTTTTGATTCTACTATTTCCTTCATTCCTCATATTACGGCCATCACTAAATCTGCAAATATCATCTTTTTAGAATTAGAAAAATACGAAAATCAATTACTGTATCTCTTACTAAAACTCTAGTTAATTACCTTGTCCTCTCACGCATAGATCACTATTCCTCGATCCTTATAAATCTTATATTATCCTCTATCTCTCCCCTAAATCTAGTTATTCGTTCATCAATCCGTATAAAATATGACCTATGTATTCGAGATCATTCCTCTACTTCCTCATACCAACACTTACCTCCCTAGTTCCCATTTAACAAACTATCTACTTATCGCATATTATATATTGTTCATTTCTCAATATACTCTTCGAATTGCCCCTCCTATATTTCTGCTTCTCTTGTACAAATATTTTCCCTTCAATTTCTTAGAAACCATGCATCTCATCTTCTATCTACACCTATTCTCCATCCCTCAAAAATGAATATTCGGGAACTGAGTTATAACTATATATTGGTACACAAATATGGAATTCACTCCCACCCTATATTAGATCCATAATATCGCATAAAAATTCATGAAATATTTACAACAATTTATATCAGGTGGCAATAATACTAATATTGTTTGTCATTATTATTTTATTTATTAATTTCCGTACGGTTTATTCTATTTTATTTTATTATTATTAATTGTATTTATTGTTTTACCTAATCTAATATTTTTATTCTATATATATACACTTTTGAAATCAAATCATTTATAATTTATTTAAGTGTTTAAGTAAACTTTCAATCAATCAATAAATCAATATATTATAGTATCAGAATTATATAGATAAATGTAATATCAAACCCAGGGCTTATACTATAATAATATTATTTTCTTGTATTGGTAATTTACTATAATTTATAATAAAATAATAATTATGATATTTCTGTTTATTATAATACATATTTAAAGTATTAATAATTAATAATTAATTAAATATATTTGATAGAATTTACGTAGGTTTTTTAGAATTTACCTAATTATAATAAAATATGCATTACGTAAAATACATACTTACTTATTATTATGGAAAGTTCTT
The DNA here is from genome assembly GCA_964019155.1 of Osedax fenrisi. NCBI lineage: Eukaryota > Metazoa > Annelida > Polychaeta > Sabellida > Siboglinidae > Osedax > Osedax fenrisi. The sequence continues at coordinate 67,763,499 of OZ025242.1, forward strand.
CTTATAATGTTTTTATGTATAATATATTATATACTATAGTATTCAAATCGTAAATAGGCTTTATACCCATACCCCTACATATCTGATAATCCTCGAGTATATCATATCTATTTAAAATGATACATATATTTTGAAATTAAAGTTTTAATAAATTAGATATATGTTCAATACTCTGTGTAATAAGTTAGATATAAACTAATTAATATTAAAATTTAGATATAAATTACAGAAATTATAATCATTATTTTATTTTTAAATAAATAATTTGTTTAAATATTCTTATACTTATTTCCTAATATAGTATATACTAGTATTATGGTAGTATACTATAGTATACTACCATATATATATATATGTGCCGAAATAAAAAACTACGAAATATATATATATGTTATATGCGCTACGCTTGTTTTATATATCTAATATAGATGTTTAAGTACTGACTGTATTTCTAGAAGTGACTTGTTGAATTTAGGATATGACTTTTATCAAATCATTCATGCATATCAACAATGGAAATAGGAATGCATATGATACGCTACAGTGCACACACTTGTATAATACTAATAATATACCTTACAACATCCACCCACTACCTAAGAAAAATAGTGACCACACTATTTGTTTATAAAAAACATTATATATATATTTTTTTTTTTTTTTTTTAACAAAATTACTACCCATAATATATATGCCATTACCTAAAAGTATAACCTACACAACCCTAAACTATAACTAAAACTAAACCTTAATCCTTGGTTACTCTTAAATTGATCCTATTTTCCACCCTACATGTCTGGCCAAATTTAATTTTATAGGCAGAAGTACCTTTAACTCTACCTTCAACTTCCCATTTTTCCTCACCCCAAATATTTTCTAATTTCCGTCTACCTAATTTACGTTTTTTTATTCTAACTATAGTCCCAGCCTCTAATTCGTCTTCTTTCTTTTTGTCATTTATTTTTTTTCTAGTTAATTCTATTCTATGTTTTACTTTACTGCCGATTTCTCCCATTTTCTGCTTCGTCTCCCATAACCAATCACTGTCCGTGCCTCTCCCATACCTCTCTAATCTTAAATCAACTGGTAATTTTTCTTCACGTCCAAACATTAAAAAAAATGGAGAAAACCCTGTTGTCGCATGAGGCATAATATTATACGCATGAATCATTTTGGGTAAATGAATCGGCCATTTGGACTTTTCTTCCGTACACAAAACTCTTAATAAATTAATAATAGATCTATTCATGCGTTCGCATTGTCCATTACCTTCTGGATGATAAGGACTAGTCCTACTTTGGTTAATATTAAATAACTTACATATTTCCCTAACTACTTCCGCTTGAAAATTACGTCCTTGGTCGGTATGTATTCTCTCCGGAGTCCCATAACAATAGATCCACTCATTCATTAATATCTTAGCTACCGTAATTGCTAACTGATTTCTAGTAGGAATAGCTCTAGTAAACTTAGTATATGAATCGGTCATTACTAATATACTCTCTCTTCCATCTGAGGATTTATCAATATTAACGAAGTCTAGAAACACTAACTCCAATGGTCTAGTTGCACCTAAATATCCCATATCTATTTTAGGATTTCTACCCCCTCCCTTAGATACTTGACATATTTCGCACTTATCTATATACTCCTTAATATCTCTATATCTACCTACCCAGGTATACTTTAGACTGATTCTCGCTACCGTTCTATCTATACCCTGGTGACCATTGGCATCGTGTACCCCTTGTAAGATCTCCCTAATTAACTCACGTGGAACTACCAATACCTTATCACCATTTTTCCTATTCTTATATAGAACTCCTTCTTCTATTATGTAGTTATCATTATTTATTGACCCACTTTCTAAATGTTTTATTATCTCTTTTAACCTATGCTCCTCCATTTGCATCTCCCTTATCTTCCCTTCCTCTATGCCTGCTATTATACTAATATCATTGATCTCTAGATCATCCTCATATAATCTTTTGAAATCATCCCCTTCTACCTCATTATTCTCCTCACATCTCCTAGATAACGCATCTGCTACTATATTTGTACTACCTGTTCTATATTTAAAACGTATTGGAAATGGCGCTAGTCTTGATACCCACCTCTGCTCTAAAGCTGTTAACTGTTTCTTATTTTCTATACACGCTACAGCGCTATTATCTGTAAATATTGTACACTGTTTAGCCCCCATTAAGTAATGTTTAAATTTATCAGTTACCGCCCATACTACGGCAAGAAACTCTAGTTTCTTAGCCGAGTAATTAGCTTGATTTTCTTCTCCTGCCTTTAATGATCTACTAGCATATGCAATTACCTTCCTCTCCCCATCTATCACCTGGCTAAGAACAGCACCTAAACCAATATGTGATGCATCTGTCTCTAATATGAATGCTTCCTCGAATCTAGGTAATGCTAATATTGGTGCACTACTTAACTTATCTTTTATCTTCTGCATCGCTCTTTCACAGTCATCATCCCACTTAATATTTACCCGTCTACTCATTCTCTTACTTATACTACCTACCCCTGCCTCAGATTTCGTTAATTTTAATAATGGATGTACAATCTTAGTATATCCTTCTATAAACCTACGATAATATGATCCTACACCCAAGAATGACCTTAACTCCTTCAAGTTCTTTGGCCTTTTCCACTCTATTATCGTCTTAATCTTATCCGGTATCGTTCCTATCCCTTTATCTGATATCTTAAAGCCTAGAAAATGTATTTCTTTTATAAATAATCTACATTTCCCTGTATTTAACTGAAATCCAGCTTCTTCCAACCTCATCATTACAACTTCAATATGTCCTAAATGTTCCTTCCATGTCTTAGAATAAACTAATATATCATCTAAATAACATACTACAAATTTATACATCTCTGATCTAAATAAGTTTGATATTACTCTCTGAAATGTAGCTGGAGCATTGGTTAACCCAAATGGCATTCTAGTAAACTCGTAGAGTCCCCACGGGGAACTGAATGCTGTTTTAAATTGATCCTCTTTTACTATTTTTATCTGGTGATATGCTGACTTTAAATCGAAAGACGAAAATACTTTAGCTCCCCCTAGTGCCTCTAATGAATCATCTATCCTAGGAATTGGATATGCATCCTTAATAGTCTTATTATTCAGCTGCCTATAGTCTACACATAATCTAATTTCTCCTGTACCCTTTTTTACTACCACTAGTGGACTTGCATATTTACTATTGGACTTAACTATTACCCCTCCCATCTCCCACTTAACAATCTGATTCTTCACTGCCTCTACCTGGGAAGGTATTATTCGTCTATAAGGTTGAGCGACCGGTATTTTGTCTATTGTTCTAATACTGTGTAATCCTACTTTAGCAGAAGCTAATCTATCATTATTTAAAAAAAATATTTTTCTATATTTATAAGTTAATTTTTCTATGCTCTCCTTAAAAATTCTATTTTTACACCCTATATAAACTTTTACTATCTCCTCATTATTAATACTAACACTACTTATTCCATTTGATACCCTACTTCTTATATGAATTCCCCTACTCACTCCAGTAATCGATATAACCCCATAAGTCTGTAAAATATTCATACCTATTATAAACAATCCCTTAATATTAGTTACTATGAAACCTACCTTCTCACTCTTCTTACCCCATAATATAATATCCGTTATTACTTGTCCCCTATATTCTAATTTAGTGCCATTTGCTGTTTTTAAATCAACTTTTGGGTTTACAGGTATTACTTTCAAGTCTAATGACCTTACCATCCCCTCTGATATCACTGAAACCTGACTACCTGTATCTATTAAACATTCAACTACCATCCGATTTATTACTACCTTTTCCCTAGGACATCTTCCTATTAACCTATTATTATTACCTATTTCCCTTGTACCCCCCTTTATTTTCCAGGCATTCGCCCCTTTCCTAGTTGCCTGATCTACTGGAAAGGTTGGCGGTTTAAATTCCTATTCCTACACCATTTACTAGTATGCCCTTCCCCTCCACATGTAAAACATCTAACTCTGTCTGTCCAGTTACCTCTTAATCTACCTTCCAACTCAGTATTCCTCCTCTCTAATATTTGTATACGTTCCTCCAACCTACTACCATCATTCCCTCTATTAGTTACTTCACCTATTACTTTATTAGTTTCTATCTTATAGCATATACCACCCTCCTTCACATTACTCATAGATTCAAACTCCCTCGCCATTGAGCGTATTTCAGAAAAACTTTTTTTTTTTCCTGATATTAATAAATATCGCCGTAATTCGCAGTCAAATACATTTGTTTTGAATGAATCTGTCATTAGCCCCTCCCACCCATCTACATCCTCTTTCAAACTTAACCCTAATTTTAATATAGCATCTATAAACATAGTAATATTCTCCCCTTCTCGTTGTTTCCTATCAACTAGATCATGTAACCTCTCACCCCGTGACCTCCTACTACTACATCTCTCCCTTAAACTATTAAATATATGCTCTTTATTTAAAAGTTTATTGCCTAACATTGATAATTCTAATTTTGCACCACCTCTTATATGATATAAAATATACCCTGCCGCATCCTCACCCTTATGCCCCAATAAATCTACACATTCCTCAGCTTTTGCAATCAACTCACCAGCATCTGTACCCTCATTAAAATAATCTAGTTTAACATATGCTAAATCTTTCTTAGCAGGTCTACCTACTGGCTTACTATCTTCTCCCATATCTTCTATATCCCTCTTATAACTATGTTTAATTACGTAAATAAACTAAAAATATTATTTTAAAAATAATATTTTATTATCTAAAATAATATTTTATTATACAAGTGTATGCAAAGTAACAATATCAATACACAAACCTGTTATCCTATGTTGTATTTAAATGTCTTCCTCTAGCCACTGGTCCTAGTCAGCACTGGATACCGCTGTCACCAATGTTATATGCGCTACGCTTGTTTTATATATCTAATATAGATGTTTAAGTACTGACTGTATTTCTAGAAGTGACTTGTTGAATTTAGGATATGACTTTTATCAAATCATTCATGCATATCAACAATGGAAATAGGAATGCATAGGATACGCTACAGTGCACACACTTGTATAATACTAATAATATACCTTACAACATATATATATATATATATATATATATATATATGTAGAGGAAGACTAGTATTGGATATGATATTTATATCCTACTGAGATTTTAGTGAGTTAGTGTATATATTAATATATTAAGAAAGGGTTAGTCTAGATTTTGTACTGCGGAAAGTACTTGATAATGATAAACACGTTGGACTAAACATAGAAAAAAAGATCAGTAGATATCCTGAAACTTTTAGGACCGATTCTGCATATGCAAACGACCTCGCTAGGACATTAAACAACAATAAGGATGCAGAATCAATGCTTCAAAAGATAAAAAAGTTGACAAAAGATATAGGATTACAAGTCTAACCGAAGTTATGTCAATAAATCAGAAACATACCATTGAAATAAAAATGTTAAGTGGCGACAATATAAAGTTTGTATTTTAAGTATCTCTGAAGTTACATCGGATCAACTAAACATGACGTGAACAATATAATAAGTAAAGCATGGGTAGCGCTACATTGTATGGATACGATAGGGAAGTCGAATCTCAAAGACGAGCTGAAGAAAAACCTCTTTAGGACTGTAGTTGAATCCGTTCTAGTATATGGCTCAATCACATGTACTTACACTGTATCTCTATAAAAAAATACTTATGGAGCATATATAAGAATGCTAAGCCTAGCAATGAATAAAAAAAAATGGAGAAACCACCTGACAAACAAATATTTGTACGGCAATATACCCATGGCTAGTGCCTCAATAAAAGAACAACGACTGCGATTTTGCGGAAACTCTTGGGGTAGCAAAAATGAATTAGTCAGTGAAGTTCTACTCTGGGAACCAACACATGGAAGAAGAAAACCTGGCCGATCACCAAAATCCTACATCACACAACTTATCGAAAATAGCGACTGTAGGTAAGAAATGCGATGGAAAATGGAGATAAATGGAAACAATATGTTATGAATTCCCGAGTAAGCTCGACCTGGTAAAGTAAGTAGGGGTGCGGGAAAGTATATTTCAAATTATTACTTAGATATAATAAATATTACTATGAATATTGTACATTATAAAATCAGCCCTGTATATCGATTAATTGCGCTAACATTCTGCAAATAACATACACAATTTAAATTAAGGCGCGAGTTATACCTGTATTATTTGTTTAATATATATATAAAGTATACTTTATTTTTGATTGAATACAACTTATTAGTAAGTTATAAATTAATCAATTATTAGAAACAATAGATCTATCGATAATATTTATAAATTAAGATAGCGAAACGATAAGTTACCTGTTATATTAACATAACATATAAATACATAATAAAATAAATAATAATATAAATACAAATATATTATTTTACGACCAACAATTATTTTCTATTAAATGTTAACTATTTACGCTATTAATAATTATAAATAATAAAATTAATGTTTTTGTAGGGTTTCAACTAGTTGCATTATAGCTCTAATTTAAATATGGTTAGATTGATGAACCAATACCAATACCAAAGGTTTGGTTATTATTCCACATGAAGGCATATTTTTATATCTTATAAGATATAATTATATATCATATATGATATATAATTATTCTTGTATTATATATATATATAAATGTACTTACAATTTACATCGTACACTGTACAATGTCTCACAATACAATATCCCAATTGAACAACGGCGAACTGGGTTATATACTATGTTGTTCAGCGATTACGACGGTCAGCGGTGACATCTTCTCAGAATCTTATAATATGAGTCTGAGAAATCGTAATTACTCCCATAATTATACTAATTGTACGTAAATCGTAATTGTTAAGACACGCCCATAGAGAATGAAGTGACTCACTTCGTTCTCTATGAACACTCCCCTAAAATATCGTGGGCGTAGCGAGCCAACGTTGCGCGTCGGCTTTTTCCACTCGACCTCGAAGAGATGATGAATTTGTCAAACCGTGAGAATGTTATGAACTATAATAAATATACCTGTAACTGTAACTTTATGTTATACCTTCATTACATAACACGTGGCATTACGTTACATTTATATAGATTATATTATATACCAAATAAACTTAATTCATATATTTGTTTTATTGTAACATATATTTACATTTGGATTATTTACTTTACTGTTTTTATTTTTTTTATACTAATGTATGTTATATAACTTCCATATATATGATATAAAGATATCTAATCATATATATATATTTTTGCGCACTTATTCGATACAAACCGGTATATACCTATAGGTAGATTTAATAAGCTTATTATATACAAGTATATATGTAGCGGTATACCATTGGTGTACGATTTGACTGCGCCCTTATGATAATCATTTTGATTGGTCGATACCCGTGGGTGTAGATGATAACCATGAAGCATGGGTAGGTGATACCCATAATTAGAGGCGCTGGAACGATGGTGTGTATGTAGAGGGGACCAACCAATCAAAATAAATGTTGTGGTAAAAGTGGGGGGAGGGCCACTACATAGGAGGTCCCCCTAGATTTTAAAGTGGGGGGGGGGCATATCCCCCGTCCCCCCCTGTTACAGCGCCCCTACCCACGATGTTAGTGTTTTTGGTATATAACGGGAAAACGCGTTAAAAACACATTGATGAAATTAACCCAAAATTCTAAAATTTAATATATTCGTTAACATATCAAACTATAATATTCATTATTAATATATAATCATAAGTATTCTTTAATTGTATGTAATCATCCTTCTCCCGAAGAGAAAAACGTCATAAATGCCACCACTCTATAAAATGTATATGTACTATAGTATAGATCAATCGATATTGCAAAAGTTATTAATTATTGATTTATTAAAATTAAATATATCTTAATATTTTGTTAATTCACTGTACTTTTCATATGTAAAGTTTTCTGTAGGATCAATAGATATTTAGTTATAACAACCCATGCAGTTCGGATAGTTGCCCTACTTTGTAGTTATTATATTATCAGGTATATTACATATATAGATATTTAAGTAGAATATAAACCTATAAACCCAGTGGATAACTTAAATATCTACTTATATTGAATTTAATAAATGGAGTAAATCAAATATATTTAAATATAGTATTATATATAATAATACAAATTACTAACCATATCAATAATATGAGTATAAATCTTCTGCATTAATTAATATGTATACGTGTAAATATTATCATTTATTATATTTATAATTATAACAATACTAACAATTATATTTATGTTTTTCCATCTATTAACAATGTACACTAAACAAATATGACTACCTAGATATGAGTTAAGCCCATTAGCAATATATTGTTAATGGGCTTAAGTCATATTTAGATAGATAGATAGATGATTTATTTATACATAAATATAACACATATAGTTCTCATTTGGGTTTTAGAAAAATAATAATGCATACATAAATAAACGATAAAATAATATATAAGTACAAAAATAGGATTGTTAGATTAATAAACGTGAAAAAAATAAAAATATACGAATATTAACATTGACCAATAATAAAATCTTTGACTTTACTTTTGAAATGTTCTATGCATGTAACAAGTCTTAGATCTCGAGGTAGACCATTCCATAGTTCAGCTGCCGAATGCCGAAAAGATCTCTTGCCATATATAGCCAGCTTGAACTTATGGTAACGAAGTATTTTGCTGTTAGACGATCTAGAGGTTCTCGACTCAATCCGGTACGTCAGCAAATCCTTTAAATATGTAGGTGATTTAAGGTCATATTTAGGTCATATTAGTAATATTTGTTTAGTATACATAAACATTTCATACAAATGCTAGACACTACGAGTAGTATACAAAGATGTTATATATTTATACCTTCACCCCTTAGATGTATATGGGAGTACCTATATTACACTTGATAATTAAATATGTAATGGTAAATATTAAATTTAATAAATAATGTTAATATAAAATTGTATATAATGATATACTTATAGTCTAAATACCTATAGGTAATGAGTGAAACCATAAGTACTATAGACTATCAATTGAGATTACTGGAACTTATAATTTTAATAAAGTTCAAGTTATAGTTCAATAAATATGAAATTTATAATGTTAGTATTACCTTACCTTACCAGGTCGAGCTTGCTCGGCAGTTTTTGAATCTCTTCTTCCATTCATCTTTATCGTCCATCGCAGTTTTCAATTCATTTATGTTACACAGTGTATCCTCCATGAGTTGGTCAACGTATGTTTTTCGCGGCCGTCCTCTTTTTCTCTCACCATGGGTAGGTTGCCATATGATAGTATCTGATGCCATTTCTCGCTTATTTCTCCAACAGTATCCAGAAAAACGAAGTCTTTGCTGTCGTATCGACGTGCATATATCCGGTATATTTGCATATATTTCTTTATTGGAAGGATGGTCCTTCCAAGACCTGTTTAGTATTGCCCGTAACATGCGAGTATAGTTTCCACTTAGTCTTTTTTTCCAGAGCTTTTGTGAGTGTCCAACATACAGATCCATATACCAATACCGACTCAACAGTTGCTCTGAAGAAATTTCTTTTAATTCTATACGGTAACCTAGATTTCCAAATAGCGTTCATCTTATTTAAAGCTGCCCAGCTTTTAGCCAGTCTTATATTCATATCCTTTTCTGTTGATTGAATATAACTTCCAAGATACTTAAAATCGGATACTTTTTTAATGTCCTTGCCATTTAGAATTTTTATTTTTTCATTTTCTCCTTGATTTATGCTTATGAATTCGGTCTTACCTGCATTTATATTCAAACCAATCTCTTTTGCCGTATTTTCAATTTTATGTAGAAGAATTGTAGCTTCGCTCGTTTTATCCGTTACTATAGCTAGATCATCTGCATAATCGACATCTGTTATTTTTATTGCTGGATGTCTTCTGCTCTTTCTCTCAGAGAGGGTAAAGCCAAGAACATTATCTCGATCAAGTGACATTTTCAAGACATAGTCAAGACATATTATAAAAAGAAATGGTGCTAGTGTATCACCTTGTAACACACCTCCTGTTATATTTATAAATTCCGTATCGCCATCATCTGATCTCACAATTGATTTAGTATCTTTATAAGCTATCATAATTGCATTTATGATCTTTTCAGGTAATCCACATGCTTTAAGAATCCCTGCCATCTTTCCTCGATGTATGGAATCGAAAGCTTTGGAGAAATCAATAAAAAGGAGTGTAGATGTTAGATTCTTTTCGTTTACGCCTTCAATGATCCTTCTAACCGTGAGTATTTGGCCAGTAGTAGATCTATTAGTTCTAAAACCATTTTGGTTTTTTCTTAATATCTTATCTACTTCAGGTCTTATTCTATTTAAAAGCATTATATTATATATCTTTGCAGCTATACATGTTAGAGTGATACCACGATAGTTGTTTGTAGAAGTTAAATCTCCTTTCTTCGGTAGCGGTATTATACAGCCTTTATTCCATATACTGATAGTGTTTTGCTCGTATACTTCATTGCAGGAGAATAGTAAGATTTCTTGAAATTTGGGTATTTTCCAGATTTCCACAGGAATTTCATCTAACCCGCATGCTTTTCCATTTTTGATACTTTTGATAGCCTTTTCTAGTTCATATTTCGTAAAGATTTCAGTTTCTATATTCAACAAATTTGAAATATTTGTTATAGTTGATGTTTTTGATTCAGGTGGTTTTCCTAAAAGATCTTTGAAATGATTGTGCCATAACTTAATTCTTTCTTCACCACTTGTTGCTTTTATCTTAGCTTTATTGTTCTTTTTCCTGCCAGTTATATCATTTACTACTTTCCAGGCACATGCTGATTTTTGGTGTTATACTGCAGCCTTGATTTCATCTATTTTCGACTGAAGGTAGATTTCTTGCTGAGTATCGTATGTATCATATAGTGCTTTTTGTGATAGATAATAGGAATTAATATTTTCTATAGTTGGGCAAGAGTTCTTTAATTGAGCTGCTGTTTTTAGCATATCCATTTTTAAACATATATCGGGATTCTCCCAGGGAGATCTCTTTTTAAGTTTTTCTTTGAAGGGGATGATATCAATTGCAGTTTCTCTACAAGAAGTTTCAAAATGGTCATACAAAGTATTTGTTGATATGTTGGATGTTTCATCGTTAAGGTTTTCAAACTTTTTTAAGACTTCGCAAATAAACTTTTTTTGAATATCAGGATTCTTTAGAATTGTCCAATCATATATTGGTGTTTTGATAGTCTTTCTTTTTGATCTTAAACTTAATTTAAGATGGGCAGATACAATTCTATGGTCTGATGCTATACTTTCAAAAGATCCATAAGCTCTACAGTTTTTGCTGCTATTTTTCCATTTTCTATTAATCATTATATAGTCAAGCTGTACTTTATTTCCATTTGGTGACTTATGTGTCCATAGCTGGCCTTTCCTTTTCTGATAATAAGTGTTAAGACATAGTAGATTATTTTCTAAAATGTAATCTTTGAGCAAGATCCCATTTCTGTTTGATACTTCATGCAATGAGAACATGAATCCATCTTGAATGCCAAGATGAGCATTAAAGTCTCCATAAATGATCAACACATTATGTTTTGAAATTTGTTTTGTGGAAGAATTTAGAATATCATAGAAATTCTCTATTTCCATGGGATCCGATACGTTTGTAGGGCTATAACATACTATGATAGATGTTTGTGGGTTTCCATTAAAATTGACGATCATTATCCTTTTGGATACTAAAGTAACGTTTACAAGAGAATTAAATGATGTCTTGTTAATTATAATACCGATTCCACCTGTAGCAGCGTTTACACTGTTTTTCCGTGCTGAACCTGTTATCATATGTCATTCTCCAATAGAATATTCTTTTGTATCGACGTCCTCGTGTATAAATCTATGTTCTTGCAAACAAATTATATCGAGTTGCGTAGCATTTGCTGATACAATTATTTCAGAAATTTTATTTTCATTTTTTAATATCCGTACATTGAAGGTGGCAACTCGGAGAACTCTACTTGCTTTCATTAGAGATACATTTGGTATTGATTTGATTTGGTTTTTACATTTACATTTACATTTACACTCAGTAGTTAACTTATCGACTGCAACCTGAGTGGGAATTACAGGACGCGCTCCTTATTCCGCGCGACGAGCGATGCGGGATGAAGATATTTGGGAAGTCGTAGTCATTTTGCTTTCGATGGCTAGATAAAATGTGCGGTCGCCACTCCATACACATTTGCGTAACCCTGCGTGGGTGGCTAACAGGTACTATGCCTTGCCAAAGGGCAACCAGGATTTTGTCCGGCACTGCTAATTGATTATTCGCAGCTAACCATTATATCTAATGGCCGTTCCCCTATCCGCAACCTGGGGAGCCGGTGGATTGGAGTTATTATCACCACATCATCATATCAATTACTGATATAGATGAAGAACTGTGGGCCGAGGATCCTATGTAAACTGAGCTCTCCACAAATTTCCACAATGTTAGTATTAATAATTATAATGATATATAAATATATAATAATATATATATATAATAATATATATATATATATATATATATATACGCCGGGTGCAACCTATTTTTTTTTAAACTAAAAAATAATGTATTTATGTATTCATTAACTCGTTAATTTCTGTGATTGTAATCTTTGATCTGGCGAGAACTTGAACCCATTGACCTCTCTTCGTAGTGATATCCTCTACTAATACTGTAGAGATATTGGAGTAATAGTTGAGGGAGATTATGAGATAAATCAAAGAAACTAAACCACATAGGTGGCGCGTACAAATTAGAAACATATGTTAGAAACATATGCTTAATAATCAATACTTATTATTTGCATTAGATGAGATACATTAAACTGATGATTACGAGATATAATGGGTTGGTGGTTAATACGTGAGATGGTTAAGGGGTATATTGGGTTTATGGGGTTTCTGGGGTTATATAGGCAATGTGTAATGTGTAATGCATGTATATATTAAGCGAGTCAAGGATTAAGAGATGGAACAAGGGTTAAGAGGTGAAAGGGTTATTGGATGTACTTACTGAAGGATCGCGATGTGTATTGTATTATCACCGAGGTCTTATATAAATCCGCTATACGTTTATATACATCCGCTATATACTGTGTATAGTGTATACATACACTGTATATACATACTGTATAATATATATATATATATATATATATATATATATATATATGTATATATATATATATATATATATTGATATAAGCGTACATTTTGAATGTGTATAGGTATTATTAGTTTTCGAGTGGAATATGTAAAATAAAAAAATAACGAACCCCCGATTTATCGCGCTAGAATAAAAGCCGACGTAGCTAATAAAACGGTTCGGTTCGGGTTCGCGTCGGTTCGGGTCGGGTCGGCGCGTGAATTAGTTATCTGAGCTCCTCCTCCTCCTCCGCCTCCTCAGACCGTAGTGGTCAGTCGGTGATTACGATGATTAGTAGTGACCGGCTACTAGTAGCTAGCGGATGAATCACTCGCAGTCGATACTTCCCCCTAGCGGTAAACACCACCGTCGACCACGTGGTCGCTATCATCGATGACGTCATACGCTGTCAGATGACGTAATATAGTATTCTATTCTATTATTTATTATGTTGTATTCTATTACTTCCTAACGTAGACCCGTTTATGTTTTAGATTCTCGATTCTGAACTAGTCGGTATATGTATCGTGTAATTGAAGTTGAAAAGTCGTCGCTTTTATAATATTATTATTATTATTTTATGAACATACGTATTATTATTATTATTATTATTATTATAACCGCTACTATTATTATTATTATTAATGTATATATTATATATTTCTATTCTTATATGACATCATCATTATTATTATGTTTTATTATTTTATTATTATTATTATTGTGATTATATCTTCAATACATGATATTTTCGTTATACTAATTATATTATTAATATAAGCTTACAGCTTCCGAATATTCTTCCGTATATTATATTTAACATTCATGAATTTCCTGCTAGGAAATAAACATTCCTTTATGAACTTTATGAACTTCATGAACTTTATATTTCTATATTAAACTTTAAATTAACTGAATAGAAATATAATTAAATATACTAAATAATCATTGTTTAGTATTATTGACGCTATTAAAATACACTATTGACAGGTTAAAATGATACAAATACAAATTATAAATAATTTCAAAGTAAAAAAATAATCTATGTTGATTGGATATTAATAATAATTAATAATATCATATTATAAATCACATGGGGTCGGTAATAGGAAAATAATAGTATTAGCTATAATTAAGATATCTTGGTTAAAACTTATTCAAATTAAATTATTTTTATAATAGTTATACACATTTTATTGATCTATAGATTGTATACAATATTATGCACAAAATTAAGTTTTCTTTAATTAATAAAGTAATTACAATGATTAAAAAAAGTTATTATTCAAATATTTAAAAAGTAAAAACATATACTTATATTGCTATTATAATAACAGAATTTTAATGGCAACATAATAGCAGCATAATAGTACAATGTAAACATTTTAGGCTATTATGTATGCTATTATAAGGCTATTACTGTTAGCTGGGTATATTGATGATATGATATTAGTTGAGTTAAATAAAGTATTTATGTTGGGTGATAATAAGGTATTTCAATTTACGTATAGGAATGAATGAATGAATGAATATTTATTTCCCGAATGTTAAATATAAAATAGGAAAGATATGCATAAGCTATAAGTAGATTATATTAAATTGAATACACATAGTATAACAGTAATATCATACATTGATGACAAATAATAACAGTAGTGGTGATAATAATAATATTAATAATACTTATGTTCATAAATAAAAATATAATAATAATAATAATATTATAGAAGCGGTGAATTTTTGAAAAATATGCGTCGAATTATCAATATAACTATTGGGAACATATCATATACACATACGTTTATCAATATGTATGTCGACATCGATATCGTCGGAGTTATGACATAGCAGTAGTAGTAGGCATGTGTAGGGCGCTGGAACGATGGTGTGTATGTAGGGGACCAACCAATCAAAATAAATGTTGTGGTAAAAGTAGGGGGAGGGGACCAATACATAGTAGGTCCCCCTAGATTTTAAAGTGGGGGGAAATATCCCCCGTCCCCCATGTTATAGCGCCCCTAGGTATATGTCGTTAGCGTCTGATAACATGTGATGGCCTATAGGCCTATATATATAGGCATAGGCATATAAGCATATATACCATTTATGATATAGTATATATATATATAGTCTGGGATCTATATATCCATATATGGCTCAGTGGGATAACCGAAAGCTAGTAAGCCAGAGGTCCCGGGTTCGACTCCAGGCAGTTCTTGTTTTTCTCTTGTGTTTATCAAAAACTTAATAAATGACCAAAAAAATGTTACTATTTGTATTGTATTGTCCGGGGCCTCTCACAGTTATTTATAACGTGTACAAGTCTATGACTTCTTGAGGGGTCCATTTGTATCCGTTATTTGTATTAATACAATGTATTCAATATTGATGGAAAAGTTGGAGAATGGTTCCGGACAACAACAGGAGTGAGACAAGGATGTTTACTTTCGCCGACGCTATTCAATATAATGCTTGAACAAATTATGAATGACGCTCTAGATAAACATGATGGAACAGTAAATATTGGTGGAAAGATTATAACTAACCTAAGATTCGCGGATGATATTGATGCCTTAGCCGGATCGGAAAAAGAATTACATAATTTGATAACATTAATCGATAATACTTCACGTTCTTATGGTATGGAAATAAATGGTACAAAAACGCAATTAATGACGAATTCTGAAGGTAGATTTACATCTAATATTAGTATAAATAACACACCATTAAAAGTAGTTGATTCATTTAAATATCTAGGAGCGATTATTGATGACAAAGGTTCTAAAGCTGAAATTCTATCTAGAATTGGTCAAACAATCGCAGCCTTATCAAATTTAAATGTAATATGGTATGACACTTCGCTACATCTTAAAGCCAAAATTCAATTAATGCAATCTCTTGTGAATTCAATATTCTTATATGCATGCGAAACTTGGACACTAAGTAAAGATCTGCAAAAACGAATACGTGCTCTAGAGATGAGATGCCTTCGGAGATTACTAAATATTAACTATAAAGATAGAGTCACGAACGTGGAAGTTAGAAGACGGGTAACATGTCAAATCGGCCCACACTCAGAACTATTAGCAAAAGTTATTGAAAAGAAACTCAAATGGTTCGGTCACGTTATTAGGTCTGACACAATATCAAAAACAATTCTGCAAGGAACTGTTGACGGTATAAGAAGAAGAGGACGACCGAAGTTACAATGGCAAGACAATGTTGTTGAGTGGACTGGCATGGATATTGTAAAAGCAATGAGAGCGACGATGAGCAGAGAAGGATGGAGAAAAGTTATATGGAATTCAACGGCGCCCCTACGGCATCCAAATGCTATGGGATAGGTTAAAGGTTAAAGGTTTTAAAATTCAATATATATATATGAGATTCAATATATAAATATTATTATTATTATTAGTATTATATATATTCGATTCCGTATTGGATTCATACAATTTACAGTTTCGTCAACTTAGGTACGATATAACGCGTAGCTGTATTACACGCGTAGCCTGTACAGCATAGCGGAGTAGTACAGAGGTTACTGACTTTAGGGAACTACGTATTACTGTTGCAATAACGCGGTTACTTTATAAGAACGGAGACATTATGTTATGTTGAAGTGTTTCAGTCGATAGTGAGAGGTTAATGATTTCTTTGAATAATACGGACATAGTAGTTTATATTACTGATATGGTTGATACATGACAGTGGTGGAAGTGGGTAAGTCTGTTAGAGGGTATAGGAGGGGTGTTATATGGGTGTTGTATGGGTCATGAAGGTAATTCAGTATTAAGGAGGTACGTTTTGTGATGGTTTTAAATAATTTCAGATGAGAAAGTAACATTTGTTGAGGATACATATGTCTGAATCTAACACATTATATTATATTATACTAAATTATATAATATAATATTATTCTATATTACGGTATAGTATAGATATATGAAAATAATATATAGTTACGAGCTATGGAGTTAGATATATTAAACCTAGCCGGGGTCACGGGTTCACGAGCAATGCGCACACGCTCCTCGCACCGATACGCACGCACCTAGCAGACATTTCCGTTCAGCGGCCACCGGGAATTCACTTTCATGGTACGTGATTTCCCGTCGGTAACCACGCCCCCCGTTACGCCCGCTACTGAATAGATCACGCCCCCGCGACCATCGCTACACCAGTACCCCGCTAGACTTCGCCACGTATAGGTCGAGCACGTGATACGAACGCCCCACCATGAAACACCCCTTGGTCACCATCGGAATCTTATATCACATAACTTCAGGTTAGCGTTACGTAATACGGCGGCCGCGTGTATGACGCAATAGTCGTGACGCAATAGTTGTGATGTAATAGTGTTCCGCGGCTCGTGTGACGCAATAGTCGTGACGCAATAGTTGTGATGTAATAGTGTTCCGCGTTTACCGAAGCGGCAACGACCGTCTACTACGTATTTGATCTATAAAAGCGCGAATATTATTCGCTTAATACCGGTGAATATTCGCGAATTCGCAAATATTCGCAAATATATCATCGGCTTAACGCGCGCGCGCCCGTACATTCTTGTTTATCATTCAAAAGAAACTTCACATCGGTAAACGGAACGGCGTCTCGAGTAACGCAATGTTCGTAAGCCTAATAATGCCGACACTCGTATTTACTATAAGTATTTAAAATAACTATAACCTATGGCGAGGCGAACAATCTCGCTTGTCGTATAGACACGCGTATATTATATAATCGCCACTATTCTTCCCACCTACTTACACAACGGCGACCACAGCCAATCAGGGTGTCTCCTTTATTTATCGCGCGCTACCAATCATATATTACGTAACATTTTTAAATCGTATTTTATTTCTGCGGAGTCCTTTCATCCCGTCAAGGAACTTAGACGAAGTCTTTTTTACTTATAACCGAATATCCCTGATGTCCCTTCGAAGCCTCTTTCGCGTCAACGAGAACCGATCATTATTTTATACGCAATTATGTAACATCACTTCTAAATATTATGTTAACGCTTATCGTAATGGTCCGGACGGGGCTCGAACTCGTGACCTACTGTTTGCGTGTCCGACGCCTTACCAACTGAGCCACCCACCGTCATATGTTACGCGCATTTGCAATACATTAATTATCTTAATAACGTAGTAACGTACCGCACAGTACCGGGTGGGTGGGTGGGTGGTGTGCGCTAGTAAAGGTGCGCGCTCACGTGTGACGTCACGAGTTACGGGTATCGCGAGGACACACCACACCACACCACACTACACCATACCACACTACACCTCACAACACCACACTACACCTCACAACACCTCACAACATCTCACAACACAACACCTCATCGTAACGAATAAAACCAATTAGCTTAGAACGGCTAACAATATGCCCATATTATATGCATAGTAAAGCCGGTATTTAGATATTTAAAATGTTAACAAAATAATAGTTCTATCGAATTAAATACAATCTATTATAGTAGCGTAAGTAGGAGTAACCTAGTTGCATATATAGTAGATCGATGATATAGAGAGCATATGTAAGTTATATATATAGAGCGATGGTATAGAGAGAATAGGTAGGTTATATATATATATATATATATATATATATATATATATATATACATATACATATATAATAACAGTTATATATATATATATTTGGGAGAAATTGTCAAAAGTAGTGCGTTTTAAAAAATATATCTACATTATGAATATTTTGAACATTACTGATTGATTGATAATTTATTTAAGCAAATACATTGTCGAAAATATAATCGAAAGTATAAAGTATAAATATTTGCTAACGATAACATACACATTATAGAAATAAACAAAGAATAATACGAAACTAAAAAATTAAAGAAATTAAAACGAAATACAGTTACCGTAAATTATGAATATTGGTGGACATGTGCGTGTATATTAATATATTAATTAGGGGCGCTGCAACAGTATATATTTTATAAAATATATAGGAATATATAGGTATGTATCGGAATATACAAATATAATAACTTTATATAGTAGAATATGAAAATAATACATATTTTATGAAACGTATTTTTCGAAACAAAAATATAAAAATATAACGATATATCATATTATGCTGTAGTATAAGTATGACCCATTTACTCTGCCAATATAAAAAAATATATATTTGTACGTATATATATTATACAATTGATTTATTACAAGTGAGTAGTTACAGTGCCGATCGCTAGGTCAATTAACACCGATTGCTCATCACGTGACCGCACGCTCACGTGACTACGTCTCTCTCTCTCGTGTCCTGCACCCACGTGGTGTTTAACCGGTTCTGACCCCGGCCGAAGTGGTCTGACGGACCGGCACTCGATCATCGAGTTAGCATAGTATTTCCTTATATCTCTATAAAGTTTAGTTTTTGTTAATCGATATATATATATATATATATATATATTCAATACGGTGACAATTTCCTACAAAAATATACTATACAGTGACTTTTCTTATTCTTCTTATTCTATATAATTGCAAGTTTATTTTATAGCACATAAAGATAATATATATATATATATATATATATATATATATATATATATATATATATATATATATATCTACGTAATACCCATATGTAAACCATTACATTCTCTGTAATAATGACACCTTTTAATCACAGTTATATTTCATATGAACATTTACACTAAATATAACTAAATTACAACTAATAATATCCTTTATCGAATATCAACATTGTTATTGTTATTTTGGTGGAGTCCATTAATCCCATCCAGAAACTTAGATGAAGTTTTCACTTATAACCATATATGGCTCTAATGTCCCTTCGAAGCCGCTCTCGTGTTAAGGCATCCGTGGTTTTAACGAGAGCCGATCATTTATGTATACATATTTATATAAGATCACTTCTAAATATTATTTTAAGACCTACGTTACTGAGGTTGAATTCATGTCCTATAGGATGCTCTAGTGGTATACTAACCGCGTGTATGAAGCCTAAGCCGACTGAGCAACGCTGGCAACATAATATATATATATATAGTTATTAATATATGTATTTTTAGATTATGGTCGTCTCGATAGGCTGATAGTCGCGCAGTATCGACGAGAAATATATATTCTCTCGTAATAACTCTCGTGAACAGGCGAGATTACGCGGTATTACGCGAGATTATCGCCGACATGTTAGTTGTGACGCATTACGAGATTAACGCATTATGACACGCCGTGTGTCCGGCGTAGATCGTAATCATCGCTACGCACCCCATAGGGATGTCCGGCTCTACCCGGTAGGGGTCGTAATGCAATGTAGCTAGGAGCTGGCCGTATTCACAAATAATCGTATCAATTGAATAGTAATATTCAATATCGAATATATATTTTCTATAGCAATCCAATTAAAGAGTATATAACGGTTATGAATAAAAACCATGGACTGACCATGAGGGGGTGTTCAGGAGCCCCTGTGCGGGATTGAGCCCCATATAAACCTCTATGGGGTTACTATAGCATATACTATATATATATAACTACAAATCTGACTTTATACACGATACTAACGTAATGATAAATATATGGACATCACTAATAACCATACTATAGTAGACGTACTATAGTATGATAATGTTAAACGTAGTAATGATAATAGTGATGCGCATAGTGGTGTGCGTATAGCGATGCGTGCAGTGGTATGTGCGCGCGTGCGCCGTACGCAGCTCTAATATAAGCCCCGCCCCTATCACGGTACCGGAAGTTGGCCAGATCCTCCCACGTCACGTGACCACCCCTTACGTAATAGAGCCGAGCCTCCGCCTCCATTAGCATACCACCACCGCAGCGGCCACGATGACCGTCCAGGTTTTAGCGTATGGCGGTCACTCTTCAGCATCCCTGAGGTATACCTCCCGTATGTCCGGTTCGGACCAGTATGACCCTTGACCCCTAGTTGTATATTTGCTCTCGAGTATACTATATATATATACAGTATACTATATATATATATATATATATATATATACTATAGTATATGGTATATACGCGGGCGTTGTGAAGTTAAATACCTGACGTACATTACGAGTTGAACACAAGTATGACTCACAATCATCGGTAACAAATGTTATCCGAATGAAAGATGGTTCACTCGACCGATTTATTGAAATAAAAACGACACTAGCTCAAATGCGACGGGTATGTGAACTAAAATCTATTTTTGGATTCGTATCTGTTTACATGTAAATTCGAAAAATAAAACCCTAATATAATCTTAAATTAAGATATGTATGAAAATTCGATATATATCGAAAAGTAAGTGTTCCGCAAAAATATTATTTGAAGATATCAAAAGTGAATTCATAAAAGTTTACCGAATTGTATAGGCCAAAAGTAGATCGATTCAGTCATTGTTATTTACATGTAAACTTTTAATACCGTGAAAATGTAGTAATTTAAAAATATATTTTTTTAAATATAATTCACATATATATTATAATATTAAAATTATATTAGACCTATAATAAGATTACTTACCTTATGAATTAATAATATTAAATATAACTTATAATAATACGTGTGTATCCATCTCGTGTTTGATATGGGAACTATATTAAAATAAATACATAGCTTAGATAGGGAGTGAACCATATTTGCTTCGGTGAAAATTTGTGTCGGTAAATACACACAGACCCGTACGATAACGCCGTACAACGTAGTATTCGAAGTATATCGTGTCACATGGCCCACGTATGAATCATAGTTGGTTATGACTAATAGTCTTTTAATAAACTATAGACTTTGAATAATAACATATTACTAATAGCCTATGACGAATATACTGTACATGCGTAATCATAACCCATTAGTCATAGTCTGTGAGTCATGGGCTGTGGCCTAGTGATTCATGTACATTCGTTGTTACCATGTATTGTTCGAAGGTTATATTCTTATAGAAATGTATCTTATATTATGTAATAAATATATATATATATATAAATATATATATATATATATAGGTAATAATGTATGGACACACACATAAGGTACATTACTTTAAAAGTAACGTGTACCTCTCTGCTAAGTAGTAGGTCACCCGTTACTCGACAGATAGTTGACGATTATAAAGTAACGGTTTGTAAAGAGAAGAGTGAATACTTCACTAAGAATATATTTAATAACTTACTTAATTAATTACTTTCTTAACTAAGTATACTTAAATACTTAAATACCTAATACTACCATATGTGTATCTCAAGTTATATATATATATATATATATACAACTGACTGTATGGCTCAGTTGGCTAAGGCGTCAGACACACAATCAGTAGGACGCGGGTTCAAAATTCGTCTGGACTATTAAAATGGGTTTTAAAATAATATTTAGAAGAGATATTATATAATTGTGCATAGAAATAGAAATAATAGAAATAAATTATCGGCTTTCGTTAAAACCATTGATGCCTTAACATGAGAGCGGCTTCGAAGGGACATTAGATCCATATGGTAATAAGTGAAAACTTCATCTAAGATGATACGTATATTAACGACAATAAGTATTATAACTAACAGTTGAATAAATGGAAATACATCAACAATCACTGACAATGTAGATATTACATAATCTATTAATTATGTATTGAATTATGAATTATTAAAAACAAATAAAGGTGATTTATTTAATTTGAAATGACGTGGCGAATGTCATACATAGGTACATACCTACACATACATACACGTACAGACCTAAAGGATATCCTTTATTATGATGAATTATTGTATCTAGTTCATATTACGATTGTAACGAATTTAATAAGTAATTCATCTATATATATATATATATATATATATATATATATTGTATAATGTACATATATATAAATATTTATATATATATATATATATATATATATATATAGATTATATATTATACTCACTCTGATGTATTTATTATGATAAGAATGGCGTACGATATAACAGTATTCTGTATATTCTGTATATGAATGTATAAACGGATAAATACCTATTCAATAATTATTTAGAAATTAATGTAATTAATGTATTATATATATATATATATATATATATAAATAGTAAACATATATTTTTATATTTTGATGTACAAATTATCATATAAATATAATAATATTAATGTTAATCAACAACACCAGCTATATTATACATATAATCTATGAACATACACATACATACATGTATAGTATACATTGTATATATATATATATATATATATATATATATATATATGTATTTACACACACATACATTGCTGAATATTAAAACTCGTATATGTTAACGTATGCAGATGCTAAAAAACACACGAAAACATATTTATTTGAAATAACTATTGTACCGAATTCTCATTCGAACGAATCGAACACAATGAGATGTACGTATACGGTTTTACATCTCTAGTAGATCACGTGATTATGTTTATCTTTTTAGTTTAAATACGCGACGCTCATCAATTCGATAATCTAACCTGAGCGATATAATATAGCTAAGTATATTATATACTTATCTCATACAGTGACTATCTATAGCGAATATCTATAGCGGGGTTTAATTATTCAAAATATTGCTGATATATTCAATAAACTGATTTTTTTATTACGTTTTTAAATTTATGAAAAAAAATGTAAACTTAAAACCTTCTCAAGAATATACAAATGTATCGATAAAATATAACACTATTATTAAAAAATAAAGCATTCTAAAAATTATTTATATAATTTCTATATTTGTTATCAAATATTCATTAAGTTATAAGCATATATCTACAGGTCATATAAGCCCCTAATACGGACACTCTATATGTCTTAATGCGGACACCCTATAACCAATCAGCGCGCATCGTATGAACTATTCTGATTTTCATAAAAATCGCGTGCGTTATAATATTAATACCACCAATTATGCTAAATCTAAAATTGTTATTATTTAGATACTTAAATTGTAGTACTAATTAAAAAAATAATAAAAATAAATAAATTATTAACTAATTAAATTAGAAACAAATTATTCATAAAATTATTTATAAATAATGTAATTGTAATGTATATGATTGGTTCATAAATAAAATATAGTTTATCTAGTGGTATATAGGATGTCCTTATTATAATATATAAGGGTGTCCGTACTCGGACATGGGTACCGAATACGGACACCCCCGTTATCTATGGAATTGAAAGATTAAATAAAATTTTAAAATAATAATAATATCTATAATAATATAATATTAATATATTGTAATTGTTGAATAAAAATAATGAGTCATAAGAAGTTGAGACCATTTATTATTAAAGTATCCCCCGTATTAGGTGCGGTCCACTTTCCCCTACCACCATGATACCTGCATCGTATACGTTGTAGGTACGAATACGAAACACACCTGCAGTAAGATCTATAGTGTTACTACTTGTTATAATAGATATATTCATGTCTGTGTATAAAGTTAAGTTTAACATGATGACAAAATAAAAAAAAATTGAGTATATTTGGTCCGTTATTTTTGAAAGCTAGATCCTAGAAGTTTATCATTTGCAGATAGGAAAATTAACGTGTAAAATAATAAAAGTATTAAAAATGAAGTTTTCCAAACATCTACAAATCATCTACATCATCTTTACAAACATTAACAAAACATAAGTTAGGCATATCGTAGTCGTGGTCACAGTCGTACTCCTACACACGACCCTAGAACCGATACATATAGTATCGCTGTCTCTCACTGATTCTCGACGATTCTCACTATCTCTCGTCGGCGTTCTAGTGATCTATAAATAGAATCGTTGCCGCGACGCCGTCGTTCATGCATATTTAACTGGATCTCGTAATTGGGAAATCAGTTTTACCCGTCGGGAACGGGAGATCTAAGAGCGATGGTTTGCTATAAGGGGCGAAAGAGAGGTGGAGGGAGGGTGGGGTGATACGAAGGAATAGGGCGATGGAGCGTTGGGAAATTAAAGCGCAGAATACATTACTATTAGATGTACACCGTGTTATAACGAGTAACGAACTATTTCAGTAAACAAATGTGTTGAAGTAACGTGTTTAACGCCATTAACCGGTTACGTTAGGTTCTGCGATCTAAAAATAACTTATCTTATTACTTGGTAATAGAGTGATACAAAGCAAGATAAGTATTACAACTATCTCAGTTACTTTTTCTATTGCACAACGTCTTGGTACTAGAAAATAGAACTTTTCATGGATTTTAGGCGGCGACTTGTTACTGCATTTGATTCTGTACTTGATGCTAGCGGTGTGTACACGCTTTTAAGGGGATATACCGCACAACGCACGCCTTTAGACATATTCACTTGCGATACCATGTATGAGATAATTCTATTCAAAATTGAGCTCACATCAATCTAGTTATTCATATGTGTTATATTTATAATATATAGGTTTGCCTATATAGATAATACAATATTTAAAAAAAGTAAAATTACCACATTTAAGAAGCTTAGCCATTACATTCCCCAGCATATATATATATATATATATATATATATATATATATATATATATATAAAACTAAATCATGTTATTCTCTTAAGAGACGCGAATCAAGACAAATACGATACAAAGTATATTAAAGATTTACAGTTATTGTAAAAAAAAATAAACAAAACATAGTCTCAAATAGTAAAATAATAAATTATATTACTTTATAAATAATATTTATATTATACATTTGAAAAATATATAATACATCTAAACATTCTAGAATGAAAAAATATAATAAATAAAAAAATGAATATCAATTATAGATCAATGTAAATAAAATTTCAGTCATATTTTTTAATTTTATTTTTAATAGAAGAAATATTTCCATATATTATTTGTTCATTATATATAATGTATTCCCTATAATAAATGATATATTATTAATTATATTTCGAATTATATTATCATGATAATGTATTACATTGTTGTTTACAATTACTCCTGGTACTACACTTATTATGAGTGTTAATCAGATATAATTATAATTATTTATAATTTAAAAAATGTGGTTAGATCTTTTTTTAGTCTTCTAAGTTCACGTGATTTAAAATAATCAAATTTATCTTTGTGAAAGGCTTTTCAAATGGCTATTTTCAAATATTATTCATAAATATATATATATATATATGCATATTAATATTTATAAAGAAAATACTTTAACAGGCTACAGCTTTACACGAAGACGTGACATATTATTGTGATTAGTCATTCAAGTGGTGATTTTCACATTATACAAATAAATTCATGTTGTTGTTGACAAATAGATATTTAATGATCACATGAGTGAGTCACTGTATATCAATATCGTCTACCAATAAATAAAGATACATTTGTAAGGAGAATATACTCGAGATAATTTTGATTTACATAAATCCGATCCTACTATATAATTTATAATATAACTATTTGATAAAGAATTTTTTATAATAATTATTTATCATATATGATGTATATCACATATAATGTATATATATATAATGTATACGTCACCTTAAAACTTCCGCCTAAATATCGGGTGATGTCAATTATAATTATCTTTATAACTATAGATATAATCATTATATATATAAAAAGTAATTATGTAAAAAAAATTTCAAATATATTTAGTAGACTATATATATATTTAGTATACTAGATAAATAAGTATATAAATAGTTTTTAAATTATAGTTTATTACATTGAATAAATCTTATATATATACAGTCAACTCTCGGTAAGTCGGACTACGGATAA